>JAXCHO010000004.1:1797500-2422500 GCA_036630365.1 Acanthiza pusilla | reverse complement strand
AGATGGCAGATCCTCACAGATTGATGCTGATCATAGAGGTGTTAATGTCTTACTTCTGCAGCTTGGTCTTGTTCCTGTCTTTTGTGATGGCTAATAAATACAAGCCAGTTCATCCACTTTGTCTCTTCTTTGGACCTTTCTTTAAATTTGGTCAAGTTCCTGATGCAGGGATTGTCTTGCCCCTCACCGTGAAGAAACCTGCCCTGGGATGACCCCGAGTCTTACTATAATTTCTGCTCCAATGCTTCATTTCAGACCTCATTTTGGAGGGATAAGACTGCATTCAGTCATGCTCCACAGGGTGCTAAAAGCCCATGGTCTGGGTGATGCTCCAGTGGAGAAGGTTTTGCCAGCTGACTGGGTACTTCTGAACCTGAAGTGCGATGCTGACTTCTCTCCCTGACCTGATTCTCCTGCTTTCATTTCAAGTGTTTGCTTCCCATTCTGGGTTCTTAGAGTGCGTGGCAAAATGTGCCCCATGGAGATGTACATGTGGGGAGCATGGTACAAGGATTCCCTCCATCCTGTGTGAGGGAAATGTCTCTGTACCAAGGCAGCTGTGGGGCCAATGCCATCTAGTCCTCTGTGGGATCATGTTCCCATTAGTCACCTCCACAGGAGCCAGATCAATCCCCTGCTACTTTGCAGTCTTCCCTGCAATTGCTGCCAAAGGAGAAGAAGTGTCACTTATTTGGAAACTCTGCTTTATTATTCTGGCAGTGAACGAACTTACCTGGAACATCAGAGTTCCCAAGGCTGCAAGGTCCTGTTCCCCACTAGCTCACACTGAGATAAACCAAATGTGCAGTCAAAGGGGAAAGCCCAAGGATCATGTGGAGAATGCCTGCAAGTGTCTCTTCCCTGCAGGCTAAAAAATGTAGCTCATTGCAGGGGCTTGGCCATGGTTTTCCATAAAAAAAACACATTTGGAAATGCTGTCTTATTATTCTTGCAGGGCAGTTGTGTTTTGCTTGCTTCCAGTGGCCATCCCAGCTGGAGGTGGGAAGTCCTTGTCTTGCAGAGAACTTGCAGAGTCTACTCGTTAAAATGGTGTGAGTTGTCATAGGGGAAGAGGAAGGACTCTTGCTAGCAGAATCAGGTGGAGCTGGTTGTGGGGAGGGCTGGAGCAGGCAGCTGCGCCAGCTTTATGAAACATGTATGGCGTGCCCAGCAGTGGGATGTAGCCTGTGCTTGGCTGCCATGATTAGCGTGACGTGCTGCTGGCACAGTAACGCCTTCCCTGCTGAAAGCAGCTCTCGCAAGAGGCACTCCCTGTGCCAGTTGCGATGAGGTGACAGTGATGCAGGAGATAAGGAGCAGCCTGGGAATGGGAATTCATGTTTTCTGATCCTGTTTGGGGCCTTTGAGCTTGATACTGATTCTGTTTGCAAGCTGCTAGGGATGGGATCCCTGATGCCTGCCTAATGCAACATGCCTTGAACCCTACGTGGTACTGTCATAGGGTTAAGAGCAAGAGGCCACAGTTCATTACAGCATCACTAACCCTTGATATGCAAGAGCAGTGAAGCAAGACCCTGAAAATGTGTTCTTTCTATTTGGACACTTGTTCTTGGACAGCTGATTATTCCTGCTGGAGAGAAATACCTGGCTCTTGTATCTGCCTGGGAAAAAAAGAGAATGATTTCTTGAGATACCAACATTGTCTAATCCTCTCTTCTAAAAGAGCCCTCATTCCTTCCCACCTCCATGCTACCTGTGAATTTAATAAGTTTCCTTTTTTCTCCTTCATCCAGGTCAGTAGCGAAAGCCCTGAAGAAGGCAGGTGTGTGACAGGTTCCAACAAAATCCTGTTTATCAATATGCTCTGCCTTTGTAGCAGAGGAGACTGCTGATATCTGCTTTTTACACATGGCTCTCTGAGCAGTTTTGTGCCTGCCCTGTCACTGTTTCTCTTAAAACCACATTCCCCTTGCTGATGGGAATGGCAGGCTGGGCAGTGTCAGAAGCCTTACTGGAGTGGAGGTGTCTGGCAGGGAGTGCTCTGCCCAAAGCCTGTTAGGCTCTTGGAGGAGGGAGATAGATGGGAGTGATGTGATTTGCTCTTGACAAATCCATATTGGCTGCAACTCATCTCCTTGTTATCTCATTGATTTTTGGAGGGCTTGGAATTGGGTCTTTGGGAAAACAGGGCAGTGTGTGTGAAGGTACAAGAGCTTCCTCTCTGCAGTACATGCATTGTGTTGTTGGCCACTGCCACTGAACTGTCTCTCCCGTACCCCAAAAGGCTTTTTGCTCCTCAGCACCCCCATGGGGATGGGGTGAGGGTTTGTCTGTGTCCCCTCAGTGGTGTTTTGTCACACCCTAGTGGCTTGATGGCACAGTGGCCACAGATGTGGCCCCGCCAGAGGCTTCAGGGGACTTGCTTTCCCCTCTTCCTTTGTTAAAGTGGTCTGGGATTCAGTCCCCTCCTGCTCACAACATACCTGATTGTCTCCTTGGGAGCACCAATGGAGTTCAACCCCCAGATCATCCATCCCACCTACAACATCCCTTGGGGTGCTGGCCAGCTGTGCTGAGTGGAAGGTGAGGTTGGTTGTGCTGCTGTAGCAGCAGTTCCTTTCTCCTGTGTTAAAGATGCTGCTTTTCCCCCTCCCTCGTGAAGAGGCTTGGCTATGGAAAGGCAGGGTAAGGCACGATTTCCTCCATCCCTTTCCTCTGAGTTCCCATCAAAGACATTATAGTGCCAGAAAGTGACTCCTGACAATGCCAGCAAAAATGGCAGCACCGGTTCCTGTCCATTTGGAGGAAAGTCTAAGACAGGTTATTTCCTTACTCCTCTGTGGCTGCTGTGGGATCATATGTGTGGCGCTGGGTGAGATTCCCATGGAGGGGATCTGTTTGAAGGCTTGAGGGCCTGAACCTGTTGTTGGCTCAGGACCATTGTAGGGAAGGGATGGGGACACTTGCAGATGATACGGCTGATGCGTGGTACCTGGTGGTCACCGTGCTGTACCCATCCTGGCCTCTCTGGGTCACAAAGCAGCAGAGGGATGCACAAAGCCAGCTCTGTTATGAGGGTGCTGATAGCACAAGGTGTGCTGGCAGGCAGTGGGGCTCACCTCTGAGAGCTGGAAGTGACTGGATCCAGGGGCATGTGGGCAGCAGGGCAGAGGAGAAGGTCATTCCTCTGTTCTTTAGAGCCTCAAAAATGTGGGTGAATCCAGGGAAAAACATCTGGGCTGTGCTTGCTTTGTTTATGCTCTTTCCTACCCATATCTGTGATCAGAAGCAAATTGCACACTTGAGTTGAGTAGAAACTCAAGATATGTCTTCACACAGCTAGCACCAGTGGTTCAGATTCCCCCAGAGATGGCTGAGGTGACCTGGTAGACCTGCCCTGCAATGGTGCTCAAAAGAAATGCCAGCAGCTTCAGGGTCCCTGAGACTTCCTGCTGTCCCCTGTGGGGTCACTTTGTGGGTGCTCAGTCCCTGGGCTTGCTTGGCTGACACGCTCTTGGCTTCCCTCTCCTCCTTAACCACTGGAGAATGAGCAGAAACTCTGCAGCTACCAGCCACCAGGGAAGGAAAGCGCTGGAATACTTAAAAAGCAATTAATGTTTGCCACCACAGCTCCAGCAGTGCATTGCTCTTTCCAGTCGCATTCCCTGCCTCTGGCCCCCTCACCACCTGCTGCACTTTGTGGGTTTTCTTTTATCAGTTGCTTTTCATTTTCACTTGAGCTGTCAGTGAGAGTTGAAGTAGAAGTTCAGATTAAGTTACAGCTGAGATGTGCTTTGCTGGGGATTATGGAGCTGGCTGAGTGTGTAGCTGCCAGGTAGGGCAGGAAAAACAAAGCTTTTTAGCAGGCTGTGAGCAGACAGAAGCCTCTGCTTTCCAGGGCTGGAAATGGTGCTCCCAGGCTCCAGTCTGCACTGGTGTAACCAGTACCACTTCCTTTATGGAACTGGTTGGTTCAGTCTGAACTGGACAACTGGTCTGTGCTGACTTCCTTGGTGAACTGGAGCCTCTGGGCTAGGCCAGAGAGCTGTCAGCACTGGTGGAGGCTCAGGCAGCACCTGGAGAAGAGCAAAGTCTGCTCCTACCGATGCATTTTGGTCTGATGCAGATTCTAGGTGTGTAGTGGAGGGGAAAATTGAGGCTTTGACATCTATCTCAGGTGTTTTTTGTTTTGTTTTGTTTGGGCGAGTTCAATTTTGGTAATTGCTTCCTCCGGGAAGCTCCCTGGCTGTGCCTGTTGAGAAGATGCATCACCTGAGGATTAAAATACAACGGCCATGATCTGGGAGCAGAAGGGGCCAGAGCCAGCTGTGGGGGGAGGGATGGCTTGGGCACCAGCAAATGGACTTGTAGGGCTGGTCTGAATGCACGGACTGTACTGAGTTAAAATAACCAACCCAGTGGCTGTTTTTTCCAAAATGTTAAAAATATCCCAGATTCTCCATAAATCCAAGGGATGAAACCACAGTTGCCTAGCACAAGTGTGGATGACTGTCCTCCCTCAGAGCCCTGGTGGGAGCTGCAATACTTATGCTGAATTGATATTTTAAGGACCCTTAACAGAGCAAATTGAATCTTTAGTTTGCCAGCTGGACTGACCCAGGGTGAGATGTAGACCAATGGTCCAGGGTGCCCTGCTCCTGCTGGTGACAGGGGGGTGGACTGACCTTATTCATTGCTCTCACAGGGCCAGGAGGTCCAGCCCATCAACATGTGTGTGGTTGTTGCTACATAATTTGAGCAGACTACCCTGTTTCCCAAGGAGTCCTGCAGAGTTGTGAGAACTTTGCTGTCCCAGGGTGGAAGACCCTCCTCTCAAGTTGGCTAAGGCACCCCACTTTGCCCATCTCTGGGGCTCATTGGGCTGCTCATGCCACAGCCCTGGGGTTTATATTGCTGCAGTGTGACAGGAGCACAGTGATGCTCTGCCCCTCGTTTACATCGTGTCACTGCAGCCTGTAGCCACGTGCCACTGGTGTCCCCTCCCTCTGAGCCCTGGCTGATGGAAGCCTGATTTCCATCATGCCACCTCCAGGCCTCTCTTTCCTTGCTGCTCTCATTTCCCTGAGTCTCTCCAGTAAAAATTCACCAAGGAAGCCTGCTGTTGCTGGAAGGACTGCCATTTTCAGAGCTGTGATCTCCCACCTGCCCTGTTCTGAGCTCCCAGCGTCACAGGCACAGCCTTGTTTGCTGGCATGCACTCAGCAGGAATGCTGCACAGCTTAGCAGTGGCCAAGGTGATCTCTAAAAGCGTCTGTGTGTTGAGATAGGACTTATCTATTGGGAGAGAGTGAAGGAGTGAGCAGGCCTGACCTCCAGAGCACAAATGAGACTAAAACCTCATACCTGAATCTCTCAGATGATCTCTCAGATCTCCTTCCACCTACAGAAACATGAAAAAATCAGTAAATATGATAGCCAGGTGCTAAAAGCTGCTTGGTGGAAAGATGACTGTCCTAACGGGGAGCAGTGTGAGGTAGTGTGGTGCTTGCAGCCATGAAGGATGCTATAAATTGGGTCCTGTGTGATGATGAGCCACTGTCACAACATATGGCAGCCAGTGTGGGCTGTACAGTCTGAACCCCTCGGCGGGTGCCTGCTGCCACCCAAAATGGCTCACAGCCATCTGCTGTGACTGCTCCCACCTCCTGCTGGAGGCATGGCCTGAGCCTGTGTTTCCTGCTTGCAGCCTTCGCAGAGCAGCCACATCCTTCCCTTGGAAGGCTTTGGAAAGCTGTAGACCCAAATGTTTCACGTAAACCTTCATGTCAACAGCATGTTCATGTGTTGGAGATGTAACAGATGCTTCCTGCCCTCCTCAGCTGTGTGCTCCCTCCTGAAAGCATTTAGGATGCTGCAAGTCCTGAGGGTTCATGTCCAGTCTGAAATTCCTCAAACAAGGCACGACAGTGAATGTTTGTTTAAAATTCCCTACCGTCTAATCTCCCCAGATGCTGGTGAGATAACAACATTTTTTGCGGGGTTACTCAGCAACGAAAAAATATTTGGGTCAAGTTGAGCTGTTTACATTCATCTTGGTTTATCCATCTTGTAGGGAATGAAACAACTTTCTTGTTAAGTTTTCCCCTCTTCATTTTATTTTTATCTTGGTGCTTTGTATAAAAAGTGTTCCATGTGAATCATGGGTATTATGATTCCAGTCATGATGAAGGCCTTGTGACATCTCTCTGCTGTGGTGGTGGTACACGAGGGATGAGTAAGCTGTGCTCAGTGCGGTGAGACCCAGCCTGGTGTGCGTCTCCTGTGTTTCCTTGGCCTTCTGGTTTGGAATGGAGAAGCCCCAGATTGTGAACTTGTGTTGGTAATAGGAGTACATTTATCTGCTGTCTTCTAATGAGGTGCCCAGCGCCCCAGGGTTTCACACGTGATTCTCCAGTCTGTCTGTGAAAGTGCTCTTGAGGGACCAGACCTGTTCTTTATACTCATATTATGTTTTCATGGACTCTTCACTTTCTGATTCAAAGTGAAGGTGCAAATAACAAAATGTCTTTCAGAAGTCAGTTTCTGATTTTTGTGTGATCAGAAAGTCCTGGAAAAGAGATTTACCAAAGGATTGCTTGTGCTGGCCCTGGTCTTATGGAAGGCTTAGTTTTCTATAGGGATCCTAAAAAGCATAATTTGACTGGAGATTGTCCCATAGCTTTAGAAGAAATATCCTATCCCTGCTCCAATGTATTGGCCTCTCTGATTTGTGCTCTGTGTCCTGGGGCTCTGTTGGGCTCATTGAATTAAAATGATGGAGGCTGTAAAGCTAGGAATGAAACCATCACTGAAGGAGCTCATCCTGTCTGTGAGCCCTCTGTGCTTGCTACCCAGGGAAGCTGTCCCTCCCTTTGGGCCTCTTTGGAAGTGTTGCCGTTGAAAAGGATGGAGACAAAGCCCCAAAAAACCAGGCTGGAGGCAGATGATGCTGCACCAACTCTGAGGAAGTGGCAGGCCTGGCTGAATAATCTGAAAGCCTTATGTGTGGTTAAGGGCAGGGGTTTTATCCTAACCCCAGGGGCCTGCCCCTGCACAGAGCTCCTAGTGTTGCCCTAGGGTTCTGGCTGAGGTGGGGATGGCTGCTCCCAGGAACACCTGGGACTGCCATGGGAGGTGAGTGTGCCATGTGCACATGAATGGGAAGTAGGTCAGCAGTGGGGAGCAGGGCTTTGTGTGGGCATTAACATGTTTGTGTGACTCAGGGATAAAAAAAGCCTCAACCGAAGCTGTGTTTTATCCTCTCCTTCCCTATGTGTGCTGTGGAGGGAAGAAGGGGTCTTCAGGGACAGCAGGACAGATCCTTCTCTGGAGCAAGTCTTTGTAGCTCTGTTGATTTAGTTGGCATTTCACTGATTAATACCAGTAGAGAATCCAGGCTGGAGTGTTTTGTATGCTTGTAAATAATTGAACGCCATGTGAATACAATGATGTAAGGGAGAATGGGAATAAAGCAGAGACTCTGAGAAATTTTAGGGTTTTTGCAACGAGGCTTTTATGTGGAAACACATTGGCATCTTGGCTGTGAGGCACTACGGTCGAGTGTGAGGGTTTTTTCATCATAATTATAAGGACTAGAGCTGGAGAGCTGTTGAAACTGTGAAAAATGGCAAGCACATGTCAGATGGGGAGAGGGAGGCTGCTGCCAGCTGTTTCCCCCTCCCACTGCCTGACTAGGTTTGATAAATATGCATTATTTTTTAATACTAAAAATGAGTCCTAGTTCTGGCAAGGTGCTAAGTTGACAAACCTGGAGATTAAAGCCCTCGTTATCCAGGGTGAAGCAGCAACAGCAGAAGCCTCCCCCATGCACTGAGGGACCCACTTAATGCGTGGCTGCTTCAGTGGAGGCCAAGAGATGGCACTTGTGGTGATGGTGTCTTGTGGTGTGGGCTACAGGCTCCTTTACACACTGTCTGCCAAATCCCTGCCCATGAAAGATGTCTTTTGACAGCAGGGGGTGGTGGGAGCTGATGCTGACCTACCCTCCTCGCTGGTCTGGGAGCAGCTCCCAAATTCATGCCTCTCCTGTTTGCCCTGTGTAACATGGCTGTGACAGCTCCAGACCCTGCTCCCAGGGAGATGTGAGGTTAGGAAATCAATTGCTGAGTTTAAACACATCTGCATGTGTGATTTAGGGACAAGGCACGAGCCAAGGCAGTGGCCTGGGAGCTGGTGGCTGCCCCTGGCTGTGAGGCAGGCGCTCCAGGGAGCCTGGATGGAGGCTACTGATACACAGATGTGTGCTTCAAGGCCTGGAGGCTTCCCAGGAGCTCCTGTGGGAGGAGGTGAAGCTGTGAGGACTGGAAGTGGGCCTGCAGATCATGGATGAGATTCCTAGAGCTGTGGGCTGTGCATGATCTGGTCACCCAGCAAAGAGAGGCTGCATCTGCCCAGTGTCTCCTCACAAACCAGGAAGAGGAAAATGTGGGTATTTGGAGAGAGTTATTCTTCTTTCTAAAGATTAATGACTGAATTCCAGAAAGACTCAGGTTTGGTTAGAGCCTGTGGGCTTGTCTTTTTGCCCATCACAGAGTAGAAATTAATGTCCCTAATTTCTTGTCCCCTCCTGGGCTGGGGCTGAGGCAGCTGTGCAACAGCACGAGGCAGGAGCTGGCTCTGCTCACTCGCAGGACCTGCAGCTGCCATTTCGCTTCTCACCCTGCTTGGGCTGTTGGTGAATTGCTGTGCTCACTCTCTTGGGGAAGCTTTATATTCTTTTTTTCTTTGTCACTGTCTGGAACTTGAAATAAAAGTCAGTTGGGAATGAATGAGGGGTTTGTGCTGGGTGTGGGGCAGTGTAATAGTGGTGACAGATGCCCTCCATTTCTTGGACAATGGGCACAGCTTAATGCCATAAGCCATTTTTATCCAGAGCTTGGAATGTTCTCGCTGTAGGTATTTATCAGTTAGCTATTCACTACATTGCAAATCCCCTTGTGCTGTAAGATCTCTGCTCTGCTGGTCTCTGCGTTGGGACAGCCTGCACAGCCTGTGGTGGCCCCAGCCCTTGCCCAGGAGGGGCTCAGGTGGGAATGGATTAGCACAGAGTGGTGAAATCAAGATTAAGATGAGCTGGATGACAGATACATCCTGAAATCCCACGGATGGTTGCCCTTAGGATAGGGCGCAGTGGGAGATGGAGGAGCGGAAGGGATGGTGCTCTGAGGGCACTGCAGAGCCCAGGTGAAATCCCAGCCCTGAAGACCCAGGTGTGATCCACAGTAGTGCTGGGGGTCAGCAGCTTTGCCTGTGCTCTGAGGTGACACTGTGCACTGCTCCCTGTGTAACAGCAGCACTCCTGTCCCAGGCAGGCAAGTGGCAGGAGGGCAGGATTTAGGGCTGCAGAGGTGCTGTGACCTGAGGCCTATCAGAACCCTCCCTGCGGGGTGAAAGCAGAGCCTGTGCAGAAATGTCAAACAGCAATTGTTAGAGAACACAGTGCTGGGGAAAAATTCAACCCTCACCCCACAGACTCATTCCAAAACACACAGTAAGGGTTACCCAGACGACCTTAATACCTCCAGCAGTGGGACCCTGAGAGCCACCTGGACAGCAAGGGACTTGCAGGCAGTCTCAGCTGCCAGCCACGAGCGGTGCTCACAGAGCAGCATGCTTTATCTTTCACCTTGACTTCACTCTGCTGTGGTTGCTGTCATCTGAGACTAAACTGGCATCAGGTTCAGCACAGAGACTTATTGCCCCTTGGGGGGTTCTGATGAGCCATTGATGCAGCATTTAAATATTTATTTCATAAGAATCCACCAGGAAAACTAAATTTCCAAACAAGCCAGCCCTGTGGGGGTACTCTTGAAAGGACACCAAAGCTAGTGTTGAGTTCCCTGAAAAGCATTTTTTTTTAATATGGTCCTGGGACCTAGGGTGCAAAGCTGCCTGTGGCAGGAGTGCCTGCCCTCCTCTGGAAGGCAACAGCGAGTCCCTGGGCCAGGGGGTTCCTATCTAATTTAAATATATGAAAATGGAACTAAATCATCCTCATGTCATTCCTCAAACAGCAAAGACCTAATTTCTTTCTAGGGACCAGAGTGAAACACCAGTAGGAATTCTGTGCCTGAAACATTAGTGTTAGTGCATTGCCTTGCAAGGAAGGAAAACAGTAGTAAAATGCTAAAACAGCAAGACAAGCCCTTCTTTCAAACCCTCCTTTGTAACTGGGGTTTCATGAGCCTCACGCTTCTCAGAGGTCTGCCCTGCTCCATGAGCTCCTGGGGGCACATCAGGCTCCTTCACTGGCTGGGGACAAGAGCCTGATGTGTGTGTCCTGTTCATGGCCTGTCTGTGATTTCAACAATGAGAAGCTCTTAGGAGTCCCTGGAACTGACCCCACACCACTGTCCCCATAGGGGAGGGACAGTGCGGTGCCTCCACGCAGTTTGCTCTTACATTGAAGCATCAAGTCAAACCAGGAGTCAGACTAGAGGGGATGCTGTGGGCTGGTTCGTGGAAGGGCTGTGGAGATCCAGGAAGCTTGGGGTCTGTTCTTGTACTCCTGCCTGTCTCCCAGGCACTGGCAACCCCTAACCACAGCTTGCTTACTGCTGAGAGGTGGTGGAAAGGGTTAGGAGCTGGAGAAAAGCAAAGCTTTTTTACTGAAATAGGTTGCAAATGCTCAAGTGGTGACTTTTTCATGCCTGCATGTTGCAGGGGCACTTGTAAGAGCACTATTTTTAAAAAGTGAGATTTCTGATCTATTATTCATTCAGGAAACATCATTTCAGTGTAAAATAAAATATTTTCCTTTTCCACCTCATTCTTAATATACTCTCTTTCTCTCTCCCCCGCCTTCCCTCCACCCTGCAGTGCTCCAGGGAACAGTATGTATGAAATTATTTTGTAAAATCCAATAAAAATTTTAATCAGGTCAACATCATTACAGGAAAGGAAAGTGATGGAGCTTTCCCGATCCATTAAAAAAAAAAAAAAAAAAAAAAGCATGTAAAGGAAAAAAAGCAATGTAAACATGCAGTTGTAGGAAAAGGTGCACAGAGCTTCCTACCTGGACACCACATAGTGCCTCCTCCTCCTCCTGTCTCCATGGAGCACAGTCTCACTTTCAGCCAAATGCATGCACACCTCTCATCCCCTTGCACATACACCAAATATGCTCCAAAGTACGAAATCAAGGCATATTCTGAGTTGGCAGGGACCTACAAGTATCCTCGAAGTGCAGCTCCTGGCCCTGCACAGACACCCCAACAACCCCACCCTGTGCCTGAGAGCATTGTCGCAGCACTCCTGGAGCTCTGGCAGCCTCGGGGCCGTGCCCATTCCCTGGGGAGCCTGTTAAGTGCCCCAGCACCCTCTGGGGGAAGAACCTTTTCCTGATACCCAACCTGAACCTCCCCTGACACAGTTCCAACCTTTCCCTTGGGTTCTGTCCCTGGTCACAGAGAGCAGAGACCAGTGCTGCCCCTTGTGAAGATGCTGCAGACCCCAGTGAGGTCTCCCCTCAGTTCCCTCCAGGCTGAACAAAGCAAGAGAGCTCAGCCACTCCATTCCCAGCTTCCCCCTCTAGACGCTTCTCCACTTTTGTAGCTCTCCTTTGGAACTTTCCAATAGCTTTTTGCAGGCAAAAGTCTTTGGCCAGTGCCCGTTAGGAGAACACCCACCTCTACCTGGAGGTCTTTACAGACCCTGACGCCTGTATGTCCAATATTGTCTTTAAACTGTGATTGGAAAAGCAGAGGGACCAGACAGTTCTGTGACAACTCCCCTTTTTAATCCCTGTCTCTTCAATTACCATGGAGGGGAATAAAAAGCCCTGGTAGCACATGGTCATGCTCTGAGGATTTGCATAGTGTATTAAGGCTTGCTAAGATCTCCTTCCTATCCTGACATTTACAGAAACTGCAGCTTCTGAGGCTCCTCTCCATCCTCCCTCTTTCAGATTAAATCTGAACTTCTAAATCTGCCAGGAGGGAGCAGAGGGAGGGATTGGGAATGTGACTGCCTCGCTCCAACCTGTGTTTGTTACCACTGTCTGAAACGTGGAGCTGGGCCAAGTGATAGCAGTGATGGATGTCCATGCAGGTCAGAGCCCCTGAGGGTGAGGAGACACATACCAAGCCCTAAAAGTAATATACTGTTGACTTCAAGGGATTTGCAAAAGCCTCCAGGAATGAATGCTTGGAATAATATATTTTTGCCATTGGGTGCCTTGGGAGAGTGCAGGGGGACCTGGTTACCTCTATACCCTTCCCGCTGAGGTCAAGGTGGTGGTTGTGGATGAGAATGGAGCTCTGGAGATGAGCACCGTCCTCGGAGGAATCCACCCATGCAGGGAGAAATGTGATTCCTGAGATCAACACAGCTCCTGATAGAGATGCCCATCTCTGCACTGCTGGCACTTCTCCCATGGGGTGCTGCTTTCCTTGGGGAGGCAGGGACCAATAAAATCACCATGGACCCTTGTGCTTTTCTGATTCTGTGGGGACGTAGATTTGTCCTGGAGGACTAGGGATGGTTTTTAAAGTTCAGAGAAGCAGGGACAGGAGTTTTGGCTCTTGGGAATGAGGGTGCCTAGTGTTTTCAAGCTGGATACTGTTGAGGCTGTGCAGTGGTTGAGTTTCCTGGGAGGGTGGCATCAGCAGGAGCAGAGCAGGGGCTGGCAGGGCCGTGAGATGCCCTACAAAAGGTGCATGAATTCCACCCTGGGGCAGGAGGCATCTGTGGGGACTGTCCCCAGCAAGGGTAAATCACTGAGATTTGTCTAGTGGCAGCACTGAACTGACACCAGGCTTGGAGCATGGAAGTGTCCAAGGCCAGGCTGGCCAGGGCTTGGAGCAACCTGCTGTGGTGAAAGGTTTCCTTGGCCATGGCACGGGGTTGGGACAAGATGGTGCTCAAGGTCCTTTCCAACCCAAACCAGTCTGTGATTTATGTGGTACAATTCATCACCTCGAACTGTCCCCTCTGTGCAGTGGTGTCCCCTGCGTGGTGCTGTCCTGTGGGGACATGAGCTAGAGCCTCCACTCTCTGCTGGCAGATGGGCTGAAATCAGAGTCGAAACATTCAGCGCTTTGGAAAGAAAAATAAACTCCCAGGCAAGTGCCAGCTGCAGCAGCCATTTTGGCAGAGCCCTGCGGTGCAGGGGCATGGGGTGACAGCCTCAGGGTCCTTGGGAACATCCCTGAAGGGAGGCATCCGGGCCCAGGCTGTGTGCGGGCGGAGGCGGGAGAAGGCACCCTGCCCACGGCACACGGGCTGGCACCTCGCCTCCTCCCCGGGAGGTTTCTTTGCCACCCTCCGAGTACGCACGCACACACATCATACGGCTCTGACGTTATTCTCCTTGGGTTGCTGCAAAGGACTCAAAAATGTCCATTTTAGGGTTTTTATATTTTGGGAGCCAGACTGAAAAATTTTTTCATGGTCAGTGACAAGCAGCTTATGGGAAACAGATGAACAATACTCCCAGGAATTTCTCTTATTGCTGCCTGTGTTTAAAATACAAAGTTAGAGAGGGAAGGGGGAAAAAAATAAAGTTTTTTAGGCTGAATTCCAGTTGAGTGCTATGAGACGTTCCCTGCAGCTCTCCCTGTAAGGATGCAGAGCTCAGATGATAAAAGTAGGCATGGAAAGCTTGACTGGGTACAGATCTGATTTGGAGTGAGGCCCTGCTTGCCTGCTGGGAAGTTGCTGGTGCTCTCAAAGTGTTTGGTCTTCCCTGGAGCCCAGAAAGAAATGGCAAGTGCACCCTGAGGCCAGTGGCCATGGGAGTCTCTCATGGTGGCTGCAGCCAGGCCTGGTGGCTCTTTCCAGAGGACACCATATCCCTCTGATCTTCCCACTGTGGAGAACTAATTAGCTCCCAGGGGGGCTGATGGTGATGGAAGACTTGGTGAGTGCCCTCAGCCACTAGTGGTGCCTGCAGCAGGGCTGGGCTGCTTGACTTTCACCTGTCCCACTGTTGTAGATGTGGCTCTGTAGGTTCTATAGGATCAGTGCCTGTACCTGCCTGGTCCTGGCAGCTGCATCTGATTTCTAAGCGCTGTGCTGCTGCCTGCAGGGCTGTGCTGGCTGTGTCCATAGGCTGCAGCTCCCTGTAATAGATGGCAAGAGGGACAGATGGCCCAAGGGGTAAATAAATCTTGTGGGCTGGGTGATATAACAAAGCACTTGACCTTTGCCCTGGTGGTTTATTTTGTAATCAGTGCCTGGCGATTGATTTATGGGATAATCAATCTTTCCCTCTCTCCCTTCCTCTGGCCTTGGCGTTGCCTGCACCATGGTCCTTGCTTTTGAGTGATGACTCCAGGCTACAAACAGCGCCGAGGGATGAGGCTGCCCACTCCTGCCTCCATCTTTCCCCATGCCCAGATGTGCTGTTTGCAGCCCCACCTGCCCAATGAGCGCTCATTAGGTAACTCTCATCCCTTTGGCAGGGGCAGTCCTCCCTGCCTTGCCAATCTGCAGCGCTCCTGGCCTGACAACAGGCTTCCCAGCACCTCAGCTTATAACTCCTGCAACAAATTGTCCTCAGTGAAAGGATTTCATGCTTTGTGATGGATTTCCCTCACATAAATTGAGGCTGTGAGCATCCTTGCTCTTCCCAGGGATGCATTCCACGGGGAAGCTGCAGTTGGAGCAGTGAGGCCTGTGCAGGGGTAGAATTCATGCCCAGGGAGATGCTCGTCCCTCGTGTGTGTTCATAGCTGTGAGTCCCCAGGGCTTCAGGCACAGGGCAAAGCCAAGACCTGCTCAATAACAGGGAGTAACTTCCTCCCTGACTATAATGCCCAATTTTCCATCTTTGTACTGTAATTCTCCTTTCTTTTGTACTGGCTTGTGTCTTCTCTACTCAGCACTGTGCTGCCTGGCAGCTGGATGAAGCTGTGCTGTGGGCTGGGGGGGCAGGCAGAGAAGGAACTGTGGTGTCCCTTGGGATGAGGTTAGCAAGGGTGGTGCCCACCACTGCTGCCCAGTGAATCTGTCCTTCCTGGGCCCTGGGTCTCCTTTGCTCCCTGCCTGAGAGGCTGACTCCCTGCTCTGGTAGCTGCTGTGTGGCCAAGGCTGCCTGAGCGATTGATAGGGACCTTGGAGTGATCTCATAAATATGGGATTGGGAGGAAAGAACAAGCGAGGGAGCTCAGCTTGTCGCGGCTGTGTGACGGGGAGCAGGTTCACCCAGTCAGCGATAGCCTGAGGAAGGCAACCAAGTGTCAATTCCAGCAGCAGGGCATCTGTGATAAGCCAGGGAGATACGAGCAGAGGAGGGAAGCTCTGAAGCTCACCAGGCTTGACTGGTACAGAGGCAGCTGGGCCAAGGCTCTAAGTTCCTGAACAGCTCTGGGAAATGCTTCCCAGTTTGGATAGCATTAAATTTGTGCTCACATTTCTATCAGAGGCCCATCCTAGCAATGTGCACTGACTGAGACCTGCACATCTCCCACCTGCCCTGAGGATATGATGTCATGTACCCTGCTGGGCACCCATGGGACAGACTAGGGGGAGCTCTGGTAGATATAAGGTGCTCTGAGCAGGAGGCTGCTGGAAAAAGCCCCAGGCCCCTGGCATGTAGGGCCAGCTCTGTGTGTATTATTACTGCCATAATCCTGAGGTGATGCTGTGTGGGATGTGGGGTTGGGCTGGCTCTGATCATTCTAGTGATGGCACCTTTTCTCTAAGGTGCTTTTAAACATCTCCTTCTTCCTTATAGAAAGTCTTTCCTTATATCTATTCTTGTCCTTCTCTTATTTAAGTCCATTCCTTCTTGTAATACATCATCCTTGGTCAGCCTTAAAGGTTGGCAAAGCCTGAGGGAAGAGAGGAAAGAGTTATAATGTCTGAGGGACTGAAGGTTTGATTTGGATGCAACCACATTTATTCAGCAGCAAATTACATCTTCAATCAAACCAATGCAAATCAGGCTCCCAGTTCAGTCTATTTGTTTGGACTTAGTGAGTGCAGGGGGATTCATTATTTCTTGTGCTTCCCCCCATCCCTCCAAGTTCCTGTGCGCATGTACAGACCTGCGCACACTGGTCTGTAAAACCCTCTTCCCCCAAGGTGATGTGCTGCTGGGAATAGGTACATGATGAGCTCTGGGTTTGGGTAGAGCTTGTATCCCTTGGGAAAGCTGTAGAAAAACAGCAGTTTGTGCCCAGTGTGGTGCTATACGAGGGAAGGGAAGGGTACCTCGGAGCTGCAATTAGAGCTCTCTGAATAATTCAGTTTTTCAATGTGATGTCTGAAGTAGAACAGTTAAAAGAATGTCTCTGGGAGACTGACAGTGATCCCTTTTTCCTCACACACACCCCGAGGAAGAAACAAACCATAAAAATCCATTTCATTTGTTTGGGGTCATTTCATTTTACTTCTTGTTTGTGCATACTGGCTCACTTCCTCAGTGAAAAGTGCTCTCTTTTAGAAACATCCAGGAAAAATAAGTCAGGTCTGAAATTTTCATTTTCACTTCTTTTTTCTGAAGTTTGTCTCCAAATTTGACCTGTACGTCTTTGGATTTGAAACCTGCATTTTAAGGTGGAGAGGTGAGAAAAGGTAAATCCATTGCTTTTATGAACAATTTCCTGTGCTTTCATCCCAATTTGCCCTGGACATCTGTGTGTCTGTCCCTGCCTGATCCTGGTGTGAAACCTCCTGCACCTCATGCCCTACAAGAGGGCTGGGGACTTGTCCAAGCCTTGAATGGTGCCATGGGCAAGCCATCCATGCCATGGGCAAGCTGTGCATGCCATGGGCAAGCCGTCCGTGCTATGGGCAAGCTGTGCATGCCATGGGCAAGCCGTGCATGCCATGGGCAAGCCGTCCGTGCCATGGGCAAGCCGTCCGTGCCATGGGCAAGCCGTCCATGCCATGGGCAAACCGTCCGTGCCATGGGCAAGCCGTCCGTGCCATGGGCAAGCCGTCCGTGCCATGGGCAAGCCGTCCGTGCCATGGGCATTCCATCCATGCCATGGGCAAGCTGTCCATGCCATGGGCATTCCATCTGTGCCATGGGCAAGCCATCCGTGCCATGGGCAAGCCATCCATGCCATGAGCAAGCCATCCGTGCCATGGGCAAGGCATCCATGCCATGGGCAAGGTATCCATGCCATGGGCAAGCCGTCCATGCCATGGGCAAGCCGTCCATGCCATGGGCAAGCCGTCCATGCCATGGGCAAGGCATCCATGCCATGCTGCAGCCATGCTGATGTGGGAGGCGCTGGCTCCCTGCACGTGCGTAGGACAGAGCCCAAACATGAAAGCAGCGCTCTGATTTCCCCTGGGCAGAGGGAGGTTTCTTCCCTTGTAATCGTCCTTTTTTTCTGGAACAGCCATGACAGTGTTTCCGAAGAAGCCACTTGTGGGTTTGTGTTTGATCTGCTCCGACACACCAGGGGAGGTGAGTTGGGTGCCTGCCGTGTCCTGCAGCGCTCCTGAGCTCCCAGGTGCACATGCTCCTCCCCAAGGCTCTGATCCTGCTATGGCCCACACTGCCAAATTCAATAAAACTTGACCAGGAAAGCTCAGGAGAAGGCTGCAAGGTCTGGACTGAAAGTGGTAAATCCTTCGAGGCTGGAGGTGTCTTTATGCTGTATGTGTGTCGTGAGGGATTTTTGTTCCTGCTTGCAGCCTCCTGTTTTCTTTGCCTATTAAGTCCAATCTGGATTCACTGCACAGAACGATTTGAGTTGAAAACAGCTCAAAGGACCTCCTGGAAACGCAAGGAAAAATTTCCATACTAAGGATAATGAGTGGTGAGTGCAGAGGAGGGACACAGCGGGAATTCCTTGCTCCTAGAAAGTTGCTCTGAGCCTGAATTTCAGTGCCACAGAAACCCTGGAGGATTTAGTACATAGGTCTGGGTTTGTTGTTTTTGTTCACTCCTGAAATGGGTCAAAAAGCTTTGCATTTTTTCATGGACCCAAAATCGTGCACTGTATTCTCTCAGAAACACTGCAGCTGCTGCGTGCCTGGTGCTTCCCCAGCTGCCAGGGCTGCTCATGGCTTTGGGACAGGTTCCTTGGGGCTGGTGCTGTCTGGCAGCAATGTGATTCTCAAAGATGTGTTCAAGTAGTGCCAGGGAGGCTGGAAGCAGAGAACTCATAACCGGTACAACACACATGAGGCTTTTTGTCTTCTCCTTCAGCTGAAATCTGCTGCTACAGACAGGTTGACCAAGCCTGGCTTTCGTGGGTGAGCACAGACCTCCTGCTGCTGAACCCTGCCTCCTCCATCATCCCCAGGCTGTCTTCTGGCAGCAGAGCTGAGGGGTCAGCCCCCGACTGTCAGCAAACCCACTGTGAACATCAGGTCCTGTGTGCAACCAGCTCTGAGCTGGCCTGTAGCAGCAGAGAAAAGCTCTCACAAGCACCAAATGAGTGCCCGTGCTTTCAGAGGGGCACATGGCCCCCAGTGTCAGCTGCTTGCCCAGGTCCCTGGACCCATCCCTCTTTTCCAGGGACCTTGCTTATGTCAGGCAAGAGAAGCTCGTCTCTGAGCTCCTTGTGTCTGCCCCAAGCAGCCCAGAAGTTGTTTATCTTTTGTAGATTCTCTGTCCTGTAAATATTTGCATGTAAAGCCAGAGTTATAGGCTGTGTTATTTATGTGGAGGAAATGGATATTTAAGGCTGCTCCTCTTTGTTAGTGCCCACATTATTTTCTGGAGGCCAGACCCCTTTTTACAGGGGAGCTGCTGCCATAATCAGCATTTCAGATTTGGCTGGTTTAGGGCTTTAGCTCCTGGTGCCTCTCACCTGGTGCCTGTGGGAGGCTTGGCTGAGCTTGCCGAGGGGGTGCAGGGACTTTTTCCATGCACTGGGATTCCCTACCTCTTTCCCCTTTGATCTCCACCCCCAAACAGGCCTGTTTTTCTTCCCTTCAACCTTACACCAGGTCAGCTCTCACACACCCCTTTATTCTCCCCAGTTCCTTTAGCTTTCTGGACATGCTGTTGGTGACTGCTGGCCATTTCTGGGCCTCTGGTTCCAGCGCAGTGCTGGCCCCGTGCCCTGCTTTCCCTGATGCTGATAAGCTCTCCCTGGCAACAGCTCCACACTGGCAGAACATTTCCCTCATGCCGCAGACCTCTTGAAGACCTGTCCTCCCTTGGCAACCCAAATCATCTTTCCTGGTTTTCTGTCTACCTCTTCATTCGCCTTGTCTGGCTGAACACCTTCATAATGCCAGTAGGTGATTGGGCTCAGGAGAGGCTCCCCAGAGCCCATCCTCTGCCTGGGCTGGGATCTCAGATCTGTGTGCAGGCACCCCAGGGGTACCTGAGGGTTACCCTGCTGCAAGGGCCAGTGCAGTGCTGCCTGTGGAGGGGCTGTGCTGGCCTGCCTCATTCCCTCACCTCAGGTTGCTAAGGTACAGCTAAAGCTCTCACCCAGAGTGTCATCATCTCACGGCTCAATTCCTTCAACATCCTTTTCTCTGGCCTTGACAAATGCAATCTTCTCCCACTCCTGCCTGTTCAGAGCTCTGCTGCAAGGATCATTTTCTGCGCCTGTCATTTTGCTTGTGTCACCCATGCTTTACTCGCTTTTGCCGGTTCCTGCTGGCAAACAGCAGTTACCTGTCTCTGCTCTCCAGCCCTTTCACAGCTTTCTTTGCTGTTAACCTCGTAGTCCCTCTCCACACGTGGTTTCTCGCTGTCACTCAGCCTCCGGTGACAGCCTCTGCCAGCACTTGCCGTGTCTCCCAGCTCTCTGCTTTCTGCTCCAGCGCCTCTTGCTCGAAGAGGAGTTCCCAGAGGCACCCCACAGAAATGTGTCCCTGCCCTTCACCCCTCATTTGCCAGCTTCTGTCCCAAACTGGTGACAGTGGCTCGGGCGCAAGTGTGGGATCCGCCTGTCTGTCAGGCAGTGACCCTGTTTCCTTCTGCTGTTCTTCCATCATCTGCTTAGGCTGAAGAGCTTTGGGGCAGGACCTTTTTTTAGCAGTGTTTTCCTAAAGAAATGCAAGCTCCTGAGACCCCCCTGGCTCAGTGCTTGTGTGATGTGTGCCTGTCCTGCTGCCATGCTTTATGGAAGCAGTTGTGAATTCAAGATGAATTTGGCAGACTGGGTGGAGATGTTATTCAGGTTTAGTGAAAAGGTTTAGTGAAACCTTCCAGGTTTAGTGAAAAGCAATGTCCAGATATTGGAGAGGGACCTTCTGTGGCACCCAGAGATCTGAGGCTGGCTTTGCACTGGGTTTGTACAGCTCAGTGGTGGTGGGGACAGGCTGAGCCCCTGGCCCATATTGCCTGATGCCTGCTCCATTGTGCTTTGTGCTGGCCCAGGGGAGCTTTCCTGATCCTGAACCCTGCCAGTGAACCTCCCTGCACACCCCAGAGCAACATCTGCTGTTGCAGACCAAGCCTGGCCCCAGACACGACTTACCTGGACTAATCTGGAGCAGGAGCAGGGTTGGGGTGATCCTGAGCAGCACGTAGAGCTCTTCTCTGCACTGCAAGTGCAGGAGAGAGAGAAAAACGCATCAATGCCTTCATCTGCCCTTATGGATTTTTCCACCATATTTTATAAGCGTTCATTTTTATTTATGTGAGGTTAAAGTCAGTCCAATTTGGAAATCAACTTGTCTAAGGAGCTCCCCTCAGATCCTATTAGCTTCATGTTGTATTCCTATTCATTTTTGCTAATGCCATTCACCAGGCTGGCTGCGGTGGCGGCTGCAGGAGCTCATAACCCTCTCCTTGCCAGGCTGCTGGGGCCGTGAGCTGGTGGCTGTGGGGACAGCAGGATCTGGCCATGCAGGGAAGAGCTGGAACTCCCAGTTTCCAGCTTCCCACAGTGTGAGGGGTCATTTTCTGACCTCTGCTCCCACATATCCCCCCTTACTGCACCAGCATCGCCAGCACCCCACCTATCTCTGCAGGCACGGAGGGCACTTCTACCTGGAAATCCGTGGCTGGTTCGGACAGAGAACAGTTAAGAAGCACTCGGGCTATCGTTGTAATTAGAGAAATTCCTGGAAGAAAATAAAAATAAATCCATTGAGGGCTTTTAAAGGAGAGATAGGATGCCTAACTCAGGAAGTCCGTCAGCCGCAGATTGCTGGTGGCTGGAGGAGCGTCCTGGGGAAGTATCAGTGCACGCTTGGCCAGCTTTCACACCCGTCCCCTGGCATTCACTGCTGGCCCCTGCCAGGGAGGGATTGGCAGGATGGATCTCTGCACTGGAGCTGGATAAGCACCTTGTCTGTTCCAGAGGTGACATTTCAGAAACCCCAAATCACTGCCAGGATTGCTGCATTTGAGGTGGGGGTCAGCACCAAGCAGGAGCACGGGTGGCTGCCAGGATGGGATGCATCCCTTCCCTGCATTCTGCCTCTCCATGCAGGTAGCACAGCCCACCTCTCCTGAAGGATCCTGGTTGCCCTGTCTCCCCCCTGCCCTTGATTATTTATTGAAGTGGTCTGATACCAGGTGACTGTAATTAAAAGAAGAAAAATACACACAATAAAATGATTTCTAAAATGGCAACACACTGGATGCAGTGAAGCAAGCAATGTATTAAATATTTATAGCCACTGGTCTGCTGGGGGGGGAAATTAAAATTATTTAGCCTGAGAAAAACATTTTAATTATTTAATTTGAGGGGAAACCTCCCCCACAGCCCTCCTTAGTAGTAAGCCCCAGACAAATGACAGCATAATGTAAGGTTTGATTAAAATCTGAATGGGATGAGGGCCTGGAGATTGGAACAAGAAAGGGGGAGCCACGTGGTTGTCACACAAGGCAGAGGTCCCCTTGCTGTGCCGGGGCAGGTCTGTGTGTGTGATCCCACATCTTGCAGGGGAATTCTTCCTCTCCAGGTGTGGTCCATGCTTGGCAGCAGTTAGCCAGGGGTTTGCTCTCTGTGTGGGAGCCTGGGAGCTGGGCAGGAGTGCAGTGACAGGGTGTACCCATCACGGGGTAGGACATGGCAGCTGTCACCCACCCCCTGCAGCAGGAACTCTCTGTGCCCGTGGGCTGCTCTGAAATGCTCTGCTGGGCCAGGAGCTCTGCTCTGTCTGTCCCAGCAGTCCAGCTGCACCAGGCAGGCTCTGCTGGGCTCACCCCACACCAGGTATGTGGCACAAGGCTTCCTGAACCTCCAGGTGGCTTTTCCGGGAGCCTCTGTGCCCCTCTGCAGGAATGGTGCTGGGGCTGGTGTCCCATTGGCACCTCCATTCCAGGCTGGAGCGAAGGATCTCCCAGCTGCATATCAAAGACGGAGAAGAGCAAAGCGTGGGGTCTGGCAGACGCTGATTGTTTGCTGGGAGAGGAGGGGCTGTGATCTTTTCCCTTGTGTCTCCAGACTGACAGTCTCTCATTATTAGCCCCCTGGAAACAGGCACTTTGACTGAAAGAGCCATCCCAGCCTTCACTGTAACAATCAAAGCTGCTCAAGAATAAACATGGCTTGGCAAGAATAAACACAAATTGCAGTGCTTGCTGTGAACAGCGATATCCAAGGGAGCAAACATCAAATGAAGGATTATCCCTGTTTGCAAGGAAGCTCTTCTGGAAAGAGATTGAATAAGGACCATCTGCAGCCCAGAGCAAAGGGGCTACCAGGAGAACCTGCTTGTGCCATCAGGAGCTCTCCCCTTTGAAGCCCACATGGTCTCCTTTAGGCGCTGTCTGGTTTAACTTCATATGCTCTGTCAGCTGCTGAAGCCCTGAGCTCTTTGCAGCTACTTCCAGCTTGCATGCAGCATGGGCAAGCCCAGAAAGCACAAGGAGGGGAGTTAAGAGGGTCAGAGAGGATGAGGAGAGCTTCCCTGAGGTGAGCAGGTACTGGACCTGACAGAGGCAGCCTCTGGGAAAAATGCAAAGCACCTGCAGGAGCTGGAAGAAGATCACATCAGCCAAATCCTGGGGGAAGCCCTGCTCTCTGCTTCCAGCACTAATGCTGCCAGTCTTAGAGCAGGAGCCCTGAAGGCAGCTCTTAACCAATGACTGTCCCCTTGCTGCCCATGGGAAGTGAGCACGAGCAAGTCCTGCTCCCCAAACCCTCGCCGACAGGCAGCCCGCGTGGCATAAATCAAATTTGGAGGCACGGAGGTTCCATAAACAAGCTTATTTTCTGAAGCCAGGTCCCATTATGTTATCTGTCACTTTATTGGGGTTTCTGAGCCGTTTATTTTTATGTATATACATCAGAGCTGGTGAGCTGGCGTTGGCCTGAGAGTATAAAGCTGACAAGACACAGTAGCAGCGTGTGAAACCTGTCAGCAGAGCAGCCGCCTGTGAAATGAACACGGGAGCCGATGCCGATGATTTTATTTATGGGGAATCTTGGGTAGTGCGTGCCAGAGCGGTGCTGCTGTCCCTGGCCCTCTGAGAGGGACCGGTACCAGACCCATCGCAGGCAGGGATAATGGCTCCAGGCAGCTGGAAATTAGATTTTCTTCTTAAAGAATGTCTTAAGCTGCTGAAATACTTTGGTTGACCAGAATTTGTATAAAAGGACAAATTTTCTTGGGATAGAAGGTTATGATGGAAGTTCTACAACACTTTGCTTTCTGGTTTTGTTCATCTTCGTAATGGTTCTCTTAATGTTATGTTTGTTTCTTTGTATTTAAGATAAACTCAAATTCAGAGTAAAGGTTTGTTCTAAAATAGAAAAACTGGAGTTTCTATAAAAAAAAAGTAGGGCTTTTAAATGTTTTTGAAACTTTTTTTCCCATTATTTTGCCCCTGGAGCGACATTTTGCCAAACTCAATAGTCTTTACAAAAGCCTAAATGAGTAATTGTTTCTGTCATGTTCCAGGAAAAAAGTATTTAGATCAGCAATTTTTCCTCTCAGTTGGAGCAAACATTTCGGGTGTGAGGTAGTTTTATGGGTCATTGAAAACCCTAAAGAATTATCTAGATTGTTATCAGGACGATGGTACAAAACACGGACCCTGCTCTTAGGCTGTTGTGACCTTGCTCTGAGTCCTCTGGTTTAGCACGGAGAGGATGTTGCTGTCATGTTCTGGTCCTTCCACAGGCAAGAAGTGCTCAGTGCACTTTGGAAAAGCAGCCAGAGGTTGTCAGCGGCTGTGTTGCACATGGGACTTGGTGCTCCCTGCCTACTCTTGCCACATTTTCAGCCTGGATGAATAACCTGGGCTTGCACTGTGCCACGTGCCAGCCCTGCTGCCCAGGGAGAGCAGGGGCCCTGTGGGGCTGCTCCTGCCTGAGCATGTCTCAAGTGCATAAAACCTGGACATGTTCTGTTTGGCATACTTTAAATCTTAATCTAGACCTCCAGTCTGTCTTCATGGTTCATGAGCAGCAGCAACGTGCCATCTTCCTAGAGCTGTCCAGGGAAATGCCTCTGGATTGACTGCATGTCCCATGGGTGTCCTTGGAGATGGCATGGGTTAGATGGTGGCATGTTTCCTCCTCAAAGCTGCAAGCCCTGGCCCATCAGTAGGAAGTTTCTGTATTGCCTGCTGAAAAACAAGTGCTGTTATTTTAATCCTCAGCTCTCTGTTTTGTGTGAGGAGCACGTTTCCTTCCCTGGTTTCACTCACAGCCTGTTCCACCAGCACATCTCGTGCTGGCTGGATGCAAGGAAAGGCCTCTTCAGCCTTCTCCATGAGCGAGACAGGCAGCTCTGCCTGATTGATCTGCTGCCTTCCAGCCCGGATCATTCCTCTGCAGGTCTGTCTCTCACCTGCCTGGGCACTGCTAAATCTTCCCTGGAAGGAAGAGCTATTTGTCAAGTGAAATAGGAAGGTTTGAGTCTCATGTTCCCCAAGGCCACTTAGCAGGGCTCTGGCTGCTCTCTGGACACTCTCTTTGCTGCACTGGAGTGGTACGAGCAAGAACCAAGGCCACAAGGCTTTTCTGCCTGATGTCAGCGCTGCTCCTGTGAGCCCTCCTGGCAAGCACGGTGTGTGTATCTTGTGTTCCCCAGCCTGAGAAGGTGTGACATGCCTCGGCTTTGCCCAAAGTGGAGCAACGTCTGTGGTCTGCTCGTCGTCCTCTGTGCTTCTCTGCACCAGCCCACTTATTGACTAGGAGTGTAATTGTGCTGCATCATGTCTAATTGGTTTGCTCTGTCGCTCTGCATTTGCTTTCCCCATGTGCCCCCTGCTCCCCTCCGTCAGCACGGCGAGCTGTGAGCCTGAGCAGGGCACGAGGCTGCACTCCCGATTGCTGCAGGAAAACAAGGCGCCCAACTTCCTCCTTTCTTCTCCTAAATTCAAATGACAAGAAACAGAGGAAAACAATTTTGCCAACCCTTGGCAGAGGGCCAGCTCTGATAAAGAGCCGTAATTAATCTCCCCAGCTTTATTAGAATATCATTACAATTAACTTGGCAATCTTCTGTTGATCAAAGCCATTGTTCCCTGCAGAGCAGAAGAAGCCAGCGTGAGCCTGGGTTGTGCTGTGCTTAAAAGCACCTAGAGCTGGATCATTCCTGCCAGCCCAACAGCAGCTCCATCCCTCTGGCTGGCAGCACAAGGGCCGGCAGAGCTGTGGGCACAGACCTCTGTCCTCAGCCGGCCTCTTGAGCCTCTTGCAGCTTTGATGTATTTTTTCAGCTACTCCTCTTTGTTGAGCTATTATAGCCCAGATCCTTTGCGGGCACGGTGAGTCTCTCATTCCCTGTGTAGGTGCTTTTGGGTCCAGCCTTCTAAGCACCAGGTTGATTCCTTTGTGTGTGTTCATACAGCTCTTAGTGTGCCTGCTTCTTAGGCTCAGCTGGAGATACAGTGACTGCTGCAATAATTCAGCTAACAGAGGCAGAGCGGGCAAAGAAACCGGGGGAAACATTTGTAGAAGCCACATCTGAAAGAAAGGAGAGCTGTCAGAATGAAGCTCCATAAGCTCTACAGTTAAATAGCCCAAGATGTGTGCTATAGAAAAGCAGGGGAAATGAGCACTGTTAAACTACCCCTTTCCTCCCTTTCAAACTGTTCTTTTAATATCGGGTATTTATCTGTAATTTAAGCCTGTGATTAGTTTTATCAAAAAGATAGTTCTGAGGCAGAGATCTTAAAAATGATTAGGTGTGTGTTTGGAAGACAAGAACAGCTCCACTTGCACTGCAGGATTAAGACGTCTGTCTGTTTGCTGCCTTGAGCATCCATCTGTGAGGGCCTTGTGCCAGAAGGAACCTCAAGTTCCACACAGATCCTGACACATACTCCTTGAAAGATGCCAGAGCAGGACCTTTGCCACTGGGCAAGATTGAGGTGATTTTTTTTTTTTGTCTCTTCTTCCTCATCACTGTTCTGCTTTTGAAGAATGCTCTCAGCTTTGGTGCTGTTGCTGGGGTCCTGACAACACAGCCTTGCTGAATGCTCAGTCACCTGCACCTGGAGCCACCAGGAATGTGGAGACACGGGCAGTTTGGCTTCAGAGCATCCCATCAGAGAGGTTTGCTGTGGAGGGGGCTGGAGGGCCTGCAGCCCATTCCCCATCCACTCCTGCAGCTTTCTGCCTGGTGGCCGCCCTGGTGCCAGGCTGGAGCAATGCCCAGGGACTCCTTAGCTGCAGAACCAAGGGGGTTTGCTCCAGAACAAACAGTCTGGCCCTGCCTCTGTTCTCAGCCTGATATAACATACCATAGATGGAGGTTTTATCCTGAAAATGACTCTGCCACAGAGGATTTACATGCTGTGAGAAGACTCAGTGGGTGTGAAAACATGCTATTCAGGTAGACAGGCACAGAGAGAAGCAGGGGAATTGAAAAAGCTCTGGGTCTCTTCCCCTGGTTATGTGGAGCAGGTTGCAATGGCCCAGTGAGCTGTTGTGGAGCAGGCAATGCTGAGCTGCCTTGCCAGCTGGCCTGGGAAGGGTTCTTAGATGAAGGTGTTTGAAGCTCTTTTGCTTTTTGTCCTGAATTCTCATCCATTTGAATAGTCAACACTTGCGAGCCCCGGGAGAAAGAAAAAAGAAAGAAAAGGCAGGTCCGGGGTTTGGTCTGATCGACCTTGGCATTGTCCCTTGAAGCAGCCACCCAGAAGGGAGCAGCTGCTCCAGTCTGTTTGAGGGTGCAGATACAGCATATCCAGCCCTGCCTGGGCTGGCTTCACCTGCTCTCTGCAAATCCTTAACCCTTCAGGGCTGGCAAAAAGGGACTTGCATTTGCAGTGTAACTCTATATGCACAGTGCTGCTCAGTAAATGCACCTCGCTGGTGGCAGCAAGCAGGGTCTGGGGTGGCACAATTCCTGCTGCAGGCAGGGGCATGAGTACATTACAAAATGCAATCAGATGAGGGTTGGTTTCATGTAGGCTGCCAAGTTAGTGCTCTTTCCACTTTCCCTTTCCTGCCCTTACTGTGTCTGGGGATCTGAGGCACTAGAAAACCCAAAGAAGAACAAACCAAACCCACGAGGTCATAAGGCCTCTGAGGAAGGGGTCTCTAAGGAGAGAACTTGTCTTTTCCCACTGTGGCTGCCAGCATTCCCCACCACATGCGAGGGAGGGCAGGAGGGGGTGCTCAGCCTGCACTGAGCAGATTCAAGGGGAGCAGGAACTGGACGGGCTCTTCTGAAGGGCTTAAAGCAAGGCTCATCTCCCCATGCCCTGCTGCACCTTCCCCTGCTCCTCCACAAATGGCTGAGGACGTTGTCAGGCTGTCTCAGGTCTCTGGGTGAGATGCAGGGCCTGAGTGTCAGGTTGTTATTAAATATCATTAGTGAGTGCCAAAACTGTGTAGCTCCTGGGCGCAGACAGTGACTGGGGGAGGGATGGTTCACAGTGCCCGGAGATGAGTGAGTGCTGAAGGTCAGGGACACCTCCGTCTGGGCTGCATTCATTCTCCTGCTCATTACCTGGAGGAGGCAGGAGGGAGGGGGATTTCCTCGGAGGGTGTGTGTCACCAGGGACTTCCTCATGCTCAGGGAGGAGTCCCCAGCATGGGCTGTGTGTGAGGAAGGAGCACCCGTGCAGACCCCGAATCCTCCTCTTGTATCACCCTGGTATTCGGGGTCCCAGTATGGGGCAGGGCTGGCTCCTGCCCATCACAGTGGAGCTGTCCAGGGAAAAGGCGGTTTTAGCCTCTCTTCTACCCAGCAGAGGCAACTGAAAAAGAAACTTTGCAAATGTTTTTCTTGCTATTTTCCATGCTTGGCTTTAGCTTTCCCCCAGAGAGAGATGGAGATGGTGCACTGTTCAGGAGGCAGCCTCAGCATCTCCAGGAATGCTGCCTGCTTGCTTCGGTGCCTGGCTAGCTGTGGAGATCTGGGGAGGCGCCGACTTTAGGTGCAGGGACACGAGCCAAAAAACCCAGAAAGCACCTGCCTAAAGGGTGAGATGGAGGCAGAGGCACCTCTGGTGAGCATGCCTGGAGTGGGAGCTGAGGGACGGTGAGTCGTGTAATCATCTGCCTGAAGCAATCGCGGCCGTCAGCGGAGCACAGAGACACTCGCTCGCGTTTATTTAAGGCGAGATGCCCTACTTTTGTGCTTTCAGTGGAGTCCCTAATTATTCCTCAATCTTTGTAGTGAGCTAATTAGTTTCGCAGCACTCAAGGCTGGGGAACACTGATAGGCTTGGGAAGCACAAGCTGAAGGGATGAGGGGGAGAAGGGAGCTGGTGGGAAATGGCTGACTGGCAGACGGGAATGGCTGAGAGCAGGGCAGGTTTGGAGAGCTGATGGATGATGGTCTGGGAGGATGATGGAGGAGGGAAGAGCCATAATCTCATGTCAGGCAAGGTGCTGGAGTGTGACGATATGAGAAACAGCGATGAAGCTGCAGTCGGTAATTGAGGGGGATGGAGGTGGGGAGGGAGTGAGAGGGATGGCCTGGGGCAGAGCAGCCACAGAGCCCAGGCCGGGGCTCAGGATCCTGCGTGGAGAGGAGCACAGCCCTGGGCAGGGCAGCAACTGCCTCCTTACGTGGGTGCTTCCTTGGGCAGCTGCCTTTAGCCTTTCCTTGCTGTCCCATCTCTTTTCCAGCTTGGTGGTGACAAACGAGGAGCTGTGCGGAGAGAGGCCAGCCTGGTCTCCAGGCTGCACGCTCACCGTTCTGCCTGGTCAGAGACTCTTCTTTTGGAGAGAGCCACCACAGATAAGGTACCCTGGGCTGATAAGCAGGTCCACGATGTTCCCATGCAGGCATTCTGCTCTGGCTGCTCTGCGTGCATGGATGCCTTGCTGCTCTGACACAGGGCTGTGCTCCAGAGCCCATGCTCCCTGCACCTGCACTGGGAGCCCTGGGAGCACAAAGGTCTCACTCCAGTCTCTGTCATTGGGAAGTTCCCAGTGGCCACCGAGTGCAGTGTGTGACAACTCTGAAGTGCCCAGGTGGCCATGGATTTATTAGGGTATTATCCTACTAGTGCTGCAAATGGGGTCATCTGTCTTCTAAACTTTGCACTTTATTTCAGAGAGAGAATTTAGTATATCCAGGCAATATGCTGTAGCTATAGCACATGATAAAGCCCTGCTGGGAAGTGTAGTTTAATTGATTTTGTTATTAAAGTGCCACTGGAATAAATTTGCTCATTTGAATGAAATGTCTTATTACCTGGATGGTAACAGGCATGTGATGAAATCTGCAGATGGGCTGGAGCTACCCACTGCCTGGTGAGGGGAGCTGAGACGGAGCAGCTGAGAGGGACCCACTGCTGCCACCCTGGTCACCCTGAGACCCTCAGCACCCCCCAAATGTGCAGGGAAACTCTGCTTGGAAACCTCAGGATGGGAACAAACCGCAGTGGCAGGGCATGCTGTGTTTTAGTCAAGGTTTGTGGTGTTCCTCTAATCTTTTGCTCAGGTAAGGACATTGTTTTAAAGGGAATTGAGGAAAGACCTCTTTCACAGGACAATATTTCTTTAGTAGCCCCAGTAATGGGGGTGGATTGGGAAATGAACCGTTCTCCATTACACTGGGACCTAACTGCACAGCCCATGCTTTCCAGTTAAAATTTGATTGCCTTGAATCCTGAGGATTATGGAAAATAAGAAAAAGGCCTAGTAAAATTTATGGGTTTTAATCATAAACTGATAGAATCACAGTAAATCTATCATAAGCATGCAGATACAGACCCCAGAAAAAGAGAGGAAAGCAATAGGCCTGTTTTTTCTTGGAGGAGCTGCATGTAGCTTGGCAGGTGTGGGGAGAGGGGAAGCAGGGCTGCTCCCCCAGCATCTCGTCTGGGGGAAGATCAAATCCTTTCTCCTCTGCTGTGTCCTGCAATACCCTGGTATTGCACTGCAAAGTCCCTGCCCTGTCTCAGGGAAACCTGCTGGGCAGGGCTGGAGAGCCCATGTGGAGGTGGGAAAAGAGGGACAGGGCAGGAGGGTGGGGGAAGAGAGGGGAGGGGAGAAAGGAGAAAAGGGAATCAAAGCCCAGAGGTCTTTTTCCCTCCACCTCTCTGTGCTGCTTACTGTGGTGGGAGCAGATGAGACCCTGCCAGGGGAGGAGGGAGGCAGAGGTGCTGGGGAGAAACGTGGGTGCAAGAGAGGACTGCACGAAGCACAGCTGTGGTGGAGAGAGGAGAGCTCTTGACAGAGAGAAATGGCAGGAGAGCGAGGGAGCAGCACAGAAGGCAGAAAGTATTTAAAAAAAAAAAAAAGGAGAGAGAGCGATAAGGAAGAAAAAAGGGAGAGAGTAAAATATTGGCTCTGAAGCAGAGATAAGAGAGAGAGGGCAGTTAGTGAGAGAAGGAGTAAAATTAAGTATGATAAGGCCTGATAGAAGCAGGGGAAGGCAGCAAGCCCAGGCAGTATCAGGGAACTGCGGGCAGAGCTGGGGGCTGCGGGCAGAGCTGGGGGGCTGTGGGCAGAGCTGGGGGGCTGTGGGCAGAGCTGGGGGGCTGCGGGCAGAGCTGGGGGCTGCGGGCAGAGCTGGGGGCTGCGGGCAGAGCTGGGGGGCTGTGGGCAGAGCTGGGGGGCTGTGGGCAGAGCTGTGGGCAGAGCTGGGGGCTGCGGGCAGAGCTGGGGGGCTGTGGGCAGAGCTGGGGGGCTGCGGGCAGAGCTGGGGGCTGCAGGCAGAGCTGGGGGCTGCGGGCAGAGCTGGGGGGCTGTGGGCAGAGCTGGGGGGCTGCGGGCAGAGCTGGGGGCTGCAGGCAGAGCTGGGGGCTGCGGGCAGAGCTGGGGGCTGCGGGCAGAGCTGGGGGGCTGTGGGCAGAGCTGTGGGCAGAGCTGGGGGGGTGTGGGCAGAGCTGGGGGCTGCGGGCAGAGCTGGGGGGTGTGGGCAGAGCTGTGGGCAGAGCTGTGGGCAGAGCTGGGGGGGTGTGGGCAGAGCTGGGGGCTGCGGGCAGAGCTGGGGGGTGTGGGCAGAGCTGTGGGCAGAGCTGTGGGCAGAGCTGGGGGCTGCGGGCAGAGCTGGGGGGCTGTGGGCAGAGCTGGGGGCTGTGTGGCACAGGAAGGTGAAGGGCCAGCCTGACCCCTGTTCTCTGGTCTCCCTTACCCCTCTGTGTGCTCTGTGTGCCTCTGGTGATCCATGGAGAGGAGCTGAGGGCACAGGGATTGATGGGGAGGGCTGGGGAGTCCGTGGGTGTAAATGTCTGTCCTGCAGGGTGCTCACAACCCTGCTCCTGCCTCGGGGGCAGATGGGAGAGCTGACACCTGCCAGCCATGGGCCCTGGCAGGGGGGAACACGTGGAGCTGGTGAGGAAGGAAGGGCCCGGGTGGGTGATGTTCCCAGGCTGGAGGTGCTGATTAACTCCTCATCCTCCTCCCCGCTGTGCCCACACTCGCTGCCTGTCACAGAGATCCCCATGGGACTCCTGGTCTGGGAGGCAGAGGAGGTAAGGCATGTTCACCCTCTGTGCCCTAAGCACAGCTCTCCCTGGCTTTTTTGCTACCTCTTTGAAAATGTTTTATAAAGTGCTTTGTATTTATTGTGATTCAAAAGAAAGAAGTGGAAACTGCTGTCTGGCTCTGACACATGGGCCACGGTTCCCTGAAGAGCAGTGCTGGAACCCAGCCTCTGCTTTCTCACCCCTGATTAAATTGCAATAGAAACAGACTGTAAATCTCAGCAAAGGAGAGAAAGAGGGTTTATTCTTTGGATTTGGGTTTTTTTCTCATTTTTACCAGCTATGAAAATGGCTGAGTTGCTGGCCAGTCCAAGATGCTTTTCTTCTGCTCTATCCATCTGCTTCAATCACATGGTGACTGGAAAAGGAAATTATCCAGTTCACCAAGCATCGAAGATTAAAAAATCAGTGTGGGTAACAAAGTGTGTGGCAGGCAGCAGTGCCACAGAGCACCGGGTACACTCACTAATGAGGGATTTGAGCTGCAGCTTGGGATTCAGGGCAGCAGTGTGCCCTCCCCCAGGAGGGTTTTGGGCAGCAGAGGTGTGGGGCTGGGGACAGGTGTGGAGCTATGTGGCAGGGCTGGGCTGGGAAAGTTCCTGAGATGTTCCATGGAAATCATTTGCTCTCTCCTTTTCATTTTGAACCTTTTTTGACAGTGAAAGACTTGGTTCCCCCCTTTGATTGCTGGGGCTCTGTAGTGTGCTGCAAATTCCTCATTGGACTTCATTATTAGCATTTTTTAAAAAATCTATGTATGTTGAATTAAGTTTTTTCATTATAGCATTAAAAGGGATAACTAGAGCTAATTAAGCAGCTTTTTTGGATGGCCAGTGCTTGTAGCTGTCCAGGGGCATGGAGACACCCCCTCCACCTCTGTGCTGAGCCCCTGGTTGAGATTGTGTCAGTCCCGGCAACCAGGCTGAGACTGAGATTTCTGTGCCTTGTGTTCTTGCTTGGCTCTGCTTGGCTTGGCATCATCCTCCAAGGGCTGAGACCCCTGTGCATCCCTGCCTCTCCCAGGAGTGCTGCTCTGAGCCCCTGGAGCAGGATCTGCAGTGCCTTCAGCTTCATCCCTAGGTTTGTGCATTGGTCTTTGTAGTTTTGTGTTTAGCTCACTGGAAATGTTGGTTAAACACTGGTGGGAGGGGAAGCTCATAAAGAGCATTTTGCTGTGGCTCTTTTGAAAAGCAAAACAAAAGCCAAAGGCTTTTAAAAATATATTGGTTTCAAAGTTATTAAGGGAAGATGTATTAGAGATGAGAAAAGAGCAAATCAAAGCTTCTGAAACCTGCTGAGGAGAAAGGAACACAAGATGTTTTGTTTGAAGATGAACAGAAAGCTGAAATCAGCAAAACTCCCCCTCCCCACCAGCACAGATGCTTCAGGTTGGTTCTTCTAGGTTGGCACACTGCTGGAAGGAAAGCAAATCCATTCTTTTCCCTGTTGGGGCTCCAGGTTCCTGTTGCTTACATTTTATCATCTTGTAGTGACTTTGATCCCTGAAGACTCCTTAGGTGCTTTACAAATCAAGAATGCAAATCTTGGCTCATCTGCCTCAGAGGTGCCACTGAGGCTGGGTGGACCAAGGGGGTCAGTGTGGTGCCACCCTCCTGGTGGCAGCTGGGAAGGTTGGGAAGCACCTGCTGATTCAGTAAGGATTATAAAAGCTTTTAGTGCCCTCACTTGCAGGGATGTTTCGTGCTTCCAGCCCTGGAAGCCCAGTGCTCAACTGAACCCCCATTTCTCCCCTTTTCTTGTGGAGATGAGATGGTTTTTAAGGTCCCTTCCAACCCAACCCCTTCCATGGCTCTGTGAGGCAGCACAGACCTTCCAAACCTCCTGATCCAAGTCCCAGAGCCGAGAAAAGGCAGGATGTGGCTGTGACCAGCCCTCACAGTGATGGGCACACTGTGCTAGAGCAGGGCACAGTGTGCCACAGCCTCTGCCTCAGCCTATGCCTGTGTTTATAGACTTCTGTAATTCTGTTTTCAGACATCTCCTGTGAGCCTGGAAGCTGAATTCCCTTGGATGTGTCTGAGGGTGCTTGAGAGTCTTGGCTGCCAGCGATCAGGTCCTGAAAGCACCACAAGAGTCACAACAGGCAGGTGGGGAGCAGCACTGGAGCTGCTCTGGTCACGGTGCCAAGGTGCTGGGGGCACACAAGTGGGTGGTGCCCATGGAGGTGCCACATCCCTGCCCATGGGGACAGCTGTGTAGCGCTCAGGAGCCAGCCTGTCCCCATTGCAAAGGAGAGCCCACGGTACTGCTGCAAAGGCTGGCAGAAAGTTCTGTCCCCATGGAAGCAGCAGTGGATCCCCAGCCCTGCCCAGCCGAAGCCTGGCCCCGCTGGCTGCCGGCCTGGAGGCCATGGGCAGGGCCAGCTGCCACCTGCCCTTCGATGCCACACAGAGGGCACGAGAGCCCAGCCCTGCTCCATAGTGCTTATGGACATCAGTGTCACAGCCATGCTCCACAGGCTTTGGGGAGGGACAGGGGAACCTGACTATAAAACCAGGAAAAAATCAGACTCCTCTTGGCGCCGTGCAGGGCCCAGGACACTGCAGGAGGTGCCTGTGGTGTTGGTGGGAGACTCACCCTGGCCTAGGACTGCTCTTGGCAAGGCATCTGAGAAATGCCTCTGAGGCAAGAAAGTGAGCACTTGCCAGGTATAGAACTGGACAGATTAAGAAGTCAAGATTTTGCATTCCAGCTATCTATAGGAAATAGGGTTTTTTTATTATTTCAAGTTTTCATAAAAATCCATAATTATTGAAATCAAAGTTACAGAAGAAAGTTCGTAACTTTTTTATTGATTTTATTTCTTTTTTCTTTCATTTCCCCCCCCTCTGTTGTTTTTCCCCTCTCAGAGTTATATCTGACACCAGAGTCCATCAGACAAAGTCCTTACAAACACAGGAGTCCTGAAGACATCGGCTGAATGTTTTCCTGGTATAAAGAAGAGGAGGAGAAGGAGGTGGTGACAGTGCGGGCGCAGTGGGTTTGGACAGGGGCGGAGGGCACGGTGGAAGGAGAGAGGTCGGTATGTTTGTAGCAATGTTTGTTAATTATTTTTTATTTGTTCATTTGTTCTTTTTTTCTTTTTTTAAAAAACAAAACAACACCATTATTATTTGCAAATTGTTGCCTGGTTAAATCATTTTCATATTGAACTTGCGCGGCGCGTCGGCAGAGCTGATGCCCGCGTCAGACTTCCGTGGCACGTACTCGATTTCAATATTGTGCTTGGTGTTGCCTTTCCCCCGGCTCCATAGGAAGAGGAGCACCAGACAGAAGAGCACGACGCCCAGGAAGGAGATGAAGCCCATGGTGGTGGCGATGATGAGAGTCTTGATGTCAAAGGGGAAAGGCACGGTGGCGCGCGTGCTGTTGGCATCGCTCTCGTTGGGCTGGTTGGAGATGAACGCGAAGGTCTTGTTGGGCTGGTGGGGCCAGTCTGGGGAGTAGCTGCGCACGTGCAGGTGGGCCAGCATGGTGTCGTTGCCACCCGCGTTGCTGGCGATGCATAGGTAGGTGCCATTGTCCTGGATCTGGGCGTAGCGCACCTCCAGCGTGCCGTCAGGGAAGACAGTGAGCCGCCCGTTGGTTTTGGTAGAGATGAGGTGCTTTCGGGGAGAGAGCCACATGATGGTGGGCGGCGGGTCCCCATCTGCCCGGCAGACAAAATGCACCGTGTGGCCTTCGTCCACGAAGATCTGCTGAGGTTTGCGGTCCCGTATTCGTGCTCGGCGGCAGGTGAAGTAGTTGGGCAGGAGGACGTCGGGGAAGTCCTTGAACTCCTTGCCCTGGACAAACTCGGGGGTGGAGCAGGTGGGCTGCTGCTTGTTGAAGTTCAACCTCCATCGCCGCCGGAAAACCCAGAGCAGCCGACAGTCGCAGGCTAAGGGGTTGTTGTCGAGGATGAGCGTCTCCAGGTTGCCCACCGAGTGGAAAGCTGACTCCTCCAGGGTGGTCAGCAGGTTCCCTGACACGTTCAGGATGCGCAGGTAATTGAGGCCGCGGAAGGCGAAGGGCTCGACCGTGGTGAGCTGCCCTCCCACCAGCTGGATCTCCTGGAGCCTGAGCAGGTCATGGAGCATTGAGCCCTCGATGGTGACGATGGGGTTGTAGGACAGGTTCAGGAACCGGAGGTAAACCAAGTGCCTCACCGACACGTATGGGATGGATGTCAGGTTGCAGTGGGTGATGGACAAGGAGGTCAGGTTCAACCCGTAGAGGCAGTTGGATGTCATAGTATCCAGGTAGGGCCAGTGTGAGATCTCGAGGACCTTGAGCCGGTACAGCCTCTTGAATGAGTAATCCCGGATGGTGTTGATGTTCAGATGGCGCAGCCGCAGCACGATCAAGCCGTGAAGGTGAGACAGGGCCTCCGTGGGGATGGAGGTCAGGTTGCATTTCTCCAGGGTCAGCTGCTCCAGGCTGTTGAGGCCACTAAAGGCCCGGTGGGAGATGTAGACGAGGTCGTTGTCCCCCACCTCCAAAGACTTCAGGTTGTACAAGTCCTGGAACATGTAGTCTAGGAGGATCACAATTTTGTTCTCACTAATGTCTAGCTTGGTAAGGTTGCTGAGTCCAGTAAACACCCCCAAGGGGATCAGCTTGAGTCTGTTACTCCTGAGCCCCAGCGTCCTGAGGTTGAAGAGGTTGTTGAAAGCCCCAGGTTCAATGGCACTGATAATGTTCTCGTTTAGCTCCAGCTCCTCCAGGTGAGGGTAGTTGGCAAATTCATCCTGGTTGAGCGTCTTGATGCGGTTCTTGCCCAAGTCCAGCAGCCTGGTCTCGGTGGGGATCCCCTCTGGCACGACCATGAATCGCTTGCGGTGGCACAGGACGGCGCGCTCCTGGGCAGAGCACTCGCAGCGCGGCGGGCAGCCCGTGGCGGAGCCGGACAGGATGGATCCCAGCATCAGGAGGAGAATCGGCTGCCAGCAGGCCAGGATTGGGCTGCGCATACTCGCCTCCCCAGCTACCATCCTATCTCTCACCTGCAGCAACAGCGGGGGAGAAAGAGCAAGGGGCACGTGAGCAAACAACAGGCACGGCCACAGCTAAAGGTCTGATGTCCTGGCGGGGATGAGGGTAAGGTAAAAGGCACTGCTGATGCAGAGCAGAGGGTCTTATTTTCCAGCTGAAATTCAGCCCTTTGGCTACAAGACCATCTCTCCTCCCCACTCCCTGACTTTCCACTTGATGACTGAACGTGCACAGACTTTTGAGTGGAAGGCCTTGAGGAATCTGTGTCAGACAGCTTCCTCGACTTCTTAAAAAAATAATTTAATACGGAATACATCTATCTACATCCTATTTTAAGCTCTTGAAATTATTCCATTCCCTGTAGATGGAGCCTGAATATAAAGGCTGTTTTGCAAACACAGAGAAGCTGAGCACGGGATAGAGCATCTGGGGGAACCCCACTTGGGGTCAGCAACTGTGACAGCTCAGTGGGAGCCAGCCCCTTCCCCCTGTGCTCCCCCATGGCCCAGCTGCTCTCAGTGTGTCCCCAGGGCCAGTTCTTACCTCCCACCATGGCAGCCTGCAAGGGCAGACCCAAACCATTGCCCCCAGAAACAGCGACTGGGCAGACATTGCCTCAAGTCATGTCCAGGGGGGCTCTGGGGTACGGAGGGGCTGCCTGGTGTCAGCTGGGAAAGACCCAGCCTCCTGCTGCCATCCCTGGGCAGGGCTGGGAGACCTCCCTGGGGGTTCACGGTCTGGCTTGTGCCCCAGCCTGGAGCCATCCCAGCCCGCTGGAAGCTAATGCTCCCCGTCCCACTGCCTTTGTTGCACTTATTTCCTTGTTCAAGCTGTTACGAGGAATCAAATCATATCAATATTGCATATTAGATCTATGGCTACTGCAGCCCATGTTTATATCTATTGTTATGTTACTCTCTGCACTGCTCCCACTAATGCTATTTATGGCTATCACTGAACACACCCAATACATTACTTCCATTGGCTCCGTTTGTATCCATCACTGTATATCCTGTCCATTACTTTCCCTGCTCTGGCACTATTTATGGGGCTGGTACATGTTCTGTGCATTCCTGCCATTGTGTCTGCTCATATTCATCATTTTATACAGATATATGACCCAAGGATCACTTTTGTTCCCAAAAAATTATTCAAAATTTCTTTGTAAGATACAAGGATGGGAGATGATGGACTGGCCATAAAAATGTTCACCACCATCACAGAAACCACCAGCCTTGGCACAGCTGGTGAGGGGCTGTGAGGGCCTGGAGTCCCCACAGGAACTCCCTGTGGTTTCCTCCCAGTTCACTGTCCTCTTCCACCCCCCCTTCACATGTTCCCTCTGCAGTGGGGCTGCTTAATGGGGTAAGCAGCCTGAACACATCACCCCAAAGTGAAGGGGTGCAGGGATGGGAGCTGATCCTGCCCAGCTTCCCTGGCAGTGGTGCTGAGCTCCCTCCTGCTGGCCCTGGGCCAGCATGTCCCAGTCCAGTGGAAACATTTCCAGAGGGAGTGCCTGGGCCCCGGCCAGGCTGCAGAGAGCCATTTGCTGGGTATTTACAATCCATCATCTCCCATGTCATCACCTCCCTGGTGCTGGGCAGCAGTACACATCCAAGTGGGGCTGCTGCTAGCACTGCCATGCTGCTGGGGTGGGGCTGGGGCTGAGGCCACCACAGGGATGTGCCGATGCCCTGGATTGAGGATGGCAGCCTCACTGGCATGGCCCAGGCTGCATATGGATTTGCTCGCCAGGCTCACGCTGCAGCCCCAGCTGGGGCTGGGTTGCCAGTGGGTCCCCATGCCACCTCTCCCCATGGCCAGGAGGCTCTTGAGGCACTGCTCTCCCACCACACGCCTGTCACTGAGTGCCGGCTCACCCGCAGCTTTTTTCTCAGAAACCAATTCCTGCTCCTCACAGCCGTGCTGGGAAAGCCATCAAAGACAGCAAAACACGGCATGCAAAACAAAATACAGTCTGAGGGGCTTAATTATAGCAGGACTGAAAACACTCAGCTCATTAAGAGTGCCAGGCACCAGCCTCGTTTGTGTGCTGGGCCAAAAGCTCCGCTCTGCCTGCGTGTGCTGCTCTGTTCTGGTCCCTGCTGGGCATGGGGAGGGGGCAAAGCTGAATCCTGCAGCCCAACTTCCCCCAGGCCCAATCCTGCCTCTCCACCAGCAGGAAGGGGATTGCACCTCCACCTCTGGTCCAATGCTCTCAGCCCCACTCTGGCCTCGGCGGAGCCAGAGCTGTGTGGTGTCGATGAGCAAAATATCAGAAAGAGGCAATAGATGAATGAAGGAGAATCTGTGTGGCGTTACCGAGGAGCACAGCCCAGAATTAAAGTCTAGACATACCTCACATGTTATTAGTTCGCAGCTAAATTTAAATCCGTGATAAATACAATCCCTGACAAAAACATCCGTAATCTTAATAGCCAGAGTCACAGAAGAGCTTTGGGAGAAAGACAATAAATAAGCTGGAAAATTCTGAGCTAAGATGAGCTTTAAATCACTTCTGGCTCCCATTTACCTCTGCCTGATTCGGAGAGGAATAGTTGTGCCTCAAGGTGATGTGGATATTAAGAGATGCCCTTCTCAAAATGACTCAAACTGTGATTTTTGTGTGAGCTGTGGGCCAACAACCCGTGCATGGCTTCACAGCCCCTGCACAGCTGCCACCTGCAGAAAGGGCTTTCCACAAAGCCCTCCAGATTTACTCAGAGGAGGACCCTGAAACATTCCCAAGCACCCCTCCAGGGTGCCGGCCATGGCCCCTGCAGGAGCTGCCAGGCAGGAGCAGGATCAGGCCGTGGCTGTGCTGCACAGCCCAGCCCGGGAGAGCCGCAGCCCTTGGCATGAGCGTGGCTCTCCTCCCTCACTCACAAAAAAAGAATCGATAAAAAAAGCAGCAGCTGCCAGACTAACTGCCTTTAGGCAACAAGCAAACCCAGTGCAAACCAAAGCAAAACTCATGCTCAGAGCCATGGCAGCCACTGACCCCTGTCCTCACCACCTGCCGCCCAGGGCTGAGGGCTCCAAAGTACAGTCCCTTCCTGGGGGAAGGTGCCGGCCTCGGCCCAAGGGGCACAGATTAAGGCACCGGAGCGTGCTGCCTCGGTGCTAAATACGGCAGGACCTGCCCAGTGTCTCTGCCTGGGCTCAGTGCTGGGAGGAAAGATGCCATTCTGAGCCTGTGCCTGGAAATGCAGCCTGGGGCCAGGCTAGGGCTGACATGTGTGGGGTTCACTGCGTTGTGATGGGCACAGGCTGCCCTGGGGTGCGAGGAACAGCCCCAGGAAAGCTGAACTTGGGCGATGACCCGAAAGGGAGCCCAGGCTCTGCGCCGGGTGTGCTCCTGAGGATGCCCCAAGGGGCAGGCAGCCGCCTGGCCATGCCCACCACTGTCACAGCTGTCCCTAGGCTGTCCCCTGCTCCCCACTCCTCTGAGCAGGGAGCTATCTGCTGCGCTGACAGTGAGAGAACAAGCAGCAAAAATCTCCGAGTCAGCTCTAAGCCCACCTGGCAGCCATAAATTACAGAGAGGGAGATGTCCACCCTTGAACCAGATGCTTCTGAGAGCATCGCGCGACATCAGGCAATTTAGGACAAAGGGAGCCATATCGCAGTGGGGAGGGGGGCCCGCAGTGCTCTGGGGCTCAGTGTCCCCACCCTGTCCCTGCAGGAGCCAGCCTGGTGCTGCCAGCTCCGCACAGGAGTGAGCTGGACTCAGCAGTGCTGGGCATCCTCACCGGCTGCAGTGTGGGTGCGAGTCCAGCCACGGGCTCAGGCTCACCCCATCTGTGCCCTGATGGCTTTGTACAAAGCCAATGAGACACAGCTCCCCGAGTCCATGCTCCTGTCTCCTCTAAGCTGCTCCAGCTAAATCAAATTTTATTGAACTTGACTACATTTTAAAGACAAAGACTCCAAGTTTACAAATAAATATTTAACAACCTTTCCTGCTGCTAGAAGAGTTTCTTATCCAGACCCCAGGCTCTGCACTAAGCGTTTCTGTAGCTATCTGCAAAGCAGCAAAACAAAGGGAGCAGCTTTAATTTGCCAAACACGTCTGTGCCCATTTCCTTCTCTCTCATCACTCCCCCTGCGTCCAGTGTGCATTTGTGGGCCCTTTTGGTTTGTCTCTCCCTCCTCTCCACCCTATCCACGCCCTCCTCCTCTTTTCCCAGCCAGTCCCCAGAGTGCAGGCATTGGCAGTAGCTGCCCTTCTTCCCCACTGCTCAAGGATAGGCAGCAATGGGTGGGAGCATCAAGCAGAGGTTTCCCTCCTGGAATCACTGTGCTTCACATAGGAAGAAGAAACCAAAGAGGGAGAGCATAAAGTGATCCCTGAGTGCTGCCAGGGCTGGTTGGTGGGCGATGGAAATCTGCCACTGCATTCCTCTAGGCCTTCATTAATGGATGGGCTGCTAACAAAAAGGTTAGAGAGCTGTTCTGTGTTCTGGCCTGGCCCCAAATCATCCAGGAGCAGCACAGGAAGGTGAAAGAATGGGGGAGAAACAAGCAGAAGATGAGAAGGATCACTCAGGATGGTGGGACACACGAGCAAGTTGTGCAAGGCAGTGAACCATGGCAGGTCAGCCAGAGGAGAGCTCACTCCCAGCCCTACCACCCTCCAGCAGCCCAGGGTCACTGCTCCCCGTCCCACAGGAAGGCACAGCTCTCCAGCTGGGAGCTCATGCTCAGCCTCCTGGAGTATCTGCTTTCAGCTGCCCCGAGGTGGGAGCCTGGAATAGGTGTGATGCAATCTGATCTGCTCTGGCAGCTGCTCTGAGGCTGTAAAAGAGCATGAAGAAGTACTGAAGATGCAAATCCCCTTCCGGCACTGACACTGCCCGGCTGGCACCAGATTTTGGCCGTGGCTGGCCCGTGGGACTGCCCTGCAAAGGCATTTCCCCATGGAAACAGGCTCTGTCACCCAAAATGTGGTGTCTTCAGCACCATAGTCAGTCAGGGAAGCACCATGCCAAATGGCAAGAAGAGAAAAAAATCAGGGTGATGCCCAGGGGAGGAGAAGAGCTCTGACATGGGCTGAGGGGCTGGAATGCTGGAAAGGGGAGGCTTTGGCCCAGCTGTCTACTGGTGTAACTCTGGGCTGTGGATCTGCCTGACCCCATGCAGGGACAGCTATGTACACTGGAGGGACAACCAGCAGTGGCCCAGAGCCAGCCTGGAGAATGGTTTTCAGGCTCAGCAGGCGGGTTACTGGAGCAGGGCAATGGGAAGGAGATTCTGGTCGTCTGCAAGCTGCTGAAGCTCAGAGCAGTTTTTGCTGAGGCTGTTTCTTGCTGCGATCACATCTGTGCAAGAGCTCCTCAGCCTCATACCTTTGCTCCTTCATTTTGAGCATCTTTTCTCTCTCTGGCTGCACATGCCTCAGTGCCCCATCAGCAAAGAAAACATCCTGACAAGGGATCAATAAGTAATTGCAAAGGCAGCTGTGGATGTCAGGGGGTGTAAAGCCCTGAGCCAGCACGAGATAAACGAGGTGAGGGTGCAGCACAGGGTGGAGCTGGGGCTCAGGGCCAGCTATGCTCCCCTACTCATGGGCGGAGGTGGCCAGCACATGGACTGCTCACTGCTGCCACAGCCACTGCCTGAACTGGTGGTTCAGTGCTTCCCAGGTCAGGTGAGCCTGAAGGAGACTCAATTTTTATTGTTTGTGAGCCAAAGAGCAGGGGAGTTGTGTTTGCCAAGGGAATAGTTCCCAAGGGTTGGCTGGACACTTTTAGGGCTGGGTCAGCAAGAGACAGCTGGAGGCTGGTGGGCGCTGGGAAGGACATGCATCAGTTGAATGGGGATTCTCCTTTTTCTTATTTCGGCAAATTTCCTTGGGATTGCTGTCTCTGTAGATATGGGCTGGGTCACCAGGATGTTTTAAGTGCTCACTGAAGGCACCCAGCTCAGCTTTCACTCTGATCAGTGAGTGCTGGATACAGAAGGCTCCAGTATAGCATGAGGGTCTCCCTAGATGGTTCTTCTTCCCTGTCTGTAGCTGGGAAAGGGGGATGGAAAAACCCCAGGCCCTTCTTAGGGCTATGGAAACACTTGCCCTGAAGAGGTGACAGAAAGTCCAAGGAGTGTCTGCTGGGAGAGCTGCCAGGGTCACGATGACATTGCCAAGGCATCCCCTGCAACGTGCCCATGGCCCAAATGTCTTCTGTGCTTCGTTGAGCTCCCCTGAGTTGTTCTGGGGGCCCTGCACAGAGCAGCAGCGGTGGGGCTGGGGCTGGAGGACAGGCACAGCTCAGGCAGGCGGCCATCCTTCCCAGCAGCTCCGGTGCTGCCGGGCTGGCCCTGCGTGGCTCAGCACACTGCCCCAGTGCTGCTGAATCAGCCAGAGCCCAGCTGCACAGAGCCTGAGCCGGACCCCGTGTGCAGGGCAGGACCACCTGACGTGGCACAAAAGCGGCTGGAGCAAAGTCACCCCACGGCCAGAGTGCCTCTCCTCCCAGCCAGGAGCAGATGGCATCGCTCTATGGGCTTGCCTTGAGGGCTGGTCTGGTGACAGGACCTTCCTGCTCCCCCAAATCCAGGCTCCAGCCTGTGCCGGGGCCAGTGTCCACCACAGCGAGGAGGACACAGCTCTGCCAGGCTGACACACCCACAAACCACACCTGAGGGCACCAGGAAGGACAAACTGCTCCCTCCCACTGCTCCCTGCCTGGGAACACCCAATCCCCTCCAGCTACCAAAAGGCATCCATGGCTCTACAGCTCCCCAGAGCTCTGCTCAGTGCCCAGAGCAGCACTGGGGCACCAGCAGCTCCAGCAGCAGAAAACCAGGGCTACAGGCAGAGTTGGGGGAGCCCCCCCAGTGCCTCCTGCCCTCCTTTACCCAGGGCTGCCTCAGCAGGACAGCAAATGCCAAACCAGCCCAACCCCCTGCCCCCAAGGGCCATCAGAAAACAGTGCTGAGGCTTTGGGATGTGACCCCCTCTAACTGCCACCATTCCAAACCGCTGTGTCCCTACTGCATCCCTGCCACTGCTCAAAGGTGGAAACCCCAGATCAAGGTCCCAAAGGCAGGGGAACAGCAAGTCCAAGGACCAGTCATGTTCCTTACATTTAGTTTAAGCTAAGACTGTACTTACAGCACCACTTCTGTTCTCAGGCCACATCCCTTGAATCCCCCTAACAGCCAGCACAGGATACCAAGAGAAGTACAAGGGCTGCTCCAGAGCACTGTGTCTTCCCCTGGAAACCTTTGGGATAGTGGCAAGAGAATTTCAAAGGACATAGAACATAAAGCCGTCAGCTTTGCTGACCTCAGGGAAACCTGCTGATTTACCCCCCTTTAGGAGCAGCCCTGATATTTTTATACTGCTGCCTAAAATAAGTGGCCTTAGAAGCCACTGGGAGAGGCCGAGTGCAGCCCAGCCTGGCAGAGCCGGCTCTGGGATCACCCACCGATGGGACAAGTGGCAAGGGACAAGGAGGGACTGCGTGTGCTGTGCTGCCAGGGCTGCCACAAGTGCCAGTGGCATCGGCAGAGCTGTCTTTGCTCCACATCCCATGGGGACACGGGGCAGAGCAGGAGCACGGCTGTGCTTCAGCGCTCTGCGAGAGATGGAAGCCTCAGCCTGCTCCATCCACCTGCTTTCCCTACTCCTTCCCACAAGCCAGATCTCTCTCTCTCTCCCCCTCCCAGTTATTATTAAGTTTTGTTCACATAATCACAAATTTAGTGCCGCAGGAATTTCCAGAGAGAGAAATGGAGGAAAAAGGGATGCAAAGAAAGCATGAGCAATAGCAAATGCAGAGGGAGGATTCCTCTTCCCAGCCTGGCTTTCTCTGGGCTGGTTTTACATGTATAATTCCTTTTTCTTTCCCCCTTTCTCACTTGTTTGATTTTTGCATTATTTATGGCTTGTCTTCAGGGCCTGTATTTGCTGTTATTGTTTCATTCAACAATAAAATGGATTAGATAAAAACAAACTGTGCCGAGCTGCGGCTGAGCCTGCCTGTCCTGCACCCAGCTGAACCCACGGAGCCGGGCAGAGTGGGCAGGGGGCTACCAGCCCTTCCCAGCCCAAATCCCTGCAGCAAGGGAGGTGCTGTGGGACATGGCCTGGACAGGATTTGGGCTGATAGCAATCCTTGGCAGGTATGGGGCTGTGCAAGGTGCAGTCGGTGCAATGCCCACGAGAAGGGGTGTCAGCACAGTGGCACTCGGCCATGCCATTCCTCAGCCTTGCCAGCACACGCTGAGCCTGTGGGCACGGAAAAGAAAGAAGGACCCACGGTGGGGATGCAGTTGCTCCCTGCTGCCCTCAGCAGAAGGCGACTATGGGGTGGGTTTGCCGCGTTTTGCTTGATCTGAAAGCAATGCCTTCTGCCCTTTCCTCCTCTCCCTGCACTGTGGATAATGACACAGAGCCTGCGCTCTGGGCTGTACGTGAGAACAAAAGAAATCACGGGGAAATACAGAGCATCGGAATGCAATCGGAAATGCAAGGCCAGGGTTTCCATTTCGCTCCCGCTTCGGTGCAGTTTCCCACTGAAAAGGATAAACAGGCTGAGCACAAATCAGTTTAATGGCAGCACCTAATGGCAGCGCAATTCCATGTTTCCCAGAGCAAACCGTAGCTCAGGCTCAAAGTGGCAGGGAGATACTGCCTCTGTGGGATGGCCACCTCATGGCACAGCCCCAGACAAGTGCTGGGGGTCCCGGCCCCCCCCCAGGACTGGCTGCCCTGGGCAGCAGCGCTGGGATAGCCTGGTCCATAATGGCACAAGGGGACTGATGTCCCTCCCCACGGAGATGTCCATGGGCTGTTGTCTGCCCAATTCCCAGCAGAAAAGAGGTGTCCCTGTGGGTGTCCCTCATGTTCCTAAAGTCCTCAGACCCACAGGGAACCTGTGGAGTGCTGTGCCTTGCTCCATGGTACAGGACACAAACCACTGGCCAGCAGAGCAAGCCATCAGGCTCGCTGTGATGCCTCCCCAGCTCCCCAGGCTCACATTTTGTTGGACCAGATGGATCTGGCTCTCTGTGACTACTCCCAATCTGAAGGAGGGGTGGAGAAAGGCTGGGTTCGGGTACGGGAGGGAGAGGTTTGGCTGCTGGAGGGTGAGAAGTGCCTCTGGAATGCTCAGGCTTTGCTCGCCACCCCCAGGTTGCCTCTGAGGTCTAAATCAGTTGTTTCCCATTTCACACTCGACATCTCAAATCCAAACAAAGAGCTGAAAGAATAGATCACGTCAAAATATTTCTGCTTCTCCCTCCTACGAGAATTCCCCATCAGAGACCAATCCAATTAAGGTGCAGGTTATGAAATTAACCATAATTACCAGAGCGATATTTAATGTTTTGCATTCTGATGAAGAAACAGAATGGAAATGACAAAAAAAATAATAATTGTGGGTCCTACTGATATAACTAAGAGCAATATAGGGAGGGGAGGGGAGGGGAAGGGCTGCCAGGGAAGTGAGGGTGGCAGGGCTGGGCTGCATCAGGATCCTGCAGCCCCAGGGGCAGGGCTGGATGCTTAGGGGCACGTGGGCCAAGGAGCCATGGCTAGCCTGGCCCCCAGAGCAGAGGTCAGCCCAGGCTGATGGCAACCACAGGCATTTTGCCATCTGAGCATCCCTTGGACAGTGTTGGACCACAGGAACCATGTCCCAGAGGGCACAGCCCAGCCCTGCACCTCCTCACCCTGTCCTGGCTCCCTGTGGGGACCCTCCAGCTCGCCCACAGGATTGTCCCCAGCTCAGGACAATGACCCCAGCCCTGAGACATGGGACAGGAGTGCTTCAGTGGGCAAAGCCTTTGGCCTCTGCCAGGACACTCCTCTGGAGCCCAGGAGAGGAATGCTCATTGTAGACATATATCCATTGCAGGATACTGAGGCTCTGACCAGCTTGCAGAGACACATGAATAAAATGATGGAAAAAAAACATGCAGGATGGTTAAACAGAACCATTTCTGTGCTTAACCATGAGAATGAACAAAACAAAGCCAAGGTCCCTGTGACAGTGACACTGACCTGCTGCCCTGCCTGATCCTTACTCAGGTAGGAGATGCTGTTTGGATGGCATGTGGGCCTGGGAGGGGCAGGGCATGGTGCCCAAGCTGCTGGTGAGGCCAGAGGGAGGACTGAGCCCTGGTGGGCTCATGGCAGAGCTCCCCCCAACACAGCAATGCTGCATCAATACACTCCATGCTCCCTGTGCAAGCCCAGAGAGGGTCCTGTTGGCCTCTCCTGAAAGGTGGGAATCACCCAGGGCTTGCCTCAGCACAGCAGTTGGGGTCTCTGCTCAAGGCTCGGTGTTCCCCCTGCTGTCCCCCCTTCCCAAGCCAGACTGGTGTGACCTCCTGCCCTCAGGGATGGAGGGAGCCACACGCTCCCTGCCGGGGCTGAGGAGGAGATGAGGCTCTCGGTGACATTTCTCAGCGTTTATTCAGTTGCCTGGGTCAAGCTGACAATTAATGCTGCTCAGACATGGCCACCTCTGTGCGACCCAACTTTCTCCTGGAGACAAGGGGACAGAGGCCACACCACACTGCTGACAGTGCTTGGGGGCAAGGGGAGCACTGGGAGGGAGGGACTCTGGCTGCTGTTTGTCCCCTTCCCCAAGTACAGACAGTAGAGCCCCCAGACACCCCTCTCCCTCTCTGTATCACACATGCTCTGACGCTGCCCAACAGGCTGCAGGTTCAAACAGCCACCAACACTGGCTGTGAGTGTGGTGTGTCCCCAGGCAGGGTCACAGGCCCTGGGACACACAGCAGAGGCACCAGAGATCTTTCTCCCTGTAGCCATTCCCTGCTAAAAGCTTCCATTTTTACTCCCCTGCATGAAAAGAAGGTGGAAAAAACTAAGAAGAAAACTGAGGTTGTGGCCTGTTTCTTTCTCCCTTTGTTTTTCTTGGGTAGTTTGATTTAAGCATTTGTAGCCCTTTTCTCTCTCATCCCAGTCTTCCCTGCTACCTGACAAGCTCTCCTGGCTCTTTTCCCACCAAAAGCCATTTCTGCTCATGGTAGGATGAACCCTGCTCAAGATTCAGCAGAGAACAGAGGAGAGCTGCTGACTCAGTGCACTGGGTGTGTTGGAGAGTCCAAACACCCACCCTGGCATTCACAGAGATGTGCCCATTGCCAACTCTGCCTCCAAGGGACAGGGTCCCACCCCACAGCAGTCATCCAGCACACCTTGTCAAGGCCAACAGGCTGTGTTGTGCTTTATAATTCAACAACTGTAATCACACCGTAACCGTGGTGTTATTATAAAGTGATTTATCAGCCCCTGAATTAAAACCTCAAGTTGGAGGATTTTATACTTGTCACATATATGGAGCAACACAAACTTGAGCAGTGTTACAGTGGCTGTGTGAAGCAGGATACTAAAGGAACCAGAAGTCCTTCAGTGATCCTGTTAACCTTCCAGTGATAGGAAACAGTGGTAATTAGAGGTATCACGCAGTAATTACGTTACAGGTGTAGAGTAGCTGCAGCACGGTACGGTGTTACAGTGGTATAGCCATTTGTTTAGTAATTAATCCGTCCACAAGAAGGCCTGGAAAACCTGACGCTTCCCCAGGAGCTGTAAACTCAGCCCCACTGTCTCCTCCAGTTGCCTCTTGCCCATCCCACGAGACCCAGCGAGAGCTGGGGCTGCCTGAGCACTGGTGTGGGCAGGTGCTATGGGGAAAACTCTCTATGGGAAGACATGGAGGCTTTAGCCCAGGGGCACATTTCTCTCTCGGCCTTGCTCATCATCTGAGAGCTCCAGAGACCCCCACTGCTCCGTGGCATTCAGCAGCTGAGCAAACATGATCCAGGAAGGAGCCAGGAGCAGCAGGTGAGAAGGCACAGCCAACCCAGACGCCTCCTCCTACCGTGTCCCAGCCCACTGTGCTGGCATGGGCGGGGGACTGAGTGGGGATTCAGCACTGGGAGAGGGAGCTGCCCCTCTGCTCCTGGCACAGGCAATGGTGTTCTGGCCATCTGCCTTTGCAAGAGGTCCAGGAGAGAGACAAGGCATGCTCTTGGAACCAGGGGAACAGATGGGGAGGAAGTGGGGGAAGAAATGTTTGGGCAGTGATGCTGCCTGGGATAGCTGGTGTTGGGGAAGGGAGGGGCTGGGATAGGTGCTGTGGGGTGGGGATGGGCTGGGATAGCAGCTGTAAGGTGGGAATGGGCTAGGATAGCTGTCATGGGGTGGGGATGGGCTGGGATAGCTGCTGTGAGGAAGGGATGGGTTGGAATAGCTGCCTTTGGGGTGGGGATGGGTTGGAATAGCTGCTGTGAGGTAGGGATGGGTTGGAATAGCTGCCTTTGGGTGGGGATGGGCTGGAACAGGGGCTGGGATAGCTGCTGTGGGGTGGGGATGGGCTGGGCAGCCCGGTGTAGTCCATGCAGCCCCCGAGCTGGAGGAGATGGCTGGAGGCACGGCCACACCAGTGCTCCACAGCCATCTCCAGCAGGCGTGAAGGTCAGGTCAGGGCTGCTGCAAGGTGCAGAGCAGCGAGGAGAGGGTTAAGGCTGGCAGGAGGGCTGGGATGGGGCTGTGGAAGGGATATCATTGCAGAGCCACAGCCGGGCTCTGGGAGGTGGTGCAGAGGAAGGGGAGACGGAGGGAGAAGGAGATCCATGGAGTGGGGCTGCTCTGGGAATGCCTGAACTTCCCCCGCGAGCCGAGACCCCGGGGAGCAGCAGGACTGTCACACCGATCCCCTGCTGCCGGCCAGCGGCGACGGGCGCTTGCTGGGAAGGGCGTTTGCTGGGAAGGACCGCGGATGGCGATTGCTGGGGCGGCAGCTGGGGCAGGGACAGGCGGGGAGAGGCAGCAGAGCCTCGGCAACGCCAACCAGCCCGAGCACACCCGACCCCACCATGCCCACGATCACCCGCTGTCCCTCCCTCCTCGTGCAAATCACTTTCGCGGCACCAACACTCCCATTCCTTCTCGGAGGTGGCATCTCCAGCACCTGGAGCGAGCCGTGCCTCTACCCTTCACTCGGGCTATTTATACATCCGAGGCGCAAGGTGAAAAATCCAATAACCTACACACGGTACCCGAGAGCAACAAGCACCGGCACTGCCCGGGAGGGCTCTCAGAGCCCTTCTGCCAACAGGCTCCTGGGCGTCCTCGCAATTATCGCTGCCCTGTGGGGCTCCTTCAACATTAACCACTTCTTTTTTTCTGCCAGACACAAACCGAGGGCAGAGCCAGCGCCGGCAGCCTCACCCTGCCCAGCATCTCCAGTTCTCTGGGTTGGCTCCTGGCTCCGGGGTGCGGGGCTGAGCCCAGGCAGGGGGAACCTTCAGTGCCCCCAGAGCCCTCCCAGAGCCTGAGGGATCACCCCACTCAGCATTAACTCCCCACGTCCCCGACTCACCTACCTCCACGCTGGGGGGGCTGGTGACAGAGAGGTGAACCCCTGCCCCGAAAAACACCCCGTCCCCATGACTCCTGCCTCCAATCTGGTCGCTCAGGGCTGGAGAGCTCTCCTTGCCCGTCTTTAACCATTAATGCCTCTGCCTTGGGGATGGGCAGAGGGACAATTCCTCCTCTTGAGTTAACCCTTGCTGGCCAGGAGCCGCGCAAAGCCAGTTTGGGGCTGATCCCTACCCCCTTGCCAGTCCCGGAGGGTAGCGCTGTCCAGGCTATCCGTACCCTACCTGAACAAGGCATCTGCTCCAGGCTGGCCAATCCACCCGGGAACTACCGGGAGAGGAGGAGGATGCTCCTCATCAGGATACAGCCTCAGTCCCGCCGAGCCCCAGCCCTCTCGCTGGGACCCCGGCTCCGCACCCCGGCCCCGCCTGGCTCGTAGCTCCCGCAGGGGCTGCGCCGAGGCTGCGGGAACAGTGCGGGGGTGCAGGGAGGAGATGGGCAGAGGGGAGCGCCCGGGCAGAGCGGGGCGGGGAGGCGGCAGCATCCCTACCGGCGGGGCTGGAGGGCGGCAGGTCCCGGGGCACACGGCCCCCCCGGGGCACGCACCGAGTTCCCAGCCCCGCGCCCCCCGCGCCAGCGCAGGTCCGGCCCCGGGGCAGCGCCGCGGCGCCGTCTCGGGGCCACGGAGCGCCCCCCCGCTCCCCGCCCCGCTGGTCCCGCCAGCCCCGGTGCCCCGCTCCGGTCCCCCGTCCCGCTTACCCGCATCTCATCCTCGCCGGCGATCTCCTTCGGTCAGAAATGGCATCTCCCCCGGCCCCCCCGCCAAACCTCCACCTGCAGTAGCGCAGCTCCCCCTCTCCGCAGCGACAGCACGAGCGGCGGCGGCGGCGCTCCCGGGGCCGGGCCGCCCCCCAGCCCCGCGCCCGCGGGAGGGAGGGAGGGCCCCCCCGGGCCGCCCTAGGGCCGCGCGGCCGGCGGCTCCCTGCCCTCCGCGCCCGGGCGGCCAGCGGCGCTTCGGGGCGGCGGCATCGCCCCCGCGGGCGGGCGGGCGGCTAGCTCGGCCCGGGCTCCGCACGCCCGCTCCGCCGGCCGGGTCTGCCGCGGCGGGGCCGGGCTGGGCGCCGCCGGCCCCCGCCTCCCCTCCGGGAGGAGCCGGCGGCGGGCGCGGGGCGGTGCGCGGAGCGGCGGGCACGGCAGCGGCGGCCGCGGCCGGTCCCTCCTCCCGCCGCCGCCCCCGCTCCGCGCGGGGGGTGCGGGTCCCCGGGGCTGCGGGGCGGGGGGAGCGGGGCTGGCTCTCCCGCGAACCGGAGCCGCTGGGCGGATGGGGGCTCCCGCAGCCACCGCCCCGCCGCCGCCGGTGCAGCCTCGCTGCCCGCAGAGGACGGACCAGCGGAGCGCTGCCCGTCACCGTCGCGTCGGTGCCCAGCCCTGCCCGCGCCCGCCGAGGGACGATGCCGGGCTACCCTGGGGATTCCGGAGGGTCCGTCCTACAGCAGCTACCTCAGCACAGCGTTTTGCTCCTCTTTACACTGTCCCCCCCACCCCGGCACATAAGAGGGAAACGGCTGCACGGGGTGAGGGGACGCCTCCGAGGACAGGTCTGGGACCTGGTGATCCCAAAGGCCCCCTAGGAGGTTTTGGCGCATGCTGAGCTGGTGGCCTTTCATTCACGACTAAGTGCACGACTTCCTGAGCACTGCCCACCACTTCACCCCTTCCATAATGGACACTTTATCGAGCAGCATTAGATTTGCCCAGCGCTGGCTCTTGCAGCTGAGGCTGATTTCTTCAGCAGTAATGGACACAAACTTTGCTTCTAATGTGCACTTTCCCCTCCTGCTTCCTCTTGGCTGGGCTCTCCTGGGGTGATTCCTGCTCTGTCCTGCTTCTACCCAGCTGTCCCTGGCTGCCAGCCAAGGCAGACCCAAGGCAGGGGCATCAGGGCCCTCTGCACTTGCGCGGGCTGGGGCCACGAGTCCCTTCACTGGGTCCCGTGAGCCTTCCCTTGAACGGCTGTTTTAGCAAGTGGACCTTTTGAGCTGGCCCCAGGCCTCTCCCGTGCGATGGCCTCCCCCCAGCCTGCCATGGAGCACAGGAGAGGCCATCCCAAGCTCATATGCCTGTAGTGGGCTACGAGCAAGCCCCAGGCAGCTCAGGGCCCTCCTGGCACTCAGACAGAGGCTGCTGCCTCCCCAGAGCCCCGTTATCCTCCAGCTTGGCACAGGCGAGCTTCTGAGCGCAGCAGGAATAAACAAAGGGTGGGCACGGTGAGCTCGCCAGCTGAGGGCTGAATCACTCCAGCTCTCTGCTCCCGCTCCTCCCCACTCCTCGGCTCCCACAGGAGCAGACCCCAGCTCGGCTGGGAGAGTGGGGACCCATCAGGTGTGCAGCCCTGCGTGGGCTTGAGCGCAGGATCCTTGTGGCAAGAAACACAGTGGGGTGACAACACGTGTGTGCGTGCACGAGCTCTCCTCCTGCCAGCAAGGAAACTCAGCCTGGCCCCTCTTAGTGGTCCTCAGACCTTTCCTCTGTGCGGATCGATGCCTCTTATTGTTATGGCTATGGCAGCAATGCCATCGATGTTAATAGCACTTCACAAACACAGACAAAGCCGGCAATCTGAATGCGGCCAGAAGAAAACAAACAGAGGACAAAAGACGGGCTAAGAGCTCTGAATGCCGTTTCTAATGCTTCCCCCCCACCGTTAAAGCCCCACTAAAGTGCAGGGCACTGCGTATTCAATAATAACACTCGGGGAATAATTACTGGCATTATTGGTGTGTGAGGGGGGAAATTTCACCTCAGCCCTTCCACAAAGACACGGCAAGTACGCCATGCACGGAGCGCTGGTGGTGTGTGAGTGATGCTATGCACTGCCTGGAAGCAGGGGGCCTTCCAAGACCATCTTTCCCACCTCGGCTCCGACGGCCGTCCCCACCCTGGGAGTGAGGTGAGTGGCAGAGGATGGGGGACTGAGTGTGCAGGAGCAGGGATGAGCTTTTGGGCTAAGATGGCATCTGCGCACACCTCTGCTTTAGAACAGTCCTGTGCAAACCCTGCCTTTTCCGTACTTGCGGCACGTGATTCCCATCCCTGGAAGTGTCCAAGGCCAGCTTAGATGGGGCCCTGAGCAACGTGGTCTAAGTGGATAGTGCCCCTGCTCATGGCAGGAGTTTGGAACTAGCGATCTTGAGATCTCTTCCGACACAAGCCATTCTACGGCTCCATGATTTCGGACTTGGGTGGAGGGACCTGGGGCGGCAGGAGAGGCAAGGGCAGTGCAGATGCCCCAGGCATGACAGCGGGGCACAGCCCTGGTTTGCTCTGACAGCTACTCTGTGCATTTTGGTCAGCAGTGGGGAGAGGCAAAGGGAAGGATGGAGAGTGCAGTGAGAAAAAAAAAAAAAATCACTTAAAAGCTGCTCCCTCAGCTGGAGCACCAAGGCCCTTTCCACAGTGCCAGAGTGTAATAGGAGCCAGTACAACCAACCTGCCCAAGGAACAGCACTGCCATTTGGGTTTTTCCTCTCTTTAACTCCCACCCCACCTCACGGGCAACACTTCGTCACCCCAACAGCCTCAAGGACACTTCGGACAAAGGCAGATCCTGGCAGCAATGAACCCTGCTGATCTCTGCCAGAGGAACTGCACTGGCCCCTGCTCAGAAGCCCCAAAGGCTCCCATGTTTCTGCATTTACTGATTTGTCATGACCGGTGAGCTTACTGTTAATGTCCCTGAGGTGTTGTAGCATGGGTGACAGAGTGCTGGGCACTGCCAGAAGCACACAACCAAACCTCACTGCAAGCACCATCCCCTCCTGTCCCCACTAACAGCCTGTAGCTACATGCAGCTGACAGCTTTGCAGCAAACATGCCTTTTTTCCCTCTCCCATCACCTCTACTGGCCTCCCCCATGCTGTAGAGACCAAGTCCAGCTGTTGTGGGTCAACCCCTCAGCTGGGTCAATCTCCTCTTTGCAGCATGGAGTGACCCAAAGCGCCCCAGCCTCCAGGTGCCACTATCCTGTGCTGACCTCTGTGCAGCCCCTGGATGCCGCAGAGCAGCTTGGCTCGCACGCCCTCGTTGAACATGTTCCTCTTTAAAACCTGCAGGGAACGGCAAGAACATTTGGGTGTCCATCTGCGGGGGCTCATCCCTCAGACAGATGCTCCAGCTCTTTGCCACTGCCATCCTCAGATGATAACGGGCTGTGGCAGATGGTTCCCTTCTGTTGGCAGGAGGCAGGAGTTTATCCCTGCTCTCAGCTCCCTCCCGGAGAGCCAGCACCTGCACACTGCACGAGGGACCCGGGCAGTGGGGAGCGGGCCTGCCCCTCAGTGGAGTGGCTTGGGACATGCTCGTCTCCCTTGGTTTCAGTGCAAATGTCCAGGAATCCCACAAAAGGTCCAAAAAGGGCCAAGCTGGCAGGAGGGAGGTGGATTTTAATTACTCCCATTATTATTATCATTCTTTTTCTTTCAGATTTTCACACTTTTGTCGTAACAAGCTGAGCTGAGAAAATACATGCAAATGCCAGGCAGAGATAAGATGTACCGCACCTTGAAGTACTGCCAGCACTGGCTCTGGGAACGCCAGATCTGCTGTCTGCCCCTCCAGCCTCCTCCCTTTGGCAGCACGGACAGGGGGAGGGTCTGTTCCCACTCTGCCCCTGCACATCCGGAGAGGAGGGTATTCTGCATGTCCCCTGGCTCGACCAGCGACCAGCTCCTTGATCCTGCCCAGTCCTAACCAGTTCCTGGAGAAGACACGGTAAACTCCTGGCTGCTTGGGACAGAGAGGGAGAGGCCACCCTGATGTCTCATGAGTGCCTTGCAAAATGCATGGACACAGACCTCCCCTGCCCTCCTCAGCAGTGCTGGCAGCAGGACTTGTTCCCAAGGAACCCTTGCTCCTGAGGATGGCTGTTCCACCAGGCCCCTGCGGATGCAGACAGGGAGAAACGTGCTCCCAGATCACGTTCTCCCTTGGAGGTGGTGACATTTCAGGGTGTGTGGGGGGAGTGGGACGAAGAGGCAAGGCAGGATATTCCTGCTCCCCCATCCCCACGGCCATCTGGATGTGTGCTGATGCCTCCTCACAGCAGGGTGAGTCAGTCCAGTGGCTTCTCATTATCAGCTGGAGGGAATCCAAATTCTGCATTGTATGGCTGCTCCTCAGTGAAACTGAGAATCCTTATCAAGTATTATCATAACACTTTCTCTCTGTGCTGTCTTGTACTGCTCCGTGCTCTGGTCAGCTGATTGATTTGGAGCAGAATGATCCAAAAAATTCTTTGATCACTAGCCATTCACTTGGGATAGCAATGGCAGGAGCCACACAACGTCACTGTGGACATGGGCTGGGGTTGTGAGGCCACGGAGGGGATTCTTCCACTGTCCCCACCACAGCCTCACTTGCTGAAGGCTTGCAGGCATGTGGCTGGACCTATCTCCAGCTCTCTCTGTCCAACTGAAAGTGAGATGAGAGGTATGAGATACCATGCTCATGCCTTGCACATCTCAAATCGTGATATGACCTCCATGAAGCTCTGGAGAACAGGGATGAAGAGGAGAAAAAAGCCTTTGTGTAGCCCCCCTCAAGGAGGTGGCGCTGCTGGTACACAGGGTCTGCCCTAGCTCAGATCACCCAGGTCTCTGCCAGGACGCTGTCACCAGCCCGACCCATTTGAATTCTGGGTGTGGAAATTAGGCCTTTCTATGCAACATTCTGGAACGGAGAGAGGCCACATGTCCTCATGTCAGCCTGAGTCAAGCACTGATAGCTTGACTGCTCTGTCAAGCAGCCCAAACACACGGCATGAAGGGCTGAGGGAAAAGGCTCCATTAAGTTCTTAAGCTCATTGACACATATATAGAAGGTATTAATAATATCAAGCACCTCAGTGCCTATTGTAGCCCACGTTCAGGAGATGAAAGATAATTTCTGGGACAAGGAAGTTATGACAGTGACAGCTTTTTAACAGCTTGGTGTAAGAATAGGAGCAGCACAACAGGACAAAGAGCAATGATTAAAGAATTTGGCACAAAGGAGAGAGGGCTTGAAGAGAGCCGTGAGTATGGAGGACAGGAGAGTCCTGTCAATTGCCACACTGAAAAAGCAAAGGCTGTGCTGGTATGGAGGATGGGAGGGTGGTGTGGGAGCCATCCTGCTGGGGCTGACTCACAAATGCTTGCCAACTAACAGAAAGGGGTCAGGGTGCCTGGAGGGGATGAAATGGGCTCCTCACCTTAATGTTTAAAAGCAGTTTGGCCCCTGTTTGGTGTGGCAGGCAGAGATGGGCATGGCTCAGCTGGGGCTGCAGCCATACCAGCAAGTGATGTGGGGAGCAGGCAATGCTGGGGAGCAGGGGAGGGAGCTGAGCTGCACTGCTGGGTACAGACCAGGGAGCAAACACATCACTCAGGGCACAGGGGGCCTGGCATGGCGCAGGACAAGGAGGGAGCTCTGCTCCCTAAAGGCCAGAGCTGGAGAAGTGGAAGTAGCAGACCCAGCACCAGGACACTCTCAGGGTGTAATTATTACTAATATCCTCAGTGGTCCTTTGCACACATACGTGCTCCCCTAATGTACACTGCACATGTAAACAGCCTCCTAGTGACATTTGCATGCCCAATTACATCTGCATATAATTGATTTACATGCACAGTTGGAGGGTGTTTAAAACACTGGAGCCTGCTTTGCCCTTTCCCACAGCCACCTCCCCAAACCCACACTGGAGGAAAAGCACCTCATGCTGGGGCCAAACCCTGTCCCAGCCCCGCAGGGCTGGTGCCGTTTGGTGTCCCTCCCCTGCGGCGGTGTGCCACGTGCTGAGTGGAATGGGCTCACACCCATGCCCTTTCCTGCATCTCCATCATCTGCAGCGACCCCAAACCCGACCCCAAACCCAGCCGTAGCGTTTGCTGTTTGCTCAGCTCCTGCTGTAAGTGACTGGCGCCTTTCCAAAAAGGATTAAAAGCAGGGAGTGAGAAACATAAAAGCTCATGTAATTATGTGCAAAAAAGCCCCTTAATAATTTATAGAGGGAGAGGGTAAATATCTTCGTGTGTTATTCAAGTGTAGCTCATTGTCCCGTCTGGCTAATACCCAGCGTACACGCATCACAGGCTTTATCCGGGAGGCTGTTTTGCCTTTAATACCTTTCATAAATTATTGAATTTATAAAGAGGAAAGCAGGTGTCATGTCACTCCTATAAACAGCTCGTTAGTTAAAGCTAACGAAGTTGGGGAGCAACAGTTTCCTCCTAGCTTGTCTACCTCCCACCTCACTGTCTGTGCTGTCACCTGTGATTCAGCACAGACCCCGAGCTGGGGCACGGGAGTGGCATTTGCCTAAAAAAAATCTAGCAGCAGATAGATGGCCTGTAGCACCCCTACTCTCTGGCTTTTGGAGCCCTGCTTGTGCCCTCGTGGAGGGAAGAGGATGGAGGTATGCAGAGGATCTTTTTTTCCATCCCCAGCAGCATCACCACCTCCACGTCACCCGCAGTCTTCTGGGTGCAGCAATGGACCATCAGCTCCTGGGGTACCTGAGGATGATCTGGGCACTCTGCTCCTGGCAGGAGGGCTACATGAAGCTGAACTCCGAGGACAGGACAGGGCAGGAGGCAGAGATCTCCATGGCAGGAGGGCTGAACACGGACCTGTCTCTGCCAGGGGCATCCTCTCACCCCAACACCCATGTCTGTCCCATTTCCAGCAGCCCAGGGCCACGATGAGCAGCCCAACGGCTCCTCCTGAACACAGGGGATGTGTTTCCAGGCTGGCTGGGGGAAGCACAGCATCTCCCTGGTTTCTGCTGAGCGAGGCAGGGTGTTAGAAGGCCGCCTCTAAAAACAGCAGAGGTGTGACTGAGTCAGCAGCACGTGCCTGCGCGAGGGAGTCAGCCCGAGCTCAGGAAAACCAGCGTGCGAGCACGGCCACGCAGCCCCCGCCGGGCAGCAGAGACCCCCAGGCTGTGCCCCCCACCCCTGCGCTGCAGGACAGAGCTGCTCGGGGAGCAGCTGCTTCGGAGGCTCTGCCTTTGCTTTCACACCAGGAGAGAGTCACCGAACCCCCACACGCAGCCTCTCCAAATAGAATATACATGCATTAAAGAACAGCCGTGGAAAGGGGAGCCATCAGAAGTATTTTAGACAGTTTTGAGCGAGTGCCAAATCTGGGTGAATAAGCTGAACGCAAAGGACCCACGCGGAAAACGCTGCCGGCAGTGCCGGCATCACGACGGGCACAGTACGGAGACAGGGATGCACAGAGCAGCCCAAGCGGTGACTGCCAGCAGTGAAGCACGTCCAAGCCACATGATGAATGCTGGCCCCTGAAAACACCCAGCAGGGCCTTGCGAGCATGAGGAGAGGGAACTCAAACTATTGATAATCAATTAACTCCTTCAATTACAGCAGCCTAATGAGGTAGTGCCAAGTCAGCTCTAATGAACATCAGTTTAATAGAGGCAGTTCCTCAGGCGCTGGTTTTTGACTCAATCTTTACAAGGTAGGGAACACTGCAAAAGTATCAAGCAATTAATGTCACTAAATGAACATCCGTTCCCAGCTCTCTGCAGAGCCCACAGCTCGGGGGCTGTTGCAGCACGGGGTGTCCCTGACCCCCGGAGAGGTCCTGCCTGTGCCCAGCTGGTCCCCAGCACTGGGATGGGCTGGGAGGCTGCTCTGCTGGCAGCATGGAGCTCATTTATCTCGGCACGGAGCGCACGGTTCCTGGGGATGCTGCCGGATGCGTTAGTTGCTGTAAGATGAAGCGAATGTCACCGGGCCCAGCTCTCCCCTAGAGGCAGCTATTTTTTAGGTTTTTTTGGTGACGACAGCGTAAGTGACAAAACAAATGTCACTGCCCGCTGGCCCCAGTGCCTCCCTGGAAACCTGCCGGGTCCCATGTAGCACAGGGGGAGAAGGGGGGAGTGGAAGAGGGATGCAAAGCACCATCCCTAACAAGTGCCTGTCACAGGGGCTGTGCCAGCACCCCACTGTACCCCAGTGCCATGGCAGCAAGCAGGGCCTGGGGAAGCCCCTGTTCAGCAGGACACTGCCGAGCAGGAGCTGGGGTGGGGATCCCCAGGAAAGCCGGGATCCCGGAGGTGCCACCCTTTTGGAAGCACGGTGCCGCACCGACCGTGTTGGGAGGGATTTACATACTAAGGAGCCTTCAGTGGAGTAAAGACAACCTGACATCTATTTTGGGTCTCAAAGCCAAAGGCTGTATTTCAAATCCGCTAATCAGGTGAGAATACAGCAAACCCGTGCAGAGCGAGCTGGGAAGGAGGGGGAGTGTCTGGCTCCCAGCAGCATTCCCCACTCCACAGCAAGGGCCCCACGGCAACGGTCCCTGGCGCCCCATCAGCACCCACTGAACTGTGCTGCCAGGGGAAGGGACCCCTCCCTCTCATCAGGGCTGAACCCCAAACTCCTGCTGCTTGGGGTCTGTACAGAGGGGCACTTCTGCCACTTAAACCTTCATGGGCAGGGGCTTGCCAGGACCCTGACTTTACCCAGGGCTCTCCAGAGCTGACCTGAGCTGCTGGAGGGGCACTGGTGGCCCGGCCCCGCTCCCCACAGATGGAGCAGATGGAGGGCACAGGCCGGCTCCCTGGGCCCAGGTGTGTGGTGCAGGGGCTGCCTGTGCCTCCGGATGCCGTGGCAGATGGAGGTGGATGTGAACTGCCTGTGCTGCCTGCTGGGACCACACAGGGACTTGGCCATGGCCTCCCTGCCCTGCTGATGGGCTTGGGAGCAGGATGGGGGCACGGTGAATGGCTGGAAGGGCTCAAATTATGGGAGAGGCACAGCTCAGGTAATTCACCCATGTGCATATATCTGTGAAAGCTTTTGGGTCTGACCACCGTTCCCAGGGGTGCGATGTGTGGGTAAATGACCTTTGGTCCATCTTGGGAAAGGTAAAGGGGGAAGACATTCCTGCTCTCGCTGCCATTCTTGCACAGAGCTGGGCTACACTTGGAAGAAGGACCCAGGAGACCCAGGATCACTGGTGCCGGCCAGGATAAACCAGAAGGGAAGTACAAGGCAGAGGATGGGAGGGAGAAGGAGAGACATGACTAGAGATATTTAGGGAAGGTAACAGCCCTGCACACCTGGTAGAGCCATGCAAAAACCTAAATCTGGGCATCTCCAGTTCCCACGAGCAACTTATCTGAGACCAGTGTAACCAGCAACTGCCCCCAGCTCTTACCAGTTCAACAGCACTGACTGCAGGTGCCAGCCTTGGCAGTATTGGACCCTGTGGCCAAAAGGATCTACACTAATCCCCCTAGCCCTGTCCAGCCTCTGGGTGAGCAGGAGGTGCTTGTCCCCTCCAGTCCTCCCAGTGCCCATTCACCCTGTGATGTGGAGGGGACACAGGGCACTGGCTGTGGTTGGCCTCCCCCAGGCCACTTTGTTGCCGTGCATAAGGGCCAGAAAAGGTGCTGAGAGTGTCCTGGGGGGGAAAACACCGGGGGTGATGGGTGCAGGTTGCTGCACTGAGGATGCTCACAGAGCCGCTTTAATGAAACATCCATGCAGCTCCAGGCACTGGAGATTGTTCTCGTATCTTTTCTTATTTGGTTGACTTATTCAAAGACTATTAGTGGATTAACTAAAATTCTTGTGATGCTGGAGCAGCATCTTCATAGAGGTTTGTGCAGGTGGAAGGGGCAGCTTTCACAGGCAGCTTGCATGTTACCCCAGAGCAAATCTGCAGCTGGGTGGGCTTGCCAGGGGAAAAAGAGAAGGCTCAGAGTCCTGGCAGCAGCCACTCTCTTCTCCAAGCTGGCAGTGCTGTAGAGGAACTGTCTGGAGGGCAGCAGCAGCAGGGCCTGGCAAGCTCTGTGGTCCCTCCTGCTTTCTCATGTTTGCCTGGCAGCTTCTGGGCTCCATTTCACAGGGAGGGCTTGGGGACACAGGGGACTGAACCCAGGGACAAGGGCATCTCTCCACACCTTCTGTTGCTACATCCTCCTTGCCATGGGTAACTCCCACTGGGGGTGTTGCTCTTATAAGCTGTGCTTCCTTGTCCAGAAGGTCCCATGGCCGTGCCCTGGTATCCACACAGCCCACAGACAAACAACCTCACAGCATCCCTTGTTTTCCCAGGCTGCGTCGGCGTGTGTGGCAGTCTTCCCCCTTCCCACCCCCTCCTCATCAACTGGCAAAGCCCCAGCGGTTTCCCCCAGAGAGCGTGCGGTGAGACACAGCATGAAACAACTGCACATAATTAGAGGATTGAATGGGGTATGGGAGCAGAGCAGGGAGCTTGCAACATCCATAAATAGCTCGTCTTGCCGAGCTGCTTAACTCCTTGCTTGTTCTTGCCAAAGTGCAGACCCCAAAGGGATGGTGCCTGTGCATGAATAGGGGTGGAAAGTTCAGAAGCGTATTTTTAAACCATTCAAGCTGTACTCGAGCTGAGTGATACGTTATTGTCTCTGTGTGTCACTTGAAATGTCTTATGAATGCAAGGAATAAAAAAAAAGCACCATTTTGCCTCTCTACACTCCCACCCCTCTGCTTCTACCCAAATAACGTCAGGCTAGAGCTGACAGGCGAAAGGAAAGCACCACAGGCTAAGGCTGCTTAAAAGCAGAGTGAAAAGCTCTTCTCTGGAAGGAAGAGCCCCAGCTTGCAGGGCCGGAGGGCAGCGGGACCAGCAGCAGGACCAGCAGCAGGCACAGGCACTGCAGACAGCAGTGTGCCAGAGCCTGCCAGGAAAATACTGGGGTCCCCAAGGAGGCCCTAGTTAGGGCAGCAGGGCTGTGTGCCTAGCAGTGCAGTGTTAGGTTGGATATCAGGAACAGGTTCTTCACCCAGAGGGTGGCTAGGCACTGAACAGGCTCCCCAGGGAAGTGGTCACAGCACCAAGCCTGACAGAGCTCAGGAAGCGTTTGGACAACACTCTTGAGCACAGCGTGAGACTCTTGAGGATGGTCCTGTGCAGGGCCAGGAGTTGGACTCAATGATCCTTGTGGGTCCCTTCCAGCTCAGCATATCCTATGACTCAGGGTCAACTAGTCTTGACTACTGTCCCATAAGAAAAAGGGGCTTAGCCCTGCTACCCCACCCTGATCAGGGTAGGATGGCATCACCTCAGTTCTGCGCTGAGCTCTGGGGCCTCTCTGGGTGGCAGGCACATGGTGACAGTGACAGTCCTCAGTCCCTGGGGCTGGCAGCCAGCCTCAAGCTGTGGTTGGAGACAGAGATCCTGAAGAGCCTGACAAACAGCTGGAGCCATGGTGAGATACAGCGGGACAGAGGAAAAACAAACCAGAAACTCACTGGGAAATCATTTTTCTCCTAAATGGGGCAGATGTAATTAAGCAGCACAAGCTTTATGAATGATACCAGCTCTGCCTTGAAACACATCATTACCTCTCTCCGTTAGAGCAGTGTTTTTAAATACATATTTCCTCTTCCAGTGCCAGAGGAGAAGGCTCTGTGGCTGGGATACATTGCTAATCACCTCTTATTTTACCTAGTGGCAGGGCAGTGCCAAGCTCTGGCTTTCCTCGGCACACACCTCTGCTCCTAGTCACTGCTGGGTACTCTCCCTCTCCTCTCTGCCACCACCAATACCAGAAGGGAGGACAGCACTGAACCTGCATTGTCCAGCCCCAGAGGGTGTAAGCCTCCCTGTGCCCAACCTGCCTGGGATCCTGGTGACAGAGGTCACCCCAAACCCCTCTACCCAAGCGATGTGAGCCCCTCTCCATACTGTTTTCCTTGTTTTACAGAATCTAGGGCTCAAGGAGATGTGATATTTCACTGACTGCTGACCCAAGTTGGTTTCCCCCGTCTGGCACCCTCTGCACCCAGCAGGCTCTCGGTGTTCCTCTCAGTTTGGTACAATTTAGGCCTTTCTGTTCCCAGACAACTCCCCCAGCCTGTGCCACGTCTGCCATGAGTGCTCACAGCAATGGATTAGAGAGACCCGAGCAAGAACGAAGGGCTTTTGTACTAGAAATTGAAAGTTGATGGAGTGTGTCATAGGAAAATGACAACAACCTACTGTACCTCGAAAGACAATTATTTTTCCCTCATTGGAAGTGATTGAATTTCTCCATCAGTGACACTACCAACGTTGTCGACACCAACAGCTCTCTTATGGAAAGGCTCTTTCCCAGCTGAACACCTGAATTTCCTTACACCTGCCCTCCCCTCCCTTACCTGCTCTGCTTCCTGTGCTTTGGCATGACATGCTCAGCTCACAGCCAGTACAGAGACCACCCTCAGCTGGGTATGCTCTCCCTCCCCATCCCCTTGCTTCCCTCAGCTCTGCTCCTCTGGACTAATTCTGAATATTCTGTGATTCTGTGAATATGCCAGGGCTGGAAATCACAAAATTAAACCACAGCTTCACCGTGACCAGCCATGGTAGCGGGACCTGCATCGCGGTGCTGGGGCCATGCTCGGTGTCTGATGTAGGTACTCACTCTGGCAAAGAGAATGAGCTGGGAGATATGGTGACCTTAACAGAGATGGGGAAAAGGGTCAGGCAGCACCTCCAGCTGCTGTGGGATTTGAGTGTTGGCTAGCACCCTAGAGAGCCTGCTCTCCCTGCAGACGTGGAGCACCAAATCATGGACACTTGTGCTGGACCCTGCAGCCACATCTCACCCCACGGTGAAAGGTAGAGTCAAAAGTCCTTTCTCTGAGTGATTTTGGCCCAGAATCTGGAGTAGCACAAGCCCCAAGGGCTTTGGGGTAGGTTCCTCTGTGTGCCTGGGGCACAGCTGTGCTTTCTATGGGATCCTTCCCATTCCCAAGGTGCTTCCCCCGCAGCTCAGCTTGAGTTACTCCCTGCTGGCAGAGGGCCAGCCTGATTTATTAAGACACATGAACTAATGAACGAGCCACAGTGAAGCACTGAGAGCCTGGTACATCCCACTGCATCCACCTGCGCCGGGAGCTGTGCAAGGCTCCTCACAAGCCTCGTGCTTCCCAGCAAAGACCAAACCCTGAAAACGTGGGGAGCACAGGAGAGTGCCACGACCCCACATGCCTTTTTGGGGGAACAGCGGTGACAGCCAGGACCACATTCGTGCTGTGCAGGGTGAAAACCCACGGGGAAGGATTGGGAGGGCAATGGCAGGTTGGGATGAGTGGCGAGGCTGGCGCAGGCAGGACGTCACCCCGCCCCACTCCGTGGGTGCCACGCGAGCCGGGATTGAGGAACGCACATGCTCCAGTGGCTTTCAGAGCCCCATATGTTGTGTGGGCTGAGAGCACATATGTTAGATATACACACATCTACGTGTGCCTGCGTATATATATACACAGACATACATGAGAGAGACTATTATAGATACAGATTTACATATATAGTCAACACCAGCAATTACTGCAGGATTTTTAAGACCGCAGAATCAGCCCCAGATAGCAGAAAATGCCTATCTTTATCCCTGCCCTCTGAGCCTGTGCCTTTGGCTGGGCTGGCGAATGCCACGTGCCAGAGCCCCAGCTGGGGAAGGTGCTGGGGGGAAGCAGGGCTGCCCACCTCCCACACCTGCACTCTGCACAGTGCCCCAGGAAGGAGCAAAGCATCCTCCCTGGCCATGCACAAATCCTACAGCCCAGCAGGGATCCGGGGGGATACATCTGCCCAAACATAGCCTGCATCCATGGACAAGCTGGATGAACTGCTGTATCACTAATGGAGAGAAAAGGCCTCTCAGGGGCAGGATTAATCTCATTCTAAGGTGGCTGCCTGAGAAAGGTCAGATGAATTTTGCCTGGACGTGCCTTTTTTCTCCACTGACTATAAATGTCATCCAGCCAGTGGGCTCCAAGGCAGGTACCTACAGAGAGGCCACATGCAGACAGGTGACAGGAATTCAAGTCCATAGTTGCTGCCCTGGATCAACCCTGGTGCTACACGCATCCACAGGCAGCACAGGGAGACAAACCCACCCCCCTGCTCAGGATTTGAGACCATGAGATTTCTTCCAGCCACACAGCTCAGCTGGTAAAAAGTTCAGCTTGGTAAGTGAAACTTTTCCATTCATCGTCCGCGGTAGCCCCAAGCAGCATCACCCAGCTGTAAAGTACTTCAGAGTTGACTCAATGTCACATTTTAGTGCTGGATGCATCAGAATTCAGGATGCTTCAGAAAGGTTATGTAAACCATTACATCAAATCCTGGGAGAGTTATTAAGGTGAGCGGCAGAGCATGGGAGAATGGGTTATTATCTCACAGCAGTGCTGTGGAACCACATCAGCAGTGGCCAGCAGAAGGATGTAACTCATTCTCCTTACAAGCCCAGTTTTGTTTCTCCCTAATGTGTCTTTAAAAAAAAAAAAAAAAAAAAAAAAGGAATCTGTACACCAAAGAATTCTCTATTCTGGAATATAATTATTTAAGAGAGTCTCCAATTAAGCAGTTAAGGCACTGGGGAGATAAGAAGGTTTGAGAGAGGGGAAGTTTCTAACCATTGGACAAGTTTTCTATTCCCCCTCCCCTTTTTGAAATGTCATATTTCAAATTCAGTGTGGTCTATTAACTCCAAATTTATTTTATTCATCTGAACTTGTGCCTTTGAGGACTTGGGGGAGGCCTGCATGGTTAATTTTGGAGTTATTTGCTATGGACTCTTGAACCTCTCAGAAGTGCGTGGGCTCCCCAGGGAGGTTCTCCACTCGGCAGAACTTGTCCTCAAAGGTATGAAAGCATCTGCAGGGGCCTGCAATTTTTCAGAGCTTGGAATGGACCCAGCCAGATTGAAAGACATTTAGAAATCTTCAGGATCAGCAAATGTATTTTGTAAAGCCCAGAGCTGACCTGTTCGGGTTAAATAACAGTAAGAATTTTGTGGGGGCAACACAACTGGGAATTGCAGGCCCAAAGCAGCCAGTTGAAGGAACATTAAGTCAAGAGTCATCACGCTGAAAATCTTTGGTGCTGGTGGGATAGAGCAGCCAAGACATGCTAATTATAACAACATCCCTGGTGGACATCCTGCAGCATCCTGCCCAGAGTGCTCCCACATGGCAATGCTGCCTCCTCCCGAGAAAAGCCACAGAAACCACAGGGAGACAATCAGAGCTGTCTTGTAGAGCTCCTAATCCCTTGGGGTCAATCCCGCATGATTTACACACCCATCTCCATGCCAGCAGCCTGCATCCAGCTCCGGGTGAGCCACTGCGATGTTGCTGCTTTGTGCCCCATAGCAGGGTGAAATGAGGAGCAGATCCCATGGCAGACTGATCCCCAGCACACAGCCCCAGTCCAGAAGCTTCCACACTGCAGTCTGGGAAGGCAGGGAAGTCCACACTGGAGTCTGCACACAGGCACGGGGATGGGGCGTGTGCTGGCAGTCACGGCAGTCCTGGCAGCATCTCCCGCAAGGGACACGTGGGCTCTGCCTCCCCAGCCCCTCAGGCAGAGGAAAATGAGGCATCGATGACTAACTGGGTGAATTCCTGGGCCAAACAGGCAGCGGGAGCAGTGCCGGGGTGCCATAATAAGGGTCAGCCCTACGGCTGTGCTGCTGTCACCCCCTCTGGCAGGTTACAACGGCAGCACATGCCACTGGCATTCCAACACATCCCTTTTTCTGTGTGCTCAGCAGTGCATAGCTGGTGTCAAACACAGGGGCACTGACTCACAGTGGCTCTGGCAGCACATGGTCACTGTCTGGGCTGAGCTGTGTGACAGTCCTGCAGAGCTGTGCCTTTCAATGCCACTGTGCTACTCCTCAAATCCTGAGAATGCTGCTATTGAATAACCCCTGGACATGGGCTTGGCCCAGCCATGCCCATGGTGAACTCTTGGAGGATGCTGGGAGTGCCAGTCATGTCGTGAGAAGGTGCTGTGATTAATAATTCACCCAAACCCTTGAAGAGGCTGTGGAGGGACATCTTGTCCCTGGAGGTGGCAGGAGACCTGTGCCCATGGGACACATGAAGGAGCATCTAGGCTGGGATCAGCCTCAACCTGCTCCATGCACAAAAGGAGCCCTGACTCTTGGGCTACCAGCTGGCACCTTTCACTGATGTTAACATTCATTTAAGAAAAATTACAAATACCCCCAACATGGCCTAATTAGCTAATGACATTATTTTGGCCTGATGTGCCATATAATTAAACAACTAATAAACGGCAAGAGTCCTGTGTTGCAGAGGCTCCTGAGTCAATACCGTGCTATTACCACGGTGTAATTGAGTTTACCGAGAACCTCAGCACAGACATCCCAGAGCCCATGCAGGAATGGTATTGAAACAGCCACCAGAGACCCACCTGCTGGATAAAGGAGAAAGACAAATCTTTTAATCTACAATACAGCCCGGAGTCACACACAGAGAAGACAAGTTTGTGCTTCACACTGTGGTAAATGCATTTGCTAGAGGAGGGTACATGCCTCCCAAGAGGGGCTACATGTGCAAGAGCTGCTCTGGCAGCACAGGAGGCTTCCAGGGCTCCAGAGAAGGTGGGAGTGGGATGAAACGTGGCTTGTCCTCACTTCCACAGAAGTGAGGAATTCCAAAAGTCTATTTCTATTTACATTTCTCCACCAAAAAGGTGCCTTTTTGGATGCATTTCTGATGACAGAATCAAAAGGTGCATTGAGGCTACTAATAGGTCTCAGAGGTGGCTCAAAGCTTCCTCCTGCAGCCCTGACCTTTAGAGACCAAGTACCCCAACCTAATACTCCACTGGAGGGCTGAGAATAGGCCAGGAGCTGCTTTTGGGGCTGCAAAACCCCCTTGGGGTTATTTTAGTGCTAGTAGGAAAGAAGGAAAGGAGTCAGTTGGCAACCAAGCTCTCACTTGAGTCATGAAGCATCTACAGATGTCTCAGTATTATGTCCCTGGGGTGGGGAGGGTGATTTGGAGGTGCTCAGAGGTGATTTTGCTATATGGACATGTTGTCAGGCAATGAACACACGACCTTTGTGTGCACACGCACACAAACACACGGGTCCAGGCTCCTCTCCTGCGCGCTCCCCTCCCCACAGCCCTGCTGCCGAGCTCGTGTCCCCAGATGCACCCGTGCTCCAGCACACCCTCCTCTTTCTCCTCACCTCCCTTCCCTGGCAATGCCAGGCAAGAACTCCTTCTGCTCCCAACCACTCCCAGGCAGAGCCTGGAAGCTTCACCAGGGCACAGCAGCATCTGTCATCCCAAGGCAGAGGCACAGGGCTCTCGGCCCGCGCCGCTGTCAGGTCCCTGCATGGCAGCAGTGGGCAGAGCCGAGTCCTGCTGGCAGGCTGAGGGCTCACTGGCCCTGCGGTGAGATCTTCTGGTGAGAGTGCAACAGCAGGACAGGGCACCGCAAGGGATGGGCATGGGGCTGCACGGCCAGGAGCCAGGGCAGGACTGGGAAACCTGCACTCTTCACACAGGGCAGGACAGTGGCTGCAGCTCAGTAGGTCCAGCTCATCTCCAGCACCTGCATTCCACACTGAAAACAGCTAAACAGGGCCAAGACAGAAACACAGCAGAAGCCTGGGCAAGCAGACCCATCCCAGGGGGTGCAGCCATGGTCAGTGCAGCCTCAGAGCTTCTAGAGAGTTTCTGGGAGTGTGAGCAGGACTGACAGGCTGCAGCCTGGGCTGGGTGGGTAGCACTGCTCTGAGCAGAGCCCTGGCTCTGCTGCCAACCACATCCCACCATGGACCTACTCCGGTAGCTCATCCTCATCCCACAGAGCTCGTCAAGAAAAGGAGGCTGGAGACAGAGATGAGAGAGCCCAGAGGGACCACTCTCAGCCTATACTCCCAGCTCTTGCTTAGCACAAACTAGACCATCCCCCAGGAGCTCCGCAGCAAGCCCACAAGAGTTCCTCACTTCACCCGCTGTCGGTATTTAAAGCAGACAACTTCGGGAGTGAGGTTGGAAGCAGACTAATCCTGGATCCTGGAGCATGAGGAGCTCCCCAGGACAGTGGGAGAGGGGTGATGGCTGGCGGAGGGTGAGCAACATCAAAAGAGAGGCAAAACCTGTGCTTGCAGGAGGGCAGGGAGCAGGTGCCTGCCAGTGCCGTGGCTGCGGGCGGCTGTGCAAGAGGTGCCAGGAGCAGAGGCTGGTGGAGCCGCCGGCAACTCCGGGGAAGAGGTGGGTGTGTAAAGGCTCAGCAACGGCAGAACTGCTGCTGACAGTGAGAGGCAGCTCCTGTCGTGAGCGTGAGCCAGGCTCTGCCAACACAAACACCCAGATTGCTGAAAACAAGATGTGGGGCCGCGCGTCTTGGCTGTCAATCAGCAGCACGCAGGGAGCATTCTGCGGCCGCACCGGCTGCAACGGGGGAGGGCTCGTGCTTTCCCTGAAATGCCTCCGTGGTGGTCGTGGGCAGCCCCACCAGGGTCTGGCCAGGAGGGATGGCTGTGCCCAGGTGGCAGGAATGGCCTCCATCCTCTTGGCCGTTCAGGGAAATTCTCCGAGCTCCCTGGCTGCAGCTCAGCTGCTGTCCTGCCATGCCCACAGCTCATGGAGGGACCGAGGAGGAACATCGAACATCTGCTGCTGCCTTGGAGAGGTGCTCGTGTGGAGAGTGATTCCTGCAATCAAGAATTACTCACAGAGCACTCGAAAGCCATGCTGGGGGCAGGCAGGGTGTACCTGCACAGACACGAGCCCATCACTGTGTGGGCACGGCCTGCCACTCACTCCCAGTGGCTGCAGCCATGGGACAGCCTTGTCCCAGTACTGGCAGAGCAAAGAGGCTCCGAGCAGCCATGGCTGCTTCCTCACATGCTGGAGCAACACCAGCTCAATGGAGACCTCACCTAGCACTGGGGCAGACACGTTGTGTGACCCCAGGGACCTGCTGTGCCAAACACCAGGAGTTTAGCTCACCGTGGGAGAAGACACCCAGATTCCAACCTCCTGGGATGTCTCCAGGGGAAAACAGGGGGAGAAGAACAGGTGGTTTGCACACCAGTGCTGGCTGGAAGTCACCATAAGAAGTGCACCCATCCCAGGGCAGCATCCAGACCCCTGAAGCACCACCAACCCCCACAAAATGGCTTGCCCATGGCTGAGTTCCAGTTCCTTCCCTCTGAGCCACGGCACTCTGCTTTGCTGTGAATGCAAAGTTTAAGCAGCCCCAGTGTCTTTCCTTTTATCTTTCATTTCTATGCTGACATTTTGAAGGAAATTTGCTCTCCTCCTTGAAGTACGGAAATCCGTGTCCAAGAGCACTCGGGCCCAAAAAGCTGGGAAGATAAACATATTTAGACGTGTGATTTCACAGTGGCTACGTTGATAGCTTTCAGAGGTCGGGTCCTGTCCATCAATTACCCGCAATGTGCATCCAGACGTGATACGGGAGAACAAAAACCGACTCATTAGAGGGGACGAGAGGTGAGTGAACACCAAGACTGGTTAAAGAGAGCGGCTCATATTTCAAGGAGTAAAGGGAGAGACTTTTCTCCTGATCTCTTCCCCCACTCCAACAGAAGGCTACAACATGTGGGAGACACAGCACAGCCAGCACAAGCCCACCATTGCCCCACAGAGCATTGCCTTGTGGCATCAGCATGACCCAGAAGGCACTGGCAGAGCTGACTTTTGGGCACGAGACATGGCAGAGAGCAGAATTTGCAGAAGAGACTTTGAAGTGGAAACATTTAGAATGGGATTTTTAAAGATATTCAAGCCCCTCTCTCTCTTCCTTCTGGCCTGCAGGTACTTAGGAACGCTTTGCACACAAAGAATTATTTGTCTAATATATCACGTTAGAATGCGAGATGACATATCCAGGACAGACTTTTATACAAACCAGAGTTTTAAAAGCAGAATTTTAGCAGTCCCAGGCGGGACCGGGGCATATAAAGCATGTGGTAGAACGAGCAATGATTTCTGTTTAGCCCAGGCAAAGATTTTTGTTTGAATTCTCTATCCCTAGGAAAGACAATTATCACTGGCACCTCTGAGCCCAGTGCAGCCCCTGAGGGAGGTTGCAGAGAGCTGTGGCAGGTGATGGGGTGATCTCAGGGGGCTGCAGCAAGGTGGGGGGAACAGGATGCTAATTCCAACACTTTACAGATGGGAGCAACAGGCAGGGAGTGATGGAAGCTGGCTCTGGTCCTCCAGGCCACTTGCCTCTCCTTTGGCTTTCAAGATTTAAGCACTAACTTGACAGTGGGATTAAACAAAAAGAATAATCACAGCCTCAGCCTCATCACTTTTCCCTGGGGATGTGATGGGTGATGCAGGACAGACCACCCTGTGCAAAAGGGCCCCACAGAGTGTGGGTGGGGTTGCCTGGCCTGGGAACTCCCCAGACAGGGTACAGACTCTGACCCCATCCCCCTCTGTCCTGACATGGTGGGGCACCATCCCCTCCCTGCTTTGGCATCCCAAACCCGGGGCCAATGTGGCTTCAACAGACCCTCTGTCAAGTCTCTCCTGCCATGCTCCCTCTTTCTCCTCTCCCACAAGTGTTTTTCAGGGTGTTATTTCCTTTCTAGTATGTTAATCCCTCTCCTGAGTATAAACTGCTGCAGTCTTTAGAGGGACAGGGAAATATTTCTGTTCTGCATACTCCACAGATCCTCCTCTGCAAGGAAATGGACACTATCATTATTGGGATTTCTCTTTTTAACATCTCAGCTAAAGAAACTCTTTCTCCTATTGAGCCTTTTCGAAGCAGAAATGAGGGGGAAGAGTTGTAAACCAGCCAGGCTCCTGCAGCAAATCTCTCTTTCCTGCCACTCCATAGGAACTCTCTGTTGCCTTCAAGGTGGAATTCCATGCTGGAGGTGGCATGTGACATGCCCAAAGGCCCCGTGAGAGTGGACAGTGTGGACAGAGGACATGAACACTCCTGGGATGCTGTGGCAGAGCAGGGGTGCTCAGCTCCAGGAGCAGGTGGTCTCCACAGCCCTGCCATGCTCCCAGCTCCTCGGGGGAGGCTCAGGTGCTGGGATCTTGCTTGCAGACCCTCAGTGAAAGGGGGTCCTGATTGAATGGCACCTGGGCTTAAGACATTTCAATGGCCAGTCCTGGTGGAGATGATGCCACGTGAGGGGACACAGCACTGCCCTTCCTGGTTAAGGGGAAGACAATCCATATATGTATATTTGTAAATAAATATGTGCACACACAGACACACACAAGTATACATGCGTGTGTGTGTGTGTGTGTGTGTGTGTGTGCATATATTTATTTATTTATACGTAGAACTGAGTACTCAGACCAAAACAAGCCCACAGGAGCCTGCCCCTCATGCCAGCAGCTCCCAGAGTGGGGGCAAAGGCTGCCCTGCTTTAACAACCATGGCACTGACCCAGATTAAAACTAATTAATCAGCAAATAGATTAATTGGTTGAGGAGGAATTTAAATGAAGCAATCACACACATCCAGGCTCAAGTGCCCCAGGGTCAGGCAGTGCTGAATGGTTTTGCCCATTCTGGACCTGCAGGGATTATCCTGGCCAGTGTGGGGATGGATTTACTGGACGAACACCCAGATCCCCACCTGGCACAGAGTGTTTTGCAAGGATGGCAGTGCCTGCAGATAGGCAGGTGGCTGGTTTAAAGTTTTGAGCTTCTCAGGTAGAGGATCGTATTACTCTGGAAATGGAGGATCAAATTATTCCATTATTCCCCAGGGAGGGGATTAAATTACCCTGGAATTAGAGGATTAAATTACTCACCAAGGGAGAGGATTGAATTACTTTGTGAGTTGTGGGATTAAAACACTCTGCAGGTGGCAAGCTCAAAATAGACCTTCACACAGAAGGCAGGATTAAATTATTCTATGGCTGGTCAGGGAAAAAAAACCCAAACCACCATACTCTGGAGGAAGCCATATTAAATTATTTCTGGAGATTAAATTGCTCCACAGGCTTGCTGGATCCCAGTGCTGTGGAGCAGACCATCTGCTTGGGAAGGTGTGTGGATACCCAAGCATGAACAGCCATATGATGGGGTCCCGCTGGTGGTACCCAAGTGCCTCCTGGCACCGCAGCACCCGGCGCCTGACAGTTTTGACTATATTTATTTGCACATCAAGGTTGGGAGCCTGGCAGGGCTGGGCTCTGCTCCCCCGCACCATCCGGGAAATCCGGGGGGATCCCAGGTCACCTGGGAGCACGAGGCAGACCTGAGGAATTGAGCCAAATCTTAATTTGGTTTCTTAAGGGAGGTTTATCTTCTTTTCTTTTTTGCATTGATGACTGTCTTGAGCAACAATATCGCTGTGTATGTGGGGCAGCAGATCAAAGCCCTCCTTGCTACCAACCAGGACCATCTCTCCTCTCCAAATTCTCTGCCTCCACCCATCACCTCCTCTCCCCTCTCATCCGTGGGCTCAGCTCTCCACCTGGCATCTCCCACAGGAGCCGGTCAGCACTGGCTGGAGTGTGCCGGTGCTGTCAGCCCTGACTCACTTTGCTGTGTCTCCTTCCCTGGTGCCTGTCACTGCCTGTTCCCGGTGACGGTGACAAATTGGCATTTGAAACTTGTATTGGTATTTTTTATGCTGATTTCTTTCTGAGGCTCCACTGCTGAGATTTCGAGAGAGAGAAAGAGAATGAGCATTTTAGGATAATCTTAAAAGCAGAAAAATTATTACATGTCAAACACCGAATGGGGAGTTTAAAAGGCTCCCAGGTGGGCTGCAGAATTAAATGTTTGGAGGCTTTTTTCCCCCCAGTGAGGTAAGAAATGGCAATGTCACCATAGCAACTGCAGGGCACATTCTGGGCAGCAGCTCAGGCATCGTCAGGAGCCGGGGCTGCCCCAGCCCCTCTGCACAGCCTGTGGGGTGCCCATCCTGTGGGGTGCGAGGGGCTGCGGTGGCGCTGACCCACACATGTCTGAGATGTGCAGCCAGGGTGTCTTCAGAGCCTGCAGATAGGCTGGCATGAGATACACCATGGTCAAAAGCTCCCAGAGACCCACAGGACAGTGGCTGTGCTCCTGGTGAAGGACCTTCCCGACCACCTCAACCCCTCCTGGTTTCTCCATCCCATCTGCTCTGCTCCCTGCATCCATCTGCCTGGGTGCTTCCAGGGCTGGAGAGGAGGCTGGGACCTGACACTCCTGACTCAAAGAGGGGCTCCAAGGTGCCCCAAGCCACCAGGCAAGAGCAGCTGAAGAGCCCACCAGTGTGGGCTGGGCTCCCTTGGCTTTGTGGCTCCTGAGCCACACAGGGAAGTTGTCACTTCCTCAGCTGCACAAGAGGCTCATCTGCCTCCTGCCTGCCACTGTTTCCTTGTTGACTTTCTGACAGCTGCTGTGAACAGGGGAAATCATCACGAGCAACCAGGGGTTAATTGAGTGTTAGTTAACTCCTGGTGCTCTCACCGGCCTGCCAGGGTTACAGTAATTAGCACAACCTGAGCTGGCTCATTAACGGGCTTTGCAGCGAGAGTCACAGGTAGCAGGGGGGTTAAACAGGCTTGATTACTTCTTCTCCATTAGTACCAGGCATTGGGAAAGGATTTGTGGGAGGGAAACTGGTTTCTCTCCGGATGAAGCAGGATATACCCTGGGAACAGGGCTGATCCCATGGGAAGGGACAGGGACAGCAGAGCTTTGCCTGTGGCGGGTGAGGAGGGCTCAGAACCAGCTCAGCTCGGAGCTGAAGACTGCTGTGATCCCTGACAGAGCTGCAGTTCAGCTGCAAATGATGATGATGAAGGGAAACATTCAGCAGTTAGGAAGGGCTGTCATTTTCCAGGGACTCCAATTCAATTTGTGATCTACACCCAGGAGCTCTCATGCCAACAGCAGCCTCAATGGCTCTGACCACAGCAGTCCATCAGGCAGAGGGATCACAGCCAGGGACCAGCCTGACATCCAGCCGGGGGCCACCAGGTGAGGAGAGTGGCCCAGTGCTCCAAAGCTGGTGGCCTCCATCGCTGCCTTCCCTCTTCCCCCCTAACACATGGCTCCACAGGCTCCTTGGGAAGCTGATTCCAACTCCTCTGCTTGCCTTGGAGCCAGATTTCCCATCTGCTGGGGGATTACCATGAACACCAGGTCCTGTGGGGCACTCAGAGCCATACTGGATATCCCAAACTTGCTAGATCCACCACTTGGCCCCAGCAGTTGCTCCCCAGATGCCATGTCGGTCCCTCTACTCTTGCCCTGCTGCTGCAGCCCCTGGCAGGGGTTCACTGACCCCAGGAGGAAGCTCAGCAAGCAGCACAGGGTGTGTGGCAGAGCTGGGAGCCAGCAAGGCCAGCTGCAGACCTGAACGCTGCCCAGCAGAAGCAGAGAGTGATTAAAGCCCCCCTTCCCTTGCTGGTGGCTGGGCTGGCCAAGACATGCAGGATGGATGCTGCTGTTTAGAGGCAGCAGGGAAGGTTCCCTCAGCACCAGATTTATAGTGAGGCTGCAGATCAATTATCAGCAGCCTCCGACCTTGAAAGCAGAGGCACAGAGGGCTGTAGAGCATCTCCCTCCTTTTTCTGGGCAGGAGGTGCCCATACTGGGGTTATAATCCATGGGAGGGCTGCCAACAGGAGCCCTGCAATTCCCGGAGGGGATGCACACACATAAGAGGTTTCCTCACATGCTGACACACACACACGTTTCTTCCTCTGGCACTCCTGTACCCTTGTTTTCCTCCTTCCTCGTGCACCCAAATACACAGACTGGCCCCAGATCCCAGGCAGGGGCAGGAATCCAACTCCTGAGCCTGTTGCAAAGCAACTGACTGAATGACACAACACACAAGGAGATGGGCAGACAAGGCAACGAGAACCCACCTTGGCTCCAGCTTCCCTGAACGGGCTGGAGACTCCAGTGAAACCCCATTTTTGAAAGGGGGTAGAGCTCCCTGAAGTCCAGGGATATCCCTGATGAAAAGGGGACAATCTGATTTTACAAAGACTCATCCTAGGGTGAAACAATGCCATGTGTTTCAGAAAGCAAGCACTAGCCTTGATGGCAGCAATGGGCAGCTCCCCTTCCAAGAGCACGGTGGAAGCACAGAGGTGAGGCATGTTCGTGTATGGATGGTGGGAATGCCATCCCTTCTCCCAGCTGAAGAAGGCGATGCTGGCAGGCCCCCCTTCTCAACCACTGGGGCCTCAGCTCAGAGGGATTTTTTTTTTTTTCTCATGGGCAAACAAAGTGGAAAATGAATTCCTTTAGATAGCAAATGAGTTTAATAGAAATGGTGATGGAGTTATGCTGTGCCGGGAATGTTAATCCCATGCCCAATGTGGCCGGACTCTCAAGCAAGGCAGTGCAGGAGGAGGAAGGTTGCAATTAAGAGCGGAAACATGAGGGCTGCGCCCAGAGAGTGTCTTCAGCTACTGTCACACCTCAGCAGGCCCCAAGGGACACCAAGCAAGATGGGACCCAGCTCTCCTGCCACTCTTCCTCCACCAAGGCCCAATACAGTGAGATAAGTGATGACAGCTCACTGGTCCTTGCCTGTAATCAGAGAATTTTGTATGGTGAGGTCCAGAAGAGAAGCAGGAGGGACATGGGGCAGGCTGGGAACTGGCCCTGGCAGAGGCTTCGCTTCCAAAGCCTGGGGCTCCTGGGTCACCAGAGAGAGGATTTGTGTGCAAAGTGGGAAAACCTGCTGTGTGGAGCACGGCAGCTCTGCCAGCACACAGACAGCTCTGGAGAGCATCCAGATCTACCCCGGGGCAGCCGAGATTTCAATCGAGGTCTTCGTAAACAGAGTTACACAAAAACAAGATGTGAATGTCCCTGCTTTTACTGCTCACTGAGAGGTGACCTGAGGCCAAGCCTGAGCACAGCCCCAGGGCTGTGGAGCTGGCCACAGCACCACACATGCCCTGGACTCTGCTTTGGGAGCAGCAGGTTAAACAGAGCATGGGACACACCAGCTGCTGGAGACACTTGCTGGACCTGCAGCTGCTCTTCCCTTTTAGGCAGACACTGCTACCTTGGCAAACCTTCACCTGGGTGCACCTTCCAGCCTCACCTGTCCTGGCACAGACAGGTAACCTCAACCCTCTGCTCCTTCTGCAACAGCTCTGTCCTGCTCCAGTCCCAGCCCAGGAGAGGGGACATGAAGGAGGACACCAGGGAGTGCTCCCCCTTCCCTGCAGTTTCTGCTGCCAAGGTGAAATGTGTCCATGTTCAATAAAGCCTTTCAAAGGTGGGCTGGCATTTCTCTGCACATGGTTTTTTTACTCATCCTTTTCATCTGGGTAATTTATTCCCTCTTTCCCCAGCACAGCTTTAATTGAGTTCACAGCAGGATCTCTGCTCTGGAGCAAAGAACCAAACACCATCAGCTTCCCCAGGCAGGGACCCCACAGAGAGCTACTGGGCAAGTGCTGTGCCTGATCAGATCCTGGCTCCTTGTGTCCCACCATGCATCTCCTGCCTCTCCTAGCAGCCCCCCAGACAGGGCAGGAGCCATTCGAGCTGCCTGGGCAGTGCAGTTTGGCACACCTGGAGCTGGTGACACAGAGATCTGGTGAGCCCCAGTTCCCCTCCAGCTCCTGCCACACTGCTCAGGATCAGGCCACTCACAGTCACATTGGCACAGCCACGCACATCACCCCTTTTCCAAGCAGTCCTCCAAGGAGCAGGAGGCTGGGGCAGGACACCCCCATGCACCACGGCATGGAGAAGCAGGAGCTGCTGCTGCTTTCCTCTCCATTCAGAGTCACCAGGAAAAGCCCACGCTTCTGCTGCCAGAGCATATTTGATTCTTCTGCTAACCTGACCTTATTTAGTTCATTGTGAGCCCCCAGGACATTGCAACTGTAACTTAAAAGGAAAAAGAAAAAAAAATAGCCTAACAAAAACACAAACCTTTTCTCTGATCAATAGTGCAGGCAACTGGAAAAGGTATAATTCAATTTGTCAGCACACAGTTATTAGTTACTGTGATGGAGCCCTTCCTCCCAGCTCCACTTCCCTCGATGCTCCCAATGCCTCTGTCCCTGGGGCAGGGGAGCAGCCCGCGATGTGACACGGAACCAGGAGAGGGCTGAGACCCAGCACAGCCACGCAGGAGCTAATGGAGCTGTGACCTGTGAGTTGAGGCATCACTGCACCTTGGAGAGGGAAAAGGCAAGGAGAGAGAGGTTCCTGTGTTAAAGGCAATGCTGCCTGTTCCTCATCCTTCCCTCAGCTTGGCAAACTCCCCTCCTGGGGCACAAACAGTGTTTTTAGGGGCTCCCACTGCTCTTCCCAAGGAAGTCAGTCCTGCCCTGCTGCTCCCCTTTGGGATGCTGGTAAAGCCATATCCATTCTCAGCAAGATCCACCCAGGGGACTGGTCCTCTACAAGTGCTCTAAAGCTGCTCACTTCCTCTTTCCAAGGGGTGGCAGGGGCAGAAGAGCCCAAAACAGGGGAGAGAGCCACTGTCCGCACAGGGCTCTGCTGTGGACCAGCTCGTGGCCAGCAAGAGATCAGCAAGAAGGGAAACATGCCAGGGCATGCATGGCCTCAGAGGAAACCAATTACCACAGGAAACAAGGGGCCAGAGGCCTTGGGGAGCCTTATCACATACCTTCCATGGCTCCCCATCAGCAGTCTAGCCTGAAATTACCTCCCCTTGCTCCTGAGAGCAGTGAAAGTGGAGGGCAAAGATGCAAAGCCATGGGTAGCTGTGAATACCAATGGCTTCTGTGTGTACTGATCCTCCTTGTCCATCCCTTGGCACAGGGCATCCTGGACCACTGGTGCCCAGATCCCTCCACGGAGCCAAGCACGGCATCGGCCCCCACAGCAGCGCCTGAACCGCTGAGAAAGAGGCACTTCCAGCAACACTCAGCTCCGCTCCCTCCCGCTCTCCTCCCCCAACTCCTTCACCAGGGAAACCTCCAGATATGCATCCAGAGATGTCTCTTTCCATTTGTTGATGTCGACAGGCATATCACACACACATTCATTATTTAATCTACCTTTGAATTGGGCTAAATAGTTCTAACGATAATTACGGAGCATTTGTATTTATAGAAAACCGTCATGCACGATCCGCATCCACACGGATAATGCCGCTGTGATCTATAAATACGTAAGGGATGGTGTGGGAAGGCAGACGACGCTTCCAGTCGCCATGAAATGCAAAATGCACGGATGGCCTTACCACACAGGGAGCTATCACAGCTCCTCGTCTTTGGATCATGCCACAAATGGAGCTGAGGCACAGCTGAGCAGCCACACGGCATTGCAGGGACAAGGATGGGGGCAGAAGCAGACCTGCCATGGGGCGCAGCAAGACCAGAGCAGCAGCAGACCAGGCACAGGGATGCAGGATGGGAAGGGGATCAAAAAGGAGCAGAGAACTGCCTGGCACAAAGGCTCAGAGCCCTGGAGGGCGAGCTGAGCCAGAGTTGGGAAGCTGCATGGAAGGAGAGAAGGGAGAGAGGGAGGATTCGCTGTTCCTCTTCCCACAGCAATAAAAGTTTTACAGCAGTGTAGCCAGCTCTTATGATTTTATTGCCAGCATTACAGAGGTAGAGCTTCTCCAAGCCTCAGCCCCTGGAGTCAAGTTAAGACACAGGAAGCTTGGCTTTCATAAGAAACCGAAGGGAGAGGAGAGAGGCCAGCATTCCTGCCTGCGCAGGAGCACGGGTGAACGTGAAAACACCCAGCTTCAACTCCAGACAGCAAATAAAAGGGAGTCAATATTTTAAAATTTACTTGTTTTTAAAATAATCTTATGCCTCTGAAGTGAAGGCATGCAGAGAGCAGGGATCTGGGCTGGCCCATGATTTGGGAGGACTTGCAAGAGGTAGCATTAGCAGTACCTTGGGGAGCCTCTGTGCACATCCCCATGGTTCCAGTCTGCCCCCCAGCCCTCAAAATGTTTTGGCATGTCTCAGGCTTTAACTCCCCAGTGGCCCAGAGCCCCAGCTCAGGTGTGATACAGAGACACCCCAAATGAGCCATGAAGCCATTTCACAGGTGAGCTCCAGAAGGGCAGGACCATATGGAACGCCGCTCAGCGCTGATCAGATACACTGCCTATGCCCACACAGGCACACACACAAATTACAAGTACTTCTATTGCATTAGTGCCTGGAAATTTCATTCCAGTCATATCCCATTCAGTGAGATACTGCACAGATACAAGACCAAGCAGCATTTTTTTTTTTCCTAGAGAGAAAAGCTGTTTTTCTCTGCATATTGGTTTAAAGCAAACACAGCCAGAGGCTGCACACGCCTGAGTAATGGCCCGTGACCGTCCCAGTGAGGAGGGGAGAGATGGCAGTGCCGTGCCCGGGCTCATTGGCTTTGACATCTCCTTGTGCTGCCCCCGCAATGGATCCACCCAACCCTGCTCTGCAGAGACCATCCTGCACAGGAGGAAGAGTCCAATCCTGGCCCTGGGTTTCTTCAATTTAGGGCTTTGCATCGCCTGTTTCCCATTGCTAATTTATAAGCAAATATTTGGCCATCTGGCAACCCTGTCCAGCGGGCAGCAAAGCGAACCGCTTGGCTTTGCTGCGGAAAGGGCGAAGCTGACATTAAACTTCTTTCCCCGAATGCCGGGCACCCCCTTCTGACACGGCTTCCACCATTTGGCAAACCGCTCCTTCGCCATCTGCCTGGAGAACTCTCCAAAGGGCACGGAGTCTGCTAAATATAGCCGAGTAGCTTAGCAAACATTTACAGCCAGTCTGAGAAGACTTCTCTCAAAGTTACATCTTCCCCGGCCCATCTCCCTTGCCTGTGACGTCACGGATATCCTTAAACCACCTCTGCGTTTTTCAGTCCCATTTCCTCTTTGGAGACTTTCCCTTCCCCATTCCCTTCTCACTACCACTCTTCACCTCTACTTTTACAGTTGATTTCTCCTAACACTTCCCTTCACGCTCGGAGGAGGGCTCTAGATGATGCCAATGCTCCTTTCCCAGCCCACGGATCCTCAGATGCAGTGGGAGATTGCAGAGCTCGTGGGCTGACTCTGCATTCACTTTTCCAGGACCAACTTCTGCACACAACACCCCAGCTCTCACTGACAGCCCCACACAGCTGACATGGGGCGCACTCCATGTCTGCATGGGCTCTCCTCTCTCTGGTGGCCCAGACAGCAGCAGGCTGATTTTCTCACTCCTGTGTGAAAATCCTCTGCCTCAGTAGCCCACCCTTTGTCCAACATGGAGTACAGGCAATGCTTAGCAGTCCCTTCCTCCTTTTTTCCAGGAAGGCACAAGGCCAGCTGCCTCCTCCCTGGCCCAATTTTAACCTTTCCCACCAAGAGCAGGGACCAGGAGCAGTATCCCTCATGGCACCACTGACCTGCTAAGAATGAGGAAACCTATTGTAGTGATGGGCTGAACCACACTTAGAGACTTCAGGCAGCTTGATCCCATCCTATCTGTTCCCTGGAAAAGGAAGAGCCATCAACTTGTGTTTTATCATGGCAAACAAACTAAGCACAGAGAAAGAAAACAAGCACCCATCATCCTGGGCATGGACAAGCTCAGCAGGAAGACAGCTCTTGCTGCTGTATGGGGCTGTTAACAGTGCAGCACCTGGAGTTTCCTCCTTGGGGAAGTAGAGAAGGGCGAAAAAAACACAAGAAAACAAACCCCCTTTAACAATGAACTCTCGTGTTCAGTCATACGTGAAAGACAGGAGAAGGGAGGGGGAGGAGAAAGAGAAAGGGAAGGAGGAGAGAAAACAGAAGACAGAGTACTATTTCCTCTTCAAATATTTATTTTTAGGTCTGTCTTGGAGTGCTGCTTATTGAGATATAGAGCCTTGCTGTGATGCAGCTTGTAGGCTTCTGCTCCATGGCACTGCTTTTACTGGATGGCCAGAGCCACTGGGAATTCCTGCCACCCACTGCCAGACCCCAGAGAGGGCAGCTCTCCTTGGGGTCCCTTCACCACCAGGCATCCCACCATGCTCTCCAGCTCTCCATCCCGAGCTCAGCACGAGGCATCTATCTCTTCCAGTGCTGTGCTGGATTGTAGCTGGGACTCCAGAACACAGTTCCGCTCTGACCCTTGCTTTCTGGCCAAGGCACAAGACAGGCTTGGAGCTGGGGCCTTGAACTGGCACTCCTCAGTATTTGGAACTCCTTCAGTACTCACCACAATGCCCTAAGGGGCAGCAGAGGTGGCCGGCATGGAGATGGGAGATTCTCCAGCCAGTTATTCAGGTGAGCTGAAAATAGTGACCAAAGCAAGGTGGCAGTGAGCACCAGCCTGCTGGAAGTGACAGATCTTGGAGGAGAGCCAGAGCTGACATCCTGATCACAGACAGCAATTAAGAAATTAAGCTATCAGAGGGGCTTTTTGGGAGGGGTAAGTGTCTGTGGTTTGGTCAGATGCCAGAGCAGGTCAATAACATTTGTCCTTCCCACTGCAGATGGAGATCCTCCTCCATCCCTGATCCCGACATGGTGGCACGGCTCCCTCCTTCCACCACACACCATGGAGGAGCAGAGAGGACAACACCAGGACTCTGCAAAGCAGTGACAGCAGGGAGAGATGTTGGAGAGAAACTACCTGAAGAACTCAGATGTGGCAAAACCAGCTTCACCTGCCCCTGAACTACAACCCCCAACAATAGCATTCTGATCCTGAAGCACATCCCTTCCGCAGGGAATCTTCAGCAGTGCTCCCAGAGCAGATACCAGGGACCATTCCCCACGCAGCCTGTGTCCTCTGGGCAAGAGAAACACTGTGGACAAAGACAGCCCTGCCCAGGATATGCTGCCATGGGCCACACAGTGCTGCACATGGTGCATCCAGATCAGTCCTTGGGGTGGATGGCAAAAGCATCCCATCTGTTCATTTTCTCAACCACTTCCATCCTTCAAATGATGGAGCCTGTGGGTCATGGGGAAAGTGCTTCACTCTGCTAGAACCCCTGATTATTCCCATCTCCTGCACTGCTCAGCTCCACACACCAGGTACCAGAAACCAGGATAGGCACAGCACACCTGCTCTGCAACAAGCTCACAGCCTCTCACTGGCCGCTAAATTACATGTCTTGAAACAGGAAAAACTGTGTTTCCTTCTCTAAAAGACTGTGCTGGGAACCCCACAGAGAGAATCCCAGCTGTGTCACACACCTGAGCAGGACGGGCTCCCCGCCACACCTCTCCTGGAGCAGCACACGAAGCACTGGCACTGCAAACAGTGTCCTCCTCCCCATATCCCAGGTCTCAGCAGTATTTCTCTGACACCCTCCCAACCCCAGCCTCATGTGTGTGCACATCTGCACTTGCATGCCTGCAGCCACACACAGACAGCTTCCTCTCTGTGCCCAGCCTGAGAAATATTGATTTCTTTCCCCCTGCAATATTTCGCTTGGCTGAGCAGATTTAGAATTGAAGAGTCAGACTCTGCCTAGAGACCAGAACCATATTTAATTCCACGGTTTAAGAAGCCCTGGAGCAGGTTATTCTTATTTTAAACTACTAGTGCATTTAAAAGCAAGTGACATTTCAGGGGGATGGGGTGGGAGATAGCTGGTGGCCTCTGCCTCAGTCCAGCCAGTGCTAGAAAGAGTTTTGCAGCTCCACTGCAGCTGCATCCCCACAGCCCCATCAGCTGCTCTGCCTGTACCAGTGAGAGGCAAGGGGTGGTGGCGAGCTCACCAGCAAAGCCCAGGACACCTGCTTCCATGTCTTTCTAACTGAGGAGAAATGAGGAGAAAAAAAGAGTGGAGAAAGGCAAGGTGTGAAAACCTTTGATGGAAATTGCTCGGTGCATTGAGGTTTCAGGATTCATATTGCCTCTTCCTGTACCAGGCTCTGCTCGTGGTACAGGAAGGAGCAATTTGCCCTCAGTAAGGAGCCATTTGCAGATTGAGAGCAAAGACATGGGGCCTTGGCCAGAGGATGATCCCTCACAGTGCCTGATCATGGAGCAGTGCTGCTGGAGGGCAGAGCCATCCCCATCCACCTCCTAGACAAACACACCCTCCCGGCTGCTGGAAAGTCAGCACAGCCACCACTCCCCGCAAGAACACAGCCTCAGCACAGATTTCCAGAGGAGATGCAATGGACTTTTAAGGGAGAAGGGAAGGAATACAATAGCAAAGGCTTGCCCAAAGCACCTGTGAGCCCCTGCCAGGCCTGGGCAGATGGGCACATACATTACCCCCTTCAAGCCACACAGAGCATGTCTGCTACCCAACACAGTGGCAGAAAACAGCCAAGCGTCCCCAGGATGAAGGGGGACACTGACAACAGAAAGGGGTCCAGATGAGATAAGCCCTGCCAAGGAATGGGTGAAGGTATACTGGAGAAGAGGATGGGAAACACAGATCCATACACACTGCTCACTCATCTCCCCACATCACATCTCCAAGGACTCACAGCACAGGTTCAGCTACACAGCTGTCACCCTGCCCTGGCTAAGGTGGTCTGAGCACGCGAACATTCACTGCCCCCTCTGTCACCGTCTCCGGGTTCTGCCAGTTCCAGCCAGTCAGTCATCCCCAGTGGTCCCACAATGTGCCCATGCTCTTCACAGCCTCTAAATAATGGAGATGAAGACACCGGGTGCCAGACACCTCAAGGGCGCTCCGGTACATGTTGTGCCCATGTGCACACACATGTCACTGAGCAGAAAGAGATCCCTGACATGACAGTGCTGCTCCCAGGGCCCCTGCAGCAGGCTCAGCTGGGCTGCAGCGAGCTCCTGGGGCAGCTCCTGCTCACGCTGGGAAGGCAGAGCACCGGAGAGCCGCTCCCCTGGCTGTGAGATGAAGCCGGCAGGACTGTGGTCGGCAGCCCGGGAGCTACAGTTCCGCGGGAGCCATGATTCACAGCAGGGCGAGCTGCGGGCTCGGGGGGCTGTGGCGGGGCCGGGACAGCTGCGGTCCAGGGAGATGGAGCGCCCACCGCAGCAGCCATGCATTAGCTCACTGCGGTCGGCCCTGACACTGCACCCTCTTAGCTGCGGCGTTGTATTTTGACTGAAGCAGACAAGCAGGGGAATGAAAATGGATCCTTTTATATAAGCTCCCTGCACACGCTGTAACAGCTCTTGACATCTTTGCCCAGCCCTGTTCCTCGCTGGTGCTCACGTACAGGCCGAGCTGGGATTGCACAGGGATTGCAAACTGCTCCCAGCACTGAAAGCACCCATTTGGGCAGTGGGCTGACACCCCGGGGGGGACACAGGCAGAGTGTGCCTTGCTCAGGAATGGGACAAGAAGCCTGGTTTGGACGTGGTGTCAGCTGGCCAGTGCCAAAGGCTGCAGGTACCAATGCCATGGGGCTCCCAGCACAAAGGGGTGTGCTATGGCACCTGCTGGAAGCAGGTCCAGCTCAAACTCAAGCTCATCTACCTGGACAATATCAGGCACAGGCAGCTCCAGCAAGACTTGGTGAGTTCAGTACACAACAGGGCCGGGGCTGCTGCAAGTTTGGATGCAAGGAGATCATATGGGAGCTGTTTAGGGACCCACCATGCCTGGGGAAAGGGCTGAGTAAGGAAGAGACAGGAGGAATGGAAGAGCACAATTAGCTGTGGTAAAAGCCAAGGCTGTGAAAGCACATTACCATTAGTGTAATTATTGTAATTATTTTTTCATATTTTTGACAATTCAGTAAAAATTAGCTTAAGAAAACATTTTCTGTTAAATGGTGGTGAATCTAAAACACAGAAAAGCAAAATGACATTTCAATTTACATCTGGACATTTCCAGGATTTATCCAGTTCTCTAAAATTAAAATGAAAGAACTTCCCAACCAAAGTTTTCTTTCTAAAGGAAAGTACCAATTACTTCATAGACAAAACAGCACAATGAAACCCTGGGACATTATTTTTTTTCTGGGTTTTTTCTGCCCCAAACAAACAATTCAGCAACACAGAGGTAGGTCTCCAGGGACATGGTTTAGCAGTGGGCTTGGCAGTGGCAGGTTAGTGGTCAATAATCTTAGAAGTATTTTCCAATAATCTTAGAGGTTATTTTCCAACCTAAACAATTCTGTGATATCTTGTCCTGATCTGCTGAGACCGACTGGTGTCACCAGAGCTACTGACAGCTTTGGCACATAGGTGCAGCTGATGTACCCCTCCTCCTTCCTCCATCCACCCAAAGAACCAGAACAGGCAATAAACACTCATAATGAAATGGCTTTAAAGAACGAAGTGTATAAGGACAAAGTCAGAATGAACGAAAAAAGTATATAGAAATAACAAAAAAAAGCCTAGCAATTAGCTAAACTGTTAAACGAATAAAAAAGGTATTAAATAAAGTTTCCTGAATGTCAAGTTGACACAGTTTTTTTACGCGCAGGCAAGGAAATGAGTCCCCTGAGTAAATCTCCCTGCTCCAGGGCTGGGCATTAAAGGCTTTCTGGTGGATGTCGCTAGCTGAGGTCCCTTTGATCTGGGCTGCTGGATGCAGCTCACATCTCCCAGTCAACATAAGCCCTGAACACAACCCCTTCTCCAACATCCATACCCCAGGGATGGCACTGCAGGGCTGGCCAAAGCCAGGCTTCTGTGGGGACAGGGGAGCTGAGCCTCTCCAACACTACCCAAATGCCCCCAGAGGGTCTTTTTATCAGGGTGCCTTTACACAGTTTGCCATCTCTCCTCCAAGTAGGACAAAGCAGCAGGGCTGCTCTCTGTCACACCTCCACTTTCACCTCTCCCGCAGGCACCAGCAGCAATTTTCCCTCTCCGGGGAAAGCAGCTTTCTTTAGCAGCATGTTACCTGTCAAAGGCTCTTCCCTCAGTGCCTCCTGAAGTGAGTGAAACCTTTCTTTTTGGGAATGAGGGGAATGCTCCCTCCTGTGGCAAACAGTGCCAGCCCCGCTCCCCGGCACGAGGAGCCCCAAAAGTGGCCTAGTTCCCTTACTCCCTGGACCTCCAGAACAAACATCCAGCTGCTCAGAAGCACCATGCAGGCTGGTGACATTATTTCCTGCCTGCAAGGTCATTTATGGGAGATAACTATGGATCCAGAGATGTGTATACATATGTATGTATTTCTGTAATTCTCCTGTGCTTTGTATATAAAAATAAATATGTAACCCAGGAACTTAACCAGTGAGGTACTGACAAAGCCATCAAATGGAGCAATTTGTCTCAGACAATTGCCTGAGCTGCCTCCAATGTCGCTGTCTCGCCACTGACAATAAGAGGCTCTTAAGTGTCCTGAAATTGTACTGTGAGCTCCCCAATGCTCTCACCTCCGCCTTCCTTCCTCTCCCTCGAGCTCCTTCCCATGTTTCTCCAGCAAAACACTTTCTTACGCAAATAAACATGCAGGGAGGCACAAAAGGCATTTCATCTAGGATTTCAACACAACCACGTATTTCTCATTCAAATATTCAGCTGTATCCTTCAGAGATCAAAAGCACAGCACTGAAACGAGGCGAAGCACGAACATCCCAAGCCAATAGCTCAAGCTTCCCTTTCATTCCTGTTCTGGCTGAGGAAGTGGATGAGAAATCCATCACCACAGTGGCTCCCAGGTGTCACAGACCCAGGACGCCTGTGCACACAGGTACAACTCAGTCACATCACCCATCTCTGCACAGAGCCCTGCACTGCCAGCAATTATATTAATGGCCATTAAAGCCTTTATGAGCACTGCCTTTACAACCAGCAGGTGACCTGTGTGCTGTGAGGTCTCCAGGGAGGTGCAAGCTGGGGCTGGCACAGCCTGGACCTGCTGGAGAAGGCTCGCTGCTCCCAGATACCTGGAGAGGGGTCTGGCCCAGGGAAGGGCCGCCCTGTGCTGCACCAGCACCCAGGGCAGCCATAACTCACCGTGCAGCATCCTCCAGGACAACCAGCACCGAAACATCCCTGCCACCTTCACACAGTGGAGTACAAAGGGAGGACAAATGGATGAAGTAGCGCAACCCTGCCCCAAAACATGCCCACAGCCCCTCCTGCACCCCTACCTTTCAGCCAGAGACCACAGCTGTACTGCACCACAGGCTCAGGTTTGTGAACAGGAACCAGCTTCCCTGCACAACCTCCTCCATGACTACAGCCCACTTTCCATCCCAAACAGCCTTTCCTCATGGGAACATGTTGGGGCAACAGGGCAGAGCCCCAGCAGCTGCCCACTGCTCTCCCCACCTCAGTGAGGATGGTGCTAGCAGGAGCCAGGGGCTTGGGCACGTTTACTGTATAATATATGAACTTGTACCTGTTTTATAAGCCCCTCCTGGCTCAAATCACATTGTAATTCTGAACAGTCTTAAATTCATTTAAATCCTAATAAAAACACCGCCCTGTATTTGCATTCGCTGCTTGCAGGTCCCTGCGGCTGCTGTGACAGCAGCTCTTGTGGAATCAGTAATGCTCAGCTGCTGCACACTGGAAGCCATCCCTCACAGGAGAAGCCAGGACACACACTTAACAGGACAATTAAAAACACAGATGCAGGAAATGGACCTCCAGACTGAGCCAGGATGATTGACAGAGCAGTTGTGTGTCAAAGCTTTCACAGTAACACAGGAGAGCAGCAGCACCAGTGTGGAAACCTCAGTGTCCCACCTCCTCTGGGATCCCAGAGGAGACCCAGGCACCTGCAGACAGCACTGTGAGGGGGTTTAAAAGAGAGCAAGGAATGACTAATGAAGCACCAGCAAACAAGGCTGCAGGTACTGTGGGAAGCATGTGCATGAACCACACAGGTGCCCTGGGGCAGGCAGGGACAGACCCAGCCCTGGTTCCCCACATACCCCAGTGTGCTGGAGATGGGGGGCGGCACATCACACCCTGGGGAGAGCGCTGAGCCTGCATCTCAGCACATCCTTCACCCCATGGCCACTGGCACAAAGCGCCACAGTCTTGCCCTTCCCTCCTGAGCACAGACCAGCTGTGCCAGAAGATACAGTGAGGGGCTGGTTGATGGCAGCCCCATGAAGCCCAGCTCCCCTCGCTAAGCCCACACAGCTCTCCCACCCCACCACAGGCACAGCAGTGCTGACTCAGGCCCTGCCCATGGTCTCCCTCGCCAGCTCTGCTGCCCCACTGTTCCCTGCTCCACAGCCTCTTGCCTCTCCTCCAGGTTCAGCCCTGCTTCACTCCCATCCCTTCACACCACTCGCCCTCCTCGGCACTTGTCCAGTGCTTTATGCCTGCCTGGTTTTGGCAGTGACATTAACAGGCTCCCCTGAAACAGTGAGATTGTGAGCTATACCCATCCAGCCACAGAAATACTAATTATTAGTAACTGTATGAGATAAATGGAAATATAAATGATGAAAGTCAATATTATTGCCTTCTTTGTTCCTGTTTGTTTTATTTGTAGATGAAAGGACCACTCAGGCTGTCTCCCCAGGATGTGGCCGGGAGCTGGAACAGCTCCTCTTGGCAGGCTCACCCAGAGCTGTGCTCTGATAAGAAATCATACTGCACACATGCTTGCAAAGGGCTCTCTAAATCAGCAGCCCTCAAAAGCAGGCTTTGTCTTTGATTGATTCATAAAACTGGAGCTGCTTCCATTCCCTGCTCCAGAACCAGGCAAGGGAGGATTTAGGGAAGGGAGAAGGTGTAGAGTGGGTGGAAGTGATTAATTGTGGAACATGGCATGGCACTGGGAACGCTCCACGGTTTGGCTGGGTTTGATGCTCACACCTTCATCCTCCTCACATGGTGGTTTAGGCACCAAGATGGGAACCAAGGACCCCTCCCAGGCTCTGACAGTGATTCTCAGGCAAGTCCCAGGGCCCTGCTGTGGCTGGGCAAGCACTTAAAACATCAGCATTGCCTTAATCAGCAACTCTGCTCCCTCCGCACGTTCTGAGTCAGAGCTGCTGATTTTGGTGACAAGAGACTTTTTTTTTTTTTTTTTAAACCCTATTAGCCTCACAGAGCTAACACAGCTAAGAGCAAGTGAATGGGATGCTAATTTTGGATCACACCTAACAGCACTGGGAAAGCACTTCCTGGAGCAGCCTCTCTCCACAGGCAAGCCACGTGCTCCCCACAGACATGGAAGGCAGGACACAGCCAGGACAGAGCTGTGAGATGCACCAGGGACATTCTTTTTGCTCCTAGGACACCCTAATATGTCATTAAACTGCCTCCATTCCCTTCCAAGCCCTCAGTCCATCACCAGCAAATATTCATGGGAACAAACCAGCCCTCTGACTCCCAACTCACCCCTCTCCAAGGGCCAAAGCAGTGATCACTTCCCTGCAGTGAGTACAAACCATGCCAGCCCCTCAGTGCTAACCAGGACAAACACTCCTGCTGCCTCTCTCCCAGTGCAATGAGATCAGAAGTGGAAGCCTTGCAGGAGTAATTAGAACAGTCTTTAAGAAGCAGTCAGCCCATCCTAAATATTTCATGGAAGGTAACTTTTTTTTTTAAAGCTGCTTTAAAACCCCTCCTTGCCCCTTGGTGCATTGTCAGGGTGCAATTAAGCAGAAAGTATCAGCACATAAACCCAAAGAAACAAACTGCCATGCACACCCACCTCCACTCTTGCTTCTTCCCTGTGGTTAACATTGAATATGACATCCCAAAGCTGTGTGTGCACGATATAATCTCCCACCCCAAGACAAGGCAGAGCTGGCTCAACTACTAGAAAGCTTCAGAAGCCTCCCAGTCGCATGAACACAGTGCCCAGATTCCTGCCACAAATAGTCCCTGATGGTCCCCACCAAAGCCCACAGGTAGTGGAAAGCCCTGAGCATCAGGCACTCTGTGTGAGATCCCACCAGTGGGCTCTGCAGAAGTGCTGGACCATGGTGGGGGCATCCCATTTGCCCCATGGGCCAGCAAATGCACTCAGGGTGCCACCCTTGGGCTGGGCAACCTGGCTCCCTGACTGGCTTAGTAGATTTCTGCACAATTAATAATTATTTTTAACAGAAAAATCTCTTAAGAGCTCTGTCAGCCCTCAGAGGGAGACGTTTGAAAAGAAATCTGTTTTAATCCAGAGAGCCAAGTGGGAACCAGGTAAGACATAGAACAGAAATTCAGGCACTACTGGGGTGAAGCAGCCAACCCTCCAAAAGAGGCCACAGACACCTCTCTCTGTGACATTCCTTCCTCCAGCCCAGTTCTCTCTCTCAGCTCTCCCAGTCACACTGTTTAACCACAGCATTTGGGCCACCTGAAGACAAGAGTGGCCCTGGTGTCCCCACTGTCTCTGGGGACAGCCCCAACACTGCTGCCACCCCGACACGTCCCCCCCACCCCTCATGGGGACACCAGGCTTTTGATGTAACCCTGATGCTGAAAAACTTGCTTTTCAATAGTGAAAATCCAAGACACTCTACAGGGGCTTAGTGGAAACCCTACTTTAAGTCTGTGGCCACATCACCAGAGCTAGCAACACTGGAGAGGATAGCAAGGATTTTTTGGGAGCATTTATGGCACATGCATTCAGAGAGGAAGAGAAACATCCCTCAGAAACCACAGCAGTTCAAAGATCTACTCAGTTTAAACACTAAAAATTCATGCATTAAAAATCCACTCAGGCTCAGAACTAAATAAAGCCTCTGACCACATCATCCAGCCCAAGGTTTGCAGGCTCCGTGGGGAGAGGGTTTATGTGCCTGCTGGATGCTCAGGCTGAGATCCCTGCTCCCAGCACCTCATCCTGCTGCCCTCCAAGCTTTTGGGCAGGGCAAGGGTCTGTGGGGTGTTTGTGCCTGGCTGCCCTGTCTTGCACTACTGAGTGGACAAGAGCAGCCTAAGGAACTGACCACACCCCCCTCCATTATCCCAAATTCCCCAGGAAATAACTTTTCTCCTTTTCTCAAAGGAAAAAGCAGAAGACAAACCAAAACCACCTTATTTTCTAAATACTGTTCTTAGGAAAAACCTTCAGTTTTTGCAAAGAGCACTCTGAAAAAAAAATACCTAAATCCAAACACAGAGCAGATGGCTCTTGGTGCTTATATTTTCAGGGAGGACTTTAACCAGCAGGATCATTTCCCAGCAGAATTTTGTTTTAAGAGAAAATCGCTAAGAATAAATGCACTTCAGAGCTTGCTGTTGAAAAGGTATTTTGACAGAAGACTGCTATTTCCATGGTCCCTCCACTTGCTCTGTCAGCCCTGACACAGTGGGAGCTCCTCCTCAGAGCATCCTTCACACACAGCTTTTCCCAGGGTCCAATCCACACACAGCACCTGTGGGAGCAGGGAAGGATGGGTGTCTGGGCTCATTCCTGACTACCATAAAATGGGAAACAGCAACAAGAAGCTACAAATACCTCTCTGCAAAGCTGGAAATGCCTCTCCACAGGCTTCTCTCATGCAGGAATGTGAGGACAGGCCCCTTTTTTTGCATGCACCAGGTTGAGCCTATGCAGCCTGCTCTTTTCTTTGAGCAAAGAACACAAGGGAGAAATTATGTATCTGAGTGTGAAAGAGTTCTGCCTCACTGTTTTGATTCCCTTTTCCCTGAACCAGGCACAGAACACTGCCCCTGGGCAGTTCCAAGTGAGCCCCTGTGCTCTGCCCCAGGTAGAAATGTCCCTCCCAGTGGCACCACTCCTGCCGAGCAGAGATCTCAGCACACTCCTCCATCTCCTACTACCTTGGACAACATCCAGTTTCAACAAACCCTCCCCCAGCTGTGACAGATGAAAGATGCCTGAATCATCCTAATTTATTTTTTTTTCATTAGGAAACCAAATTCTGCTCTTCACCAAGAGATCCTTTTCATTCTCTCTCAAGGACTGACATCCTGGGAAATTGCCTCAACCCAGTCAGCTCTGATGTTTGCTGTCTCACGCATCTCCTGCATCAGGCTGACAGCTCACAGACTTCAGCCGAGGATGTGGATGTGCAGAACAAGCTCAAACCTACTCCTGTCTCTTTTAACTGTCCCGGCAAGAGCGCTGGGAGGAGGCTGAGCCAGGGGAGAGCGTGCAGGAGCCATGCAACGGGAATAGAGACATCTCAGAAAACATTGCTTTTTGAGGACCCTCTCGCCTGCCCTCTCCTGGAAGATAAAGCCACTCCTGCCCAGCGTTCTCAAGCTGCAGCATCTGACTGTCCATGCTGGATCACTTCAGTGGGCAGGGTTCGTCCCTCCCTGATGTAACATGAGCTGGAGCAAACCCACCTAAGCAGAGCCACATAACCCCATCACAAAGCCCTTTCTCAAAAGTACCACCATGCAAATATTCATTTTAGATTCCTCATAAAACACTCACTTGTGCAAGCAATAATGGATTGAACTTCTACCTGCCCCAGATCCTAGCTGGAAGCTACAGCGCCTTACCCCCACCAGGAGTGCTGGGAAGCCACCCTGGACTAAGGGGGAAGGAAAAGGCATTTTTACCACACTTTTGGCAATGGAAACCAGTCCAGTCCTGGACTCAGCACAACAAATGCATGCGAGTTTCATATACATCAATACTCCAAGTTCAGGTGCACCTACCTGGGTCAGATAAAGGCAGGATGCTGGGGGATCAGATGCCAGGGGTGCACTGGGCTTTGGCCTCTCCTCTGCTTTCCACTCATGCACTGTGGGCAAAATGAAACCAAAATAAGGGCTTTAAACCTGGCATTTGAGAGGTGAGCAGGAGAGAAATTAAAAAGCTGTGAATGCTTTTTCCTCTCTCCCTCACAAAACTGAGCTCAGGCAAGCTTAATCTTTATCTGAGCTGATATTTAAAAGTTATAAATCAGACTGTAACAGACAGAAAAACACAACTACCAAAATTTAGTGGCCCCACTGCTGGAAGGCCCAAAATGAACTGCTTAAGAGAGCCATTTTCCCACGGAAATAGAGCAGGTCTGTACTTAGTAGAGCATTGATCTGCTGACAGCTACCAGGACAGATTTGGGCCAGAGCACTTGGGAATCATTTGCAGTGATCTCTGAAGAAGCACATGCATGCAAAACCCCTCGGAAAAACACCATTGTAAGGCAGTGCTGCAGCTGACTGTGAGTCTAGATGTCACTCACTGGTCAGCACAGGCTTGCACCTCCTTCCATAAGCCTCCCCAGGCAGCTCAGTCCCTGGCTGCATCCCTGGAACCCAACCAAATGCTTCACAGAGGACAGGAATTGCAAAACATCACCAAAGCACTGAGCTGCAAAAGGCTTTCACAGCTCAGGACCCCAGCAATGAGGCAGGAGGCTCAGACTGGGGGACACTGCATCCCACAGACCCCGGGGGCTTGAGGGCTCTCCCATAGATGTATTGGGATTTGGAGATGCTGCGTTACAGCCAGGGTCAGCCCAAAACACTGCCACAAGTCCTGGGAAAACAGGCTGGACCCTGAGAGATGCCAGGAGCTCAGTCCAGCTGAGGGGTGCACAGGCTGCCAGCACCAGGGTGCCCAAATTTACCCAACCTGGGGCTCCCTCCCACTGCCACCACAGCCAAAGCAAGTGCTGGAGATAGGGGAGCTCCGCTGCAACCCTCCTGCAGGTGTGGAAAGAAGTGCCCCACATTCACCTCTTCTCCTGCCAGAAACCATTTCCCATCACAATTTTTGCTGTTTCAGGAGATGAGGTCAAAGCAGAGGGATGTATTCCTCCTTTCTTGGCATAAAAAGCAATTTCTCTGAATCCTGAGCTGCTCCACAAACAGGGGAGGTATGAACACTGCTGGAGGGGCTCCAGTCCCACATGGCACTCTGTCTTCCCAGCACAGGGACACAGTGTTGGGCTGGCCAGGAGCCTCTCCCTTGCCCACTAGCTTTCCTGAAGCAGTTCTCACCCTAAATAACTCAAGAAAAGCTAAAGCATCTTATTTCCAGAAGTGTTGAGTGGCTTCAAACCCAGGTGTTGCTGCCCCAGCCCTTGGCTAATTCTCACCATCCCAGGGCCCCCACAGCCGCAGATGACTTGGCAGACGTGGGGCAGAGAGAGCACAGGCGAGGGGGATGCAGTGTTTGCTCACCTGCCCAGCCCCCTTCCGCACACAGCTCCTGCACACACAGGATCTGTAACACCAGCTAATGGTTCCTTGCTTTTTGGGGGGTTATTCTTGTTAATGTCTACTCCTCCTTATGAACTCATACATTAGCAGCTCTTAAAACAATCCCCAAAGCTACCAAAAAAAACCTTCTGTGTCAAAACTGGGAGCACACCAATGCCTCTGCTTTAGGGGAACAGAACCTGCCCAATCATGCTTCAAAGGACATCTGAGGTCCTAACATTGCTCAAGAGCCTGCAAAGGCATTGGAGAAATGGGAAATTACTTATTTGGTTTATTTTTTGCTTTCACACATCACTTATTTTAAAAGACTAAAAACATGTTTATGAGTTTAACATATTTAAATGGATCAAAATCTGTTCAGCAAGGATGGAAAACAACTCTCCCACCCCAAACTTCTTGTGGGCTGGGACCTGCTTTTCAATCTTCCACCCACAGCAAATATTTCAAATCCGTTTTTAAACTGAAAGGCTGGGGACAGATCGGGGAGAGGACCTGTGGGGGGGCTGTGCCACTGCTCTCCTCATCATCACCCCTTACCTCGAGTCACTCAGGGACACCTGGGCAAGGGATCAACTGGGAACAGGGGACAATACAGACATCTGTGTGTGGGGAGAGCATCCAGAGAAGATATAATGAGAAGCTTTCCTTCCTCCTCCTCCTCCATCAGCAGCTTTCCACGAGGAGGATCGATGCAGCCCACTGTAACTGCACCGTTGTTCCATTTTTAATTAATGAAAGAAAAAACTAATCATTGAATTAAACTTCTCATTACTCCAGCTGAATACCCTCTAAGTAAATTTAATTACTGTACGAATTGGGTTTCTCCCTGCCTGTTTCATTAGCTACTGATAAAGACAGAGGGAGGGGGGAAGAGAGGGAGAAATGAAAACAGAGAAAGAGAATGGAAAGGTGGGAATACTAAATGCAAACCCAGAGGGATACATGATTCAGAAGGTTTCAGGGGTTTCCAGTAAAGGCCTGGGAAAAGACCCTTCCGAAGCAGGCTGGAGGGACTCCTTGTGGGATAAACCCCCAGGGACAAGGTCCTCTCCAGCATTGCTACTCACACACCCTGGCGTCAGGCCACCTGTAAAACAACCAACAGAGGTTTGGGCACAACCAGCTCCCCTCCAAACAAGGGCAAACACTGATTTCAGACCTGCAGCAACCCTGAGCCCTCCTGATCTCACATACCTCTGAACAGCCATCTTTTTTCCTCCACAACAAAGGCAGCAACCCTACAACACTTCAGCAGGGAGCCAGTGCTGACAGAAGCATGGGAGCACATGCAAACAGATCTCAAACACCTGCTGTCCTGCCACGCTCCCAGACACCTGCCTGGAATGCTGTGTTTGAAGCCTTCCTGCTGGAGTGGGAGTCCTGCACACCCAGGCTGCGGGGAGCCAGGATGTGCCAGCAGCACACTCCTCCCAGGAAATCGGTGCAGGATGCCTGCCCGCAGCCCCCCGTGCTGTTGCACAGATTTTGTTTATGGCATGATTTTGGGGCTCTCCTATTCCCCTCCTAGGATTCAGCCCTCCCTTCCTCCTTCCTGACAAAGGGCATGAGCATGCCAGGGAGTCCAGCAGCCTACACCAAGCACAGCTCCCTTCCTACACTTGCCTCCACATCCACCAGATCTATGTGACTAGATAAGGTCACATTTGGGATAGACTGGGGGTGGAGAGGGTGTGGTAAATGAAAAGCACAGCTGCTTTCTCTAATTAGGCAGTTTTTGAGCTGGGGGGTGGAAGTGACGGGATTTGGGACCTGCAGTCAGATCATCTCCTTGTTGCCATTAGGGGGCCAAGAGGAGCCCATGCAGCTTCTCCTGCAGCCCCTCAGGGAGGGTCTTGTCCTCCCCCAGTCCCTTCCTGCTCTCCTCCATCCCCAGAGTGGTTTCTCCTGTGCGAAAAGAGCTGCAAAAACCTTCTGGGGAGACAAGAAGGTCCCTTCTGTATCAAACTTATGTCCCCAAACTGGACTTTCTCAAACACCAGATGGAGAAAACAGATAACAGGCACAGATGCTGCTCTGCAGGGAGGGAATGGCGCTGGGTGAGGCCGGCCACACACCTCGGGTACCCAGCACAGGTCTGGACACCAGGGCCACCCCCGCAGCCTGGGAGGATGCTGGCTCCAGGTGGGCTCAGCGCAGCACGCTCTCCTCTCCAGCACAAGCTTTCTGCCGTAGCTAAAATTGGCTCCCACAGGCTCCTGCCATCACCAAAGTCATTGGTACAACATGTTCTGCCACCACAGGCTCTTCCCAAGCTCCCACTCAAAAACCCCCAACACTGCGTGCTACGGGCCCCACAGCTCCCACTCCCTCACACGCCTGTCTTTTGTCCTGGTGATTAAACAGAAAGAAGAAAGTAATTCAGGATGACCAAAGTAATTTTTTTCTTTGCCAAATTTTAAAGCCCCAGTAATAATCTGGGGTTGAATGAAACATTTTGTTTGGGCTGAAGTGAAGCTTTCATTTTGTTTGTAGGTGGCTTCCCCCCCCCACACTGGAAAAAAACCCCTAGAAAAAATTCAAAATGAAATGTCATCTTGAAACAGATGGCTGAAAGGTTTCATTTTGAAAATGTCAAAATCAAACTTTTCAGTGTTTCACTTTTTTTTTCCCAGCCAAAGCCACTTGCTAAATACAACCTGAATTCGTGAGCTGAGTCTGTTGACTGAAACCTGAATTTTTTTGGTGCATAAGCTGTTCCCTCAGAGCCTTTTTTTGCAGGCCTGCGTACACACCCCACGCTGTGACCCCACTGCAGCCGGGGGACACACATGGACTCAACGGGAACACCGACCTGGCGCATGTCCTTCTCCAGGGAAGAGTCCCGGGAAAGGAAAGTGAAAGCCCAGGACTTACCGTGGCAGCAGCTCTCTGCAGCTCCACTGCGGGGGCTGGCAGGGGGTCCCGTGCAGCGGGGGCAGAGTCGGGTGCTGCGGCCCCGGGCACGAGGGACAGGGTGGTCCTGCCTGTCTCATGGGACCCAGCGTGGAGCAGGGGGCACCTGGCTCAGCCCCAGACACACAGCCCTGCAAGACAGGAGGGAGGGGACAGTGTGAAGAGGTGCCGAGGGACCTGTCCGCTCCGGAAGGGACTGCTCACTCCCACCACAGGCCATCGGTCACTGCAGGGAGCCCACCCCACAGCAGACTGGGCTTTGCCCACCTTGCTCCAGGAGGGAGGGATGTTCATCCCAAAACTGATCAAAACCAGATCCCAGGGATGAAGTCTAATTACCAAGGTTGGTGCTGATCAGCTCTTACCAACAGCAAATCTCACAGCCTCACTGCCATGCCCTGGGCACCAGTCCCCATCACTGCCTTGTGCCAGCACCACTGCCAGGTGACTCCATCCCCACACACAGATGTCTGGGTGACAATGTGATAATGGAGGGCAACCACACACAAAGCTCCCACTCGCAGCAAGCAGGAACCAGGTTTTGATTGCCAAGTTCAACAGTCCAAGAGTTTTCAAGCATATTGCAGCACCTCTAAATTCTGCCTGGAATTTGAGGCCTCAACACACAGAAAGGGAATGGAAATATTTTAAATCTGCTTCACATTTGCTATGGATTCCCAAAGAGCGACGGGATTCCCAGGGTACACTGACAGAAGCAAAACAGGCCAGATTCAGAAGGGTGCTCCCAAAAAAACCACCCCAAAGCTTTAATCTAACACAAAATCAGTTATAAAAAATCTGGTTTATGCTTCACAAGAAGCTGGATAAGGAAATCACATGCCACAAAACCCTATGAAAGCAGGAGTAGACACCTAAACCCAAAATCCACCAGAGTTCAGGTTAGAAACTTGTAGGTTTATTTTCTTTTCCCTTTCACCTCTGGTTCAGCTCAGGGGCAGCAGCACAGATGCAGCAGGACCATCACCCTTCTAGAATGATCACAAACCACAAAATGCTGAGGCTGGTGTCAGAAAACCTGTTTGTAGGAGATCACCAGCCCGATAGCTCCCTGAAAGAGGATTAGATAGAGCTTAGACTAAGCATCTCAACAGTATCAACCCATAAGAAGATGCTCAGCCGTTGCCACCGCTAAGGTAACACGGAGATGGATTTATCCACCGAGAGAGAAAATCTTACTTCTGAGAGCCTCTCTCGTCACAGAGAGGGGAATTTGCTGGGTCCTTGGCTCTGTGTCTGCAGGGGCCGGGCAGGCAGGAGCCTGCTGGATGGACTCACATGGAACAAGAGGCAGACTGGCTCCAAACTCAAACCTCCTCCCAAGTTCAGGGGGCGGCAATCGGAAATTAAGCCCATCTGTTCCTAAAACATTGCACTAGTGGAGAGGTGAGGAGGCTGAGAATATGAGCTCCAAAGAAGCTAAAGGCACAGAGAGAGAGAGCTGCCTGTCAGGGGAGGGATGCTCCATCTTGGACTCACCACTGCGATGAGTTTGGAAATCTCAGCCCAGGCCTCAACTAAATCTCTTGAGCAAGGGAAGTGTTGCCAGCATCATATGGGTCCCCTGCACCAGCCCACCCTGGAAAAGGGAGAGATGAGGTAGCTGAAGTGCCCCAAACCTCATGGAAGAACTGCAAACAAGAGAAGATTAGATTACACACTAGGAAGGAATGCTCCCCTGTGAGGGTGGGGAGGCCCTGGCACACATTGCCCAGAGCAGCTGTGGCTGCCCCATCCCTGGAAGTGTCCAAGGTCAGGTTGGACATTGGGGCTTGGAGCAACCTGGGACAGTGGAATGTGTCCCTGCCCATGGCAGGGGACTTGAGGGCCCCTTCCAGCCCAAAACATTCTGTGATTCTGCAAAGGAAGGGAAACTGAGGCAGGCACCAGGGGTACAAGGAGCTACCACAGCCAAACCCACCAGCAGCAATCCCAGTCTGGAAAACCGGCCTTGTCATGTGAAATGGTTTCACAAAGAGTATTAAGCGATCCATCAGCATCACAGCCACCAGGTCTTATGTATTTGAAAGGAAACACTGTCTTTTTTCCTCCCTCTGAGCCCACTTTTCATTTTAAGTCTCCTCATTGCTTTCCTACCCCAAATCTAAACCAACTCTGCTGTCAGGGCCCTGCATTTCTGCCACATTGACTTAAACAATTTCAAACCAAACATCCACATTTTCCTCTTCTCCCTTGAAATAATGATGCTAAACCTGGAAACATTTTTTTGCCCAGTTCTAAAAGCCAGGACAGCAGGGTGTTGGCTGGGAGCAGAGGCATGAGAAGTAGCAGCCAGGTGGGATTCGGAAGTGCTGCCTTGGTTCCAGGATGTTCAAAAAGGCAATTTTTTGCACATCCTTTATCCCTGAGAGATGAAAATAACAAGTGAGCAGAATGGGATCAGGCATGGGGAGACAGAGCGATATTTAAGATTTTATTCTAAGCACCACTCAGGTCACTCAGGGTCAGGGCAGCAAAGGAGGCAAGCGATGATTCCTCCACCATCAGGAACAGGGCAGGAGTACCTGGTCCCCTATGCTTCAAGTAGTAAAAACTCAGATTTAACAAAGAGTATTTATGAGTATTGAGAGGAAAAAAAATCCATGCCACAGGGAATAACAAGGCTTTCTTGCGGCTGGCAGCTGAACAGAATAAATCTATCCACTGGGTATAAATTGCTTAAGCAAAAATCCCCCTCAACTGGAATATTTTGCAAGAAAAATAGCAACAAAAAAGGAAAGAGAACTCTGAACCCTCATCATTTCTCTCCTCAAGGTCAGAGCTGTTATTCTCTTTTGTGAAGGAGAAAAAAAACACCTTTCACCAGGAAGTTTAGCCAAAAGAATTGAAACATTTAAGATGTGAATGCATTACTGCTTGGACTGGCCTGCCCAGCTGGACTAGACTAAATCTCTCTATTTTACAGAGAGTTATCTTTCAAAAGCAAGTGGTGGGGAGGCTGAGGCACCCAGGGTAAAGGAGACATCAGCTCCTGGGACTACAGCAGTCAAGGAGAGCACTGTGTGTCAGAGCTCAGGATCTAGAGCCTCTCTGGTTATTATGCAGAGGCTGTGCTAAGGTTGCTGCTTTAGTGCACTGCAGGCACTAAATTAAGGGGACATTTACAACCCACAATGCAGAGAAGCAGCTGCTAAAGGTGGCCATGGTGAGTGACTTCACCTCTGGGTGAAAGGCTCTGTGAAAGAAATCTCAGCCACAAGGAATCAGGATGGGAAAACAAGTTGTTCCTTCCACTCACCACCATGCCAGGCAATGCCAGGACATCTCTGGGCACCTGGGGCAAGTGGGGACCAGGAGCAGCCTGCTCTGCACAGTGCCAGCCAGAGTCTGAGACTGCCCTGTTTGGAGGGGATCAAAGCCCACAAAATACTGAAGCTTGGTTCAATTAGTAGAGTCCTCAGGCAACAAACTGCTCCATCACCACCAGGACAGCACTCCAAGGGATCTGCTCCCCAAATACACTCCCAGACCAACCCTTGCCCAGGCTCTGCATGGCACAGACCAAGAAGGCAGCTGCTTACAAAATCAAGCAGTTTCTGGTGGCAAAACAAACCCTGGTATCTGCTCGGCCTTTTCCACTGCACTCAATGGCCAGGCAGGCTGGGGCTGCCAAAAAGGGGGTGACACATGGTGACAGCTCCCGTGGCTCCTCCTGGGAGCAGTCAGCACTGCTCCCTCCCTCCTCCCACACTCATGCCAAGCCCAGCTCACCAGGGCTTTCCACCCAGCACTGCTCCTTCCTCCTCCTCTGTGCTTGGCAGGAACAGCCAATTTCAGCACAGGCCAAAACCCAGTGTGCTGGCACAGATGAGCCAGCCCTGCCCCGTGCTTCCCCTCTTCCATGGCCCTGTGGAAGTACCCAGCTTGCTTCCTGATGAAAGTCACCAGGAGCTTTTCCTTGCAGGTCCAGGGACGTACTGTACTGTGCTCAGCCATGCAGGGAAGGGGATGCCTCTTGGTAGGAGCTGGCACAGGCCTATTATTCCTGCCCAAGGCACATGGCCTGGAGACAGCCACCTCCTGGAAGTGGCCAAGGGAAGGGGAAGCAGAGGAAGAGCTCAGATGATCTGACAGATACACAGGCAAGATGAGGAGAAAAGGATTCACTGGAAGTGACTCAAGGTCACAGCACACACCTTGGCTTGTGTTGAGAATTCCACATGCTACATTGTGAGCTCAGCTGTCGAGGGGCTGCAACTGGGGCCACTTCCAGCCAAACAGAAGGAGCAGCAGCAAAGGGTGGGAGCACACATCTGAGCACAGGCAGGGCACTGCAGGGTGCTGGACTCCAGGGAGACTGGCCCACTGGAAAGCACAGCTGGCATCATGCTGACATCCCTGCAGCTGACAGATCCTTTTGAGAAAGTTAAAAGAATGAATTTACACCTAAATCCCTCCAAATGCTTGGTGTTTCCTGCCTGTAGGAATTTACAGCCCCTATAACCACCTCCTGTTTGCTTGGAGGTACCAGGTGCCAAAGAGATTTGAATTCTCAGTCACAGGACCAGCCCAGACAGTGTCCATGATCCTTTGTGCAAATGGGCAGTGACACCCCACACAGGCCCAGGCATTCCAGGAGCACCCCTTACTCAAAGGGATTGCTCCAAACACCCCAGCTAGGAACAGATGGGAGCCTCACAGAGACCTCTACTGCCTGCCAGCAGAGCCAAGACCCTGCAGCTCCCATGTCTTTGGGAACCACACTCCTGAGTATGCCCAGAGTTCCTGGACTTGATGAAGGAATCAGCCAGGGACAAGTTTTGGCTTCAGTTGCAGAGCAGGTCAGACCAGAGTCATAAATCTACTCCTTTGGCCTTTAAATGTGCAACAGGTGAAATTCAGAGGTCTTGAACTCCTCTGATAGATGAGCCCTGAGGCTGGAAGGCTGCCCAGAGCAAGGGAACCTGCCATCTCAACCCAAAGCCTCCAGGTGAGCATGTCACAGGGTGAGCATCCGATGAGCCACGGGGAAGCCAAAGTCACAGCCAAGGCCAGTTACAGGAATAGAATTGGCTCGGGCTGAGCAAATGTAACTTTCCATCGCTTTGCAATCAGCCATCCATCCTGGAGGCCAGCTGGCTGCCATGTCAGAGCACCTCCCATCCATTTCAACCGTCCTGAGAATGCCGATGCTTCACAAGACTAGCTCAAGAAGGCTTGGGAGAGTTATTATCCAAAGCCAGGTGGCTGGACTTGACCCAAATCTTAGGCAAGTGATTAGAATGATTGACATTTTTTTGGAAAGCAAACTGCTGTGCTGTACCTGCCATCCATCTTCAAAAAACTATTAACTGCACAATCACCAAACCCAGAGCACTTGTAAGGCTACACAAGGGCTTGCAGACTGATGAGGCTCATCCTCACCTGCAGCTCTGGGACCAGCCACTCCTGCAGGCTCCAAAACCAGGGTGCTTTGGCCAAAATGCTCTCCTTGCGCATCATGTTACCACACCCTGACAGCTCTCTTGCAGCATCAGGGATGGGATACTGAGTCATGGGGATGAGTGTTGAATCGCTGGACTGGGATGACTCTCACCCTGTGGGTGATGTGATGAGTCTATTCTGGCTGGGAACAGATTGTCACAAAACTGCCTTTGCTGAAGATCTGGAGTCAGGTTTTATCCAGGCCCCACTGCTGCAATGGGACACTGCAACACCACCAGCCAGCAAGGTAGCATTCTCCCCCTTTGACTACATATGCCAAAAATAGTCTATTTTCTTTGAGAGCAAAGGACACAAACGGCAGCAGCATTTCCAGGTGAGCAGAGCACAGGAGCAGCTACTGAATGACACCATTGGATCCCAGCCTCTGCCCAGGGCAGCCCCCAAGCCCACCATGTCCCACATCCCCTGCTAGTGCTGTCCCCACACCAGGGCAAGGTCAGGAGCAGGGAATGCTGCTCCCAGGCACACTGGGATCTCAGCCCAGCTTGCCTGCATGCCAGGGCAGGGGGCTTACCCACTGTCCTCTGGTTCAACACCAGAACCCCAAACTCAGCTGCTTCAGGTTTGAAACCTGAACCCAACCCCAAAATTACAGATTAAGGGAATGAAGAGAACAACAAGCCCTGTTCAATGAATCAGAACAGATCCAGCAGCCCACACCTATTTGTTGCAGTTTGACCACATCACCCCAAGGACTGGCAACCCAGGATTCACAGACTGAGCACATTGTGTGGACTCAGGATTATTTTGCATGTCCTTTTCCCAGAGCAGTCCACTATCCAGGGACCCCTGAGAAATTAAGGGAGGTCATACAGTTTTATGTCCTGCACATCACCAACCCATGCCAAACACTCAGCTGGGGCACCAGCACAGGAGCTGCCAAAACTTATTGCACCAAGAAGTTGACCTGTGCTAAGATGGGGATCCCAAACAGGGTAAAATCTGCATTTAATACCTATTATCCTAACATCTCCCCATCTGTCCACTTTCCTCACATGCCTGTAACTGCAGCATGCCAGGGCTGCCTCATATCAATGGTACTTTAATTTCATCATTCCCAACTTATTTAGAGCAATTAGAAGGCAATGAGCACACGCCAGGGGCCAGGATGCACTTGAATAGCATCCAAGGGTTACCGCAGTATCACAGGAGACTTTCAGATGGAATTATCAGCCTGAAAAAAAACTTAAATAAAAAGGAAGGCAGTCCCCAGAGGGAGGATAAGGTTCTTCTTGGTCCTATAGGTCCCTTTTTAATTTGAAATCAACTGACAATTATAAAGAGGTGATATTCCTCATTTAATTAGTGAAGAGACAGCATCTCAGGTTGGAAGACAGAGATAGATGCCTTGCCTGGGCAAGTGGCTGAAGAAAGGACCAGGGGACCAAGGCAGGGATTCCTGCAAGGGCAATTGCCTAATCCCACTTCAGGCAAGCAGGTTTTGCTGTTGACTTTTCTGGGAGAAAAGGTAAAAACCTGAGGCATTTTAGAAACTCTGGTCAGAAAGGAGAGGCAAAAAGTGAGCTGCTTCTCCCTAGTGCTTTCTGCTGGGTGGTGGGAGCAGTGCACGAAGCCAGTGCCACCAAGCAAGCTACCAAAAAAAGCCAGCCAGCCTGCAGCCTGGCTTCCCAGTGGCCCCATTTCACGGAAGGCAGGTGAGGTGCCAAAGGAGGGGACGGCTCCTCACTTCTGATTTAGCCACATGCCCACACTCCTCCCGCACAGGCTCTTTAAATGCCTGCCTGCGTGAGGAAAGCAATGGCCTATTTTTTTCTGAGCAGCTCAGTACAGCCTCCACCTCAGAGCACAGCGCGCACAGGTCTTATTTAGGATGCTTCAGACACATCCGGAGGGACTCTGGGAACAGTCGGTGGAAAGAGAAGACTGAGTGGGCAACCTGAGTCACTTCATTGCTTACAGAAGTGTACACAAGCATCTTCCATTTGAGCAAAGCCCAGCACAGCTCCGTTGGCTCTGGGGACCAGAGGGAAGTGCATCTTCTCCAGCACACTCCACCGATGCAGAATGACTGCACACCACCTTTCTCATCCCGGCTTACAGAAAGAGGGATCATCCCCCACAGCTACGATCCGAACCTCTGATCCTGGCAATTCCTCTGCAGCACCGGAGGAGCCGGGAGCTGCTCTAATCTGCTCTGATGGGTGAGGGCTGTGGAGGAGATTAGCTGCCTCCCAAGGAGGAGGAAGCAGCACAAGGCATGTAAGGGAAGAGGTGCAGTGCACATGCCCTGGAGGGATATTATTACAGCTGGCTGCAAAACTCAGCTCTGAACCCCTTGCCAAAGAGCCTGAATCATACAGACAAACCAATCTGGCACCATCCACTGCACGTGGGGAGAAGAAGGAGATAAGCACAGGAGTAACTGGAGACCCCAGTCCACAGACGAAACACACCCAGCCTTTACCTTGAGTCCTGTCCTCGAGGAAGTCGCTTTAAGCTGTCAAACAAGGGCCTCTACAAAGATCTTCATAAGCTGGGGCTGAGAAGGATTGTGCTGAGGCAAAGCCATGCCCTGCCATGGGGTCTCCTCTCTTTACTTTTCCGCACCAGTGCTGGTAAATGGTGTTGTTTGGGCCCTGAAAGCTCAAGGCCTCTGTGCTCATCTGCCCAGAAGCACAGCTCAGGTCACACAGGTGTGCTCAGCATCCTTCCAATGAATCTACATCCTTACCCAGGACAGGAGAACAGCCATGTGCTCGCTCCCTATATCACTTTTCTGTTCAGGCTGGTTCACAACGGCACCACACAATGTCAGCTCAGTGCTGTCTGCCTGCTCAGACACCCTGAGTCAGCTCAGAAAGAAGCCCTTCTCATTACAGCTTCAAGATGCTAAAGGCTCCTGCTTCTGCCCTGCAGTGACCAACAGCACTCAAACCTCTCTCCATTCATTTCCCATGGGATAAAAGCCACAAAGTGACATCCAGCACAGGCAATGTTATCTCACAGGACTACTGATACTGTCAGCAACCACAGGCACAGCAACTCCCTGGGGCAGCAGGGAAGGGAGCTTATGGGAATCTATGGAAAGTGCCAAAATATGAACTGCTAATAAGATGTATTTTCAAATATCACCACATTATGATCTATTGATCTCACACCAGAAACTTGACTTTTTCTGTGTAACATTAATTTATGTCACTTGCACATTCTGGCAACAGCAGATTGAATGAGTACCATTACACTAAAATTAGGCATTGCAGTTATTAAGTGCCAGGGGCCCAAATTGTCAGGGTGCTGAGGAGCCAGTCCAGAATAACAGTGGCTCAACAACCCACAAGCCACATGGAAGCTCGAGCAGCTCAGTGCTGTGGGACAGGGGCACAAGGCTCATCATGGAACAGGCTCTGCTCTCTACCCTGGGCAGGGTAGCAGCCCTGCCCAGGAGCAGCCTGGAAGATGGGCACAGCTAGGAACAAGAGCCAAGTTCTGCCCTGAATCAGGGGAATGCCAGGCGAGGCAGTGTTTCCAGCCCCATCCAACACTCACCTAGGGCCTGATGACACTTCCTAGGCTGGCTAAAGCCCTAAACAGCACTTGCAGCTCCTCACAGAGGTGATCCAAAACCCAAGAGTCCAGTTCAGGAAGGAACTCTAGAAACAAGTTGTCTAGCAGAAGGTTTTCACAAAAGCTGAAAATGCTCCAATGGGACTTTGGCCAAATATTTTGCTCCCTGTTAAAACAGGGCCAATCCACAGTCATCTCTAATGATCCCACTGCCTGTTTTTCAGAGTGCTCACAGAGACAAGTTGTCACCTTTAGACTACTATATCATGGCTGAGAGCATCAAGTGGGGAAGATGATGGGCTTGGAGAGGAAGAACATCCTTCCTTTGCTCCACTTCAGCTGCTGATGGGTGTGCCAGAGCTCTCTGAATAGCATTACATTAGTGCTGCATAAAAGCAATAAAGCCCTAAAACACCCCATTACATATTTACTGAACTACACATCACACAGACTGTCCCCAGGACGCCACACAAACACTTGGAATAACAAAGCCAAGGGCTGTAAAAAACACCAGGCTAGGCAAACATCCACAGTGCCCACAGCTGGGGTCAGTGCACATGCAGGAGCTGGGCACACAGGAACACAGCTGTAAGGAGCCCACAGAATAATGCAACCATCACATCTAACCAAAGACAGCAGCATAAAGCACTGTCTCCTCTGCCAGAAACTTACCCAAGTTGCTGGGCGAGAGTCAGCATCCAGGGTGAGACCTGCTGCTGTGCCAGTCCACAGCCCAGGCTGCTGCCTGCCTGGCACCAGCATGCACTTTCCCCCTGCTGCTCTGGTTTCATTTCCAGAACTTAAATTTTTACTGTTAAGCTCAATGAATTGTCATTTCCAAATGCCTCCTGCCCACAGGGAAGGGAGCTGCACAAAGTACTGTTTGGTATTTCCCAGCAACCAACACTGTGGTACAGGGCTGTCACAAAGCCTTGAGTGCTGCATTGTCATGACAATTTTGGTGAGGTGAAACAGTGTGATGGGTTTTAAAAGTCCTTTTTCTCCCTGTGCGCCCAGCACCTGGCAAGCCTACAGCATGTTTCCATAGCCAGACATATGGCAAGATCACTGGCCCTGCTCTGTCACCACAAAGGCCATCAGATGCACCTTGGCTGGAGAGGTGAGGTCCCCACCAGCCGGTGCCTGTGGCAGAGGAGAAGCTGACAGATGCGCTGGGACAGAGCTGAGGACTAGAAAGGGTCAGAGACAGAAAAGGGGGATTCCCCTCTGTGTTAGCACTGGAGAAATGGAGTCAGTTTGGGAACTTGTGGATGCATGCCCTGCCCTCATAAGGCACAGGTCTGCTAAATCAGCACAGCTTTGCATGAGAGCTTTGTCCTTGTTAGCGAGCAGGAGGGGCACAGGAAAGCCACAGCTGACTTGGAATGCACCCTGAGCTGCTGGCAATCAAGGGTGCACCACATTCCCTTGCACTCAGCAGGACCCTGTACTCTCCAGAAGGCCTGTGGGCCCTGCCTGTGACACCTGGGGCACAGATCCAAAGCGCAACACTGAAACAACCTCAAACAGGCCCCTGTCCACCCTGCTCCCTGATGTCAGAATCACGGCAGGAGCGTGACAGCAATGCCAGAGAACACCCTGACCACAGGCTCACCTCTCCCTCCACAGAGCTGAAGGCAAAGCCTGTGTTTGTTCGGAAGGCTCCTTCCAGACAAGCGTTTCTCCAGCCCTGCTTGCACAGGTGGAGCCAATGTGCCAACCTATGGCGGTCCTGGCACACCTGCAAAACTCAGCCCTGCCCCGGAGCACGTGCAATGCAACCACCACCAGCTGCAAGCCCCCAGCCCCTGCACCTGGGCACACACCCAGGGACTGGCAGCCAGAGACACGACACCCGAGAAGTTTTGTGAGTTATTGTGTCCCCACCAAATAGCTCTGACCTTTTCAATATTCCATATTTTTATTGGCTGCCCATTCCCCTCCAATCCCCACAGGCTCATTAGACAGCAAGCAGCTCCGAAAGCGGCTCTGCAGCCAATGCTGTCGCACAACACTGAAAAGGTCAGAGACATCGAGGCTGAGCAGAGCCCTCTCCAGAGGGTGGTTAGAGCAGGACAGGAACACTCCTCAGCAAACCCAGGCTGCAGAGCAGGACCTGCTGCCCAGGGGCTCTCCAGAGGCAGAGCTCCTGCTATGGGGTCCCTGGGGCAGCAGGGTCCTCCACCACACCCATCCTTGCTCCCAAACAGACCAGCTGGCACTGCAAGAGGATCTGCCCACCCTGGTACGGATCCTCCAATAAAAACCTCATATCCCAGAAAAGCACAAGCCAGCAGAGGCCAGAGGTGGGGGGGAAGGCTGCAGAAATAGCCCTGTGTGGTGCCACAGAAAGCCCTAAGGCTCCTACTTGGGTATGGGAGAGGATGGAGATAATTTCCCAGAGCCTTTGGCACACTGGGATAGAGAAAGGAACTACTCAAGGTGATTATCAGCCATCTCTAGTAGATGTAAGAAGAGGAGACTGAGTCCAGGCCTCCCTCAAGGCATCCACGGGAGTGAAAGGAAAAAACAGCCCTGCTAGCAGGCTGCAGGGCAGGGCAAGCACAGCTGCTTCCCTCACAGCCTTTTCATCAACTCCAGTCCAGTCCAGCAAAGCCATCTTACACGAAATAAAGCATGACTCCCCCTCTGTGTAATACTAGCATCCCTCAGCCTGCTCCAGAGGCAATGGAGCCCCATGAGTTAGCCCTTCTCACAGACAGAGACTTTAACAGCAGGAGCTCCCCTACTGTGGGGTCAAAACTCACCAGGTGGCTTCAGAAATGTGTCCCTGGGGCACAAGGGTGCAGCACCAACTGGCTGTTCTTTCAGGGAAGGCAGGTCAGGAGTGGAGGGTACCCTCCCACATGGGGGACACACCCATGTCTCCAAAAACAGCAGCAGGAGATGGGATCTGCAGCTAGGTCCACCAACAGCAACAAAACAGGCCCCAAAATCCACAGGCTGAAGCCCAAAAAGACACATCCACTCACATTAAGGCTTGGGGAAAAAATAAGGGAGGCCAGCCCCGAGGTTAACTAGGGCTCCGAGCAGGCGTGGGAGCAGCTCCAGGTGTGGGTGAATAGGGCAATAAGGGCTGTAAGCAGTTAGCTTAACTCATGGCAGCTGAGCTCTCAGTGTCCTGAGCTTGTCAACAGGAAAACACGCCCAAAAAAGAGTCGACCCAGAGGCAGAAATAATAAAAGACAGAAATAAAGAAGCAACAGACAAAAACACTCCAGGAAAGAGCAGGAGAACAGGGCAGAGCTACCCGGTGGTGGCAAGGGTGGGGGAGGCCCTGGAATGAACACCAGGGGTTAACACTGCAACAGCTCCTTCGGGAGAAAGGGAATATATCACAGCTCTGGCAACACATACTCAGATTTTTCTAAAATAATGTTAGATTTTTATTTTTTTCTTTTAAAAAATGGATCTGGGCAAAGGAGTGCCTTGACATTAGTGACAGATGGGATGGAAAAATTTTTGTTTGGAAAAAATATATCTCCATTTGAGTCACATGTATGCAAAAAGGAAAAAAAAAACTTAACCCCTCCGGGCCCCCTCCAGGGATGAGCTGTATCACGTCAGTAAAGAGCCAAATCCAGACAGGTTTCAGGGACAGACCCTTGCCCTTCAGGTCACTAGAGACCACGGCTGGAAGGAGCAGAGATGGGTTTGCCCTACAAAAAAGGTGTTTTTCTTCCTTGCTGGAAGATGGTGAAGGCAAATGGGCATTCAGCCCTCCCTGTCACACAGATGGCTTTGCTTGGGAAAGTTGTCATCCCACAGCCGTGGCAGTGGCATGTCCCAGGAGCCACAGCGTCACCTTCTTGGCACCACTTGGCCAAGCCCAGCCCTCAGTGCAGGCACCACAGCAGCCCTCAGAGAGCATCCACCATGTGTTAGCAGCGAGGGCTTCACTCACTGACGAGTCCTGGGGGAGATGGGCTTTACCTTGGAAAGTGGAGCAACATGAGGAGCTGTGTTTGTCCAGGGAAGGCGTGGAGAAGGGAGGAGTGAGGGGCAGGAGGAGGGCCGGGATGAGGAGCGGCGCAGGGGAGGGAATTACAAAGCGTTTGCCCTTGTGGCGAAACCGGCTGGAGATGATCTCCCACTGCTCCTGTTTTGACAGCCCAAACGCACTTGCTCGCACAATATCTCAGTCTCGTTAAAGGTAATTACAGTTCTTCCTGTGTAATGAGATGGTTTTTAAAGGCCATTCAAAAGAAATTTTCTATAATGAGGTTAAGGGTTTTATGGTGTTATACATCAAGGGAGCTGGTAATTGGTCGGATCCAGGCAGCATCCTGAAGCAGGGAGATAGGAGGTTCTGTGAATAATAGGCTAGCATGGAGTGCAGAATCTCCAAAACGTTTTGGTTATGCAGAGGAGGGAGAATAAAAGTGAAAGAAGGAGGAAAGAAAGAGAAAACAAAAGGCAGATAGTCGGATAATTCCAGCTCCCGCAGGACTACAGTGGCTTCTTCCATCTTGCTTTGGGTGGGTTTTGAGTAGCTTCATGAGCGAAGAAGGCACAGTGTGTGTGTTTCCTGGCTGGGAAATACCGCTCTGCTGGTTGGCACAGGGTGGCAGCAGGCTCGGTTCCGGGCGGGCAGTGGGACAAGGCAGGCAAGGCCCTCCTGCACAGCAGGGCATGGCTCTGAGATCTGGCTGATCCAGACTTGCAGCCACCTCCACCCGCTCCATCTGGAGGGAGGGAGAGCAGAAGGCTGTGCCCGTGCAGGGATGTCCCTGCTGCACACAGAACATGGCTGCTGTGGGCACAGTGCCATGCAGGAGGGGTGTAGCTTCTGCCTCTTACTTCTCCTCTAACAAATCCCAGGTCCCTCCCTTAGGCAGGAAAAAGCCCCAGCAGACCTGTCTCCCAGCCCTCAGATCAAAGCCTTCCCTGCTGGATTGCTCCTTGGTTATTATTGCTATTGCTGCTGCTTCCGCTCCCTCCCGTCTCCTCTGTTCTTGCAGGGCCTCCCAGCAGCAGGATCATTATTCCAGGGCGTTTAGCGGCAGCTCCCCGGCGTTGCTGCCGAGGCCTGCAGCATTTCTCCATATTTAGAAGCAGCTGATGGTGGCTCAGACACTGCTGTGGGTGAACAACAGGGAGCTGAGCTGGAAGAGTGGCTATTTTGGTGCCACCCCCAGCCCATGAGCCCCAGGCAATAGCAACTTCATAGCAAAGCTTCTTCTCTTGGCATCTCCAGCCCACTTGTTTGCGCTGGAGTGGCATCAGAGAGACAAGTACCTGAACTCTGGGCAGCTTGAGTGCTCCTCTGATTGAAAAATCAGGTGGTAGACATGCGGAGGTTCACCCACCCTTGTGCTGGTGACACTGGAGTGGTCGGACGAGTGTGCTGGAGATGGCAGGGGAGGATGCTCTTCATGTCACTACCACCTTCCCTGGGAGGAGTGCTGGTTAGGGCGGCATGACTGAACCCCAGCTTCCCCAAAAACCTAAATGTGCTGTTCCTGCACAGTTGAACCTGCTGTGAACTTCAAAATGTATTTGAGTAGGGTTTTGTTTGTTTTAGTTTTCCCAAGGGTTACCTGCCCATAGACGTGCTGCAGAGTCCATAACTTGCCCATAGCCAGGCCCAGGCTCTGGATTGGGATCTCATGTCACAGTGGGGCAGTGGAACTGACTTCCCAAGGCATGGACTGACTCAAGGACATGTGGTGCTGCAGCTGAACTCCTTTGAAAACCTGGCATAGCTGGAGGTGGGAATGTGCAGGCAAATCCTGCAACATCCTGAGCAGATGCAACTCCACCCTGCTGCACTGTGGCTGGAGGAACTGCCCTGGGACTCACACCCCTAATTAGGCTCTGTGGCCTTATTCTAGTCTAAACTTCACAGTGCTTTTGGCCCCTATCGCTACTGAAAATGGCACAAGAACTGCTGGACCCTCAGCAAACAGTTTATAATGGCTGGAACTCCCACGTCCTTCTTGGCTGAGGCCTTTGGCAGAGGTTGGAGCAGGAGAACCTCTGACGACCTCATCAGCAGACACAGTGAAGGGTGCATAATGAATGCCCACATCTCATTTCCAAAGTGGAAGTCCCATGTTTGAGCACCTACAAACTCCATCTGGGGAACAAGAGCAGGAAACATCTCCCAAGGCCTTGGTTTCAAACCACACTAAAGTGCATTTTGCAGATGCCACCAGTCGTGGATAACCTTCATTACTTGCCTTATTCTGCCTGAGGAGTTGCATTTAATGTCCTGCCTATTTATGTTTTTTAAAGACCAATTAAATATTAAAGGCATTTATCAAGGTTTAACGCTGCAGTGAGTCCAACAGCATGGATGCCAGTGATGCCAATGCTTGTGGTTTCTGTGGGGAGCTGCAAACAGAGCTCTGGAGCTGCTCTGCTCCATGGCAGGGACACAGGTGGCCCAGGGGGACTCAGGAGGGGACACTGGTGCCCTTTTCAGCTCCAGGCCCCTGCACAGAGAGCTGGAAAAGTCCAAGAAGCACCCATTCACAGGATGCATCCCCACCCAGGGTCTAAAGCTCCTTGTCATGTACCAAAACCTTCCTCCACTCTGCTCTGGAAACCTGAAATCACAGTAGCTGGTTTGGGAATTTGTCAGCTCACTGTGTTTTCAGCAGTAAATACCAGTTTCTTGACATTCAAAGCCTCCCAAAAAAAGGATCAATTCTGACAAATTACCCACTTCACAAAAATCCTGGAAAAAGGCTCAGAAGGTCAAAATGTCCCATTTTTGACGCATTTGAAATAAGAAAAAATCAATTTTTAGGTTAATAAATCTAAGGTAATTTATAGTTTGCAAAAAAGAACTAGAAATGAAAAGCAACTATCAAAATGTTTTGAAAGCATATAAAAAAACCCGTTATTCAGTGGAATCAAAAGGGGGGGTTTTCAAGATTTTTTTTTTCTTTTACTGCTATTGGATTTTTTCATCTCTGCTGCTGGTGGGAGCTCACTTCTTTTCTATCTCAGGAATTGCAGGGGTGGGGAGATGGTGGGGAGATGCTTCCTCAGCCAGTCCTGGCCTCACTCACATGGCCTCAGATGGATTATGGCTGTTATTGCCTTTACCAGGTGCCAGAGGCCTCCGGAGGCTCTGGGCGAGCCTGTCTGCAGACATCCAAGCCTCTCCCCCTCAGAGTGCCAGCCCTGGCACGGCGAGGGAGTGAGGGAGAGCCACCAGATCAGCTGCTCCTGTCACTGTCACGATGTGCAGATGGCAGGGCAGGGTGCTGGGTACAGCCAGCGTGCAGGTCCCATGGAGCCCTGGCTGTCCCCATGCTCCCCTCAGCAGGCAGAGAGCCTCTAGAAGCAGAGTAGATGATAGTGCTGAGTGGGGAGCATGTTAGGGAAATGCTGTCCTTGCCCTCCCCATCACCCTCAGCCTGGTTAAGTGCTGTGTCCCCCCAGATCTGCAGCATCAGATCCCACACTGGAATGCAAGACCTCACTCTTAGGCATCAAAAAACCTACAGGCCTAGATAAAGGGTGTCCTAGTCACCAACCCTGTCACTTTTGGCTCCCTTGTGGCTGTCCCACCGGGGTGCTGTGCCCACCGCCGGTGTTGCTGTGCTTTGGGGTGGGCTGTGGGCTGTTTGGGGCTGGGGGGACGAGAGGGCAGGTGGGCTTTGCAATGGGCATCTGTGTAGAGATAAAGACAACAGAAAGGGAAAAGAAGCTGATAGAAATAAAGGCGGCTGAGATAATGAAGCAACAGCCAATATTTCCCGTGATGAGTAATAGGCACCCTGTTAGGCCTAGAATGAGAGAGGGAGACAGCCGGTCCCTCCCTCTCCCCGCACACTTCTTCCCCCTCTCCCCCCCTCCTCCCTTGCCCTGTTCCTCCTGAATTTATCTTTCATCCAGAATAACGTCTCTCTTCATAAGGAGAGAAAGAATTAAATATTTCACGAGACTGCAGTCAATCTTGCAGGGCCCTTCTGTTGACATTTCAAACATATATTTGACATTGCTTTCTCATTCCCTCCTGGTGGAGCAGGGAACTCTGCAGAAAACCCTCTGCAGGGAGGGGACACCATGGGCTGTTCCAGCCACCCTCATGGGCAGTGAGATGGAGGGAGGAGCCCTCTGCCACTGTGCACTCCTTTTATCTCCTCTCCCTTTCCTTCTACATCCCTCTCCCTCCCCAGCTCCCCCAGAGCACAGGCAACCCCTGTCCTCTGTTTTGTCCCTTCCATCAAAAGTTGAGCTGCCTCCTAGCTGTTCCCAAGGCAGGACCTAAAAGCCACCAGTTCAGCAGTGCTGAGGACATGATAAAGCTCCATCCCGAGAGAACTCCAGCCCCTTTGCTGTGTGGTACCTGTAACAGCTCTTCCCTTGTGGGCACAAAGCAGAGCTCACATGGGGAAGAGGATATACGCTGGGGTTTCATTCTGCTGCCACCCTCTACATGTCAGGTGAACACTGAAGTCTGTAAAGGAGGGTGATAAGAAACCTTTTCCCCCAAATGTACATCTTCTGTCACCAGACAGAAGAAGGCTTGGGTAGCATGAAGACAGTGTTAAGCAGCAGGAGCAGCTACAGGGTCTGACTACTCCACAAGAGCAGCCAAGGTTGCCTTGCTAGCCCACTGGGAAAGGCTGGGGAACTGCCAGGAAAACCCTGGAGCTGTGCCATTCGCCAGACTGCTCCAGCAGTGAGTCTCCCTCACAGCTGGAGCACCAAAGGGTGGGGCACCCTCACCCCCACACAAGCAATAATGGAGAGGAAAGGTGGAGGGACATTCCTGTTCCAGCAGCAGCACACCCAAGCGCCTCTCAAGCATGTAAGGCATCTTCAATAGCTTCCCAGGTGCCAGAAACCCCAGCTGCTCTCTGGGCTGCTTCCAAAACCTCCAGTGTCCCTCTCACATCCCAGGAGGCACAGCCAAGCACTCACAGCAGGGCTGGACAGGATGGGAGGCACGTTCCCACTAGCAGGGTGCCACATCCAAGCTGTCACCACTACTCCCAACCCCTGCAGCCCCTCAGTGTCCTCTCCCAGCCTGCTCCTGAGAGGGGAAAATGGCAAAACCATCCCAGTGGCTCTTCTGTGGCACCTCAAAGCGAGAAGGTGAGGACAAGAAGCCACTTGGCAGCAGAGAAGTGATGCTTCCAGAGCAGAGGGAAGATCACCCCTGAAGTCACACCTCTGACCTAAGGCATCCACTGCTCTTTCCATTCCTTCCACTAACGTGAGCTTCACAGTGGAACTGGGGAAACTGGGAGAGCCAGAAGTGATTATGAGGAGGGACCCTGACTGCTTTTATACCCCAGGGTTCCAGGTTGCAGCTCGTGGTGCCTGCAGGCAGGTTACTGCTCCATGGACACAGCAGCAAATTGCTGCAGACCAGAGGGAGAAGGAAGATTCAAAGTTCTTCAGGAAAACTGGATGGATTTGCAGAGCATTCTCCTATTTAATGAGGTTTTACAAATTGTTTCTAAGGTTCCTACAGTTCCTCTGGTGTGTCAGTTGAACAAATCACGTTTTTCTTTTTAACTTCTGTATTTAAAGATACATTTAATCTCCCTGTTAAAATATTCCCCAATTCCTAGTAAAATTACAGAACTAAGATTTTCATCTAGTTCTACTGCTCTGACTCAAACTCTTGCTGTAACCTTGTTCAGATCACCAGAGGCTGATATTTGCAGATCAAAAGGAAACATTTATGATCACTGGTGTTTCCCCTAGAAACACCCACGACCCTCACAAGCTCACAGAATGAGATCCAATGACTCCAAGTCAAAGCCAGGCAATTCCAGGCTGGAAGAAGATACCAGTGGTTAAGAGCAAAGGAAACGGAGTAACAGAGCTGTTGACTGAAGAGCACAATCATCTGCCCTGCAGGATCTCTTGGCCCAACACAGGGTGGCCAAAAGCAAAGCTCTTCCCTTGGGGATGCCGCAGGGACCCTCAGCAGGGCAGCCAGACTGGGACCCCCCAACACATCTGCTGGGGACCACAGGTCCAACACAGCCACCACGGGGGACCCAAAGCCTGGCTGAAGCCCTGCAGTGAGCACCAGGCAGGAGGGTGAGCTGAGATATCCCATTGATTTCTGCTGGCATTAAAGCTCCAGGAAGAGAAAAATACCTTACGCTGCAAGGAAGCATTCTGCAGTGAGGCGTTTATGTGCCAGTTCCCTTCCCTGTTAATTTTTGCTTTGTCAAAGCCACTGGAAAGTATTTCTTATGACTGACAAAGCAGTGGGATTTATGAATAGGCAAATTAAGAATAAAGAGGGAAGAAATAAGTCTGTTGATAAAAAAGCTGAATAATTCAGTTGAGGATCAGTTACTTGAGTCGATTCCCCCAGAATTTGAATGAAATAATTTTTACTTAAAGTAAGTTTGTCTTTTGGTTTGAAACCCTGCGAGCCGGAAAGCAACATATTTGCATTTTGCTTTCCAATACATAAACCGAGACTTCATTTTGTAGGCTTTCTTGTTGAATAATCTGCTCTAATTTAATTGGAATTTGAATCCTATAAAAAGCATTTTCTACTTAGTTTTCTACTGATCTTGGGTATTGAGATTTTGTGATCTGAAAAAGCAATACGTCTGCGTGTGCTGATTACCATCCTCAGAGGAGCTTCATTGTTTTCACATTTTCTGCTGAATAATCTGTTGAATCTAAAATGCACTTTTGACTTAGCTCCTTATTGATATTTTTATTTTAAAATGCGATGATATGAAGAGCAATTTGTTTGTATTTTGTGTTGGGAAGTGTTTTCTGTTGAGGAATAGGAGGGCTGATTCTGTCAATGTTTACAGGAATAACCAAGTCAACAGAATTACTCACACAATTAGCTTTACTTGGCCCTAATGGCCAGATATTGAGACATTTAAAATGCAGGTTGGTGTCTATGGGGTAAGTGAAAAGGGCATAGCCACCTCATCTTCCTCATTTTTTCTCTCCATCTTTAAGTGCCTAAATACCTAAGATCACTGAACTCAATGATCCTTGGGATCCCCTCCAACTCAGGATACTCTGTGATGTTTTATGATACCTTGATAACGCTAGCCCAAAATTCATAATTCTATAAAAAATGGGACAGGTTGGAAAAAAATAAGTGATGGTAAAGTTTGGTGTTGTTTCTGGATGCCCAGGAAAAGCCCCTTGCTCCTGCCTGGCTTGGAGCAGACAATCCCAGGGCATGGGGACATCCTGGCGTTGAGCTCAAGACCAGCACTCAGACACACTGGAACTGAAACAAGGAACTGAAGGCACTGAAATCCCTCTGCAGGTCTGGGACAAAGCCCTGCACAGGAAAACCAGTCCTGTCTCATCTATCAGCCTCACTGAGCCAGGCCCTGCACATTATCTCTGCCATGGCTTGTAGTGCCTAATCACTACCAGGCTACGTACAACCTGGCACATCCTTTAATCACAGCAGCAATCATAAGAAATTAAAATAAATTTATATACGTAATAATCACTCAGCCCTGGGTTATCAATAATACACGAGCAGCTTGTGAGAGAGCAGGCGGATGAATGAATCCGTACCCCATCCCCGCTCTGCCACAGCCGATCAGAATTCCCAGCAGCAGGCAAGCACTGCTGCCTGAGCTGCTGCTTGGAAACAAAACGGACAGCAGGAGGGCTGGGGGGAATATAGCATTTCATTCTGTGCATCAACAGAAATGGATTAATATAAGACAGGGATCCTCTGAGCAATGGCTAGGTAAAATATCACCGTGAGGACAGGAAAGCTACATTGACCGTGAAATAATTCCAAAGGGCAATATCATAATTTTGGTATCCCTTCTGTCCCCTGGGTGTTATTTCACCACTCCTGTCATCAAAACAATGCTACAGACCAAATTCACAGTGCTGGAGACTTGCAGACTGATTCTCCCAGCCAGACTGTTGCACTGATGGGTGTCTGGGGGTCCCGGCTGCTCCCCTGTGTGAACTGGGGCACCAGGGTGGAGTCAGCACAGCCTCGGTGGGCACTGGAGACGGGCAGGTCTGCGTGTGGGTGAAGGACACCAGCTGGATTAGCCAGATGCTGAGGGCACTGTGGCACGACCTTCAGCGGGGGAAGAAAAGACAGATTTGGCTCTCTTACAGGCAGCCACAAATCCCCCTGACCTCGGCAGCAGCAGGGCAGCCGTTCTGCAGGGCACAATTTGATTTCCAGAGTTTAGGAGTTCAATGCCAACTGTTCAGACATGCATAATCCCCCACTTAGCTACAGGCGACCACGTGTTGGCATGGCCCGGAGGCGTTGGCGGGAGGAGCCTGGGATGCACCCAGCTCCCAGCAGATGCAAATCCACGGGAGGGCTGTGCTGAGCCCTCTGATGTGCCCCTTGTCAGTGCTGTGGCAGTGAAATCCCCCTCCAAAGCCACCCTGAGAGCTCATAGGGCTGCTTGTTTGCCTCATGTTTGCTTTCCATCTCCCTCTTTGAGAAGCAGACCCTCCTGTTGCATCCCCTGAGCCTGCCATCTCCAGCCACCATGCTGTGGCCCATCCTGGAGTAACCCAACAACACCCCAAGGTCTCGCCAAGCATCAACAACCAGCCCCTGTGCATAGTCACGCTGGCAGCACAGTCACTGTGCATCCCTGGCACACATGGGTGCACACCCATCTCTGTGAGACACGGTAGCAGAAAGCCCGTGCTCCAGACTTCAGTCAATAAGCAGATGGCTCCCTAGCACTATCATTTTACAACATTACAGCTTCTGCTCTGCTCATGCAGTAAACATTTTCTGGCTTATTGCATGATAAAAGGTGGCTACCATGGCTTTGCAAAATTCTACATTTCCCACATTATCTTTTGATCAAATGCTTTCAGAGTGGAGGGAGAGAAGAGCATTTCTATTTTCAATTTACATCCTGCAGGACACAGCTTTTTCCCTGGATCCCAGTGGGTTTTGCTTCTTGTTTGCCTCCTTCCTGATTGTCATAGCTCTGTCACTGTTTGTGGGGAACCGGGAGATGGAAGGCTGTTAGGCAGACATCAAGGGGTTGCAATTGCATGCTGGTAAACATGAGAGCAAGAGGGATTTCTGATGGTATTAGAAACCACAAGATATCTGCAGATGTAAGTGTTCCTGGAGGCAGCAGGTCTAGTTGTTAGCAGAGCAATTAGACCTGGTGTTATTCCCAGCCCCGCGCTTCCCTGTGAGTCACTGCAGAGGAGGGGACAGTGCCTTTGTCCCACCCACCTGGTGGCAGCTCCATGGCACGTGTGGGTCCCTGTATCCCACCCTCCAGCCAAGCCACTGCTCACTTCCACCTGGGCCTTACAAGCTGGGGGAAGGGGGAAGGAAACGATCTGGAGGATATGGCACAGTGCCTTGCTTTACATGTACAGCAATTACCGTGCTGGCATTTTCCCTGTGTTCAGAATAAAAATGTCAATAAGGAACAAGTTATTACACCAGAAAGAGGGTGGAAATGGCAAGAGCTCATGCAGGCTCGAGGGCCTGGGCATTATTGCAAATGCTGCCCATTCCTGCAGTGTTCCCTGAGCTCTGGGATCAGCCCCATCCCTCCCTTCAGCACCATGAGACTGACCCACCTGGAGCTCCCCAGTCCAACAAGGCACTGGAATACACCGGAATGGTCGGGGACTGGAGCACACAGGGTACAAGGGTTGTCAGCCTCCAGGCAGACCTTACTGCCCTCCTCCACTCTCTGCAATCCTGAGGCTGCCCCAGTAAACGAAAATGTATTTTTCTCTTTTAATGAGACCTTTCTGTCCTTTTTACTTTTGCCTTTTCCTTTCCAAGCCTTTCCTTGGTGCCCTGCTGAGCTTTCTGCCTCCACCAGCCCCTCCAGAGGCCTCATCAAGGAATGATGTTTCCAAAGGAAGCAATGCAATTCCGTACTGAACCTCAGGGTCGTTGCATCCAACAAGGCTCTTGGCAAAGGGCACCCCCAGAACTGTGAATACCAGAGGACACCAACCATGCCACAGGGTGCAGGAGGAGAGGGATGCTCACAGCCAGAGGAGGGTATGTTTGCTCACATGGAGCCTGGCAGGCAGGAATGAGGGCCCAGACTGAGGGGCAGGAATTTGGGAGCCCACAGCTCCAGCAGCAACTACAGCCCAGCCCAAGGAGCCAGGGCAAGCAGGGCACCCATGGCACCCTCCTGACCATGGATGGTGAAATGACCCTGATTGCACTTCTGCTGTCCTGCACCTACACTGCCTTTGTCTCTCTGTTTTCAATTAAGAAAGCAAAACAACACACACACACACACACAAAAAACCAAAACAAAAAAACTCCAAAACAAACAAACAAACAAACAAACAACATTGAAAAAAAAAAGCCCTCCAGGAATTAATTAATGATTCATGTTGGAGCCTTGGCAAACCTCGCTGTGCAGAAGTTCAAAGCAGGAACAATAAGTATTTGGCAAAGAAGGGGCAGTGGGCTCGTGCTTGGCGGTGTGTGGTGCAGAGTGCTGGCAGCATCGCTCCCACACGGAAACCAACACCTCAGGGAGCACAGGAAAGGCTCTGCCAGGCTGCTCTGAGCCAACTGTCACATCCAGCCCCAGGGATCAGCCACAACCCCATGGTGAATAACTGGGGACAGAGGCTTGGGGGGAACATGCCGCTGCTGCCAGCGGTGGCTGCGCCTGCCCTGCCTGCCTTGAATGTGATGCACCTTCCGTCCCACATGCTCACACACACGCGTGCCCTCCTGAAAACCTGGGCCTGAGCCACTCCAGCTCTGCATCCTGGAGATTTAGGATAATGAGAGATCTTTAATGCAATTAATAGATGTCATGGGACATGGTCTTGTGAGTCTAGAGCAAATGAGGCTTGGATAATTGGTGCTGAAACACATATATCAGGGAGATGATATGTCCCCCCCGCCAGAGCTGGAGGCTGGAACACGCTGTCGACTGATCCTGTACAAATGTGTTTGGCTATTCACTGGCGGCAGCTTCCAAAGTTCTGGTGTGGAGTCTCTGCCAGGCAGGCCCGCAATCCTAGCAGCAAACAAGCTGTCATTTGGTTGTTAAGAGAACTGCCTGGAAAGTGGCTTTATCCCCACATGCATGCACAAACACCCACGCACGTGCTCACGTGCATGGAAGCAGCCAACAGGCACTGGTGGCAGCAGCTTTTCTGGTTGCCCTGAGTTCTGCCTACAGCTCCCCTTCCCTCAAGGGGAGTTCACTGGGAGTGCAAAGATGGTTTTAATCTGTGGCACCCTTGCCCTGTTATAGTCACAGTGGGAGCAGAGTGGTCTGACTGCCCCACAGCAGGGGAGAGGGATGCACCCCCTGGCATCCCACCAGAGGGATGTGCCACCTCCCAACACCGTCCCCAGCAGTGGACCCAAAACAGCACAGGACATGGTCCTTCACAGACACCTTCATCCCTTGGTGGTCTGGTCAAAGCCATAAATAAATCCACCTCCACATTGCCTCAGCAGCACCTCCAAATACTAGACAAGGACACATGCTGCTTCCCCAGATCCCCAAACCTGCTCCAGGGGTATTTCCAGGGCACGTGTAACCAAAAAGCCATGAATTTTCAGAAACTGCCTAATAGAAACCAATATCTGGTCTGTGCAAGGTTCCTGAAAGTTTTGTTTTGTGCTGAACTCAGTGAATCAAAATCACCTGCAGGGCAGCACTCTAGAGAAACCCAAGCCCTGGCATTTCACTGGGAAATATTCAGGAATTTTGCCGCAGTAAGGGGAAAAGTATTTAATTTCTCAAGCACGAACCATAATAAAATGTTAAATACAACCTGGATATTAAATTAAAACATAAAAGTCAAAACACATCAAATCAAAGAGACACATTTGAATTTCCTGGACACTGTCAACAGACAGAAGCCAGAATGATTTGCTTCAATATTCTCCCACCTGAATGTTGGCTCCATGGCTACATGCCGATTCTGATAATGTAGTTTGATAAAAAATACATTTTCCAATGGAAAATTTTACCTCTGATACCCTCTGCCTCCATTTCCAGAGTGTCTGATGGATGATGCAAGGACAGAAATGGTGTCTCTCCAGGGCAAGTTCCCAGCAGAGAGGGGACCAGCCTTGAGATGCTGCCCCACGCTTGGCTTGTGCAGGACCAGGGGAAATGGACCCAATCTGCGCCCCTTAATGAATGGGAAAGCATTCTCATGGGTTATTAAGCATTTGTGTATGGGTTTGGAAACCGTAGTCGTGTCACCACAATATAATTATGGATAAACACAAGGCGGGCCATTGGAGAGCAACAGAGCACAAGGCTGGAAGAAGGGCTCTATTCCCTTCCCCACCCTCTCCCAGCACTCACTGGGAACAATGGAGATGGCACTGGGCAGCCTGAGCCATCAGCTGTGCACCAGAGCAGCTCTGCCAACCAGCTCTGGGCACTCCTGGCTTGCCAAAACCAAGCTGGCTCGGGACCAGGCTCTGCCAAGGCAAGCACTAGGGACAAATCACTTCTGACAGCAAAAGAGGGAATCAAACCCTCTCCTGAGCCCACTCCTGGTTGTTACTGGGCACCTGCAGTGTAGCTCCAGCCCCTGCTGCTGTATCCGTGGGGCTCCAGCCCCCAGGAGCAAACCCACAGCAACAGAGACAAAAAACAAAGGTGGGAAATAGCGTGGCCTTGGTTTACTGCTATGCAGCCCTGTGTTTCTGTGGCACAGGAAGGGTGCCAGGAGATGTGCCTGGCTCACAGAACGTTTCCTGAAGGTCCAGCACTTCATTAGACAGCCATGGAGCCCTGTGAAGCCCCACTTTCCACTCTGGATCAGCAGTGCCAAAGGCACCAGGCTGGTGCCAGGGTGTGGAAAGACCAGACGGCCTCGGCCACCACTGGTGGGGGACCAGGGCATTGAGATGCCAAGCTGTCCTGCCTGGCAGGGCTCACCACAGGGCACTGGTGTGTCCAGCCCTGTGTGCTGCTGGCCCAGGGGTCCTCCCTGCCTGTCCTGCCTGCACCCCTACCCACTGTACAGCAGTACAGTACCAGAACCCCCTGAGGGGAGCAGAGACCAGGGATGGCTGCTTTCTGCAAGGCCAGGGCTTCCCCAGGGCCCTGGGCACCCCACATTAGCACAGCCCATGGACACAGCCTGGCTCCAGATGCAGAGCAAACGAGGCTAATGCATGCAACACCTTGGAGTTAGAAGTTAAAGAGCAGCTGAGAGGCAGCTCTGTGGCCATCTGCCAGGTGATGCAAGCAGCGCTTTCATAATTCAACAGGCAATAAAGTATTAGAGCGAGGTAAGGCCAGCAGCCTGTCTCAGGAAAGCTATCTTGAGAGCAGGGCTAGCACCTGAATCCTCAAGCCTGCAGGTGTGGACACACAGAGGGGAAGCACAGATGCTCTGCAAGCACCCTGCAGACCTTGCTGCAGGATCGGGTAAAAGCAGGTGCTTCTTTAAAGGGTTAGATGTTATTGAGATGAATGAGAACAGGAAATAGAGTTGGACTAATGAAGGCAGCAGTGTGGAAAGACCTCAGCCCTTGGGGGCTAGGCTGAATAGCTGGAAAGAAGATTTACCTAAGATCTGCCACTTTCTGTTAGACTCGTAGTGCAGAGCACGTTCTCCTGCACTGGGGATTCATCAGCTCCAGCTGCCAGTGAAAGGGAGATAGGATCCCTTCTTGAGGGGTTCCTCCAGTTCTGCACAAGTTGTTGGGTTCCAGAGCACCTGTGCAAGCAGCAGGGAAAGGGCTTTCTCTGGATGTCATTCCTGCAGAGCACAGTTAGATGTCCTGGATTTTGCAGCATCACAAAGCCACAAAGATGGCACTTGGCTGTCCCATCCTGAGGAGTTTTGGAATGGCTTGGGTCTCACTGGCTGACTTGCCAGACCCACCTGCCATTCTTCCCACTCCCTCCAGGCTGCCTTGCTATTATCCAGCTCTGCTGACCCAACAGAGCTTTGGGACCAGTGGTGAGGGGAGGGGAAAGAAGGTGGCAGCTGGAAACCATCACTTAAGATATACCTGGAAATCACCACTTAAATACAGCCCAGCACGGGAATCCCAAAGGCCTGACATTGCCCAGCCAAAGGGAGTTCATAGCTGGCACAGGCAGCTCTCCTGCCCAGGGAGAGGGGAAGAACCAGAAGAGTCTCAGAGGCACAAGGAGGGTTAACTTGCAGCCATGGGAGCAGAAAATGAGGTTCCAGTTATTAGTTGATTTATTGGTCTGTCCTCAGTTGGCACTCAGGACTCAGAAGAAAATGTTCCACTCCAAAGCATTAAGCATCTTCAAAGAGCAGAAGCATTAAAAATTGAAATCATAAAATAGACATGTAAATATAGCAGAGGTAAACGGGGCAGGGAGGAGAGGAGTGGAGCGGAGCCAGCCCCAGCCAAGCCTGCAGGGCAAGGAAAGGGCTGTGCCAGCGGCCTGGAGCCATGCTGGGATGGCTGCGGCCCCTCAAGCTGGGGGGATAACCTGCAGGAAAGCTCTGGATAGCTTCCCTGAAGGGCTGCCCTCCTCACCAAGATCTGTGGGGTGCAAATACATGCCATGCTGGACATGCGCAGGAACCTCACCCCACAGCCCCTCACCCTGCTCCCCTCACCTACATTCGATACCTGAAAGCTTCTAGGGGTTTTCACTTCCCTTCTCCCCTACCAATCTTTCCCAAAATACTTCAAACGTGGCAAGAGGGGGGAGTGGGGCTGCCTGCCAGCAGTTCACCAGGTCAAGCAAACCCAGTGAAGTCACCCAGCTCTACATCAGGAGTCCCAGCTGGATGGCAAACTAATGCTGTCACCTCTTTGGGCAAGGGCTGTTGGTCACATGCAGTATTTCAGAGTCAGGGACAAGCACTCACTTTCCTCCTCTCCTGCAGGAGCAGGGTAGAACAGACCCCAACTCCTCTGGCCAGCCACCTGCAAGGCAGCAGGATGGTGTCACCCCTCACAAAGACCTGCCAAAGGAGAGGGCTCAGCAGCTCTCCCCAAGCCTGAAGATGGGCTGCTGGAGGTGCTGGTCTCTTCCTGGACACAAAAGAAGGGAAAGGACCCAATGTAAGTCACTACCCCTATGTAAGAGCCCCTTGCTGGGCCTGGGAAGTGGGAGCTAAGAACTGCTTCATGTGTTTTTCCAGCATCTGGCCCAGCCTAAGGCACCATCTGCCAGCAGGGATGGCAAGCCAGGGGAAAGATGGGGAAAAAAGAAAAGGGAGGGTGGGGAGGATGCAAAACCTCCTTGCCACAGTGGGAACATGCATCTGGCTGGGGACCGGCATTTGAGGACAAGTGTGTGGCAAATCCATCCTCCTTATCAACAGCAAGTGGTGCCTTCTTATGAAAACCAGGCTGCCTGTTGATTGTATTTCCAGAGCTACCTGCAGAGCCCTCCTGATTTGCCACTGCTTCTCAGGAGGGTGGTGGACGCTCAGCCCCTCTCCACACCCACATTAGACTGTGCTCAGGGGCCTTAAACTTCCACACACAAGAAGCAAACTCCTTCAAGGACCAGCAAAGCAGCCAAAGGACAAAACATGAGGCAGTGGTCACGTGAGCTCCTAGCCTTTCAAACCTCTGGAAGCACAACCATTATCTTGGGAAAGGTCTCTGGTAAGGAGCTGGGAAATTACCACATCCTCCAGGGTGCTGGAGTCTCCAAAGGGCCCCATCCCATGTGTGGTCAGCAAGAGGGACAACCACTGCTGCCCCTTGCCACACTCTGGCACAAACCCAGCTCTCTTGGCACCCGTACCTGTTTTTCCTCTACACACAATTTTTTCTTAATTGGGAGCTTGTTAATTATCCCAATACTTTGCAGAGGAAATAAACAGCAATTAGAGAAATAAGTGGTATTTTTATTCCCTGGCACTCTCGCAGAGCTCCCTGACGCCTCCCATCCCTAGCTCCCACACGGGCACATGTTGCTGCCTGCTCCGGCGTCGCTGCCCGAGTGCTCTGCTCCGTCTGTTCCCCATGAGCAGGGCGCTGTGCTGGTGGGCTGCCTTGCTCTCCCCCGGGGAGGAAGCGTTACTGTGTGAAAGCAGCAGGCTGTCCCGCTCTAATCTGTTTTAAAAGTCATAAATTGCTGAGAAAAGCCACTTTTCCTGCACAACAGAAGGTTAGCGTGTTTAAAGAGAGCACTGGAACTGTTTTTATTAATCAGAACTGCCATAAAGAAAGCATTTTAATTAACATAATTATCCTGTTTGAGAGAAGCAGCCCGTACCTCACAGATACTTTTCAAACTAAAGATGCGGGCTGTCACAGTCAGTCATAATTAAGCAAAATGAGCTGGTTTTTCTTGCTCTATGTCTGCCTCCTTCCAGCCACATGCTTTCCCTTTCCTCTTACACTCAGTACAAGGCGAGCAGAGACAATATTATGCCATGGGGGTGCAGGGCAGGTCTCCATCTCTGCATCCCAGTTTCCAGCATGGAGCAGTGGGGGTTAAGCTCCATCCAAGCCAGCAGTGCCAACTCCAGGCACTGACCAAGCTGCAGTCAGCCTGGAAGATGGAGATGGCTATAAAAAACCCACAAGATCTGTATGACTTTGTTTGCAGCACAGTCTCACAGTCAACAGATAAAAGATTTATTCTCATTGAAAAAGACAAAAAGAAAAGCATAAAAAGCCTGGCACTGGGCTGCCCGCCAGCACTGAGAGAGAGGAGTGGGATAGGGGAATAAAAGCTGGCACAGGCAGGCAGCTGTGTGGGTCTGGGTTTCTCTGAGCATCTCAGACACAAGCCAGACCCTGGGGGACAGAGATTGACCAGGAGCTGCAGCCTTCAGCAGCAGTCCTCCTCCTCCTGCCTGCTTCTGCCGGCAGCATGAGGCTCCACCACGTGCCTTAGGCAGCATCTTCCATTCCTCCCGACACAGTAACAGGCTCAGTAGGTCCCTTGGCACATCCCTGCCTGCCCTGTGCTCCTGATCCTGATGTCCTCCTTCCAAAGGGCAAGATGGGGCACACAGGCTACACAAAGCAATCAGGCACCACCTCCAAACCCAATGTAGGCTGCTTCAGCTGAGACCTCCTGCACCATCAAGATGTTCTGAAGCACGACACAGACCTAGGGCTGCTGCTGAAAGCAGCACCTTCAGCAACCAGCCAAAGTCCCTTAATGGCAGCACCATTCAGTATTTTAACAGGTATTTTAAAGGATGCTCTGCAATTTGGAAGAATGTGCAGTGTGATAGACAGTTAACAATTAGAGTTTTTAATTAAAATCTCCTTTATTTATAAAAGATAGCTCTGAGTTGATGGGTCTGCCCTGAAATAGCACAGCACTGCTGGAGATGCTCGTGTCACATCTTTAATTCACACCCTGTGTCATCTCAAAGGGATCAAAGTCACCATGCTGAGTTCTCAGCCCCGTGTCCCCAAGTACTGCAGGGACAAGAGCACCTATCCTGCCCCCACCCAGCACCCAGTGTTGGATGTCACTACCCAAGGGCAGCTGACACTCCCCCCCTGCCAGGCAAGACCTATCTGCAGGCAGAACAAGGAAAAAATTTGAAAAGAGGTGGTTTTAGATTTTTTTTTTTTGCATGGTTTGCCTAAGAAAACAAGTCTTGTGCCATCACATGCTCCACGTGTTGTCTGTCTCCCCTAATTACTCTCCAACTCAGCAGTCAAATTCAACAGCGTGTGAGTGACAGCTGAAAATCTCAAAGTTATTAAATTCCTGGAGGTTTCATGGAAATAGGCAGGCAGACAGAGTGGAGAGGTCTTCCTCGGCTCAGCTGAGCCAGGCTGCAGCAGGAGCCTGGGTCTTGCAAGGTGCCAGAGGATTCACATCAGAGAAAGGAAAAGCACAAAAGCCCCGATGATGCAGGGAAAAGGCTGAATCAGAGGATGTAGTGTGCTAGATATTGAAATCAGTCAATCTTCAGGTATTAGCCCCTGGAAAAGCAGCCTTCTGTAGTGCTGAGTGGTGTGTTAGCAACTTGTTTTCAAACAGGAAACACAATTTCCATGGGAGATTCAGGTTTTCTTGATGGAAGAATTAAAATATTCAGGAAAAAAATCATCAAGCACACTTTCCTTCTTTGGTTCAACACGGACTGACACATTCCAGGTGACTAAAAAGGCATCTGGGACCCACCACAGAAAGTCTAGAAGCATCTTCTGCATCAAACTTTGCTGGGCAGGGGTCAGAACTCGTGTCAGCCTGCTCCAGGTGTCCCCAGGAGAGCTGGCCAGGGACATCAAGTAGGAGAGCAGAGGGTAGAGGCAGCAGGGCAAAGCCTGAGGCTTGCTGCTGTGAAGGGCTTTGTGTGGTGCATGGGAGGGTTTCATTTCTACACAGGCTATGAAGCACCCACTTAGAGATGTCTCAAGACCTACTTGTAAGACCAAATAAAAATATCTCTCCTGGTTCTCGATTGTGAGAGCTGGGAGGGAGGCTTCCAAAATTGGGTTCTGTCCCTGCCTGCGCAGCGGACGGGGTTGTGACACCAGAGAGAAGCTGTTTGTAGGTCTCTGTTCGCAGGCTACCAGGCAGGCAGCCTCACCCTCCCTCAACCAGGGCATCTGCCTTCCCCAGCTCCCAATCCAGGGCAGAAATAGGACTCCTAGCTGCAAGCGTTGGGTTTGGTGGCATTGCACAGCATTAGAGCGGCTCTCCCAGCCACATCCCCCCCCTCTGTGGCCCTGTCGCTGGCCGGGCAGCACCCACAGGGTCGGGGAGCCTTCCTCTCTGCACCGCCCGCCCGCCCCCCTCGTCACAAACCAAAGCTGCGGCGAGATGAGGCGACGCTCCTAAACTCCTTAGCAGGGAAATGTTAATGAGCACTGAGCGGAGGGTGAGAAAAGCCCTTAATCGCATTAGCTCCGCTGCCAGAGCTGATGAACGTCCCCCAACCGCAGCGCCCCGTCCCGACATGCGGCACGGGAGCGGCCCGGGGGCGGCCGAACCTCGAAGTGCCGCCCCACGGCTCGGGGCAGGAGGGACAACAGCCCTCAAAGCCACACTGATCCCCTGCTTAATCTTAAAAAAACACCTGCTGCGAGCTGATGGTGCCTGCGCCAGGGGCTCTGGAATCCCCTCCTGCCGGGATGGGATGCTCTACCTGACCCGGAGCGGGAGGCCGAGCCATGTGTGTCCGCACCTGCGAGGAGTCTGCGCTTCCATTGCATAAAGAAGTCACGCGCCCGGTTTTATACTGGGATCTCGGTTTTGAGCTTGTGTAACTCTCCGATTTTTTTTTTTTTTTTTTTTTTACGCGGCCAGGAAATTGCCATATAAAGTGTAAGTATAAAAATAACGATTTTCCTCAGCTAACCAGCCACGTGAGCGGCGCTGCTTGCGCCGCCCTGCCTCTCGATGCCTGCGTACGCTGTGTGCACACACATGTGTGCTGCTCCGTGACACACCGGGACATTTGTTACGGTGACAGCCTGCCGCTCCCCCTTGGGGGAAAATGTGGTTTAATTTTTAGTATAACCTTAAAAAAGGAGACTAGCGAAGCAGCTCTCCCATAAATTTTGTACGTGACATTTATTTCTCGGTGCGTTATCGCTAGTGATGGACAAATCTGGAATTTAGGGGAGCAGCCATCTTCTGCCAGCTCCAGTGGGATGAGGCAGTTATCCTTAGGCTTAGCTCAAGCACTGCCTGGAAAATCTCCAGATGCTTCTCACTTCAAGACCTCGGGGGCTCTGGGTACTCCTATTGGTGCCCCCATCTCTAAGGAAGCTCCCACTCCCTCGCCCGTGGGCTGGGTACCAGCAGTAACACAGTGAAGTTTCCAACCCAGTCTCACCAGCTCAGCCTACAAAAACATCTCTGGCATGCTCAGATCCCTACCCATCCTGGCTGAGGTATGATGGAGTTTGCTTTAAGAGCACAACAGATCTTCATGGTCACTGAGGCGAGCTCCCTGCTACCTAAGCCTGCCAACTCTCAATTTGAGTACACATAAAAGATCTCAACAGCTGGGTGTTTAATTACAGGGACTAGAAATCAGGCTCTGCAGAGTGACACCAGGTTATTTCAGCTCCCTGGAGCTGGCTTCGCAGCGTGCCAGGGAGGCTGGTGCTTCCAGCTCTGTCCAAAAGTGTGGTGGCTCAAGGAAACACAAACCATGCCAAACCCCCACACAAACCATGCACAATCCCTCTCAAGCCATGCCCAGCCCCCAAAGGCTGAGCTCAGAGGAGCACAGGTGGGGATTCACAGCACAGTCCTCTCCAAAATGTGGGTGCAAGGGTTTTGCACCACTGGGTGCCAGGGTGAAATACAATTATTTTTGCCTGGACAGAGGAAAATACAAGATGCCCCTAAAACCGTTATATCCATATGGATTCTACAAGTGAGACAGGGACAGGAGATTCCCAATTTACTACCCTGGGGCTGGACTAGACCCAAAGAAACTCTTCCAGTTCCTTGGCAGTGATAAAAGATCAGAGGAGCAGAGAACAGAGGATTGTTAGTAGATAGCAAAGTCTGATGCAGTTTGTGGCACAGTTATTTACACTCAGGAAAAAGTAGACCAGTGTCAACCCTGTCACGAAAAATCCTTGAGTGTTGTCCTGCCTTCTGGTACACAGGGATCTGCAGTTAGTTTGAATTTCTAGGGAGCAGGTCCTTTTGGAAACTGAACTCTGAGTCCTAAAAGACTTGGGCACCTCCAACCGCAAAGTGCTTCAAAATAGCCACAACAGGCTTTCCCCAATCTCTAACAGAGTCTGGAAAAGCCTTTTCTTTGGGCAGACAAGTGTTTCCCTCTGCCGAGGTGGCTCAGCAGCCCTGGAGCATCCCATGTGCTCCTGGGGTCACCTCTCTCTGCCATCCTTGGAGCAGCGTTTGGACTCCTTCCCAGCCCAGGGGATGGTAAATGCAGAGCAGAGGCAGCAGTGGCTGCCCAGGCCTGACTCTGGCAGCAGGTTCTGCCCTGTCCCAGCATCAGCAGCAGCCCAGCCACCTCTGCGAGACCTGGCACTGACCCTCACTACTCCTCCTCACACAACCCAAGCAAAGGCATCTCCTGAAGTCTCCCAGCATTGGCATCCTCTGCTGCCAGGCTCCTGAGGAGCACTGCCTTCCACCCTCTCAACACACACTCTGGAAAACTGAGCTGTTATTTCCCAGGCTGTTGGATCAGTCCTTGCACTGGTGTCACCACACATCTGCAATTCCCCATGTTACATCTCAGCTGCTCCCTGGCTTCTCCCTGGACTCTCCTCTCAACAGGGGGCACAAGCCAGTCATGTTTTGGCAAAAGGGTGCCTACAAAACCTCCGCTCTAGCCCTGACTTAAAAAAATAAGAGTATATGAAAAGAATAAGGCAGCCTGGTGAAGTAGGCAGCCTCAACAAGGCTGAGCAATGCTGACCACTGGGACCCCTCAGCATGCCAGGGTTCAGGGTGGCACCCATGGGAGCAGCCCTTGCCTCCACAGCAGCGGCTTGCTTTGAATATGCAACTGAGCCAAGAGAACAGTAATTCTTCCTGTGTGCTGACTGAAGGCTGCATCATCCCCCACAGGCCCTGGGGGAGTTGAAATAAGGATGAACATCAGGTCAGACATGTCTCCTGCTCACAGCCGTGCACACATCTGCCTCTCCCAAGAGCTTGGAGACAGAGTCACAAGCACAGCGCAGCCCCAAAATCCACTCTGAAGCATGCAGGTGAGGAGGGAGGAAAGCCCACTGGTTGTCCCAGCAGTCTGCAGGGTCTGAGGAGGAGGCTCAGGGGTGCTCAGACTGAGCTTTCCACTCTCTCTTGCTCCGCTGCCCACAACTGCTGGTGTCCAGTGGCCAGAGACCCCACAGGGTTCTCACAGGCACAGGAGACCAAAACACTTTTTCTCTCTCCTCAAAATACCATGTTTATCTGAACATCAGCTTATGACTGATCTAAGGGAGTCCATGCCCTTGTAAGTTAAGATTTAAAGTTTTAACAAAAGCCATTCACTGTTTTGTCTGGGCAAGTTGCTGGGAGCACGAGCAGCTCAATTTTATTGATAAAAGCTTCTTTTCTCTAAAAGCATGGGACCAGTTCTCCCCATGACAGCAAAGCATGAGCAACACAGAGCTTCAGACTGCAAAGGACAACAGTTTTCCAGCATTTGTGCCAGACCATGAGGAAAAAAACCCACATCTGACAACATCTGCAGAGAAAATTGCTATGAAACCCTCAGAGACCAGTGGGCAAAGCGGGTTTCCAACTGGGAGTACAGCAAAGGATGCCCTCAGTCACTGTGTGGGGCATCCATGTGGTGCTTTCCTTTGCTGTCCATTATTTTGCATCCCCAAAGAAGCACCTGCTGCGTTGTCAGCAGCCCCTTGCTAGTTCCAGGAGAGCAACCCAGCGGATCTCTTCCAAGGTGCTCCCATCGACTACAGGGGGACAAAGCAATCAGGAAGCAGACAAGGAATGCATGACTTTCCCATCGTGGAGGGACTGCTGGGATTTGCTGGAAGGCATCCAATTAGTTAACGAGCACTCCAGAGCTGAGTCTGGTCTGGAATTAGTAATTAATTACCACAAGACAAGCGAGAGTGAATACATTGGAGAAACCCACGTCTGTCCTAGAGATTGACTTAGGAGAAGAGAGTCTGCCCAGCAAACCCACAGTGAAATGCAGACGAGCAGCTGGCGACCAACAGGCAAGCAGGACTATGTGGATCCCAGAAAGATGCACAACACCAGGAGCGACCACCACAACTGGCCCACATCCCAGATGTCCTGTACTAGGAACTGGCCCAGCTGGGAGCCCTTGGCCCTGGAGCTGGTTCTCCATGCTGATCCCAGCCCATCACAGGCAGCACGGGTGCTGTGGGCATACAGCCGGTGAACGCTTTGCTTCTGATGAGCAACACTGGAGCAATAAAGTGAACAAGACACATCAGCCTGGCTGGGAGCCTCCTGTTTCCACTGTTCACAAAGACCATGGCTTTGGAAATCCTGGGATAATCCCCTCATATTCATTTCCCTCATTAGTCTTCTGTTCTGGGTTCCCGAGCATGCTCCAGTGCAGGAGGACACATCAGCTCCCAGGTCCAAGGTGGCTCGGAGGAGCCAGGCTGTCACCAGCAGCGTCAGCCCTCCTGCCCTCCTCCAGCGTCAGCAGGCAATCTCCCATCAGGTTCTCTGGTTGAAAATCAGTGGCTGAGCTCTGGGGAGGAGGAGAATGTGTCCCCCCGAGCATTTGCTCCCAGGCCTCACAGCTCCTTGTCACCATCTGCCTCTCCGGAGCATGTCCCCATGCGGCAGGAGCTGCGGAGCAGCTCTGCATCCAGCCCCTGTGATAAATTAGCCAGGGATTCAGGCATTCCGGCGCAGCTGCCTCATCCTCTGCCAGCATGACAATGTGATTAATTTTGGGTGCAGATGAAGCTCATTTATCAGAGGCACGTGATGGCTGCGCAGGCTGCAGGGGCATGTGGGGAGCCCCGGGGTGCGGGGCAGAGTGGGAGCCGAGGCAAAAGGGAAGAGGCAGAGAGGGAGAGTGAGGAGCCAAGCCCGGGGCATCTCTCAGGAATGCTGTTTGCCACGTTGACTCATGATTAAGCATGCTGGGGGAGAAGAGCCCGCGTGGGAAGAGAGCTTTTATCTCTGCTAACACACATGGCCGCGTCTGGGGAGAGATGTGCAACGGGAGGGGTGTAAGAGGATTGGGGAGAAGAAGCCATGAGCCGATTACGGTGCGTCGGGAGAGGCAATTCTACCACCATGGCCATGACTTCCCTCACTGCCCCCTCCTCCAGGCCATTTTCCACTCTCTGCCCTTTTCTGAGGACCAGTGGGTCCTGTCTTGCCTGTTCCCACTCAGCAGCTAGACAATTGCTTTTTGCTGCTGGAAGAAGCATGGCCAGAGCTGCTCCTGCAGGAATTGTCTGGGAAGACAGAGCTGTATGTTCACTTCCCAATGTAACACAGCCCTGACCCAGAAAAATCACTTGATTGGTTCATCCACCCATTGCCTGGACTTTCTCCATGTGCTGGATTATGGCAGTGCTGCTTCCTCAACATGGCACAGCTCTCCCACGGGCCTGAGCTGCTCTCAGCTGAGGCTGCCAAGGTCACGAGCAAAGCACCGTGGATCTCTGCACAGTTTTGGAGTGAGGAATAGCTTTCAGGGTAAGCTGGCACCATGCCCGATGCCCTCCAGTGAGATGGATGCACAAGGAGACCACATCAGGGCAGTCCCCCAGGCACCAGGATCCACAACCTTGGTTTGCCCCCTGCCATGGTTACATATGCCCTACACAGTGGTGTCCCCATTCCAGAACAGCTCTGTCAGCAGCACCCAAAACCTTGAGATCACCATAACAACTCTCCCTTCAACAATTTTAGGCCCTGAGTAGTGAACCGTTTGCTGCTTAAAAAAAAAAAAAAAACCTCAGGTTCAACAGAGCCATGCAACCTGGGACATGGGTGGCAAATCCTTGAGCACATGGCTAATGTCAGTGCCTTCCATGGCACTAATTATCAAACCAACAGATAGCATCAAACAAAGAGGCTGCTTTTTTGATAAATACGCACTTTTAAAAGAGAACATGTCAAGAAGACAAAGGTGAAGATGACACAATACATGGTAGCCACGCTGATTGCAAGGCAGTCCTGCTAATTTATCCCAGCACAGAACCAGCACCCTTTCTGCTGGGTTAAAGGTAAGGTTAGAAAACCCATGGGGACTTTAGAAGTGTGAAAACATCAAACACTGGATGACACAGGAACCTGAGCCTGAGAAAGCCCAGAAATGTTATCCTTCTTCCCACTGGTCCCCCAGGAGAAAGTCAGCTGGGTGGCTGGTGGCAGAGCGGGTGGCCTGAGCGGAGCACATTCCTGGAAAGGTTACAGGTGACACTACTAGCTTGCAGCCAGGACTGCAGCCCCTGACATTCACATTTCTTCCAGGTTCTAAATGCTCCTCTAAGCCTGGCTCCTCTGCAAAGGTCTGTGGACAGGTTGTACCCTCCTTCCACCCATTACTTCACCTTCTTATTGTTCCAAAGGTCCCCTGAGTCCCACACGGTGGCAGAGGCTTCCCACTTTTTATTCCAATCATCATACCAATCACTGAAGTTTTCAGTTCCCATCCAACAAAGTTTACCCAGGAAGGATTAAAGATCCCCAAACAGTTTCCTTTTGTGCGTTATGGAAGGGCACTGATAGAAATATCTCAGTTTATTTTCACACAGTGGGGAAATAATTCTGGGATGAAGTGCAGCAGGAGCTGGCTCCTTAACAGAGGAGCTTTTCCACCTGCCTGGGGAGCAGTGGTGGCGCCCAGCCCTACTGCCCCTCCAACCCTACATGACACTTTTGCAACTGGCATGCACTCAGTGAGGAGAAAACACGGCTGCACTTACCAGAGCTGCAATCCTACAAGGACCTGCTGGCGAGGCAAGGAACCTGGAAAGGAGGAGAAAGAGAGATGTGGTTCAGTGGGCCAGCTGTGGACAGCAGTGGTGCTTCAGGAGGGTGGCAGGGGAGTGTTGGTGTGGCCCAGCCCTGCAGGGGTGGATGGGGCAGCACACTCAGACAGGGCTGTGGCAGGAGACCTACACTTGCACTGCACCAGGACCATCTAAAGTGATGAGGGCCTCCTAAATCCACCTAGCCCCACTCACCAGCCTCTCCAGCTGCTCAGCCAGTGCTGGCAGAGCTATGAGCTGCTGCACACAGTAGGAATTCACACAGCAATTAAGGAGCCATTTCCCACTCCTATCCTGCCATGAACACTGGGCTGCCCCATCAATGTTCCACTCTCATCAGCTCCTGGAGCATGCCATGCAAATCTGCGCTAAGGAGTCACAACAACGCACCTGGGAAACCATAAATATCTGTGAAAAATCTCCCCATAAATCCACAGGAAGGGGAATTTACGGCGCTTTCTTTGGAGATTTATCCGGGTGTTCCCTATTAAGCCATTGTGCTTGTTTGCATAAGTATTCCTCAGACAGTAAAGTCTTCTCTGCCATCAGTTATCGGCTCTGCAAACAGGAGCAGCACCAGGCGTGGGACATACAAACACCCAGCTGTAAAGATGAGGGACTGGCTCCTCACCTTGTGAAGAAATAAAGGGTATTAATTGCTTTGCGTAACTACAGCACACTCCCAGCAAGGACAGGGTGAACTGGTAGCCCTGACCCATACAGAACAACTGAGAAAAGGGAAGCGAGCCAAAAAACTCGGTATGCTCCCAGGGTATGCCTCACAATGGCAAAGCTGTGGAAAGAATGAGGATTTTTCACATCGTTGGGGAAAAAAGTATCGAGTGGAGAAGAAATACACAAGTGCTGGAATCAGCCCCAGCTACCCAAAGAAATTGCTGTAATACATTGTCCAGCCACGTACCAAGGCCACTACAGAAATTAGGGAAGGAAATGCCTTGGCTGATGTAGCAGGAATGAATATAGTTGTTAGTGACAATACATCAGTTACCAGGCTGGGTAGAAGCCTTTCCAACCAAAAAAGGTTGACACAGAGCCTCATTAAAGGAGGTAATACCCAGTTTAGACTCTACTGGTCTCATCTGATGAATGGTCAACCCAGTACATCATATATATGCAGGAGGGGTTTGAAAATAACAGAAATATGCTTAATGGTATCAGCCTACACCTCTGGAAATACAGGTCCGTGATATATAACCTGGAGAGGACATTTTAATTAACATGTTCTCATGAAAATACAAACTGGAACCCAAGTGGAAGGCTCCATATACCATCTTACTATGTTCCTATTTTGCTGTTAAAAGTTTAGGAAAAGAAAGATGGATACACCATTCTCCCATCAAGCAGGTGGTAACTAGTCAGCCAGCTGACAAATGACTGACTCCTGGAAAAACTCTCACATCAGCTAAGAATGAATGGGACATCTCACTACTCTTAGTATTATTGACTCTCTTACTGCTACAGCATAGCTAAGGATAAAAATGATGGATGATCCGGATTAGAGGTAAGTTAACAAATCCAAAGGGAAGATAGTTTTCCTAGATTATATAGGAACAAGGTTCCCAATTCCTGAAACACCTGACAGGAAGGCTCTTGCTTTCTAGTGTCCATCAGATAAGGTTTATAATTTAGCCTGGGCAGAGGTGAGCAGGACAAGTCTCATTGCCTTGATAATACCCATTGCTGCTCAACACTTAATACCAGCTGTTGCGTGATGACAGATAATAGTTTAAGAAGTAATAGTATACAATTAACATCACTTGTAAAGTGCTGACCCAGGACTGATTGCCCTTTCTCTGCTCATCCCCCTTCAAAGCAAACAAAGAGGGATGCAACTGGTATTACAGGGACAGGACTGAGAGTCCTAAATGGTATAGATGTTGAAGTGCTCCTAAATAAACTAAGTGCAACAACAAGTGATTTAAGCAAATTAGAACACCCATTGCGATCCTCTCTATTAGCATTGGGGACTAATCAATGGCTCTTATCTGATATATTGCCTCAGTGTGAGAAAATTAATGAGAGGGACCACCAGCTGATTGTAGAGGCACTTGGAATGGTCCAGGGCAATCTTTCACCAGCTCTTAGCTGTATCCACACTCAACTGTGGATGCAGTCCACAGTGGCAGCAATTATGAGGGTAGGCGAAGAGGGCACCTTACCCACAGAGGTTTGAAAAGTAGCTTGGGACAACACAACTGAAAGAGAATTTCGATCCTGGTGGTATTTGGCCCATTATAATACCATTAACAATAAGGTCACAGTTTCTGTCTTAATAATATAATGCTTCAGTATATACCATATACCCAGTTGTTGCACTAAATCACAATACAATCATCCTCTTTCCCATAGAACATAAAGTATGGATACCACAAAGTGGACACATGTGGCCAACACTATATGGGAACAAAGATTCAGCTGTAAAAGTGACACCACTAAACCCCAAGACATGTTTTGACACTGAGCAAAACGTTTGTCATTTTAAAACACATGCCAAGGAAATCCCTGCAACTGCACTTATATATATTGGAAAAGGATATGCTTTCCTAAGGACCCTTTGTGGTTTTATATTAGTAGGTGATATTATTGTAGATACAAGTAATCATTTGAATATTTGCATTCGTAACTTTACTGGAATTATAGGGTATGATTTTAATTATACAGCTCCTGTTACATCCCACCAGTTGTTACACTCTAATTATACACTAGTTAAAGATTTGTTACCTACTTCGACTGGAATTAATCTTAATGCTGGTAAAGAAATTATCACAACATGATGACTTACATCAACTATTAAAACATACATGAACTGATGGAAAAAAACCTATAATCACTGTCCACCATAAGATGGACGAAATACAGTGCGTGTTTGAAAGAGGAAAAAGATGAAGAACACCACTGGTGGGAAACACTCCTGGGGTGGTCACCTACAGCCACAGGAATTTATAACCTCCTGCTCCACCCAGTGGTAATCGTACTAGCTTTGAGTCTATTAGGTCTGGTGCTTGTGATCATTCTGTATATAAGATTATGGAAGCTGATCATGCTTTTTGAAAGGCTTTGCGAGCTTTGCTAAATGTATTAGCAGGGATGCTTAATAAAAACAAAGGGAGGGCTGTAAAGAAGTAAAGGATATTAATTGCTTAGCATAACTTGCTTAGCATTAGTAGCTAAGATGTGCTGAAGCTTTAGGCCCCACTTTGAGCAGATTTCACCCTGCACAGATTCAGCAAGGCTGCCTGGGTTAATTGCCAGGAAAGTAGGCTGTATTTCAGCTATGACATTTCTCTGCATGTTTAACGTATCCCTATCATGACTCCAATGTACTTCTGCATAGATGGGTGGAAGACAGGAGAAAATGAATAACACGTTTCCTTCCAGCATGAAATTGTGAGAGTGTCCTCCACTGAGTGCAATTACTGTGTATATGACTTCTGTAGTCTGGCTAATACTGCTAAGTATACTGGAGATTAAGGGATTTTGGGCTGTAAAGTCCATTTCATCCATCCAGGCCTGAGCAAGGGAATGCAAGCAGGGAAAAAGTCTTGCAGAAACCACTGGACCAAGCAAGGTCTGGCCTGCAGGTGACCATCCCACCACATCTGCTTGCTGCTCTCAGACCTCTCCCAGGCAGCTCTGAGCTCTGTGTGGGGGACATGAAGGAGGGTGAATGCAGATGCTGGGGCCAAAGCACGTGCAGCCACATCCCCAGGGCTGAACCCACACCAGTGGCTCCCAAACTCAGTGTGCCCCATCAAGGATGCTCCTGACCCTATGCCAAGCACCGCTGTCATGTTCCTGGAGCACTGAGCCCTCCCCAGGGCAGCATGTTGAGGACACAGGGAAGGACTTAAGGGTCACAATGCTGCTGCTGAGAGTGTTCAGGAGGCACAGGAGGAGAGCTGTTATCCCTGATCTGGAGAGCTAATAACAACACCGGAGCATTTCTGCTTTGGCTGAGGCGATGGCCTCCCTCTGCCCATGGAGAGGGAAGTTGCAGTTCTTCCCTCGGTATGGACTGTGCTGCTAGCCCCCAGCCCTGCTGCACCCTGCCTCCTCATTGGGGACTTGCCCTGCGGGTGCAGGCTGAGCTCATGGCAGGAATACCCTGCCCCACAGATGGAAGCTATGTCTAAAAATAACTCTTCTGCAGAGCCAGCATCCCTCCCAGTTCAGAGCAGGCACAGGCCAAGCCCTGCCACCACTCCTGCCCAGAGGGGAAGCCATGGCAATCTCCCTCCGGCTCTTCCGAGCCAATGGAACATGAAGCAGAGCAAATACTGGGGTTGTTGTGAGAGCATTGAGGAGTGAAGCAGAGCAAGGAGATGGCTTTGAGTAGTAAAAGCTGCCCTTTCGTTATGAGCTCAGACACAGCCTTATGCATCCCCAAGCAGCAGAGGAGCCATCTCCACTTTGATCTGGGTTTGATTTAAAATGGAGCATCTCCCTCGGCATCACCCACGGGGCAGCAGTGAAGCAACCTCATTTTCCTCTGCTTTATCCCTTTAGCCACTAGCTGTGTGCCTGAGGTCCCAGGGCCATGAGCTCTGGCTCCCTGCACTTCCTGGCCATGATGTGCTGGGGCACAGCCCCCAGCTGCGGGTGCATCCCGCTCCCTCCCTGCTCTGGGGTGGGGATGAGCTAACACAGAACCCAGGAAATGAGAACCTGCTGGGGCATAATGCCAATTCAACGCCCATTAACTTCTCACAAATCCTCCGCTCCACAACCTTATCTTCCTCTGCCACATCCCCTTGCTCCCCCTCCTCCTCCTCCTCCCAGGCTAATGGTCTTTTTGGATGTGGAGACAAGCCTTGTAGGTACCCTTGGCTGTACTTGGGAGGCTTTGTACCTTCTTGCAGACACTGTACTTTGGCAGTGTCTGCAGGAAGGTCTGATAGGAGACACCCCTGACACCCTTTGGGCACCCTTCTGGCACCCACGGGTGATGGCATTGTCCCACATAGCACAGCTTATGGCCAAATGCTCTCCTGCTCTTGTGGATCAAATATCAGACTCTGAACCTTAAATTTTACAACACAATATATCCAGCACCAACCCACATTGCCAGGAGATACCCCAAAGCCATCACCACATCTGGATGCAAATGATTGTTTAAACACCCCACACGGTCCTGTGCATATGGGGTAGATTTACTGTCACTTCTTGTAAAATTAGGAAGGGATAAAACCAAACAGTGGAGCAGCAATGTCTGCTGGGCAGGCGGGGAGCAACACCAGCGCAGCTCAGGGCCTTTGGCGAAAAAGGGAGCTCTGGAATAAATACCAGTGAAGCTCACCATGAGGCATCTTTGCTTGCAGCTCCTGCCTGAAGAGTGGATTTGACCTGGGAGCCCTCCTGACCCGCAGCAGTCTGGCAGAGCTCATTTGAATCAGCAGCAAGCAGCCATGTTTCAGCGGTCCTTCACTGCAGGGCAGGGGGGGCAGGGGGGCAGGGGGGGCAGGCAGCTCCCCTGGGAGGTCCAGTGAACTTCCTCAGATCAACAGCAGATGAAAAGCACTGACAGTGGAGCTCAGCCCAGCTGCCCTCCCTGCTGAGGGTCTCACTGTACTGCTGGCTGTGCAGGAATTCAGCAGCAAAACAGAGCCAACAGCAACCCTGGCACTGCCCAAGAATAGCTTTGGATCCCTCCATGCCCCCTCATTCCCCTCAACCCGAGTTGCCCACTTCCCACCTTGTTTCCCTGGGAGCTACATCTATGGGCTCAGAGCACTGGCTTTGCAGAAAAGAAAGTTCACCTTTTCAGCAAAGAGCAGATGTTTTACACAACAATTTGAACTCAGCCCAAATCTTAGTTTTCTACCAGAAACTATTTGCATAGGAAGTTTGTGTCCAGTCCTTTCCATCAAGAGGGACAGCTTCCTACATGAGGAGGGGTTTGGGATACAGAGCATTCCTCAAGGTGGCAGATAAATGCTGGACCAGAGTTAGTGGCTGGAGGCTGAATCTAGACAAACCTGGACTAAAATAAGGCCCAGCTGCTGGACAGTCACAAGGAATATTGCAACAGCTGAGTTAGGAGCAAGAGGAATACTCAGCCTTCAGCTATGTCAAGGGAAAGAGAGGCTGTTTCTCCAAAGGAGGGGCCGTAAGGATGCATACAAGCAACATCCAAGAGTTACAAGTGGAATACAACTGTGAAGGGGCAGGTTTCCACCAATGCTACAGAGCTGTGACATAGTGCTTGGGCTGGCAAAGCCGCCACAGTCTCAGGTTTGGCACCAGCCTTTGCTCCAGCCAGCAGGTCACATCCCTCTCCAGCCATGCTGAGGCTGTGGGGTGGGATGGGAGAGGAAAAGCATTCCCAAGCCCATCTAACCTGCCTATGAGAGCTCATAGCATCCTCACATCAGTAACCGTAACCCCTGCAGCATCTCCCAGCCCTCACAAAATTCCCCTTCATTGCGGCTCCCACCTTTTATCTTTAAAAACCACAACAGCCAAGGTTAAGAAAAAAAAAAAAAAAAAATGACAAATAATCCAAGGAAAAGAATACAACAGCCTTTGAAACCCCATCCTACAATTGAAAGGGAGGGATGGAGGCAAGGCAAGAAAGCCAGTGTAAAACCTCATTACCATCAGAAATCCTCTCTCCCTGCCCTTACCTCCCGCTCATTTCCATATCACAGGGGACACAATACCTTTCTTCTCTTGAAAAACATCCCATTTTTGCAGAGACCGGCTGTCCCCACTCCCAGCACTAGCTTATGGAGCTGGGGAACAAAAGCCAGGCTCACACCTGCCCTGGCAGGCAGTGCGGGTGTGTGAATCTCCAGGCCCTTATCAGCCTCTCGGGTGCAGTTTTTACCATTATTATTATTAGTCTACTTTATCTTTTTCTTTTTTTTCTTCCTTAGCTTCAAGATCCTTTAGTCAGTCAAATTATACTCAGAGTAGAAGAAGCAGCAGAAAATAAAGCATTATAAGGGTTTCAGGAAGTTATTTTCATCTCAAGGAGCATGTAAGAAAGGTTGACAAGTCTTTATTCTGCTCTTATGGGATAATCTGTAGGTTCCCAGCTGATAGGGGGAAAAAATTAAAAGCATCAGAAGAAATTGCAGGAAGAAGCAAAACCAAGGCCTCTGCATAAATTGAAGTAATGTGCAGCTTGGCTGACAGCTGAAGGCACTGGAGGGTGAAATGTCAATGCCAGGAAGGAAAGGGGCAGCTGCCGGGTCCGGGCAGGGCTGGGCAGAGGGTGCTGGGTGCAAGGCAGGAGGGTCACTCAGCCCCCTCCAGCTGGTCTTTCCTCCTGCTAAGTGGACCTGTCACATCTTTCCAGTCCAGAGCATCACTAACAGAGCAGGCGGAGAAGGGAGGGGAAGCAAAGCAGCTCAGACATCACTCGGCATCCCCCATGCTGCCCCGGATCGCTGGATTTGTCCTGCTCCTGTCTGGCAGCTCTGATAAAAGCTACAAGCATCAAGTCAGGCACAGCAAAATTTTTCTGCCAAGACTTCAGGCTCTCACATTTACACGCACAATGCAGGGCCCTGGGAGCTCCCAGCATCCACCCAGCAAGCAGCAAATACAGGGTTGGGAGCGGAGCCAGGGTGCTGAGGAAGGGGCCAGGATCATAGGGAGATGCACAGAGGGGAGAGAAGAGGCGGGACCATCAACTCCTCTCCATCAGCCCATGGGGATTAGACATGGATGCAGGCAGTGCTGGATGGCCCAGAGAAGCAGGGACCAGCTGCAGGAACCACAGTCCTGAACCGCACAGGAAAGGTGCACGAAGGCATTTGTGGTGTGAGACAGCCTTTCCCCCAGCGGCTGTGCTGAGAGCAAGGGAATGGGATCCCCCTCCTCACAGCCAGGGTGTGAGGGTCCGAGGCAGCCCCCTCCCAGCGTGGTAGGGCAGGCAGCCCAATGCCTCTCTGGCTGTTCCGCGGCTGAGCCACGCGGTGCCGAGGCGGTGCTGTCACTGGTGATTGATGGCACGGTTCAGGAGGAAATAAATTCCCAGGCTTTTGCAGGAGGTGAACTGGGGGGTGTATCCATCTTAAAGATGCTTAATGAATGTGCCACAGCCCGCAGAGTGGCAGCAGATACATCTCTGCAGCCAGCACTCCCCACGCTGTTCCTTGCGAGGTTCAGGCACAATTTAGCAGCTTCTTATTGATTTTATTTATGTTTCCCAGGCCCTGGCAGTGTCTAGATTGCGCCAGTCCAACAGTCATAGCAGGGACCTGCACTTGATTTTCTCATCCTGCTCCTCAACCCTGGGGACAAAACCTGGTGTTTGGCCAGAGAAGATGCACTGTTAGGCTCTTTGGGACATATTGAAGCTTAGATGGGCTTCAGCTCCAAGAAAGAGGATGATGCAGAATAACTGGAGCAATGGTGAGCACTGGCACAGCACTGGGGCAAATGCTGCTGCCACCCACGCACGCTGCCCCAGCACCAGGCTCTGGGTTGCATCTTTGAAACTCAAAGCAAATTAAGGATCTTTCCAAAGACACTCTTGGAAGATGGACTTTGGAAAGTCCTAGCTTTTTATGTAGCCTAGCAGACCTTAATTTTCAAGGCAAGAAAAATGGCAATCAGCAGTTCTGGCATGTGGCTTGGCTTTGTTTTTCCTTCTTTCCCTTAGGGAAAAAAAAAAAGGAAAAAGAAAGAAAAGCAGCAAAGAACAGCAGAGACCCAGCTGACCTTTCTGGCTAAGAGACCTTGTCTGAATCACTGGATGGTAACAATGAATGAAATGCCAGTGCCCTGCCTTATAAATACCAGCTTCCTCTTGGGGTGAAATGCCAGCTTTCGAACATGGAAAAACTGCAAAGAAAATGTCACCCTCGCCAAGGTGTGAAATGCCAGCCTGCTCCAAGATCCTGGGCTCACCCACGGGGTGATGGGCAGGCTAATGCCTGCTGCTGGATCTCCAAATTCCTCCTGTCCAAGGCCTTCTCCAAAGCTCCATGGCATGAAGGGGACAGGACTAAAATGTGGGACAGTCAGAGCATCAGTCCTCCAGCATTACCTCCAGCATCACAGCAGTGGGCTACTCAGAAAAGTTTCCTTGGGGATTTGGGTAATTTCCCTTTTCCAGTGGCTGTGAGTCAGAGGGCCAGTAAGACAAACAAATCACGTTTCAAGAATGGTTGGACAAGCCAAAACAGTTATTTCCAGTTTTCCCAGTGAGATGAAAAAGCAATTGAGCATAAGGAGATTTTGCCATCTAAAAAGTTTATCGCAACCCGAACTCCTAGTTCCCAGTGAGCACTGTTGTTGCTGGGTTTAATCCTATTTATTAAACACGGGAAATCATCCAACATACTGTCCTTGTGTGAAGAAATGCTTCCTGTGAAGCTGGTGATATTTGCAACATCTCCCCAACTCTTCCCAGAGCCAAGTTTGGCTTAATCAAAGCCATGTTTTCCAGAAGCTCATCCTTCCTTTTCCCCCGACTTAAGATCCTCCTATCCGAGTTTCCCGGTCCAATGCCAAATCTGTGTCAGGTCAGGGCAGCACAGCAGGAGGGATGACTTTGAGACCTCAGGACCATCACTGAAGACTGTAGGGCTGCAGAAATGTAACCAAGACTTCCTACCTGATAAAATTACATTGGGAAATGAATGAAGTTGTTTTTTGTCTTCTGGGAACTGGAGCTGTTCTCTTTACCCACACCCACACGTTCTTTTTTTTTTTTTCCCATAAATGTGTGAAATAATTTTACCACCCTTTTTTTTTTTCTTTCAGTTACTCCTCCTCCCCTCAGATCTCGCCCTTCCTGGCATTTGAAAATAGCTCATGAAAAGGAGAAGGAAAGAGGGGAATGAAAGGAAGTGTGTGGGGATGCAAGATGGAAGGGAAGAGAAGAGAAAAATACATGAAGACTGAAAATACATGTTTTTCAAAGCAAATCAGAATGGCTGATTGCTTCTACTCCCAAACCTCTTCTGGGAAAGGGCTACTAATCTGGGAAGTTTTCTAAGGTTCTCTGCATCCTGTCGGTTGTTAGGCAACACCTAGGAAGAAAGTGGCACAGCACGCCTGCCTGCACCTGCCTGTACCTCGTGTGCAGGCAGCCGTCCCAGCTGGGCATCGGAGCACAGCAAGAAAACATGACCTTCCATGGACCCAGATCCCATTTGTGGTCAGAGCTGACCAGGAGCGCTCTAAATGGATTTTTTTTTACTTGTGCAATACTTATGGCTGGAACAGAAACGGCTGGAAAAACCACCTCAGGTTTGAAAACCTGCTGGCGGAGGAGCAACTTGGCCCCACGGGACCCAGGGGCACGGTGAGGGGAAGGGTCCCAGCCACCTCTGGCCTCAGAGGGGCTGGGGTGAGGGCTGGAGGGTTTCCTTCTCCAGCCAGCACCAGGCTGGTGGCCAGGCTGCTCCCAGCTTGCGGGCAAGGCAAGCCATTAGTGCTGGAGCAGCTCCGGGGATGAGTTTGTGCCCGACCCCTCTCCCTGCCTGCCGTGTGGAAGATCTCTGCCGGAAATGGTTTTAATGCATCAGCGTCCATGTGCATTGCGTCCAGGGCTTTCCCCCAAGTGCTTCTCTGTAATGGATTTAGTCCTTCACCTGGAGCGATGCTGCCCTCACAGGTCCCCAGGGAAACAGAATTCCAGTTGCTCCACAGCTTTCCTGCCAGGGAGAGGCAGCAGGGCAGCTGGCAGCCCCAGAAGCATTGTACTCCTAATGCAAATCTCCTCTCAGCCTTGGCAGTGGTGGGGCTGCTGGCAAAGGGGAAGGGATGCTCAGTGCTAGGGGAGGCAGCCAGGGCAGTCTTTCCCTCTCACATCCCTTGTCCCATTTGATATCTCCTCTCTCCCTGCACACCACCTTCCCCCTCCTTCCTGTTCCTGTTCTTTGGGCAGCGGTTCTGGGGCCAAAGGGATGCTTTCCAGCTATTTTCTTTAAAAAGCCCCTAACAACCTAATTCATTGTAAAGCAACCACTTCATGTCTGTGTCTGACATGGAAGGGACTTGGGGATTTATGTTAGTGGCGGCACCAAGGGGAATCCACAGCTGGATTAGCAGCAGCGGGAAGGCTGGCAGCCACAGGCATTGCCAGCACGGCTGCTGTCGGAGCCCTGGGGAGCCACCCCCTGAGCAGAACAGCTCTGCAGGGATGCACGGATACAGTGCCAAGTCCAAAGGATGCTTCCCATCCCAATCAGGAGCATGACAAGCACTCCTCGCCTTGACAGCGTCAGAAGCCAAGAAGGGAACTACGCCTCATCCTGTGCCGCACCAGCACCGGGAAAGCCGGGTTGGGCTGAGCCTGGGGGAAGTGGCAGCACACTGAGGAGAGCCTGGCTGCTCTGAGTGGCTTCAGGCCAAGCAAGAGCATCCCCACACCCCCCAAGAGTGAAGATGGGGGGGGGGCCTCTGCCACTGCATGCAGCTCCCTCAAGAGCTCATGCATCCCTCATGCATCCTCCTCAAGAGCTTGGAGAGGATGAGTTGACCAAACCAGACAGGCAGTGCTGCCCCAGCCCAACACAGTCTGCAGGATCCCCAACAGGACCACCTTGAGATGGCAGTGGGACACTGAACATTGCTCCAGATGAACACCCGAGCACAGCAATCTGCTTCTTTCCTTAGGAGATGCCACCCTGCAATGCTCTCTCTTACCACCCTCCCACAAGGACACTAATTTTTCCAGCTGAGCTGAGGAACAAACAAATCATCACCCACTCCAAGTAGGTGGGTTGGCAACGGCCAAGGAGAAGATGCTTTGTGCTTGGCGATGGTCCACAGAGCTAACTCAGCAAAGCCAGATGATAGGCAGTGAAGCCACCCTTTCCAATAATAGCACTGTGTGACACGCAGATCACTCCTGCTCCAGAGGTCTCCAAGGGCTTAGTGTGAACTTCATAATACCCCTGTTTCCAGCACACAGGAATGCTGCTTGCAAAGCTAATCATCCTCTAGGGCATCTTCATTAGCCTTAAAGCACTCTGCTTCTGGCCTCCTGCACCCCCACCATAAGCCCCAGGCCACATCCTGCTCCTGTGTACCACAGTGTGAATGTGCGTATCCATACCTGAAATCACATTATGGTTGTTTCACTGGTGTCCAAACATGCTCTTGGAGGCTCAGTAGTGCACTACTCCTTTCATTTCCAAGGTGACAACAAGCCTGCAAGACCCCCCATCCACCTTGTGGATGTAACCTCGGCCTGACAGCTCCTCCTCCATAACCCCACCTTTTAGCTCCAGCAATCTGCAGAAATCCCTCCTCTCCTGAGCTCAGCATGAGGCATTTCAACTGCTGAGCCTCAAAATCAGATGCAGCACCTTTTACCGATACATCCCTGCATGCCACAGACCAAGAGGTAAACACTGAAATACACCTTAATCCTCGCTCGCAGAAGCTCCTCTTTCTAGAGCAGCAAATTATTTTATTATAAGAAAAGTCCAACCAGGGACCACGCTGAAAGCCCTCACAAGCCATGTGCAAATAACCACACATTAACAGGCAGGCAGGCAGCGAAGCAGGGCAGAGCAGCATGGGCTTCATGTGGAAACACCAGCTCTGCCCAAGGCATGGCTGGCACTGGGTTTTCCATGTGTAATCCTGAGCCCCCCATCCTCCTTCCTGCTCCCCAGCACCTCCCAGTGGGGTCCCTTTACATTTTAGTCTGCTCTGGGGCTGTTCACAGAGCTGTTCATAGGGGCAGCTCTCTCTAGTCCAGCCCTGAGAGTCCACAATCCTCTGCATCAATGAGGGAGCATCAAAAGCCTTTCCAGGTTTCAACACAAGAGTCCCACAAGTGTTTTAGCTTGGCCAAACCAGATTTTTCCCAGGAAATGAAATTCTGGTGGACATTTTCCAGCCAGCTAGAAAGGCACACGTTGCCTGCCAGCACTTGCACTGCTTGGGTGTTCCCCAAGGGTCTGGACCAGATGTGGCACAAGCGTAAAGCAGCATCTACCCTGACTAGGAGACTGGCTGCAAAGCTGGCAGCTCAGCCTTACAAAGCTAGGCCAGATGTGGGGTTTCCATAGCTCCCAGACCTACCACATTCCTCATTCGGAATGTAGAGATGGCAGGGATGCACGACAGCCTTGGATGAACCCAGCTCTCCCACCGCCACTGGCCTTGGCTGTGGGGCTGATTAGAGGCATTAAAAACCAGCTCAGCAGCGGGCAGCAGGAGGGATGTGCTGGCAGGGCCCAGGCTCGCCAGCCTGTGGGATGCCATGGGGGATCTTGAAAGGAATGAAAGATCTGAGCAGGCATTGCTGCCCGGCTCCCTCTCTAACAAGGGACAGGAACAACCCGCAGTTCGCAAAGAGCTCCCAGATGAAAGCAGCTCCATCCCCAGGATCTTGTTATTATTTCACAGATGTTTCTCACATACCTTTTCTTTATTGTTATTTTTCTAAAGTTGCTCATTGTTCTAGATAAACGGGGCCTCTGTGACTGCAGGCAGGGGGTGGCAGGAAAGGCAAGGCAGCTTCCAGGGGCTGCCCATGGCACTGGCAGGGCCAGACACTGTCCTAACACACAAACTCCACCACTAGGGATGTTAAAATGTACTATCAGCAGGTATCTGCCAGCACAGGACCTCAACCCACCTCCCCAGCCCCTTCTGCTCCTCACCAGCAGGGCTTTGCAATGCCTGGTTTCTCTGGGAATTGCTAAGAAATCCCAGTGTGAAAAGCATTAGCAAAGAACAAACTGTTGTGACCCAGCCTTTACCTCTGTCTCCGGGCAGGACTGCCATAAAACAATCTGAAATCCAGGCTGAGGAGATCCTGCCTGATCTGCCCCAAATCTGGCGGTAAAAAAAAAAAATCCCCCCTCGTTGAAAAGCTCAAGCTACTAAATGGCAGCCAGGCACAACTCTGTCTGTCGTTGCAAAACAGCCCTGAACAGGACAGCCTCAGCTAGGGTCACTGGGCAGAGGGACCATGCAGGGGTGAGTTGTCCTCCTGCTCTAAACTGGGCACACAGCTTGGTCCTTGGCCCCTCCCAAACCCTGACTGAGCTTTTGCAGGGTTAGCACGATGGCTGAGTGACAAGAAAAGACTGAAAGCAGGAAAGGGAAAGGATTAAAAATAGATTCCAGTTTTGTTTCAAATATTGTAAAATAAAAGGTCTTGCGGCAACTATCGCAGAACCAAAAAGCACGCCCGCATCTCGGGCTGCGAGGAAACTCAACAGCAGATGTATTTTTCATTAAAAGACTATTTAATATTGCAGGTTCCTGCTGAAGACCTGCTTTCTTGACTCTGGCTGATTGCTGGGGAGACACTTCTTCCCTCTCCCTTGCCTGGAGGACCAGGGATTTGCTCCCACAGCCCTGAGCTGCCCCTTCCACACATGTCCCTGCCTTGATGTCCCCAGGAGCATCTCTGTCCCCCATCAGCATCCCATGCACACACTCAGTGCTAGTGAGAGAGCCCCACATCCTGCCATCAACATGGCAAGTGAAGGTAAATAAGAAACAAATTATCAGGCATTTTAAAAAAAAGCAAAATGAAGGGCAAGAGCAATCCCAACTGCACAAGCCCAAGGGCTGGCGGTAAAGGGAACTCCTTTCCCCCTAATGAGAGACAACTATACTTCATTAACTCAAACTTTCTCATTTATCACCTTTGCACTGCCTTTGTCTGCCTCATGGCTGTCAGGCCACGATAATGTATGAAAAACAGTCATTTATCCCTCAACATCTCACTCAGTAAAGACTCGCTGTGGGGTATGGATTTACCCCATACCCAGTTCAGCTCCCAGCACAATAAGGCTAATTTAGATGGTTAGCCAAACTCTCCTTCCTCCTCTATCCTCCTTTTATTTTATTTTAAAGCCAGCAGGCGCTGGGCTTGGCAATTGGAAGCGACGAGTAGCTGCAGGCAGAACATTGAGTGAAAGCCTCTCCTCTCCTGCCTGCTTCTCACCTGTGATGCTCCCCTTTAGTCCCCACTTTGGGTGTGGGCACCCGGAGGGGCTGCGCTGGAGCATCTGGTCCTGATTCATGGTATTTTTTTTGGCTCTTAAAAGCAGCAAGGAGCCACCAACACACAGGGGCATCTTAGCAGTGGGGGCTCAACAGAGGCAATAACCTCTCTTGGTCCTCCTCGAGTTGGATTTGGTGACCCCCTTGTTTCCCAAACACGCTGTATTTGGTTGGAATCGTATGCAAAGCACTGGCTCTGCCTCCCACGCAGCTGTTGATTGTGCAGCAGGGCTCTGTTTGTTCGAGATTTGCTTTGCAAGAGGGGAGGAGGGAGCAGCAGGCAGCTCTGCGAGGGGGTACGTGGCTAGATCCTGCCATTTTTAAAAATTAAAGGAATTGCAATGAATTAATTCTTAATTAATTAACAGAGGCTTCAACACTGAGAGACGTAGAATGCAGAGGAGAAGAAAAAAGGCATAGTCCCTGGTTGCTGGACACATTCCTTCCGGTAGAAAAGCTTTTTAGGAGATTAAAAAATTCACGTTCAGATGATTTTGGAAGAGACGTGCAGAGCTGGCTGGAGCCCTGGTGGTGCCACCCCCATGAGTGGTACCATGAGCGCAGCCCCCATCCTGCCAACTCGTGGTCCTCCAGCCCAGCCCATCCCTCTCACAGGGACGTTGCCTGCGATCAAAGGAGCCGCCCACAGAAGTCCCCAGGGCTTGCCGGCATGCTGGGAGAGGAAATATCAAACCTGTCTGGAAATCAAACAGCAGAGCCAGAACAGAGGGAAGAAAAGAAAAAAACACAGGAAACGAAACCTAAACTGACACCCTTTGTAATTGAAAACACCCAATGCGGAGAATCATCGCTCGGGGGACAACACGCTTTCTGCAGAGGAAATCCAAAGTGACTCCGACCCCAGAGCAGCTTCCCCAGACACCGCTGGCCATCAGAGAGAGCCCAGGATGAGGATTGTCACTGCTCTCAGCTGCAGGTTTCTGCCGACAAGCTCTGAGCATGCAGATGCCACTGTGTGTGTGATTAAAATCCTGTTTGCTAGGGACATGAAGGACATGGAGCTCGTGCCAGGAGGAGCGGAGAAGCAGCCCATGGGCTCTCCCACCACCAGGAGTGGTGAAGCAAACACCTCCCTGGGGATAAAGAGCCTGACCACTGGAAGAAACCTTCCCTAGGGGTACCAAAATAGCTCTGATGGAGCCCAAACCTCGTGTTTCAGCCTTAAGATGCTGTCCTCTCTGCCACCCAGCCGGCAGCAATCAGCAATGAGCCAGGGAACCTCGTGGTTAGCCCACAGCAGCCACCAGCAAAGCACAGAGGAAAACCAGCCAAAAACCCCTGAGGACGCAGATTCCATGGCTGGCTAATACCTCATTTATAGGCGTTATATTATCCTGAACTTTAATGAAAGCCATGTAAAATAGTAATAATAATAATAATAATAATAATAATAATAATAATAATAATAATACGTGTTCAAATTGGAAATGGGATGCCATTTCTCTGCTCATCGCTGCTGTGATCTCTCGCTGATCTCCAAGTGGAAGCCATACTTTAAAAATATTCATGTGGTGCCAGGCACTGTGGCTGTAAGACCTCTGGAAATTTGCCACAAAAACCCATATAGGAACCGAAAATCACATGCAACAGAATGCATTTGCAGTCCTACTGGGAAGGCCAAGGCAGGTAGAAACAGAAAGTGAGGAAGGAGGGGCAAGGCACATGCTGGATGCTCATGTTCCCTACCCTAGTCTGACCAGTTTGGGGCAGGCACCTCCAGAGCAGAGCAATGTGGCATCCCTGGAGTGCACAGGGCACCAACAAGGACTTCCTGAAGGCTTCCCAAGCCCACAAAGGAAAAGCATGGGAGGTTTTACACATGACATGAGACTTTCTACTCTGGCCTGCTCACAGCAGGCAACTGGAGGATTTGCTGCCAGGCTGGACCTGAGCACAAGGAGAGAGCTACAAGTGAAGGATTCACAGCCACCATCCCCAAGCTACCCTTGCTGTCCCCACAGCTCCATCCCCACACTCCCAGAACCACCACCATGGCACGGGCAAGGATGGGGGATGCTCTGCGGGCGGGCAGCCATGGGAGCTGGCGCTCGTCCTCCCCTACCCAGCTCCGTCCCAAGCAAGACAGTGGAATTAAGTGCAAGTTATAATTAAGACTGGATGTTTGAAGAGAAACATAATCTCCGTTCCGTGGGATTCGCCGGCACAACAGTAATTAACGTCTCATTAACATTCGCCTAATTAAGCAGTTTATGAAAGTGGATAGATTTGCATACTGCTCCACTTCAGCTTCAGTGCATCCAGTTACATCCAGGCACCAGAGTTAACCCTTCCAGGGCATTTCCAACCAAACTCCCAACCCTGCAAGGCTTCCCACACTCTCCCTGTGAGGACACAAGCTGCTGTGGCTGCACATCTCACTGCACAGTGCTACCCAAAACCTGGTAAAACATCTCTCCATCACTGTTTTTCTACCCAAACACCTCGTCTCTATTACTTCTTTTCCAGACAAACCCATCCTAAGCCTCTCCAACTTTCTCCATTGGTTATCCGCTTTTAAAACCCTCAGCTGGTTTCAATGCTTTCCCGCAGATTCTCAACACATTCATCAGGAAGCAAAGAAGATTTGTAAGAGTTTCTGAAGATAGAGAGAAATGTCTCCTGGAACATTTCATGCTACACTCATTCCCAAATGTTCTTTAATGTTGAAAAACAATGACTTCAAGATTAAAGAAATGCTCCAAATTCTGAACACCAGTTTAAAAGCAGGATGCAACAGGAGCTTCCAAAAGTGTTTTGCCACAGGGACAATATTCCCTCTCTTTGAGAGTTTTCCTGCCATTGAGAGGAAAGGCAAACCAGCAAAAGCAGTGACAACACTCAGATGACGCCCTGTCCCTCTTGGGGCCAGCAGGATACCATTCCCAGAGGGATCCTGGAGCAGCCCATCAAATAAGACACATCACACAGGCATCCCCTTAGCAGTAAGTCAGTTGAACTGCTGGACATAACATTTTCCGCTGCTAATACTGGCTTTCTCTTCTGGTGTTGGATTAGTAAAGCTGCTGCATCCATCACACACTTAAAAAGACCATGTGCAAACCTGCCTCCCCCCGGGGCATCTCCTGGGGGGCGAAAAATGAGCTCTCTAGTTAGTGCTTAATACTTGGAGACGAGATGCAACTTTGCAGCAAATACAGTGGGAAAGAAAAATTCATGACACAGCCTTTCATTGAAAATCAATAAAGCCCAGACCTGCCTGTGATGTACACACTCAATTTATTCTTCGCTCGGCTCACTGCGTCTTCACCACCAGCCCTCTCGGATCAGCCAGGTCCTTGCTGAAAGACACAGTGTCCCTGCCCACGTCTGGGTCATGGCACTGGTGTCACCAGAGGCACATCAGCATGGGGCTGTCACCTCCATGAGCCTCGCAATCCCAGGCCCCCACCTGTAGCAAGCCATGCTCCTATGGCTGTGATCCAGCCCTACAGCATCCCTCCCCACAAAGTGTCTGGGAGCAACAGCCCAGCTGTGTCCAGTGGCAAAGGCAATTCCAAAATTTCCTTCCATCTCCCAGTGGGTTCCTACAGCTCTAGCTAAGTGCTGTGCCAGGAAGACACTCTGGATTTGCAGTTGGAACACCTCTGTCTTGAAAACACATCTTAATTTTCCCCTATCCCCAGCAGCCAAGAAACCTTCCTGGAAGTGATGATGGACTGAGCCATCCTCCTGAGTCAAACTAGGACATCCTTCAGCCCTGCCTGAACCCTGTCCATGGGACCCCCATCATTCATCCTGTCCTGTTCCCCCTTCCCCTCTGAGGGAGGCGTTGAGAGCCCTGTGAGACACCCAAAATCCCTGCAGATTTAGGCGTTAGCCTCTGCCTTTAACTGTTTTCCTTCCTCCTCAAATCTCCCTCACAGTGCAGAAAACAGTCCCAGAAAGGAGGAGGGGGGATGGGGGGAGGGCGTGTCCCTGAGCTTTGCCCACCCCCTGCTAGGGAGACCCCAAAATTCTGTGCAGACGGAGAAACGGCTGCTCCCTTCTGATGCTGGGCTTGCATCCTACATCCCTCCTGCAGCCAAAACCTCCCGGGAGACAGGAGGGCAGCTGAGGGATGCAGGCAGGGGAGATGCAGCACGGCATCCCCTCCCTCCCGCTCTGTCCTCTCTCCAGCTCTGCCTCTCCTCTTGCACGGATCCCATACTGCCACCCTCACCCACAGCCACCAGAGCAGGACCAAAGAGCCGCCCAGACAGCGGGGTGAGGGGCAGATGCCAACCCAGCCCCACAGCAGCTGCGTTTGGCACAGGGCTGGCTGTGCCTAGCTGTGAGCAGAGAGCTGAGGGGAGAGGTGGGTGTCCCGCTGTGCTGGGGGCTCGTGCTGGGCTCTGCAGCACAGCCTGACCTACTTTCTCGGGCGGCACAGTCACACCAGCCGCAGCAGCAGCGCAGGGTTTCTTTTCTCCTCTACCACATACAGATGTCTTCTTACAAACTGGCAGCGGGATCACGGCAGGGTCCCCTCTGTGCCACCACCTCGAAGCATTGGCTGTCCCCTCCCTCACCTCCAGCCAGTCTTGCTGCCTTTGAATGGGTGCCCTCCTTTCCCTACCCTTTCCCCAAAAATTCACGGCACATCTCAGCCAAGAGAAGGATTTATTGATCGTCTTATCTGTGTCTAATCCCAGCCAGAGCGCCGCGATAAACGAAGCCGGCTAAATAAAATGCCTTCCTGCAAGGTCTCTGTGTCGAGAGCAGCTGGCTGCTAGCGGGGTGCAAAGCGGGGAGCAGTCCCCAGGGCCCCCGGACCCACCTGTGCAGGGAAGAGCAGCCCAGGATGGCAAAGGCCTTGAAAGAAGGAGTAATGTGCTATGAACACCCATTCGAAGCTGAGGGCAGGGGTGGGGGACAAACCAAACCCCAACTATTCCATCTAATCGATGGTAAGCAGTTTAAATGCTCTTTCACTGCAGTTCAGGGAGCCCTAATTCCAGGCGTGACCTGAATCTCTTTAAAAAAAGAAGGGAGGGGAGGCAGGCAGGCAAGGAGTGGGGAGAGCCAGAAATGCCAGGGATGCTAATTTGTCCCTGTTTCCTCTCTGCAGAACAGCATCTGGGAGAAAAAGCACCTGCTAAAGAGAAGGGATCCCCGCAGAGCAGAGATCCGGAGGTGCGTGCTCGCAGCCATCCCTATTCCCCAGCCTGGACTGGAAACCCTTGATGCAAGAGCAGGATGATGGATGCTTCTGTCTCTGCGAGAGCAACCTGGGGTGCCGACGAGCACTGAGAAACCAGCCCACCCCAGCACGAGAAGGGAGCAGGGGAGCTCAGCCCAAATGCAGTGTGGCCATATCCAGGTCAGCTGGTGAGCCTGCTGGGAAGCACGGGCTATAAAAAGCATGGGTGAGATGCTGGGATCATCCCAGAATGGCAAGAACAGATTGGGATGGCCCTGCTCTCTAAGTGAGCAGTGCCAGGGTGGCGTTGGGCTGTAGAGGATGGCACCAGCCACACAGGACCATGGGCAAGCACCCTTCTCCCTGGGATTTCCAAAGTAATGATCCATGAGACAGTGCTGACTAAGAGTTACTGCTAGTTTCCCAGAGGGAGATGGGGTGTGGAGGAAGGGGGACTGAGGTTGCCAAAAAGGCAGGACTGGCAGATGGAGAGACGCGGTTTGGCACCCACAGCCCTGACGAGGAGGCAGAGGAGGAGGAATTGCTATCCCCTGCATCCTGCTGTGCTTGGTACCAAGTGGTTGTGCTCCCTCAGCAGGGAGATCCCATGAAGAGCACCAGCCTGGTGCCCTGCTCTGCAAGGAAGTGCCAGCCTGGGACCCTACCTTGCATGGAAGCAGACATCATGGGTGCACTGGAATGGGGACAAATCCACTGCCCAGACAAGCCTGTCCTCAGCCTATTCCTGGACAAGGCACATGCATGTGGCCAAGAGCTTTCCCCTACCTCAGCACGGCCCCAAATCCCCTACAGACAGTGGACGGAGGCAGGGCTGAGGCTTTCATCTCAATCTGTTCCCATCCTGCTGCTCTCCTGCCGCCCAGTGTCATGACGTCCCCTCTGCTCTCCCCAGGAGAATCACAAATCTTCCTGCAATCCCTCCTTGGAGACCTGAGCTTTGCCAGACTCTGTGCCAAGCACCACAGACCAAAGGGTTAATGGGTGATGAGGGGGAAAGGCTGCGATGCCTGTTCCCCACTCCCTACCCCCTGTCCCCCCGCAACGGGACCTCTATGGGCAGCAGCCACTGCAGCCCTGCCCCCTAGCCCCAATTTCGGGAGAGCCTGGCAGGGCACGAAGGGAGCTGTCAGGCCCCATCATGACTCACACAGTCATTTCTCCCTTCAAGCCAGGAAAAAAAAAAGACATAATAAAAAAAAAAAATCAGGCAAACGTTTGAAAAACTGGAGATAAACAGAAGAGAGAGGAGATGGAGGCAGCTAATGAGGTCCCCGGCCCCGATGAGAGGTGCGAGGAGAGCACAGATGCTTCTTGGCCAGCAGCGATCCCACCCGTCGCGCACAAGGAGCACACAGGGGACAGCACTTTCCGGCAAAGCCCTGGCACCACTGGCAGGGACCCGCGGGCAGCTCCAGGGAGCCGTCCCCAGGGCGGTGGAGCAGCCAGCCCCGGGGCCAGGACCCCTGGCAGCCCTCGGGCAATGTCTGCACAGCCACACAGCACGGGGATGGCAGGATACCCTTGCCCCATGGAAACCTTACCGAGCTCTAGTGACTGGGGTCACTCCCAGATTTATTTTTCTCCCCCTAGTCTATGAAACACCCACAAGCTTTTAAATGCTCGGCTGAGAGGAAGCCAGAACCCCAAGTGTGTTCCCATGCAGACCCCCAGCTTCCCTACGATATAGCCACCCCCTGCTCTAGGGACTGAAAAAGAAGAAAAGCCAAAAAAATCTTGATTCTTATAGCTAAAACCAAATGTGTCACCTCAGTAACAAATTGGCCTGCCTGCCTGGCAGAAATTGCTCTGTTAAAATATATATCCATATTATTCTTTTTGAGTTGCCTTTCCCAAATCTGTTCAAGAATGGGGAAGTTTTAAAGTCCCTGTGGACAGCAAGTCTTTCTGCTCCCTTCCTAGCACCCAGCGAGGTAATTATCTGCCAGGAGCCCCGGGCTGTGCCACGGCTCGTTACACTGCTAATTAGCTGAAACAAGCCAGTCCTCCGGGGCACCCCAGGTCCATCCCCATCCCTCTCTGCCTTCCTCCTCCTCCTCCTCGCCCCAGAGGGCACAGCAGAGCATCTTGTGTTTAGCACAGAAGCTAGGAGGGCCTTGTACTCCTCCCTTGGGTGCCAGAGGTGCAAAGGTACCCCTGCCCACCCAAGGGATATGGGACAGAAGGACCCCAGAAACTTATCCATTGACAAGAGGATGCTCCTTGCCATGAGGCTGATGAGGACACCGCGGAGAGCACTACTGCTGGTACCAAGAGACTTACAAAGTGCATAATTTAGAGTCTGCTTCAGCCTCTTCTGGAGGGATACTTAGGAAGTGGAGGCTTCCCAAGAAGTCTTCTCTTCCCAAAATGAAAGAAAAAAGATCTGATCTTGGAGGCATTTAGATCTCCCCGCTCGGACTTCTCTAGCTTTCGCTCCTCACAAGTTTCCCTGTCTCCTCACCAGGCAAAAGTCACGTTTAAATAAGCCACCAGCTTTGCCAGGAGAAGGGCAGAGCATGAGCTGCCTGCTGCCAGGGCGAGCATCTGCAGAGCGGCACGGGAGGCAGGAGTGGCACGGGAGGCAGCCACGGGAGGCAGGAGCAGCACAGGAGGCAGCCACCGGGAGCGCAGGGAAGATGCCCCTCGTGCACGTGATGCGTCGGGAGGAGCATCCCCCAGTGCCTGGCCCAGCGAGATGGGAGGGAGCCGTCAGAGCCCAGCCACCCTACCAGGATGGCTTCAGGCTGCCAGGATGCCACGCCATCATCCTCCTCGCCAGCAGCGCCAACAGGATCTCAATGGAACGTGCAGATGGGCGCACTCCCCACCCTTGGATCGCAGAGCACACACCGGATCAACGATCAGAGGAACGCGGACGGCAGCTTGGGCTCTCCGGATTTACACCCATCCCTTCCTGATGCTTCAGTGCAAGATGTCCGAGGCCCCACACCACCAGGAGCAGGGACTTTAGATCCCAAAGGAGCAGCAACAGCAAGAACTGGGGCTGTTCTCAGCATGTAAGCTGGGCACCCAGCACCGAAACCTCCCAACCTTCACAGCATGAAGCTACTTATCCAAAACTATACCAGGACGCAGAAAGGAACCCCAGATCATCGCTCCAGGGGATCCAAGACTCTGCTGGACCATACACACAGGTTGTCCTCCATCCCCCAGAGGCTCCCCGCTCAGGCTGGATATCCCACTCTGCCCCAGGGAGCCCCGGGTAGGGCTGAAACAGCCCTCAGCCAGCTGGTGCAAACCCAGGGCTTGCGTGTTCCCAACGTCAATCCCTGCCCACTGCCTGCTTGTTTCAGCTTCCCCAGGAGATGCAGAAGGGGATGAGGCTGTTTCTGCATACCAGGGCTGCCCCACAGAAAGAAATCGGTGGGGCATCTCCTGCGATTAATGGGCAGGATCCCAGCACTCACTGGAAACACCAAAGGTGCGATGAGCACAGAACTCATTCCCATCACCATAAGGAAGACAGGTCTACCCCCCCACGAACCCCCCTCTTACTGCAAGGCTCTGGGGCCCCCAAATGTGTGGAGCTCCTCAAAGGCTGCAGCACCCCAGATGGACAGGAGGAACAGGCACTCACCCGGGCACCGTTCCTGGGTAACTCAAGCTCCTCTTCCCATTCCCCCCACTCAACCAAGAGCGAGACCAGCTTGCAAGCCAGTGCCCGCTGCTCCACGCTCACCTGTGCTCTGCCCCTTCGGAGAGCGGCTTGGAGCTGCTCAGCCTTTGCAACAAACTCCCTTCCGCAGCAAGACATCAGCCTTTGGGTGCTGCCTGCCCCTTCCACGCGCTGTCTGCTCTGCCTGCCTTGGGGATTTTTTTCCTTTTTTCCCCTCCACCCCGTAGCGTTTTGAACGTGCAGATGCCCCAGCTTCTTAAAATTCAGCCTGGGGGCGTGGGAAGTGTTTTGGAACATGCCCAAGCTGTCTGCTCCGTGCGTGCGCGCTGCTAAAAACGATCCACCTACTGCCCCCATCTCCTGCACCGCTTGTCAGCGCCGCCGTGCCTTTCCAAAGATAAGCAAGCTTACACACGCAGCCCAGGAGCAAAACCCCGGGAGCAATCCCATCGGGGCGGGGGGAGACTTCTCTGCTCAGGCACCAGGTAAACTTTCCATGTTGGAGTGGACAAGGAGCAGGGTGCCAGGTCTAGTGGAAGGTGTCCCTGCCCATGCTAGGGGGATGAAATGAGATGATCTTTAAGGTCCCTTCCCACACAAACCATTCCATGATTCTATGATGGCGCTGGGAATGATGTCCTTGAGCCAGCACTACCTTCCTATCACAGCGAGGACAGAGCACCACTGCTGGCGCAGGGAGAACACATGAAGAAAACCAATTTACTTGCTCTCAAAGGATACAGCAGCAGGGAACAGAGCCACCCTCATTACCATGGGGGTGTCATATCATGGGCTGCACTATAAACACATGTTTAGGACACCCCGCTCGGCAGCCCTGCCCGACAGCTGAGCATCCGCACGGTAGCACGGTCCAAGGGAGCGTAACACATCTCCTCCCCGGCAATTCCCAAGGGCTCCACCAACAAATAATCGAGCTACAGAGATTTGACAAATTAACCTGTAAAACATTGCTGGCAAAGCTCAGCTTGTCTGAGACACCAGCAGGCAGCTCTCAGGGGGGCACCCAACCAAGGTAACGGAGCAAGGCCAGCACACACCAATTCAGAGTCTGGCTCCAGCTGCCACCATGTTAAAAAAAGAAGGGTGTATAAACCACTGAGGTTGGGGTTTATATACCAGGAGAGATGGGCTGAGCCCTCCTGCCACATGCACAGTGTATGATGATGGCTCTAAGTCCCCAAGGGACAAGGACAGCAGGGCCAGCTCCGGCCCAACAGCATGGCTCTGGATTCAAACACAAGCTGCTCAAAATCAGTGACAAGGTTGCTTTTTCTTTTGCTTTGAAATCCCTCTGGCAATCTAGCCTTCAAGGGCTCATCAATCCATTCAGGGCCGTCTCCCCCCCCCACCACATCACTGCTCTGCAAATTTGAGTGAAATTGATATTTTCCTATCAGAAACATGAAATTTCAAACACACAGAACATTGGATTTGAAAGCTGACTTTTGTTGGGAAGGTGCCTGTCTCTTTGTTCACAAAAGGGCTCATTTTTCCTGGAAAAGGGCCCAGATTTTGAGTGAAAGATCAATAACATGCAGAAAACGGGTCCTTTTATTTAATTTTGCCATGATACCAGAAAGAAAAGAAAGAATCCAATGCTGAGACTGAATGACTTCAAAATATTTTGCATTTGTTTACCCCAGTACGACGCTGGAGCATCTATTGAAAGGAGCTCAATGGGAAGGATGCAGCCTTTGGGGCTTCCCTAGAGCATCCCTTTATCACCTGCTGGTACCCCACTGGGGACATCATCCCTGGCACTGCTCCGGCTCAACCCCAGTCCTTTTTTCAGGGTATTATTAGAGATTTAACTGCTGCTTCCTCGGCCCTGCCTATTCTAAGGAGCTCTCTCACTAAAATGTTCAAGGATGACCCTCTGCCTACACTAATTATGAGGAAGGGTGAATCAAACTTTTATTGCAATTACAGCCTGGGTGGGGGGAATAAAGGAACAAAAAAATACACCACGAAGACACAGCATTCAAGACGCCGTGCAACAGTCATGACATGCTGCATCCTCCCCATCCATATGGGGGAAAACTAACACTTTGGCAAATTTATGAGGATGTGTGAAAGTGATTATATTCCTGAAAATATCTCAAGTGGAACGGCCTACCTGGCATATTTTGTTAGTCATGAAACACGTTCCCTCCACTGACTGTAGTTTGTGGCTTTCCATCTGCTTAAATACTTTAAATACCGAAACTTTCTTCTTTTTTTTCCCCCCAAGCTGAAATAGCAGTCCAGCAGCAGAGTGCTGACTCAGGGGCGGGGGACGAGGACAGGCTCACCACCAACAAAGAGATGTAGAAGATGCCATGCCACAAGGGCAGGAGAGCAGAGGACTCACCACGTGGGTGATAAGTCCTGCCCCTGGCCAAGAAATGCAAGAGGTCAGTTTGTGTTCATTAATTAACTGAATTAATTGAATTAGTGTCCAGCAAGGGAGCACCGAGTGCAAACCAAAAGAATATTATTTTGGGTCAAGTGTGGACATGAAAGGGAAAAGGTTAAAGGAAAGAAATGGTACTGGTTGGCTATTTTAATTTCATTTGGCCAGGAAGAAAAAAAGGCAACAGTTGTAAAGGTTACAGGTCACTGCTGCCAAGCCCAGATTTTAGCAAGATGGGGTTTATGGGCACTTGTTCCAGGGCAGTCAGCACCTTGGTCCTCCCAGTTCCTGCTTTCAAGGGGAGTGATGCCCCTTTTGTCCTTGGGGGGCTGGGGAGAAGGCTCCAAGGCACCACTGTCATCAAGGGGACCTGGGGCTACTTCCTGCCCTCTCCTGCTCTTTAGTTAAGAGTTCCTATTTTGAAGCCCTGGCTGGAGTTTCTCTGGCCGCAGTGGCTGGAAGTGGAATGGGCATGCACAGGGATGCAGCCAGAGTTCAGCACTGGGGCAAAGAAAACCCAGACAAAACTCCCAGTGTCAAAGGAGATGGCCAAAGGGCAGCCACAGCAGCAGAGCAACACCCCCAAAACATTTAGGTGCAAGCCCATTCCCACCAGGGAGGCGCCCTTAGATGTGCTTGAGGGTGGGGAGGCCCTGGCACAGGCTGCCCAGAGCAGCTGTGGCTGCCCCATCCCTGGGAGTGTCCAAGGCCAGGTTGGACAATGGGGCTTGGAGCAACCTGGGACAGTGGAATGTGTCCCTGCCCATGGCACAGGGTGGGACTGGATGAGCTTTGAGGTCCCTTCCAACCCAAACTAATTCTATGATTCTATTATCATGTACCCAGGGAAATCTTGGAATAGCAACACTAACCAAGGATTTATCCACAATGGGATCATTTTGAGTCATCAAAGCAGTTATTTACTGGTTGCACAAGGCAATGGCAATTGTGCCCCTCAAAGCCACAGTGAACAGTACTCACGGTGTAACTACAGTGCAACTACTCTTTGCCTGATTATGGAGAATGATCAAAGTATGGGAGCATCTTGGCTGAATCACCTCCTCCCCGGGGCATGCAGGCTGTGCAAGAGAAACCCCTGCTACAGATACACATAAAGTGGAGCAGAGAGCAGCGGAACATGATGAACATTTTCCCAAATGGCAGCGCAAAGCTGAATATTAGGTGATTTGTGGCAGATTTCCTCCAAGTGAAAATCTCTCCTACCATGGTGGTAGGTTTTCACAGCTCATTTGGCTTTTCATTTGCTGAACGGCTTTGTGCTATTTTCCCTTGCAGGACAAGGCCTCATCATTTGTGTTTTCTAACAGTTTTTTTTTTTCTCCTAGGAGAAAACCATCTCTCCTCCTGCTCTCTGTGAGCCTAATTCTGCATCTCCAGCTGGCATACAAGGGTTTTGGAGTTACTCTCACTTTTCAGGGGGATAAATCACCTTGGAGGGCAGGGGCTTTTTTCCAAGGTCCAATACCTGGAGAAGGAGTTTCTCCTTCCAAATGCAGATAGTCCCCGAGAGAAATAATCCCATGGGAAATAATCCAGTACAAAGAGGGTTTATTGCATCTTTTCACAGGCTCTTTCTTACTGACAATTGATGAGTTCATAGCTACCAATATCCATTAGAGGGTTTATTTTATTTCTTGTTAGAAAATAAAAAGGCAGAGCCTGAGAAGAGTAAAACCAGCCACAGAGACTGAAGACTGACAAGAGCTGCCTGGCAGACAGTGAGTGAAAATGCTCTGACAAGATGAAATGTTTTTTCTTTCATTGAAATCACTCCCTTTCCGAATGACTAATACACAGCTATCGCACCATGGATATTTCCAGAGTGATGAGATGTTTTTAAAATATCTCACTGTGCCTCAAAATATCTCACTCTGGCTCAATAGATCATCCAAAACACCACCCACGGAAATCATAAATAAATAGATACTATAGTGCTGTAAAAGAGCAGACTGGCCAGGGCCAGGGCAGCATCTTTCATCGGTGAGTCAACAAGGCCACTGAACCCCTCCCCTCGGCACGTGGCTCCTGCAGCCGGGCTGTGTGGAGATGGAGACACCAAGCCCTTGCAAACAGGGCTGGACACCTCCTACTTTCCCAGCACCTTCGCAGAGCTGTCCTGTACAGCTCCTTGATGACACAGATCTTTCCTTGAATGAGCAAACTGAATGTAAGAGGTACAGTGGACTCCATGGTACCAGCAACTGCCCGCACTCAACATCACAGCAGCCACTAAGAAGGCAGGTGACATTCTCTGACCCATGGGCCACTCCTGGAAATCCATGTGCCCCCTCAGGCACCTCCCTTGCCTACGCAACAGCTTCAAACCTCAAGTTGCAGCAACCAGAAATACCCCATCCTACTACTGCCCTGAAACACATCGCTCCCATCGGGAAAGGGACAGCCCTGCCTTGGGAACAGCTGGTGTTGGGTGACGCACCAGAGGGGGTGACTGCCAGCCCGGCAGCCCCCGCAGCCCCTCGCCCCGGGCGGTAGGGACCAGCCCAGCACAGCACTCACTGAAGAGGCAGGAAGCTCCCGTTCTCCTGACAAAAGACTCCGAGGGATTGCACAGAGCCAGGAAGCTCCTGCTCTCCTGACAAAGACTCCGAGGGATTGCAAGGACTGAACGGTTGCAAAGCCGCCCCCAGGCAGCTGATTTTTTACACATTTCGATGCACTTGCTCCAGGCTTGGAGAGGAAAAAAAGCCACAAAATGGCAAGAAGAAACCATGGAGCAGGGCCGACTTGCCATGCACGTGCTCCAACCATTCTGTGTGCAGAGAGGACAAATCCCCGTGCCATTGTCCTCCCTGAAGGGAAGAGACCAGAGTCCCATCCCAGGCTTGGATCTCAGTGCAAGGACAACTCTGGTAGCACAAGCAAAACTCCCAGGGAGTTGGAATGCAGACATATTTTTAAAAGCTCTCTGAATCCTGGTGCCCACAGCTTAGATCCAGCCCAAGGAGAGCTGTGACTCCCAAAACCTCAGCCCAGCCCAGCCCTGGCTCACTCTGCAGGAGCTGACTGTGCTTGTTTTCTTCCCTAGGAATCAGGCAACACTCTTTGTTTTGCTGATTGAAGGGAAAGAGAGCAAATCGTTTTGAGGAACTGAAAATGGGCTCCTTTGCTTTTCTCAGCAAGATAAAAAAATGGTTCAGATCACCCAGGTTGTGCTGTTCCTAAGTTGTTTCCTCTTTAGTGGCATTTACTGAAGTGCATTTTGAAACTTGGGGAGATGAAGCAGCTTTTCAGAATTGAGTCAAAATATATCCTTTGGAAACCACACAGTCTGATACCTGTCTTCTTTTCAAAAGGGCTGAAGCTACTTGTCCAGCAGAACAGGAAGTGGTGGATTCCCTGGGTTCAAGGAAGGAAAACACCTTGCCACAGAAATTCAGTCCTACTGCTGAGGTATATGGGGAACCCAGCAGCGATGGGCCATTGACACTCTTCACAGAATTCTGCTAGCCCCAGTCCTTCCTATCAATCTCTGCATGGCCTTTCCCTGTGCTCCCCCTTCTTCTCACCGGAAACAGGCAGCACTGAGAGGCTGCAGAGAGATGACAGAGATGCTGCAAAGGCAGAAGGGAGAAAGACAAGGCCATGCATTTCCAATGAAGATAGCTCCAACATCTGTCCTCAGCCACAAATGTATTCACCCGCACAGACACACTCATCAGATGAGGCTCTAAAATATTTACTGCCCAAATATCAATCCTCATAAAGCGAGGCAGCCATTTGGGCTCGGGGAGGGGGAAGGAGACGGGGTGGGTTGTCAATAATGTCATAACCACGGGCAATTTTATGTATCTCTGGAAATGGCCAAGGAACACGCAGCTTGACAGATGTGCAAACGGGTAATGCAGGCTCCCTAGTTATGAGCATGAGGATGTCAAGAGGAATAGATGAGCAGTAATTCAAAGTATATTGGGCTTAGAGAAGTACATGGGCATTGTAATGAATGCAGGATGGGCACTGTGGTGGAGGGAAGGCTGAAGGAGGATGAGGAGGAAGTGGGATGCAGGCCTGGGAATGCAGCCCCTGTGGTGCTGGGGAGTGAGTGCAGGGACAGGGGAACAGGCTGGGCGTTTGGTGGGCAGAGTCACGCTGCCATGGGGTGTTACTGCACCGAGGGATGTGTCAGCCTGTCTGCTGCTGCTAGAGGCTGGACCAACCTCCAGGCTCCTTCTTCCTCCTTCGCAGCTGCATCTCTACACAAGCCTCTCCCACTATTGTACCACCTTTCCCTTCCCTCGCTGTAAAACTCAAAGTTTTGGACAAATACCTATATTTTTCACCAAGAAGTCAAAAAAAACCTCCCCACAGAACCAAATTAAGTTTCAAGTGTAGTCTCAGCAGAACTACAGCTTTTATTTTTGCCTTCATCTCCAAACTAGAAAACAAGCCCGACGCCGCAGCAAGGGCTGCTGCCGCCCCCAGCGCCGCCTGCAAGGCGCAGGCACTGCTCACACCTCTGACTGTGCCTCACCCGGCATTTCCCCATCCCACCTCGGCAGCCTTTAAAAAGCAGCATCACACAGACACACGCTACACCCCCGGCCGCACGCTGCCGCCTCCCGCACACGCTCCCGCCCCGGAGCCGCGAATCCCAGCCGCACGACGGACCACGGAGGCTGCTTGGCTTTCAACGTGAGGGGCTGGAAAGAAAGGAAAACCGATTTCACTAGGCATGGGATGCTGGGCCATGCTTCTTCTCAGGTGTTTGGTTTGCCAGAGGAGTGAGGCAGCACGGTGCAAAGAGGACCACTGGCTGGTCACAACTGACCTCACAGGATGGCACACATGGACATCTCAGCTCCATTCTTTTTTCCATAAGATTTGCCTCCTTTAGCATTTCTGGCAGTGAAATTCCCACTCTCCCACGTCCTCCAATGCTCTTTGAAGGGACACAGTCATTGGCTGCAGTGGTGGAGCCACGCACACCCTTCCTCCCTCTCAGCTCCTGCACAGAAGTTCATCGTTTTTCCACAGCCTGGTGCTTTTGGAGCTGGGGGGAATTACTCATGAAGGCAAGCAGGCACCCCACACACCAGCAATCACTAAAAGGTGGTTTTTCCTGTGGAAAAATCCATGAATCACTGTAAAAGTCAGTTTGGCTCAAACCCAGCTACACTGCTCACCATTGTTTATTAAAAAGAATTAATGACCAATCTTTTTCCTGGCCGATTTTATGAAATATGACTTATCCCAACCATTCACTACTAAGTTGTTACAACATCCAGCTGCAAACATCCTCTGTGTGTGCTCTGGCAGCTTTCCCCATGGCTCACAGAGTGACACTCAGTTTTGTTAGCTCAAATGACCAATGACTGAAAAAGCTTGAATCTTGAAGGAATATTTTCTACAAGTCTCAGACCGCAGATTTTCACTCCTTAGATACACTTTTGGCACTGGTTGTTCCTGCAAAGGTGTTGCTTAGTGAATAATCCTGCTGGAGCTGGGGAGCCCTGGGGTGTTCAGCCATGGGCAAGGGGTGACACCAGGAGGAGGCATGGGCACAGGCAGAGTAGGAGCTGACACACACATGGCACAGCTCCTCTGCCTTCCATAAAAAAACACTCTCTGCCACCATCCCAACCAAGCCACATGCAGGCAGGTGCCAGGAAGGGCAGGCAGGGGCTGGCATCACTTGGCGTGGGGACAGCAGCTCTGACCCAGTGAGGCAACCAAGCGGGAACAAATCTATAATGAAAAAATCTCTTTTTCTTTCCAAAAAATGTCCTTGTTACAATTTATTTCTCCTGGCGGCACCCTCCTGTGCACAAGAGCTTGGCCATGACATGGTGTAAGAGCAGGAAACTTCAATGCCCATAGTTGTGAGAGCAGGAAAGAGAGATAATTGCACTTCTTGCAGCAGCAGTAACTTATCTTGAGGAAACTTTTCCTGCTAATGAGGCCATTCTGTTCAGACATTCAGCAAGAGTTGAGAGGGCCGGTGCTGCTGCTGGCCCAAGGTGGGTGCAGGCAGAGGGCAGGTGGGGTGGGAAAAGCAGCCCAGGAAACCATCACTACGGTCTCAACCTCATCACTTTGCAGCTTACTGGAGCTCAGTTTTCCAGTGCTAGCACTGTACCAGTGAGCTGGCTTTAATTTATTTCTCCTCAAAAACAAACAAAAAACCCCCCCACTACATCAGTTATTGTCTCCTCTGTCTCCTCTTGCCTTTGGCTACATGCTGGTTTCAAGGCATCTCCTGGTAGAGCTGCACCTGCCATCCAATCCTAGGCCTCTGCAAAGGATTTTCTTTCTGCATCATTGCCCACACCCTTACAGGCCCCGGGGAGCCCATGGCTGGCACTGCCAGGGGCACGTGGGGACAAAGCCTCTGTGTTGATGAGTGCCAGCTGCTGAGCGGGATGCCTGGGCTGCAGCAGCTGGAGGCAGAGGTAGTGATTTGTGTGCTCACCTGGAAAGGCAGACATCCTCTCATGCCTTGCAGAGCTGCTGAGAAACCAGCTCCTGGCTATTTTCCTGGGAGTTTAATGCCACCATACTCCAGCTACTAGGAGAAGAGGCAAATCCCCTCTCCCTTGGGTCCAGACAACCCCATAGCAGGTGCAGAGGTGAGACAGCTTCCAGGAAAAACGCTTGGAAGGTGGCAGTTGCAGCCAGATGGGATTCCATTTCCTGTTTTGAAGGGACCATGGGACACTGCCTGCAGTGTGGCTGTGCTCTGGCACATTCCAGTCAGAGCCACCAGCGCCAGCCTCGCTCCTCATCGGCATGCCAGGCACACGCATCCCAGTGGCACGGGGCTGCTCTTCCTGCAATCTGTGTACCCAAGCGGCAGCACCAGGAAGGCTTGGAGAAGTAGAGCAAGAGTGGAGAAAAGGAGGGAGCGAGGCCCAAAGCCACAGCTGAGCACAGCACGGCAGCTCAGGCTGCAAAGCCAAGGCTGGCAGTATTGCTCCAGGTACCTGCACGACCTTGAGAGCCCTGGATGAGCCGCAGGGAGGAAAGGAAAGCCTCGAGCAGCAGCTCAGTGTGCTGCCAGGGACAGAGTAAGTCAGGCAGGGGACAGAGGGTGGCTGCCATTTGGGATGTGCCACCCCAACAACAGAGCATACCAGATGGACCAGGCTGCTTTTACCTCAGTCTCAGCCCCAAAAAGGCAGCTCACAACCCCCACACCTTCTTTCGACAGCATTTTGTGGGTCTTGGGTTTGTTCCCATGAGCGCACGTGTGTAGGAAGAGGTGAACACCTCATGTCACTCCTCTGGGACCCAGAACAGGGCAGCTAAAGGTGGAGTAGGCTTTACCTGTGCTCCCCAGAGGGAAGGGCAGCCAGCCCCACGCTCTGCCAGGCAGGAGACACTGCCAGCACACAGGCAAGCCCCCAAGATCACAGTGTGTGTATCTTGAGAGCTCAGAATAAATATTTAAAGGTGGAGGGAAAAAAAACCTGCTCATCTCTGCAAGCAAGTTCTCTGTCTTTGCTCTGGGAGTTGAGACAGAGACAGAAAAATGACAAAGGAGACGCAGGTTTCAGCAAATCATGGGCACATCAGAAGTGATGGCTTTCAGATGCTGGCTTTGCTGCAAGACAAATTCTCTCCTGGCTGGATGCCTGACAACCCCGACAGCCCTCAGGGACTGCAGGTCTGCCTTCCCTCAGACACATGGGGCTGCAGTGAGCCCACATTCTTACACCTCTCCAGCAAGGGACGGGAACCACATGTTCTCCAAATCCCCTTCCAAGCCAGTTAGAGCTGGTCCTGACCTGTGGGGACATGTGACCCCTGCTTGCCCTGTCCTGTGAGTATGTAGAAGGTGATGGGCTCTGCATCACAGTGTTGGACAAATGTTCCCAAATCTGTGTTCCCACAGGAGCTCTAACAGAGGAGCAAACCATGGCTCAGCTATCTCCATGCCTCACATGAGCAATGGCTGGGGGGAACAATGGGAGGTGACAGCTCTGCTCAGCTCCCAACAGCCCTGTGCAGGGCCATTGCTCGGAGGCAGTGGCCGAGCAGCCACAGAGAACGAGATGTTCTGTATCACAACCCTGTCCTTAGGATGCTTTTATTTCCAGAGAGAGCTCATTAGCTCTGGTTGTGCAGAAGTTCAGGTTTTTTCTCCCCCTGTTACCAAGAGCTGGAAAACTCCACTGAATAACGTGTCTGAGAACAGGTGGAACAAAGACAGGGCATGGTGGGGAGAGGAGCAACTAAACCAGAGATAATCAAAGCTGCAGCTGTAAGGCTGCAGCCTCACATCTCTTATAATCTCTGCCTCCTTCGGATTTCCCAGCTGGAGTGGTCTCTGCTTGCTCAGCCCCACTCACCATAGTGCCAGGGCTGCATGACTTGGCTCTGCTCTGCTCCAAGGGGATAGGAGATGCAGAGGAGAGTTTGAGATGGAGGGAACTGGGCTCAAGGCAGCCCACTGCCTTGGGATGCCAGGAGCTAAAGGGACTTGCAAATGCACTAAACAAGGAGGAAGGCAGTGTCTCTGGCACTGTCACAGAAGGAGTTTAATACAGGCACGTCCTACCCAGGGATGCTCCAGCTGTGCTACCTCGTCGGGATCAGCCTGGAGCAGCCACCTCCTTACCAAGCCCTGACACTCCTCTCCCATCACCACACGGTTCAGCATGCGCTGCGGGAGATGCAGCCGAGAAATCACGTACCAACAGCAGGAGATAAGCCACCTTCCCAGATATGATCACAAGCCCCATTATCTCCTTAACCCTTATGCATTCACTTATCCATCCCAGATCTATTCCTCCTTATCTAAATTCTCCTCCTGTTCTTTCCCATCTCTCATCATGGCTGGTCTCGGAGCACTGCGGCCTCTCCAGAAGCGATGGAGGCAACAGGAGAGCCTGATGCCCCGGGCAACTACTCACCACCGCTAATGGGATAGGCTCTGATTGACTGGCCCCGGCGATTTAAAGTTAATAAAATGTTAAAAGCAGCCCTATAAATCACCCATGCAGGAAGTGACCTGGACAGGACGCCTAACGAGTTAGCAGAAGTTTTATTTAAAAGCCATTTGTCTGAGAAGTGCAACACAAAAGTCAAATAACTCCTAGGAAAACAGCAGTGATGGAGCTACTGGGAGGATTAGAGCTGGCTGGATATTTACAGCCTGAGGATGTCACTCTCACTAGTGCTAACTGGCCCCTGCTTCCCAGCTGGAGCATCCCAGCTGATCCCAGCTCCAGAGCTGCACATAGGAAGCTCCCAAGTGAACCAGGACAAGCCAGATCACAGCTCTGACTCATATTTTTAGCTCTCTGAGTCCACTGTGACCTTCTCATAGACCTCTCAAAACAGGAGTCTCATGCCCCTGTCCATGTCCTCCGTGTGACAGGCTGGTGGCATCCTCATCTTCCTCCAGGCCTCAGCTGCCCTGCCCTAGGAGTCACACATGGAGAGGCTGCTATTCTCATATGCTACTGCACACAGCTGACATCTCTGTTAGCATGAAGAAGCTTGAAAACAAGAGGTCCCAAAAATCTCCAACTCCAAAACCAACTCAGAAATCAGGTTTTTGGTTTCCAATCCCAATTTCCACTCCTCAGCCATGAATACTGATTTTGCACCCATCAGGAGGGCAGCTGGGCCACATCAGCCTCAGCCCCTGCTCACTCCCCACAAGCTGAACTCTACTTTTTTAACCTTAAAAAACCCCTACGGCCAAGTGCAAGGAGCAGACAAGGGTGTTTCCCTGGAACTCAGCCCCCTCCCAAATGCTCTTCCCCACCCACCCCTTACTCTCCCACCGCAGGAAGCCTACAATACCCCAAAGGCCTTTTACAGTGAGAGGAAAGGCGGCTCGTGCTTGGGAAGCCTCCAGAGCATCGTTAAGAGGCAAATTATAGACAATTATCCTCGGAAGTACATCAGGGAAGCAGAGGCAGTCACAAGGCACCAGTCCCACCCAAGCCTGGCTCCTTGCAGCAGCAGAGTAGTTTCTGAAACTATGAGCAAATTCTGGTGGGATACAGTCTGCAAGCAACAGGAGCAACCCCACCTTTAAAACTACATTTTAAATGCAAGAGGCGTTCTCACTCCCCAGCCAGCATCTTTCCTCCCAGCAAGATGAGGGGAAGAGGAGCAGGTAGAAGATGCAACAACACAAGAAACAACCTTATTTCACTTGAATCTGCCAAATGAAATTGGGTTGCCTTTGCTTTTCACAGATAGCCTTACCTTGGGAGGGATGCAGGAGGCTGGGTGTGGACGCAGACGGTTCTCCTCGCCAGCGATGAGCACCTTCCAGGGGAGCAGGGAAGCCTAAGAGTGCCGGGGGGCTGCGGCCGGGGGGCTGCTCCGGCAGCTCTGTGGGCGCTGAGGGCGGCTCATGGCTCCCGGGCACAGGGGGCTGTGGGTGAGAAGGCACAGAGCATGTCAAGCTGGAAACACATGGCCCCGAGCATCCACCAAGCAAACCCAACCTCACAGAAAGGTGAAGAACTTAATATATTGGCATTTTTCTGTATTGTTCTTATTTCTCAAGACCAGTGGGATCTGCTTAGATCTGGGCACTAAGCAGGTGCGGATACCTTAAGAGGTCTGGCACCCCCTGAGGGGCTCCTGCCAGGCACAGGATGATTCTTGGGAACAGTTCCCAGAGGGTGTTATGTGCTTCCAGCATCACTGGTGGGGAGGGAGAGAAGGCACAAGCTCACCTGGGCAAGTAGCCCCAGCCCACACTGATGCACACAACCATGAACATGCAAGGAAAGGACCCCCCAGCTCAATGGGCCCAGCCAGGGGTCTCACAAGGCCAGAGCAGCTCTCTCCATTGCTCACAAGTCAAGGGGTTCCAGTGGCACCTCAGAAATGCTAAGAGAAAGCAGGTCCTTGACCTGCTGATCTGTGATCACTCCTCCCAAATTCAAAACTGAAAGGGAAGAAAGACCCTTTGCTAATGGAGGTGGTACATCCACCCATCCTGTAACCACCTTCACCTTCACATGCAGCACTCTCCTCTCCAGCTAGGGTTTGATTTAATACATTTATTTAGTGGAGAGTCCCCAAGGCAGAACTCACATCCTCTTTTTGCATCTCAAACAGTTTTGAGCAGTCAGTGTTTAACATATTAATAATAAAGTGATGGCACCTTGAAAAATCGACTGTCCTGTCCTCCAAAAAGGGACCACATCTCCCAATTACTCCAAAGGGCACTGCTTCAGAGCTCACTGAACAAATGGCATTTAGGTGCAGCCACCTTTTAATGGGAATGATGTGATCCTGCTACAGCTGCAGTCACAGAATTGCTAGGATTGGAAGGGACCTCTGGAGATCATCTAGTCCAAGCCCTCTAAGTAAGAGACCCTTTAGAATTATTAAAAGCATTATTACACATCTCCCAAATGACAGCATTACTGAAAAGACAATAAAATAACCCCCACCCCACCATGATGGAGGTGAACAATGCCAGGGCAGGGGTCAGACACAGCAGAGCCCACAGGCCTCCTGAGCCCTCAGGCCTCCCATGCCCTCAGGCTCCGCCATCCCCCACAGGCTCGGGAGGCCCATCAGGAGCCAGGCCCAAACGCAGGCCGCAGGGGCCCTTCCCTCACCGCGCTGAAAGGTGGGTGTGGGGGGTGCTCGCCCATTCCCCCCGTCCCAGAGCCCATGGGAGCCATGCTGACCTGCGGTTTCCCCGTGTTCCTGGTGTGCTGGTGCTTGGCAGCCAGGCTGGCCCTGACACCCACACGCACCACCCAAGATGGCAGCCAAGCGGATCCCATCTCCAGCTGTCTCCACACTGCACAGTGTGAGGGCAGGGGACAGGAGGGATGGAAGCAAGTTAAAAAATACCTCTTAGCTCAGGTATTTTTTAGCAGCCATCCCCTACCTGAGGTCTGCCATCCTACCCCATGTTGCCAGCTAAACTCAGCATCTCTCAGTCATGAAAAGTATTCATGAGGTTTGCGGTGGAGGCCGGCAAATATTTGCCAAGGATTCTTCCAAATCTCCGAGCCCGCCATGAGCTCACTGCAAATTTGTTTGCTGATCGTGGTCCTTGCGCTAATTTGGAAATGGAGAGCAAAGGAAAAGGCGGCTGTACAGCGTAGGGGAAGGCGAGCAAGCAGGATCCTATTCCATGGGGAAGACAACTCCACCGACCCTAACGAGGGCTCATTAATTAACACCTGCAGCACTGGTGTAACACTCAGCTCCTGATGCTGATTGTGGCTGAGGGAAGTGATCTCTCCGCACAGGCAACAACAGGGAACGGGAGGATGCTGCTGGGGGTGGCAACAGCAGCACCTCCAGGGTGTAAGGGCATGGATGTCCCCAGTCTGACCTCTCTGTGTGCAAAGAGGTGCTGGGAAAGCATCCTGTCCCCTTCACTGCTTCCTCCCAAAGTGGTTACAATCAGAGTTTCTCCTGTGGCTTCTCCTCTGATTTTGGCACCTCACCAAGTTCCAGCCCAGGCCAAGCACATTGCTAATTAGCTGCACTAATTAATCACAGTTTCCATTGTTTATTCTTTTGTTCTCGCACAAACACCCATGCTGCCTGGCGTGGTGAGCTGCCATGGCATTCATGGAGCACCAGCACAGCTGCTGGAGCTGACCCTAGGGAATGCAGGTCACTGGATGCTGGGCTCCCAGCTGGACACCAGGACAGAACCCACCCCTGGTCCTGCTGGAAAGTGAGTTAAAAGCCAAAGTCATCAATTCTGACCTGAAACAGCACAAGATTCACAACCCCACTCACTCTTCCAGCCTAAAATAACTCCTGCCAGCACAGCTCAGACCATATTTCTGAAACTCCAAGGAGGTCAGGAGCTGCTGGTGGGTCATTTAGTCCATTCCCCCTTTGGGAACTGTGCCTAAAGCACACCCAATGCTCAAACCTGGCCTCCAACACCTCCAACAACACCAATTCTACAGCCTCCGTTGGGAGCTTCTGAGGCTGCTGCCACCACTGTCAGGGCATGGACTGGGCTGCAGTTCACCTGCCACCATCCTTGGTCCCTCCTGCAGCACCAGTACCAGCCACCAGCATCAGCCACCGGTACGAGCCACCAGCATCAGCCACCAGCATCAGCCACCAGCACCAGCCACCAGACTGGGGTCTTCCCCTCTCCAGCCACTGGGATGGCTGACTGGCTGTCACTCCATCAGATCCCCCCAGGGAGACACCCCACACTTGCTCCCAGGAGTGGGCACAACAGCCGGAGTTGGCACACGGCCCCGGCGCAGAGGCAGCCATCCGTCTCTCTCCTGGCTAATCCCGAAATCCTGCCTTTGTGCTCATCACATCCACTGCCTGAGCATTAGGCACCCGCCGATCCCAAGCTAATCTTCAGAAAGCTCCCTCGCCCAGGGGGGTTCCCCTTCCCTAGGCAGCCCTAGTACCCCGAAGGCATGGGGGGACAGGAGGATACCTTGGCTGTGACTTCTTGCCAGCACTGGCAGGATGTGCTGGGGATGAACCCGACAGCCACTCTTGTCAGGGATTTTTTTAACCAGGTATTTTTTGGGGGGAAAAAAAAAAAACAAACCAAAAAAAGACACCAAGGGGAGAAAAAGGAACTGTTAGTCCAAGGGAGCCTGTGTTGTTAAATACAGAGAAATCCAAGTCTGAAGTCCAAGAGAGGCCAAGGTTTCCGGGCTTTGACACAGCTGACAAGTTGGAGCACAATGAGAAAATACGCACACAGAAATAGCCAGGCAGGATAAAGGATTTACTGCTCCTTTCACAGAAAACAAAAGAATAGGCTTAAACACTCCATTTAGGAGTGGGAAAAAAAAAAAAAGATAAAAAACAGATCTGCAGGAAGAATATTTGAGTACAGGATTACCAGGAGGTGAAGAAAAACCAGATCCTGCCTGTCCTGGGAGCAGTGGGGCTGCAGCATCCCCAGGGAGCCTCTTTCCTGACCCAGCAGCATCTTGCAGCAAGCACACACACAAAATGCCAGGTCCCACCCCAGAGTCACCCAGTCAGTCCCCTCCTGCCCTGCCCTGGGTCAGAGCATCTCACCACAGCCCACATCCCAGCACAGCCAGTTGTCATGCCAACATCTGCACACTCCCCCCTCCGGAGCACTTCTCCTGGGCTGATTCTGGCTGTGGGATTGCCCTCTTCACTCAAATGCCTCTCCAGGGTCCACCGCCCCAGAACCAACCACCCCAGCTAATGAGGCTGGGGCTCCCTGCCTTTCAGACAGGCTTTTCTATGATGGGAAGGCTCCAGGCTCTTGGCTGCCCTCCCTTTCATGAAGAAGTCATCTCAGAACACCTCTTGGGACCTCAGCTGGGGAGGCCTGATGGAAAGAGAGCTAGGGCTGGCAGGGGCTTTGGAAACAGCTTCCTCCCATCATCTCTCCCTCTTTGTCCTCATTGAAGAGGGAAGTTTTCAGTTCCCTCTAAGTTTCCTCTAACTTGTGATGAAAGAGAAACTCTTTGGAGAACAGACAGGAATGCAGTTTCCCTGAAGAAAGTACTGCAGTGGGATTTTTTGAGTTTCTTTTCTTTTGAGTAGCTCCAGCCAGAAGAGAGCTTTGCAACCAGGCAGGCAGAAGGTCTTACCCTTTCCATGGCAGGAGACCAAGACTCCCAGCTGGAGACCAGGATAGAACCCACCCCTGGTCCGGCTGGGAAGTGAGTTTAAAGCCAAAGCCATCAATTCTGGCCTGAAACAGCATGGGATTCACAAACGCACTCACTCCATCAGCCTGGAATTGCTCATGCCAGAGCAGCTCAGACTGTCTGTCTGAAACTCCCAGGAGGCCAGGGGCTACTGGTGGGTCATTTAGTCCATTCCCCCTTTGGAAACTGGGATTTACTGTGCCTAAAACATGCCCAATGGTTACGGTCAAGCCTGGCCTCCAACATCTCCAGCAAAGCCAATTCTACAACCTTTCTTGGCAGCTTGCAAGCTGCTTAATTGCCCTGATAGTTATGCATTGAGGGTTTTTTTGTAAAAAGCAGCTGATTTCTCAGCAGCAACAAATACTTGGGAAAGCTTTCTCTCTGGCAAACTCTCTCTATTGTTCATCTCTTTCACATAAAATGTTCCTAATGAAGAGGGAAAGCAGGATCTTGGCTTCTTTCAAAACAATCTGAAATATTATATTAAAAACATGCACTGAGTGTTGACATATTTAGTGCATTCCTTTATAAAGCAAATTGCCCGAGCTCATTTAGAGCTTGACACCATTAAGACAACACAGAGCTACATGGCTGGGAGGATACCACTGCAAGAAGTGCCACTTCGGGGAGCTATGGAGCACCTTGGAGCAGTCAAACACCCTTGACTCCATCCTAGTGGGAAGTGGAAGCTACCAGCCTCATCCCCTAAGAGAGGAACGCACGAGCACCACTCAACATGCTAATGTGACAACTACAGCAGGTTTCAGACCCATGAATCCTCCACACCTAAATCCTCAGCTCTTCATCTAGGCATCTCCAAATATCCAAGACTGGGAGGACACAGTACAAGCCATGCCAGGCTCTCACAGCAATGGATCTGTGCCATGGGAGCAAAGCTCAATGCCTCCCTCAACACACCAAGCCCAATCCCTTGGAAATGGGAAGCTAGCTGTGGTGGCCAGCCAGGTTTCTCTCCACACCTGGCATAGGCAGGGTCCCTACTGAGCCCCCCTCTTCTTCTGGAGCGTCTTTGAAGTGTGTCAGGCTCCGCTGCAACAGGATTTTCCAGACATTAAACTGATGTTCAGAAAACAAACGGACACAGAGAAAGCTTTCATTACAAGGCTGGTTCATGTCCAAGAGCAGCCCAGGGGCCAGCTAAGATAGGCACTGGTGCCTTAACAGCCTCTCACCAGAGGCCAGTGTGAGCTATGGCTCCCTGTGGACTCACGGTCCATGCCAGCTCCATGCTCGTTTTGCAGGAGCAGGGCAGGAGAAATGAGCAGGTTTTGTGGCACATTTGCTCTCCTCCAGGGACCAAAAGCTTTGATGCTGACAAAGCCACTGCATCCTCTCCTGCTGTGAGGGTGCCCAGTACATTCCTGCATACTTCTGGAGATGCTGCTGGCCTCAGTAGGGACATCTCAGGGGTGATGACCAGCATGATCCCTACCTGATGCAGGTGGTGGTCCTGGGGGATCACATCTTCCCCTCCAAGGCGGAGAGCAGCATCTTATGGGGTCTGAGCACAGGGCGGGGAACACTGCAGCCATGGTGTACATGGAGCCTGTTCAGGTTCATTTACCTGTGACTAACTCCATCTGCAGGATGAGCAGTTGACACAAGGGCCTGGATCCCTGGGACACGTTGGTGCAGAACCAAAGACAGCTCCTGCCTCATGCTAGAGTGACACTAAAACTCCTCAAGCAGGGCACAGACTCTCAGAAGACCTGATGTGCCTCAACCTTTGAAACCTCAACCTTTGAAACGTTCAACCTTTGAAACCTCAACCTTGGGGCCCTGAGTTAAATCCTTTAACTCAGGACCCCAAGCCCTCCAGGAAGGTCCACCAACACCTCATGACTTCCACCCTCTCCAGCCCTCCTTGGGTTTATCAGCACCAGTGAGCGGACAGGCTCCCTGCAGCGAGATCCACTGAGCACAAGGCATCACATCAGATCAGAGAGACCTGGGGCTCCTCATTTATATTCCCCTCCAGCAACAGCCTTCAACATGGCTGAGGAAGGCAAGGCAAGACAAGGCCTACAGAGAATGCCTAAAGATTATTTCTCTCGGATTCCAATTTATTTTCCATCATTAATGCCTTTGAAAGCCCAACACGTCCTGCGGACAGAAAGAGCATGTTAAACGTGCGCGCGGTGGAGCTGCAAAACCGCGGTGAGCGCGTGCCTGGCACAGGTACCCATCCCACCAGGGAGACCAGCGTGGCCAAGGGAAAGGCTTTGCTGCCAGGAAGCATCACCCTTGCTCAGCAGGAGCTGTGGCAGAAGCTACTTAGCCCCTATGGAGAGGTCCCCACTATGCACCACTCAAGCCTGGGAAAGCCAGAACATCATTGGGGAAAGCGGAGGTACCACAAGCCCGGGTGCTGAGCATTGCACAGCAGCAGAGAGAAGGCAGGGCTGGGGGAGAGTGACTTGCATGAAGGATGAGAGGAGCTGGAGTCTTCCGTAATGGAGAGAAAATTGCTTTCGCCAACTATCTGCAGTTTTAAAGCAATTACATTTGGGGGGAAGCCGAGAGCATGTCTGAGCGCTACGCGCGTGGCAGGCGTGTTTTGAAATACAAGAACCAAGTCAGGAAAAAATAGAAAAAGAAAATGCCATTAAAAAAAAATATTTGATGCAGTAGGCACTGAGAGGATAAAGTATTTATAACTCAGGGAGGGGACAAATACTGGAAGCAGCCAGACATCCCAGCAATGGGACAACTGAGAGGAGGTGGGGCAGCTTGCACCCATAAGTGGTCCCCTTCTCCCTGAGCATGGGAAATCCTCCTCTGGAAGCTCTGACAATACAGCAGCTGAGCACAGCCGGGTCCAGCAGAAATAAATAGAGTTTGTTCTAATTAAAACCCTCCGCTTTCTCTGCTCCTGCGGTAGGGACAGGAACAAGAGTCACTGCAGTGACGCCAGGGTCAGGTCTCCATGGGCTTAAACACCCTTGGGAATGTGCTGTCCTCAGCCAAAACATGGAGCTGCCTTAATACTTCCACTCACAGACCTGCAGGTTGACCCAAAACCCAGTAAGCACCCAGCACCTACCAGTTAAAGCCTTTTCAGGACCAGATTCAGACTGGGAGGCAACAGCTTGATTTGGCCACAGATAAGCTCCTTCAAGCTGTAAGAAACACTCCTAATCTTCCCTGCAAGCCGTCACTTTTCACCACCATCCTTTCCCTCTAATCTGCTGGAATTAGGAAGGATCCCAGGCTATAAGCACATCTCCTCTAATGACCAAGGTGGCAGGGCCCGAGCTGCCCTGATCCCCAGAGCTGCTGCACTGACTGATGCCGGCACTGCTCAGACATCCAATTTATCAGGCGGATGTCCCTTTTGCTTTCTGGCCACGCATCTTCCCCTTGTCTTTATCTGCTCTGGGGACAAGTGTGGGAAGCGGAGAAGTGGCATCCAGGGCTGCTGGTGACAGAGTCCCTTTTCAAAGGATGTTGTTCAGCTGTTATTACCAACTCTCGCCAAGTGGAATTGAGACATGAAGTAGATTTGTGCCCAAGATAATGGCGTTTATTAGACAAGCTATTGAGGAGAAAACAAAAGCTAACAGTGGAGAGCCACTAAGAGCAACGCCTAAAGAGAATCCATCACGAATACAAAGAGAAGAAGTGCTAATAGTTGGTGCTTCCCATCAATGATTTTAAACCTCAAGCAGTCCCTTAACGACTCCAGGAGAGTGAAGGTTAGTGTCACCCAGCAAGAGGTGACAAACAGCACCACGGCGTCCACGCCCTCAAACAAAGCAGCAACCAAGCCCTTCTGCTCTGGTCAGACATGACTGAGCATCTCTGCCCCAGGGTGGCAGCCCCCAGCTCACCCACGACCCTTCTCCTCACCTGTATCAGCATCACTTAACACCTGTATGACACAACACCTATACTATGTGCTCCTCCTGCACACAAGGGGATGCTCCAGAGCAAGAATCCCAGTAGGACTGCACCCCACATCATGGCCACAGCAGGATATCAAGGAAGGAGAATTTAACCTCTGCACCCCCTCAAGCAACCAGGGCCGTTTTGATAAAGCCCCATGGGAAATGCCTTGAAAATCATGGATCTGTCTAGATTTTCCTACTGGAGAATAGGAAATTCTTTCCTCACCAAAGGAGACATGCTCCTGCAAAACCTTCCAATAAAAAAAAAAGCATTTTTTGTGGGAATGAAAGTCTTCCATAGGATCTTCACTGGCATGCTGGTTCACTGCCAGCCAGCCCAAGCCCCTGGTGAGATTAACTGGAGCCTGGCACAGTGCTCACACCCTGAGGCACAGCTGAGATCTTTGGGAAAACACAAGAGAGATCATGGCTGCTAAACAACAGCTTGTCTGGGTCCTTGGCAATTTCTACTTTCCAATTTCCAGCCCAGACAAACAATAAAGGAAGCCCCCAAATCCCTAGCCTTGAGGCCAGCCCAAAGAGACCGGCTGATTTGACACCCAGACCTTTTCATCCTGACTTTCCTCTCCTTCGCTGGGACAATGCTCAAGGGACAGGCTGGGGCAGCAGCACAGGGTGATGTGGAGGAGGGTGAGCCAGGCAGGAGCATGAGGGCATCCATGCAGCCCAGAAGCTCCTGAGAAATTTATTGCTTGTGACACACTGTCAAAGCGAGGCGCGTCTCATTAGTCAGAACCGAAGCAAATGAGAGGGCTCCTTAGCCAATTAAAAATTAAATAAATAAAGCAGGGATGCTCCATGGGACTCACTACCTCTCCTTCAGCCCCGTTGGCAGGTGGGAAACCCAAGGCAAGATGTAGCACAAGTCTGAGTCACAGGCTCTCCCCTTCCCAGGATGGTGAATTCCCCACTTCCAGCGAGCAGCAGCAGTCGGGAGCAGCCAGCGACCACCACAGACACTGGCTGGATCTGGCACAGCCAGATGGAAAACAAGCTTGAGGAGCCACACCTGACACTCAGGGAGTTGGAAAAGGAAAGACTTCCTTTCACAGGCCCTGGAGCGTTTTGTTTCCCAGCGCTTGAAATGGAGCTCATTGACTCCTCTGAGTGGCATTCTCTGCTAAAAAATTCTATTTTTAACAGCTTTTCTTTTTAAAATGACGTGGTTTTCCTTTGTGGGTTAAGCTGAGCAGGCACATGACTTTTTTTTGTTGGTTTTTCTTTGTTTTTTTCTTCCAAGATTTATCAGCCATTGGAGCAGAGGGCATTACAATTCTCCTCCAGCTTGGCGGCAACAACAACCCTCTGGAGTTTTACACTGCCCTCCTCCACGCCCACCTCCTTGCAGCATCAAGGAGGGGAAGAGCCCATCTCAGACACCCAAACACACGTGAAGGGACCATTTTGAGCAGGCACTTGTGGGAAAAGCCCAGTTTCCCCATCACAAGCCAGCTTGAAATTTTACAAGAGCAGAGAGGTGCCTGTTAGCAGCAAACATCCCAGCTCACCACATTCCAAAGAGGTGCTGGAAGAACCTGGGAGCTGCAGACAGACCCATGGGTGTTGGATGGATTGGTGGGGCACCTGAGCTTAAAACAGGTCTCACCTCACAGGGGAGGCACCCCGAGAAGAGCCCTCTCTCCTCCTATTCAGGACCCAGTGAAGGAGAGAGTGACCCCGGGCCCAAACGGTGCCATGCCAAGGAGAGACCCGTGCCCAAGGCAGACAGGGACACCCCTCCTGCCACAACACTCCCAAAATGCACCCTTAAAAAACAGCACGGACCTGAAACATGAGCCCAGCCCAGCAGCATTTCCCAAATCAAACAATAAACAAGGAGCCGTTGCAGGTTTCCCTTACGCTGCAAATCCTGATTAATCCCCACAGTAAACACAAAGGAAAAAACCCACCCTAAGGGGAATGCTGTCTGTTTAAAGGCAGAAATGGATGCTAAAGGTAGACAAAGAAGCCGAGCAGAGGCGTGGCAGGTTTGGGAGCAGGATGGGAATTGGGAGAAGCCCATGGGCTCTGATGTGGGAGGGAAGAGCAGTGGGACTTCTGCCAGCCATGCCCAGCAGCCTCTAACCCCTGGAGCCATCCTACACTCCATTCAGGGTCTGTCACCCTCGCAGGAGGGCCCTCACCCCCCCCAATATATCCCAGCCCAAACAAACTCTTCCCTCCTAGTGGTCCCTGAGGCCAGGCAGGTCAGTTGGGGCTCTCAGGACGCAGGGTACAGAAGAATGGTCAGGCAGCAAAACCACACTTCCTCTTGTGGAAAAGGGCCAGGACACTGGAACTAACCCCCTGTGCCCAGGGACTAACGCTGCACGAGGCTGGTTTAATGAGAACTGGACATTTGAAGCTTAACAGCTCTTGCCAGCAGATTCTTCCCTCTCTTCCCACTGATGCTGCTTCCCATACGGTGCACCCAGCTAATTAATTACGGAGCACAATCCAATCAGTCGGGCCATCCTATTGCAGTTAAAGGCATTTAAGAGATAATGCCATGAAACTCCAGATGGACTGGCCTGACCCCAGACTCTGACACCACTGAGGGGCTTGGGAGATACCACTGCTCCAGCTGATGTTCCAGATCCAAACATGCTGGGAAAAAGACCTTCAGCCTTGCAGTGCTCCCTGTGGGCTTGGTTTCTGAGTCCGTGCTGACTTTACCAAGAGATATGCTGTCCTGGGCCACTGGCACTTTGCCCTGGGGCAACCTGGGCTCACTGCTGTCACACACCAGCCTGGCTCACACAAATGCCAGTGAGGGAGATGCCACCTGCCCTACTTCTCGCTCTGAGTTTGATCTCAGCATGGCAGAAGGGCAGATCTGAAGGCCAGATGCCAGCCCATCTTCTCCCCACTGCTGCCACACACCCCACATAGTCACCATCAGCGGGGGCTGTGCACCACTGATGCTGATGTGCCAGGACAGCCTGATCCCCTCACACCTCGCCATACAACTCCACCTCCCCACCACACCGAGTACAGAGAGAGGATGGCCCCTGCTCACCAGCAGCAGCGACTGGCCTCACTGGAGAGGGGCTTTGGTGGCAAGTGGATGTAGGAGAGAGGCTAAAGTGATGGGATGCTGTACAACCAGCCCCTTTACTGTTATTGTTGTTGGCATTGATGTGCTGATCTCCAGATGGGATGTTTTCAGCTTTGCGGGGATGACTTAAATCTCCACCCTGGGCTAAAAGTGTTCCAGTTAGCATTTCAGTTATTGGTTGAAGTTATCAGACCCCTTTGACAAAGGTGGGGGCTTGCATTAGCTCAGCCCATTTGGTCCTGAATCAGCCACTGTCCCTCGGAGGAAGAGGTTCGTTCAGTGGATGCCCTTAGTGCCACGAGCAACCTTTGTTTCTTCATCACACCCATATGAAGCCCAACTCCATCCACATATGGCTGGGATCCCTGCTGATTCCCAACCTGCTCGGTGCAAAGGTATTAAAGGAAAAACCCATGGTGCCAGATCCTAAGCATCCCCCAAGGATTCAGTGTGGTTATGCTGCTCTGTGCCAGCTGTGTCCCAGCCCTTGTGTTTGATGATGGAAGTGGCTGATTCTGAGATTTAGCCTTGGTTAGTTTTGCCTACCCAGGGTGAGGATAAGCTCTTGGATTTGCAAACATTTTGAGGATTGTGGTTTTAATTTTTTTTCCCCCCGATTGTGTGTGTAAGCATCAAAAGCTCTTACACCTTGATCCAAAGCCCAAAGTCAAAGCAGGGGATATATGCCAAGTCTAAATATGTTCTTGTCACAGGTGGCACCAAAAGATTGTTGCAGTTGAAACGAGTGAGGGTTCTGCTCTTATTTGGTCCAGCCCATCTCCCAGATGCTTGACCTCCAAGGAGAAGTGAGGAGGAGCCTCTGCTCCTCAATCTCACCTCCAAAATGCCTTTGTCAGAGATTCAGGCACAGCTAACTATAACAAAGGACAGAAAGCCTCCTCTGAGAGCTGTCCTCCCTCAAGACACCCCTAGCCAGATACCCAACACTTCTGCATCAGGACCAGCACTGTGCCGGTCACAGCACCAGGAGTATCCATGAGGTTTTCACCCAAACAACAAACTACAAGTTTCACTAATGCAGACTTGCAAAGGAGGGATGTGACTCTGGCAGGACTGGAGCATGGCTACAAGCAAATGGCAGCCTTCACCAAGCACAAGTGGGAAGGGGATGGTGCCAAAATTACATTTAATAACCAGATCTTCCTGAAAACACCACCTCAGCACAACTACAAAACTCACTGTGTTTACTGCATGTCTTCTCCCAATGTCAGAAAAAGACGTCAGTAATTAGCAAGGGGGGGCTAGAACACGGTTGCTACAGACAGGACCAACCCCAGACCTCTAATGCCAACTGCTGTTTCATGCTGGTAGGAGCTGCATGAGGGCTGGCTTGTTACACTCAGCACTGAAATGAAGTACAGCTAAGTCATTATCTTGGACCCTAAAACAAGGAACATAACTACAATAGCACAACACCGTGACTTCACCAAAAAATCAGGGTACCACATCCCCTCCAAGGAGCCAGAAGAGATGGGGGCACTGTTTCTTTACAACATCTGTCCCATGGTCCCCCAGGAATGAGCACAGAGAAGAGCTCAGTATACCTGCATGAACAATAAAATAAAATAGGACATCCTTCTTCCTCCTGCTGGAGTGTCCCAGACCAGGATGATTGCAGGGTCTGGACACAGAGAAGTCTCATTTTGTGGTAGCAATATAACCATTGTGGAATGGCACAGCTGGAGGAGGTTCTGCTTTCTGATCCAAATCCAGCTTCAGGGGGCAACGATGGCATGGTTTGGACAGGAGATGAGGAGACAGATGCTCCATGCATCCAGCACAGCAGCCCAGGCAGGGTGGAGACATCCTCCAGTGAGTCAAACTGCCATGCCACAGCTGTTTGGTGAGGGAAGGGGCTTTTCCCCTTGGATTCAGAGAACTGCAGCTCTTCAAATGCTTGAGAGCTCCTATAAACCATTTCAGAGATTTTGGCAGGAGGAGGGAGGAGAAGCTGTTCCATAAGCCCTGAGACCATCCCACCTTACATGCCTAGAAGACAGCTCTAGAGTGCAGTGGTTCTGGAATAATTCATTCACTCGCAGCTCTCAGATGCCCCATAAAACAGGGCACATCTCCCAGTGGCCATGCAAGGACTCTCATGGGAACCGACTGAAAAGCTGAGAAACCAAGTGAGGCTGAAAACACATCAGGCCCTCAGAGGATGGCATGGACTTGAGATTGTGTTATCAGCCCAGGGCACCAGCTCTGCTCCAAGCCCATAAAAGAATGCACCAGAGAAAGTTCATAGCCTTCGGCATCCATCTTCCCTTCCCGCAGCTGCAGCACTGGGATCACTGCTGTAGCCTGCACTGTCCCGTTTTCTGTACCCTGATATGAACCCTTCCAATTAAACCACTGAACTGTTCCCAGCTCAGCTTCCCATGCATGAAAACGTCCTGTTATTTTGCACCTGCCAAGAGCTGTGTCCCAGCAGATCTATCTTGAACTGACACTTGAGGATAATTAAACCTCTCTCTCCTCTGTTAGCAGCACAGCAGATAAAAGGAGAGCCCTGGGGCCCTCGGGTCGCTGCTGTGGTGGGTTGCTCCTGTACAAGTCAAGAAACATGAGATGAGACTCAGTTTCTCAAAGGAGACATGGGCAGGGGAGCAGGGGGCCAGCTTGGCAATTTGCCCTAATTTAGCAGGGGAGCAAGATGTAAGAGATGCAGGCAGCTTCTCTAGCTGGGCAGATCCTCTGGTGAACAGAGAGCTGAAAAGCAAGTGCCTGGGATCAAATCGAAGCCCTGTTGTTGCTAAACCTGGGGTATCACCCGGCATGGAGCCAACAGTCCCTAGGGACACACCTGTGATGTTCCGGGCATCCTTGTCATCTCCTCTAGCTCTAGTCTGAGCAAGGCACTGGCTCCCATTGCCCCCACCAGCAGCACTGGGGGCCAGGTGCCCCACAGCATCAGCCCAAAGTTGGCCAGTTTCGGGGAGAAGGTGGCAAAATGGGAACCTGTCACCCCACGCCGCACTCTGCCCATCTCCCGCGCCAGCTGCCTGAGGTTGCTGAATGCATCGAACCTCAAAGCCGAGCTTCGATCGGGGCGGTTTTGAGGTTGGCACTGAGCATCTGCTGTCGCTCCGTGCTGGGCCTCCAGCCCCTCGGGGCATTGGGGGGGCCCAGAGCACGACGACCCCGTCTCTGCCTGCTCCAGGGAGCCCTTCGCGCCGGGGGAGCCCTTCACTCCGCGGGGGGACGCTTCTCTCATCTCAGCCCCGCTGCGAGGGGACCAAGTCAAGTCGCACTTGCCGAGCGATGCGCTGCAGAGCCGCAGGTCCCCAGGGACCACGGATGTCCCCCCTGCCTCCGGGGGCATGGACATTCTCCCCCCATAAAACCCCATCCCAGTGCCCCCGATCCCCTCGGCCGCCGTTACCTGCACGGGCTGGGGCGGCGGCCGGGCGGGACGCGCCGCGCTGCAGCTGGGCTCGACTCCCCGGGGCTCGGCGCATCCTCCGCCGCTCGGGAGGGCTCGGCCGGGCTCCCTCGCCCCGCTCCCCGCCGCTCGCCGCCTTCCTCCGCCTTCCTCTCCCGCTCACCCGCATACCCCGGGGCTGGCGGCTACTGCCGGGCTCCGCTCGCCGCCGCGGCGCCGGCCACCTCCCGCAGCAGCCGCCGCCGAACCGAGGCGCCGCGCCCCCCGCCCGCCCCCGCCTCCTCCCCGCTCTCGAGCCCGGGATTGCTTTAAAGGGAGAGCGCCTGCACAGAGGGAGCGCTGTTTGACATCCCCTCCAAGATGCACCGCACTCCCCGGAGGTCTCCATCACCCGCTGGGGTGTGCCGTTAGGATGAGTCCCAACAGCTGGACCCACTGATCGCCTCGTCCCCCCTGTAGAGCCCCTTTTAGTGAGCGCGTTCTTCCACTCATCCAGAAAATCCTTATCCCGCTGGCTGGGTTTGCCTTACCCCCTTCCCAGGGCTGCAGGGAGTGGAGCCGCCAAGAGCTTGGCACACCAGACCCTGTCCACGAGAAAGCTGTGAACCCCTTTCCCAAAGCTGAAACCCTGCCACACTTCTGCTTCAGATATCATCAGATGTTTTCATTTTCTCCTGCCAATATTATCCTCATCCTTATTCAAGCGGGAGCTGAGGCTTGCAGGTCTGTGGGTTTTAATCAAAAATGGAATTCTCTTCACACAGTCACTTTATCTCTGTTTGTCTTGCCGGAATGAAGCAACGTGTTTGGTGAGGTGTTTTAGAGCATCCCGTGGTGCTGCACATCCCTGCCCCGAGCAATCTACAGCCGCCACAGCGAGGGCAGGACCCGGGGGCAGGAGCAGGCAGAGGTGCTGGCAGCTGGCTCAAGTGCTGGAGCTGGGATCAGGGCGTGGGTTTGGGCTCTGCAGCATCCCTCAGCCCTGATGCTCACTGCTTTCCCGCTTGGTGTTTTTCATCAGTGAACACCATCTGTACCGGAGCCGGGGATTGTTATGACCTTTAAGGCTCCATCCAGTGGCCGCTTGCTTTAGGTGCTTTTGTGTCTTACTACGATCTCAGGCATGCTGCCAGACTTTAAACGTGTGATGAAGGCAGGGAACATCTTTCCTCCAGTTTCAAGAAGGAGAAACATCACCAAAAAAAATCCTGCCCAGATGCCAGGACTGGGTCTAGCATTATTCCTGTTCCATTAATACCTAGTATTAATTATAATAGATAAGTGAGATAGGAAAGCACACCTGGTAGGAGGATTGTAAAGTAATTAATGCATAATGTTAATAATGATCTTCTTATTCCAGCTCTGCTTATTACCACAAGCTTTGCTCGAGTCCACCATGATGTGCTGCATAAAGCAGCTATCTCCTGAATCTGATTTCCTGTTTGGAGATGATCTCTAGCTGAGAAATTACCTGCTCTCAAAACTGATTAGAGTCCTCATCAGCAGATTCTTCACCCATCCTTTAGGCAAGCCCTAGAATACACAGGGAATTGAGAATAATTTCATGCAGGAGGTAAAATCTGGAGCTGGTGGCCCAGCTGTGTGCCATTCCCACTGAAAATCCAGACCAAGCAGTGATGGCAGCAGGTTGCCAGTCCAAATCCAGGTGCTCTGAGCTGCCCTGCTCAGATCGGTGAAGCTTTTGCTCCTATGGCACCTTCCAAGCTGGTAGATGCCACTGTCTGCCTCTGGTTCCCTAGGCTACCCCTTCCACTCTGAACACTTTAGGGGGCTGTCCCAAGTGCCAGGTACCTGCCAGCCCATGAACAGAGGGAGGCTGCTGTCAGCAGGCCCTGCCTGCAGGAACAGTGCTCCCTGCCTTGGGAAAGCAGGACCTCTGAAGTTGCCGGCTGTGCACTGTGTACCCAGCCATCCTGGAAGGAGCCTGGCATGGCAGGACCCTGCTGGCTCCTACCCCAGACCCCTGCAGTTGCAGGCAGCTGGCTTTCTGTTCCCTTCACGTGCTGGTCCAGCTCCATTTGGAAAAGCAATGAGGTATTTTTCCTCCCCTGCTTCCCATGGTTAAAAACTGTCTCCTAATTTCCAGCCTACATTAGCCAGTTTAAGCCTATTTGTTCTTATGCCAGCACAGTCTTTTAGCTTAAATGGTTCCTTTCTGTACCTGGTGTTTACTTGCTTGATATATTTATGGAGAGTAATCATATTCCTGTTTTGCCTTTCTTTGCTGGACTAAACAAGCCAAGTGCTTTCAGCTTCATCCTACAAAACAGGCTCTCCATTCCCCCCATGCTAACAGCCCTTCCCTGCACAACTCCCAGCATGAATTTGTCTCGCTGCAAGATGGGCCACCATGGCTGTGCGCATCTCTCAGTGCTTGGCACAGCCACCAGTGCCCATCCTGCCTACACTGGTGCCACCTTGAAACAGACAACCACAGGCCCAGGCACAGTGGTGCTGCACATCTGCTGGCCTTCTCCCCACAACATTGTCACCTGGATGAGGTGACACTGGCAGGAGACATTGCCTTCTGCCTCAGGCTGGCAGAGAGGCCAGGTGCTCCTGCACAGTCAGGAGAGCTGGTTTCTCCCCTCTCTGCTGCAATGGTGCACGTGTGGAGCTCTCCCGCAGGGGGTTATAAACTTCCATAGCCTTAAATGAAACTCACAGAGGACGCACAGACTCATCCCACTAAACACAAGAGGGAGATGGTATCACCATGCTCTGATGGTCACTAATAACTTTACCTCTCCTGTGCTATTCTCAGCAGAGATAAACTTCCAGTGTCTGATGAGCCAGAACAGAAATATCCAATGGCTTTCTGTTCTTTTCTATTTTTGCTGCAAGCTGGTTAACCCTGAAATCCAATTACTGCTCATTATTCAGTGGAACTTGCCTCTTATCAAATGGACACACTGCAGGGCTGCTATGCAGACTCCCAGTGCTAATGGAGCCACAAATTACTCCTGCCACACTCACAGACCCACAGGTGTGAGCCTGGGGCTGCAGCTCCAGCACCCCACACACATGCAGAGCTCCAGGATACTGACTCCTGCATCCCTTCCTGGGGCAGGCAGCCCATTGCTGCTGAGCACATCGGCTGTGGGATAACGCAACCACACGCTCCCCAGAGCTGCAGGCTTGGCTCCCAAGGTTGATGAGGCCTATCCTTGCTTAAGCCACCCTGCCCGGCCACCCATGGGTGCCAAGGGCCAGACCCAGTCCCCAGCACAGGCTGAGCCTGGCAGCGGCTGCTCAGAGGAGCCGCACGGGCTGAGCCGGCAGTGAGCAGCCTTTAAGCTCCAGGGGTTACGCGCACAGTGTGAAATGCCAGGGGCTGATCCAGGCGCGCCTTGGATTAGCCTGGGAAGCTCGGGGTGCGGGAGAGTCTGGCTCCCTGCATTAGCACGGGAAGCGGGCGCGCAGCCAAGCCCAAATGCTGCCTAATTCGCATTCGGTGCTGAATTCAGCAGGTGGGGAAAGGGAGAAAAAAAAAAAGACTTTGCAGTTTTCTCTGCTGATTAAAGTCATGGCACAGCAAGTTTCACCTACGTTCGTTAGCAAGAGGGGAGGGAAGGGGATGTTCCCAGCAGCAGCTGCTGCAATGCTCCCCATGCTCCCCCAGCACGGAAGAGGCAGTGGGAATGGATCAAATCTCCTGCCTGTGACCTCATGCTCCCTGGGCTGGATGCAGCCCCAGGGCCCTGCATCCATCTTTCTCTCTCTGGCATGGCCTCAGGGACAGTTTCTCCGGTCAGCCTATCTTAAATAAGCTCCACAATAGTCTGTCTTTCAGATTGTCCATCCATCCTTCTGAAACAGTTTAAACTAAACCCCCGTGGAGACAGGTGATGGGAATGGCCGGGGTTACTGCTGCTAAGGTATCCTGATGCTGGACATGTCTGCCACACTTTCTGGTGCTCACTGCTGCAGCATCACTGGGTTGCTGGTGAGCCCTGCCAAGCCCTGCCTGATGCTCCCTGCCTCACCACTGTCCCCTGCCTGCAATATCCACCCTCGAGTTTCTCTTCAGCTGGACCAGCAAGCAATCCAGTGGGGATCCAGACCAGCCATGGGCACAGGGTGGCATCACGGCCTCATTACGGGGTGACACAAAGCCCAGGACCTGTGTTCACTTGTTCATTCTTACCACAGAGCTGCTGCTGTCAGCTCTGCCCTGCTTTCCCTGGCTGCAGCAGCCTTTTATTCATTGCACTGGCCTCCCGTGCCCTTCAGAGAGGTGCTCATGTGAAGTGCCATCCACTCACACCCGAGGTTTTGTGGCTGCTGGCAAGAGGACGGGAGCAGCGTGATGGATGCTCGGGCAGGACCATTCCCAGCCAAATATCAGCTCCTCCACCCAGTCCTTTGCTTCCATTTCCTGCTGCCTTGTCAGCTCCAATTGCCCCTATTACAGCTGATTAATTCCCCGCGCCACCCTCCCAGTTGGTTAAAGGAATTAGCACCTTGGGAATGGCACCGGCAGTGGTCTCCCCTCCATTGCAGGGAATTTGTCCACTCCTGCTGGGCAGCCACAAGAACAGAAGCCTTCAAGGTGCCACTCTGGGCTCCTGTGGGACTCAGCAGCTCCTCTTGGCTCAGGTCTGGTCCCCACTCTCCAGCCCTGGCTTAGCTTCCTTCTGCTCCAGCCGAAGGCAAAGCATCCCAGGGATCTGCCAGAGGGGGAAGGAGAGAAAGAAACCAATGCAACCCAGTAAGTGAAAGATTAAACATAATGCCAAGTAAATTAATATACAAGAAGGGAAGGCAGGTTTTAAATTAACTCATTACACAGACCGGCTTTCCAACCCATTTATTTATCCCATAGGTCCTGCAGCTTCATATGGAAAATGGCTTCTGCTTGACTGCTATCACAGCCCAAACGCAGCGCGATGTGGCTGCGCAGCGGCCGCCCGAGGCTGGCAGGCGACACCTGAGCGTGCCCAGAGATGTGCGGGGACGGGTAATTGCACATGCAAAACGCTCGGCTGTGACAGCAAACAGGACGATTGAGCAGAGAAATGGGAATCCATTTCCATGCACAATTACCTGGAGAGGGCTAAACCACGGCTCCGGGAGGCAACAGAGATGGGTCCCCCCCTCTTCCCCCCTCCCAGAGTGCTGGATGTGCCGTGTGAGAGCCGCCTCCTCCCTGTGCCTGCCTGTTTCCCCGGGGAGCAGGGCATTTCCATCCTCCCAGGAACCGGGAGACGCTGTGCCGAGCTGGATGAGCCCGGTGCTTATTACTGGGTTAGTCTGATTACGGAGCAGACGGCTTATTGAACAAGCTGTTCTTTGGGGTGGATTTTCTGGGAAAAGGGGCAGGGAAGGAAGTGAATAGTCTGAGCCCCTTTGTTTGGGAAGTGGCTGCGATCAGGCAAGGCTTTTCTACAGCGTCTCTTATTCACGAGTTGCTGTTCCCAGGTCTTACTGATGAGCTGGAGCTGGTTCATAATAGAGGAGAATAAATAAAAGGGCAAGGGGAAAAAAGAAAAAGCCCAGACCTCATTCTCTTCCCATTGCCTCCCCTTGAGCTGGCAAACAAAAGCCAAGCTGCATGGTAGAATGCTCGGAGCTCTGGAGAGGTGGCTGGTGCCGGAGGCAGATGCAGGTTTCCCGGGGTCTCTGCGTGCCAGGGGCAAGGTCTGGAGCTGGCTCTGCCGAGGGGAGCAGCACGGGCCAGGCCAGCAGCCAGCTGGGAGCCTGGCTTTGTCCCCCCTCCTGCCTGCTGGCTTCATTGCACTACAATTCCCAGCAGCCTGCAGGAATTGTACGCCTTTGCCTTGGAAAGCAGCATCTGAGCAGGTCACAGTAACACACCTGGAGGGTAGCGGGCTCAGCGCTAACTGATGGAGGTGGATGCAGGCAGTGACACAGCACCGGGAGTTTTTGAGAGCAGGAACAGTGGTTGTGGGAACGGCTCCTACCCAGCAGAACTGCAGTGGGCAGGGCAGGACTGAGGGCAGGATGACCGGATCACCTCCTGCACGTTCCCACCTCCTCCCAGGATAATGGTGATGCTTTGTTTCACCCTCCAGCAAGCAGGGTCTGCTGCTCTGCTGCCTGGACAGGGAGAGGGGATGGTCCTGGATGGCCCAGAAAAGGCTTCTCCTGGTCCAGTCTGGAGGGCATGAACGTGGGGGCCACATCTGTGTCCAGGCTGAACCAAACCCATCACTCCAAGGACTCTGAGGACTCCGAATCCTGGATTCACATGAGAAATCCTGGAAGGAGGCAGCCCCCAAGCCCCCTCCGCATGTGCCTCTAATTATCACACCTTCAGCTCCAGGAGCACCAGCCCTACTTTCCCCCATTCATAATTCAGCCTGACACAGCCCAGCAAAAATCAATTCACTCTTATAAGAAAGTGCCAAGGCAAATTATTTCCCAAAGCCTTCGACAGGGCTTTCTTCTCTCCCAACAACTGTATCTTTGGTGTTAAGTCCTAAATTACAGATTAACCCTTTGAGCTCTTCCAGTTTGCCAGGGAGCACAGCCAGGCAGGTGACTAATGAGGCCCTTGGCAAGAGCACCTTGTCACCTCGTTGCCCATCCATTAGAGGATGGGCCCATCTAGCTGTTAGTCCATCCATTTGTCCTTCCCTAATTCATCCCTCTAGACACGCTGCCAGCTGTACAACCCTCACCACATGACCTTGTCAGGGAAGCAAGCGAAGCAAGGACTGCCTCAGTTCTTAGTCAGGCTGTTCAGGCATTTGGGAAAGCCTTCTCTGGAGATCCCTGTCTGGCCTTTCCCAAGGCAGTTTGTGGCCATCAAAGAGTTTTTTTCCTTTTCACATTGCCCCAGGAAAGTCACCATCAGGGGAAACACAGCCTGGCATCCCTTCTGCCTTGAAAGCCACATCCCAGTGGCAGAGTCCAGTCCTGATGTGCCCTGCAGCACCCCATGTGACATCCCTGGGAGCACCCACCAGCTCCTGAGCAGACATGGCAGGAAAATACCTGAATGCTAAAAAACTTTCAAACCTGCTCAATTAAAAGGCTTTCCCCAGCCTTGGAGCAGAAAGGTTAGAAATCAGAGGGAGCCCATGAAAGAGCAAATGTAATAAAGGGAGTTTTAATCAGAGCCAAAAAAGAGAAGGGGGGTGAGAGAACGGATCAGAGTTGTAAACTGGCTGAAAATCAGTTCCTTCGTTATCACAAACACATCATCAGAACTTAATAGTATTTGACATTTCATTAATTTAAACCAGGAGTCTCGGGAATAGAAAGAGAAAAAGAAAGAACATTATTAATTTTAAAGACCTCCTCCTGTAAGGGCTCACATTGAAAAAGAAAAGAAAAATGTCAGAGGAAAATTGTTTCTTTATGTTTTTCCTCACTTTCTCCTGTGTCTTTATTCCTATAGCTTGGAAGAGGTTGATAGGCATGGAAAACTCCGGTCTAGGCTCCCCATGCCTTCCCCAGCCACAAGTGGGGAATGTTCAGCCCTGGGCTACCATGGGGTGGCTCTGGGGTGGAATACAGGATGCACATGACATAGCCAGGTGTCCCTATAGTCACCTGGCTATAAACCAGCAAGAGCCACGTGCTGTGAGTAACTCATGGACAGACTCACACAGCCTGGGGATGCTGCCCAGCAGTGTCCGTCTGTCCTGCATCCACCGGCGGTAGAGGAGCTGAGGACCAAAATAGCCATCCCCAAATCCAACAGTATCCGCAGAGGCTGCGGAGAGGGGGATATCTTCTGCCTGCTTCCCTGCCAACGAGGAGCTGAAGGCAAAGCTGCCAAAAATAAAATGATTCAGGACACCGTCTCTATTGTAAGGGCAGATGGAAGGTGCTGGGGCTGCGCTTGAAAAGGCAGATCAAAAAGGATGGAATTAAAGGGACTTTGGAGAAAGAGAGGCTTTCTGCTAAAGCCGATGTGCTGCTCTGCAGATAACGCTCCACAGGTGGAGTGGCAGGCACTCTTTGGATCTAATTGGGAAAGGGAAAAACCCACCTCAACCGTCCCCAGATGCCTTTGGCAGCGGAAAGGTGGCTTCCCTTGCTTCTCCAGCTCCCACTGCCAACTTTTTAAAAAGCACTTCTGCATCTTGCCCTGGTATTTCAAGAGAATTCAATAATCTTAGGCAATTATTTCAAAGGATTTTTGAAATTGTCCTATTTTTCCCCTTTCAATGTGGCTGCACATCACAATGCCCGAGAAGGCCCGGCTGCCTGCGGGGTGGCCAATTTAGCTCCATGGATTTTGACTGCTTTCTCAAGTCCCACTATTGATTTTCTGCCGGGTCCAGCTGAGAATTCAGCTTATTATAAAAATCACAACTGGGGCAGAGCTGTGTTGCCAGTGCTGCCTCTGGATGAGGCTTCCACCTTCCCCAAGAGCAGGTCCTGCTGCCTTGTGGGTCCTGTGCTTGTAGGGCTGATGGGGTGATGTGACCTGTTGATAAAGGAGAGACACTTCCCTGGCTTCCCCAGAGATGCTCAGGGTTTGCTCTGTGCAGGCAAATACCTGTTTCCTGTCTCATGCCCTGTTTAACAGCATTCACTCTCACCTGATTTCTGCACAAATAGTTTTAAGCCCTCAATTTCTCTCTTCAGCCAAGGACTTCATTTGCTGCCAATGAAGCTGGTGGTTTCAAGAGCTGGGCCAGGTGACTTGCCTTAAGGCAGATGTTCAGTGCTACTCAGCTAGCTGAAAATGGGGAAATAATAGGAAAAACAATGACTTCCATGCTGAGCCATTTGTACTGGCTCCCAGCCTCACCATCTCATGCCCAGAGGACAACCCTGTGCCACCATCTCCCCCCAGCTAACCGAGTTTTACTCCTCATTGTTATTCAACATGCCCTGGCAGGGGTAAGGAGGCATCAGAGATGCTGAGGCCACCCCATGATGGCTTTGGCTTTTGTTCCCTGTTATTGCTGCCTCCTGACAGAGCAGGAACACAGAGGGGATATTTATGAGCCCTACCAGCAGTGGGGTTGGCTCTGGGCTGTGTTTAAAGCATCTCTGTGTTTTCCCAGCTTTAACCACCTCCCAGATATTTACAGCATTTGACAGCTGGAGACAGAGTCAGGCTTAAGTGCTCATCTGTTCCCATGAATGACCTGCACCTCAGGGGAAAATTGTTAGGGGATACTGTAGGAGACGAGAGGGGAGCTCCTGGATGGAAACATGGACGTTTTTCTACCACAGCAGGTCCCCCTCCCCAAATCCCCCATGTAAGCATGGCCAGGAGGAGCTGGGGAAGGACATATTATACCAGTGTGGACCCTGGTCCCTCACTTCACCCATAGGGGCTGGGCTGGTTGGGGTTTAGCAGATCCCATCTTGCCTTCCCTCTGCTTCCCATCCCAGCTACAGACCTGCCTCGTTTTTCTCTCTCCCACACCCCCTTTATCTCCTGTTTATTTTTCTTCCCTGCTTTTGCATCCTATTCATCAGTCTCTCTTTCCATCTCACCTCCCCCATCCTGAAAGGCTTGTCAGGAGAAGAAAGAGCAAGCCCAGCTTCTCCCAGCTCTATTTGCTAAATAAGGCCTGGAGTCAGGTTTTATTTCACAAAAGGAAAATGAACTGGATGCAAGTAGGCCAGAAGAAGCGCCTGTGAATAAAAAGGATGACGGCAAAGAGAAGGATGAACACGGCAGATGCAGAGCATCCCCTTGGGGTGCTGGACACAAGCTCATTGCCAGAGCCCCAGCCCGGTGCTGGGGGAGCTGCCGGCCACAGCCTTGGCTGTTGTGCTCGTTAGTGGTGCTAAAACAGCGTGATAAATACGCGAGTGTCACGGGAGGTTGGGGAGCCAGTCAGGTGGCTAATGAGCTGGGTTAGGGCGTCGTTTGTTTGAAGCCAAAGCAGTGTTTTCTTTCCCCCCATTGGCTATAATGCAATTAGAGAGGCAGCAGCTATTGGGAGCTGCAGCAGCAGACGAGGGGGAGTCAGGAGGGGGAGAAAAGCTGTGGAAACCCCTCCTGCTCCACACCGTGGTGTGGGAAGCACACGTTTGAGAGAGAAACTGCAAGTTGAGCTAGGGGATGCTCTGCCTCATCAGCCCCAGGACATGGACCATCAAGCCCCCCAAGCAACCTAGGAACATTTGGCTCCAGCCCCCACCTGCAACAAATTTGTCCAGACACTTCATCCCTAAATCTCAGCTCTCCTGGTACCTCCCTTCCCAGCCAGGGGTCCCTTGGTACTGGGGACCCCTCTGCTCCCAGTCAGCACTGGGAATGGGGGAAGCTTTGCCTTGCCTGATGACAAACCTTTCTCCATGCCCTGTGGACTGCAAGGCATCCCCCACCTTCTTCCAGCCTGCCTAGTCCCCTAGTCTTTCTCAATGATGGTGGAAGAGGACAGGGCTGGGGGCCCCTGTGTGCCCCTATAGCACTCATGGGGCTTCTTCAAGAGATGCAGGGGTGATATAAGGCCAGCTCCTCTCAGTCTGCACCCCCTTCTGCAAGCCCAGGCTTTCAGGGCTCTTTCTGCACACAGTTCACTCAAGCAGGCTCAAGGCAGCTGAATCAAAAGCAACTCAAAATACATTTTTGCAGCCTTTCTGGAAAAATAGCCTTTAAAGAGGGGCCTGGCCCCGTGCCCAGGGAAGTTAACTTCAATTGACTCGGCTGCATTTCGCTCCAGGCCGTCTCTGATTTTTCTGGAGCGCCTTGTAATATCGAAGTGCTACTGCAAGGAAATTAAATCCACTGCACTTAGCAGCAGTGTAAGCTCTTTCCTCCACGCCACACTCTTACAGAGGCACCAGAGCATCTTTACCATCACCTATCCCAGCCTGTATCCCTGCAAACATACATCCCACAGCATCTGCAGGATCAGGTACCCAGCACTCCTCCCAGGAATTTGCTGGTTATTCACAGCTGTGGCTCCTGGCTGCACATCAGTCACCAGCCTCGTTCCTGAGATGGCAGGAAAAGAGACCCACAGCAGAAACCCTACCATATAGAGCTGGTACATTATATATATTTACTCCCCATGTATATCATACCTTCTCCCATCACAACACTGCAATAGGAGCCTTTGTGCTTCCTTTAACTTAAACCCTAATTTACCCAGATAAGCAGGGCCTGGAGGCAGAGGCTGCTGAATCCCCATGGCTTGTCGCCATTCCCACTCTTATTTGCTGTTCATGGTGATCGCCAGATAATTGGCCCCTTTTGGCTTGATTTTTTTGGGGAAAACACAAGCCTAGACACCTAATTAAGAAGACTGAGATGTGATGCAACTCTCATAGTTGGAGCTGTGGAGCTGGGGCACATCCCTGGTTGGGCGGGTCTGGAATGCTCTTGAGGGGTAGATACTGACCCACTGGAGGTCCAGCCCCAAAGCCTCACACCAAGGAAGGGGCTGCAGGACCAATACCCTCTGTTCCCAAGGGAACCTAGTGTTTCCTTTCCCATAGCTGGAGAAGCTGCCTGGCAAACCCTCTGCCTTGCCTGAAATGTGGTGTTTCTTAAAACAAAGGCATTTGGCCTTAAATCCCCTTTTACTCCTCCTCGTGACCAGCTTTGCTCCGGGAGCCGGGTGTGCTCAGCAGCAAACCCACGGACAAGGAAAGCACATCAGCTCCTGGTGGGAAAGTGAATTATTGAAGTCAAGGGAAGCTGTGACGAAGCAATCAGGGTGGACTGCTGTATGCTCTCAGTGAATTATTCAAAGCCTGGTTTTAAAGCAATTCCTGAAATAAAGATGACAGAGAAGTGGAGGTGAAGGGAAAAAATGCAGTAAAGGGCCACTGTGATGCCTCCCTAGGCGTGGGGACCAGGCTGTTCCCTCCACAGGCTGCTACTGCCTGGCAGAGATGGGCATACACACAAAAATAGGCCCTGGATGTATCTTTTAATGCTGTTTTATCCTAAAGTCAGACAATTTAGTCTGGATGGGCTGGTTTAACCCCACTGGCAGGAGAGCCAGGCAAAGAAAAGTCCCTGCTTCAGAGGACATCCTGTGAATTTATTTGATTTCAACAGACCTGAAAGCAGCAGAGCTAGAAGAGACGTGCAGTGCTGGGAATGGGGAAAACCAGGCTAAACTGCCTCGAAGGCTCCTAAAGAAAGCCAAACCACAAAGGAAAACAAGAAGGAAAGAGAAAATACTTTATTACATCTGTTTGAAGTGAGGAAGATACAGGAATGAGCAAACACTGAACTGTGTTGCCTCTGCTCACAAATGAACACACCGCTGAGCCTAATGGGATTTTAGATTAAAAGTTGTAACAAAAAATAACAACCACCTCCACAAATAAAGTTTTTAAGGTCAAACAACAGATGCAGGGGAGTAAAAACCACTGCCCATGCTTTACCTCCTTCTGCAGGGATCCATCTCCCAGCCTGAGCCCCTGTCTTCAGATGTCCTCCTCTAATTCCTGCCTTTATTCTCAATGGTCATGTTCCCTGCTGAGGATGGCTGGGGAATAATCCTCTGGCAACCTATTTTGGCTGCCTTTTCTAGGCAGGGCTTTACAAGTAGTTTGGCTCCCACAAGCAAAGGCCACCTTTGGGGGGCAGCAGGGCGGTGGACATGGAGCAGAGACAGCCTGGGTGGCAATGGGATGCTCCACAGGGAAAGGCACCTTCCTGTCGAGTTTCCCATCACTCTTGTGGTTTCTCCAGTAATGCAGGGCTGCAGCCTGGGTTGGCATTGGTCAGGGGATCACCCCCCAACACCCAGGAGAGTTTTGATACACACTGACACCCCCTTTGCTAATAGGGAAACATCCATTCCACATGCAGGCTGGCCCTTTACCCACCTATTTCTGCTCGGCATCAGATGCACTTGCCCCATGACTCATTTTTGGAGGTATCAGGTACTTTCAGCAACAATTGACTTCAAGGACATTGGGGGTTTGCAGCACCCTTGAAAAATTAGGCAACTTCTGCACGCCTAAATAGATGCTTAATGACAGACACTTGTGGGTTAGCTGTTGGCAGCAGTTCAGCACCAGGGTGAATCAGACACCGCTGGAATGGGTGATGGGCTTATGCTCTTCCCTGCTGCGCCCTGCCATCAGCCCAGCGACAGTGTGGCCTGGCATCCAACCCCTCCTCACCCCACCCATCCCGGCAGAGAGGATGCGCTCTCCCAAACCGCATCACACACTCCCGAGAGGGAAGGGCAAAGGTGTGAACACGCAGCATCCTCCTGCAGAGGGATGCTCAGGCGGCTGATGGAGAGGATCGGCTCCCCAGCACGAGGTGCGTGGGTTGGCCGCCCCGCATGGGTCGTGCCGGGGAGCGGATCCTCTCCAGCAGCCGACCCGGACCACCGGGTGATTGAGAAGCATCGTTGGCCTCTCCAGTGCTCTCAGTCCCCCTTCTCCCCTGCTGATTGCAATCAACACCTCATTCATACGCCTCTGTTTACCAATTTTCCAGGAGGTATCATGCTAATGAAGGGAGCCAGGCAATCAAGCAGCCTCCCAGAAGTGGGGAAAAGAAGAGGCAAGGAAGAAAGCACTGCTGCCGGGAGAAAGAGGGGAATGGGCTTGGCAAGGTTGGCAGAAGGGAGGGGAGAGCCAAATGGGGGACTCCTGGGGTTCAGTCTGCCCCTCTGTCAGCCCTGCATCCCTTCCTGGTGCAGCTGTGATGAGAGAGATGCTGTTGCCTGTTGGGCAACATCTGCAGCATCCTTGGCAGAGGTGCTGAGGTGGAGGGGTACCATGCTGAGGAAGATAAGGATGATGGTCACAACACTGCAAGGAAGGTTTAAAGCTTCTGAGAAAGTTCAGGTCAACTGCTGGAGAGCACAGTGCTGTGCGCAGGCTTACGGGCTGTGCTCTGCAATAATATTTGCCACGGGAATTATAACAGTGCTGTATAAGTAAAGGCTCCAGGCAGTGCCAGGTCCTTCAGGACACCCTCTTGACTGTCTGCAGGTGGCATCACCAATGCCTGTGGTGGGTTTTCCAGTTCTACTCACCTGGCACAATGGTGGGATAGGTAGGACAGTTTGCTCCCTTCTAACTAAGACCCAGAATAAGGGGTGTGACCCCTTGCCCGAAATCCTACTCTGGCAGTGAGCCTGAAGCCCCCTTGGCCCCCCAGGCTCCATCCCCATCTAGCACAGAGGCTGGAGCCCAGCAGATCCATGTAGGCAGAGCTGGCAGCAGCAGGGTGGTTTGGTGCTAGATGGAGAAGCCAGAGGAGTGACAGGCAGGGCTGTGTCCCCTCCATGTCCCTGTGCCTTCAGCTGTCTGATTCATGCAGACCAGGAGTGACAGCCTTGCCAGACACAGCGGCTCCGAGCTGGCAGCACCTGGAGCCCTTTCCCAGCTCCCAATGTTCTCACCCATCAGTCAGCGGGAGGATGTACAGGCAGAGTGGGGACTGCCTGCCCCAGAACCACGATGTCCCCGTCCCACAAGGGTTGGTGTTGAGAGTACCCGTGTCTCTCCCTTATCAACACACCAGCCATAAAGGACTGTCGAGCAGGATTTGCAGACCCCGAACTGCCCATAACATGCTGTTGGCAGTCTATTCTTGTCCCTTCTGCAAGGTTCTGCTTGCCTGAGTGCCCTCAGGCAGGGTCCAGCCCTGGCCTCTCCGCAGATGGGGACATGCTCTCCATCACCTCCCCCTGCTTGCTGGAGCGAAGCTGCCATGGGACAGCTGCCCATTCCCTGCCTGCTGGCTCTTTTCTGCCAGGACTACAGGTTTAGGGAGGATTTTTGAGGCAAGGTCTTATTTTTCAGAGCAGAAAGTCCCTTGGGGCAGGATTTTCAGCACTAGTGGACCAGGATCCCACATGGGGTAGCACAACCTGAGGGCAGTGCTGAGGCCATGCAGCTGAGGACATCTCCTTGTCAGGAAGCCAAGGAGAAAGGACGGCTTACAGGTGGCAATCAGGCAACAAATAACACAGTGGAAGACAGACGTGATTCCAGCCAGATGGAGAAACAGCAACAAACAATCTGTCTCCAGCAGAGGAAGCCCCAACAGCCCCAGCCACCACAGAGAGGGGAGCACCCTTGAGGAGAGGCTTTGCCTGTCACCCAGCTGGTTTGGAGCCCACCAGGACTTTGACACCTCCCCACCCCACTCTAATCCCATGGGACCATCCCTCTTCCCCCAGGAGCTAGTTTTTGAGGCACTGAGAGCTGTCTATACTCCCCCCTTGCCTGCTAAGGCCCAGGCACAGCTGATTGATGAATGGCTCTCGACATGATTGATCTCATTGACAGTGTGAAACATGGTGATTACCTGGTGCTGGCACATTTTCCTAAGTGTAGCTCATGCAGGCACAGGACGTTTGTGCCATTATCGTTATTAACTCCATTGTTAACGACTAATCTATGCAAAGACTTGGCCTGGCCTGTTTGAAGCACAGGAGGCAGCTGCTGTGTTCATACTGGAGACGGACCCTGCAACAGGAAAGCGGAATTTTATCCATTTAATACTATTTTTAATTTTGTGTTTTTCCTTTTTGGGGTCTATTTATGGAGGTGAGCATCCTCCAGGCATTCCTGCTCGCTCCCTTGTCCCTTCAGCCCTGCGTGCTCAGCATTTCTGGGTGCTGATGACAAGGTATTTCAGGAGCTCTGCCCCATCCACTCCCATTAAAATCCACCGCAGGTCTCAGCTTTCCCTTAGAGAAAAAAAGTCCAAACTTCTCTTTAAAATGTTTTCTCCCCAAATATCTACTATTTGCCAAACCTAAATTTCAGCCCAGAAACTTAACCACAATAAATGAGCCTTTTTCTCGAAGACCCCCCTGGAGCACAGTCGGCATTTCCTCCTTTGAAAGCAGCCGTCAGCTGAGACCTAATCAACATCTTTCCGAAGAGGGAAGAAAAAAATATAAATAAACCCTGCACCAAGGTGTTGTAACTGATGCTCAAGTCAGGGGATCATTTAGGGGATGATTTATTGAATAGCAAACAGGTAAAAGGGAGATTGGGCTAAGGGGAGACGGCACAACAAAACAGGAGGGATTTAGCAACAAGGTAAAAATAGTCTAAAAATATGGCAAATGAGAAAATAGCGACAGTTGCCATCCCCACAAGGATGAGTTAAAATCCTGGCTGGCGTAGCTCAGCAGAGAGCCCAGGAAGCCAATGGAGCTGCAGTAATTTACAATAACTGCTAGTTTGGCTCAATTTAAATAGCTCAGCTTTATGAATACCAGGAATACGTGTGCGAAAGAGGAGAGGCGAGTTGGGAAGGTTTTATTTACACTGCAGCTTAGAAGCTGCTTAAACTGATTTGGAAGCAGGTGAATAATTAATTGCATCTTTAAGGAATCGAGCTGTTAATAATACTCCCCTCAGTGGCAGTTTATAAATGTTCCTGTCAGGGTGGAACATGGAGCATCACAGAGGGAAGGTGGTGGGGGGAGGAAAAGCCTCGAGGAAACTCTTCCCCCTACTCCCCTGCCTGCAAAATGAATTAAAGTTGCCATTTTTTCTGCCATCCAGCTGTTTCTGACACCTGGATGTCAAATCAATATTATAATGACAGCACCACAGCCAAAAAATAAAAAAAAAATTTAAAAAAGGAAAAAAATAATCCTATTACTACATGGAAAATATTTGTATTGCCTCCCACTCTCCAGGGTACAGCCTGTTAATTGGGCACAAAGGGTAGGATCTGCCTGGAGCCTGCAGAACCCATTAGGGAAGCAGCTGTTAATGTTATGATAAAATGGGGTAAACGGGTTCCACGAGGGGAAGAGGGTCCTGAGCAGTGCAGGGGTTGGTCCTTCCTGCTTCTGGACAGTGCAGGACCTCCTGCTGCATCCCTCTCTCCTTCTGTTCTTCCATCCTTCCTTCCTCCATCCCTCCCTCCCTCCACCCTGGGGGCCCCATCACCAGGAGGTGCTTGCAGAACAGGGATGAATGAGCAACAGGTGCCTTCACACCACTTTTCCCCATTAATCTCCCCCAGCCAAGAGAATCCAAAGCTGGACCAGCCAGCACAGCCAGGGCTACAGGGATTAAACCAGCAAAAACCTCCAGAGCCAGGAGTTTTGGGAGGAATATAAATGCTTACACTTCAGGAAGGAATAAACCTCTAATAAGGAATTGGGAAAGAAAAGCTGGGGGAAAAGCTGGTTCCTCCTGGGAATCTTTGGCTGGGAGAAGGATTAGGCCATGGAAAAGTCTAATCCCTGTTACAAACTGCTGCAACAGGGCAGGAGCTGGATGGGAATATCATGGAGCATCCTCAGGCCTGGGGTGGCAGCAGCCCCTCCACTCCCACCCAGGATGGGGGCAAGAATATCCAAGGTTTTGCTGACGCTCTCTTTGGGTGTTTTCCTGCCTCTTCATTCCAGCAAGGGACAAACCCATACTCCTCATGTCTCCAACCGTTTAAGCCACGACCTTCCAGGACCTGTGTGGGGGGTAGGGAATGGCAAGGGAGCTCCACGCTGATGCTCCCAGCCCACTTCTGAGGTTGAAAATCAGCACCTGCAGAGCCCTGCCTCATTTTCCATGATTAATCAGTTTGCTTGAGAGCAGCAGGACTCCCACCCTCATCCATCCCCCCGACAGCCACGTGTGAAGGCTGACGTTAATCAGATAAATTCCTTTGCAGTAGCACCAACAATTTTTCTAAAGCACAGTCTCCCTGGAGCTACTAATAATTACTCCAGATCCAGACATTAAAGCACCACCAAAAAAAATGTTTTTAATTAAAAAATTAATTTTTCTGACAGACCCACTGACGCTAAAGTTGGAACAGCAAAGCATCCATCAGGAGGGAAAGGAGAGGGATGGCAATGACCTGCTCACAAGCCTCCACAGGGAAAGGGGCAAGAAGAAGAGTTGCATCCCTTCGGCTTTGGAGAAGCTGTCCATTTCCAAATGTCCTGTAATGTCCTTGCTCCGTACAACATGTCTCAAATGGGGCAGAGTTAAGGTGATGCCCTGCTCGATGGCTTCAATCCCAGTTGCTCACTTCCCAAAAAATACATCTGTGCTACTGGCAAGAGGAGCCAGGATCGAGCTGTGTCTCCAAGTGCCATCCCCCTATGCCCCTGGGAAAGACATCCTACTGGCAGGACACCCTCAGCCCCATCAGGTACAGGAAGAACCCTACAGAATCATCTCCTTCCCTGAAGGCACCTGAACTTGCCAGCCAGGCTGGATTCATTATCCCTGGGCCAGGAAGGGAAAGGAGGGGAGAGAATGGAAATAAAACATATCAGTGGGAAAAAAATTCATTACCTCAAAGGGGTTTTGGTGTGGAAAAGCAGGGGGAAACAGTGCAGATGCTCTCAGCCAAGCTGAGATGCAGCCACAGTGTCCAGTGCTAAAAAAAACGTTGTATGGTGCTCTGGCAAGATCCATCACAATTTCTGGGGTTACAGCCCCAATTTTTTCTGAATAACCATAGCAATGCTTGAGCTCTCCTTCGCTCCAGCTGCCTCTCTTCCAGCAGGCTCAGATTCAGAACATAATGAACCCCTTCCCTTGCCCTTCCCAGCACCAAGGTCTGCAGAAGAGGGTAATGAACGTCCCTGTCTCGCAGGGTCTGGGGATGTTTTACATAAGCCTGACAGAGGAACATGGCCAACAGTGAGCCGCTAACAAAAGATGCTTTATTGCAGGAGGATGAAAGGCAGGATGGATCGAGGCAGGGGCTGGATTAATTGGATATGGGAAAATACCTAAATATATACATGGAGGGAGAAGCAGTGAGGTGCTTCTGCAGGATTGAGTTCAGGAAATGCCAAATTGATGTGCTTAGATAAAGATGCTGAGAGCCAATTCCTCAGTTGCCAGTGGTGCTGACAGCCTTCTGCAAAAGAGGTAAAAAAAGCCCCCAAAACTGCTGAAAATATCCCCTGTACCTTTCTAAAGGGCCCCAAGGCATCATGGCAGGGGAGGAATACTCACCTCTAGCAATGAGCCTGGGGCTCAGACAGGACCTTCCTTCCTCCTGGCCTAAGAACCCACTAATGAATTCAATGAAGTCAATCCAGAAGATCTGGGAAACACAAAAGGTTGAATGAATTTGAGTTGCTTAACCCAGAGACGAAACTGTCAAGGGCAAAACGGAGTCTGCAAATACAGGTGGTGATGGCTGCAAAGTGGGAGAGAGAAACCTGTTCCCTACATTCAGTGTGAGGAGGAGAGGAAGGGACAGGTCAGATGTAAGGAACCTCCTTTCCAGCAGCTCTGGGAAGGATCTGGGCAGCCCAGGTCCCAGCAGTGGGTAGTTTTTACTGAGGAAAGCTGCAATTTTTGCAGTTCCCAGGGCATATAATTGTTGTGGATAATTACACCACTACATCTTCCCACCACTCCCTGCACCATCCCACCCAAACACAGCCGCTTGGCCTCTATCAGAGCAGAGACTGGAAGAGGAATATGACTTGATTTTCCATCGGCTCACCAAACAGGTGAGAAAATAACATGCAGAGCCATTGCCCTTCCTCTACAGCAAGCAAAGATTAACAGGGATTTATCTCAGCACTCCCCCTGATAAGCAGCCCCCTCTCTGGGCTAGAGAGATGCTGGGTGCAGGGGGAAAATGGAGAAAGGGAAACACTTGTAGGACCTTGAGAACCACAATTCACTGCTTTTCACATCTCACTGAGGATAATTCAGTGGCTAGAGCTCTTTTGGAGATCTCAGACCTATTGCTGCCTTCCTGCATCTCACTTCTGCCTTATTATGGTGCAATTCCCTCTTCTTCCCTCAAAAAAAGAAAAAAAACCCCACCCCAACCCTTCAGCTCTTCTGTGATGAGGCGAGAATATTTCTGCTCACCTGAAAGCCTTAAAAATCAATATATAACTTACCTGTAATAATCCCACACTTCAGGAAATTGCTTGAAATCACATCTATTTGGGGGAGACAGTAATTTAGACTAGCTTCCCCCAGGAATTTCTACTCTGTAGGCGCGTGGCTCAGTCCTGAGAGCAGCAGGTTGCTGCGCAGGTACATAAATACCCTCGGATAGAAGCCTGGCTCTGTGTCTCACCCACCTCGCAGCTGGCCATGCCTCGCCTGGTTCCAGCCCCAGCTGATTTCCAGGCCTCCATCACTTCTTAACACATTTTTTCCCCTGGATTCTTGAAATTAAATGCTGCTAATTTATTTGCAGAAAACTCTGCAACCTGCTGGTACGTCTCTGCCAGCTGTGACCTCATCCCCCAGTGATTGGATTTTGGAGTAAATTAATAGAACCAGTTCATTAATTAATTGCAACTAACTTGTGCGGTGAACTGGACCCATCTCTCATGTTCACAGACTGCCCAGGAACCACTCCAGATTCCAGCTCAGGAAGCACTTACTGTGTTTTAATTTCAGCTGAGTGGTTTGGATGAACACTTCCTGGTGTTCCAGCTGTTAGCAGACAGCAAACCTTAAATTACCCCCTGCTCAGCTCCTGCATCTGACCCCCCAAAACAAAGGGGAAACCCTGAAAACAGCATCACCAGGTATCAGAGCTTCTATAGCCAAGGATAATACTGAACATCTCAGATGCTCCTACATCCTGCTGTAGACAGGAGCTGGCAGCAAGTGAATGCTCCAGCGAAATCTCTAAACACTGCACATATATTTTGGGTTTATTCGTTGGGCTTACTACTGAATCTTATTTGCTGGCGTGGTTTGGGTTTTTTTTTTTTTTCTTTCCTTCTTTCTCCCTGAGAGAACTTAATAAATCTTTGAAATCATCAAAAAGAAATGCAGCTTCAACACTTAGAGAGCACAGTTAAGTTACTTCCCAGCAATATAAACTAAGGCTGTAAAGTCAAACATTTCCATGCCATAACACAAGGCGAAAATGAGGGTTTGGGAATAGAGCAAGCAGGAATGGCCTTGCCTCAACTCTCCCATTGCTCGGGGCTGGACAAGCCTGGAAAGTCCATGGCTGGCTGGCAGTGGGGACGGAGATGTCACCGTCCCCCCCAGATTTTGCCATCACTCCCCTCCTGCCACACGCAGCGATTTCAGCTGTTCTCATTTTGGTGGCTGCCTCTGCAGGACTCCAGTCCGAGGCAGGGGCTGGCTTGATGGATCTCCCCAGCACCGGGGCACAGGCACCGGCAGCTGCAGCAATGGGACCAGCAGAGACAGATTAAACAACCCGGGGGTGCCCACCTCCTCTCTCTCTCGCTCTTTTCTTCTCCCAATAATGTTTTGTCCAGTGTTAACGGAGATGGGAGAACCCCCTTGAAGCCCCGAGGGAGGAGCCTGGTGGCACTCACCAGCTGCAGGATCAGGGAGGGAGGCAGGCAGGACCAGGGTGGGGTGCAGAGAGGACACAGCCAGGACCACGGCAGAATGGAGACAGGCAGGACCAGGGATGGATGCAGGCAGCATTTCCATGGCAACACAACAAAAAAGCAGCATGGCCTCAGCTCCAAGAGGAGAAAGGCATCAGGAGAAACTTTGTTGCCACAGAGGGCACAGGGACAGAAGCCCTCCAGCACCAGTGAGGATTTGGGGTTCCCACCCCCAGATGTGGCACTCACCAAATCCCTCCACCCCAGCAGCTGAGGGTGCTCTGGGGACCCCAGATGCAGGTCCTGGGGGTGGGGTCCCTCACCGTTCCCCGGTACCAGGAAGCTGTGGGTAATTGTGATGCAGAGTCGAAGCTGTGCCGTGCCCTTGATTTACTCTCTCCAGCCTCCTGCTTTCTAAATCTCTCTTTATTAGTATCACCACACAGCAGAGTGCAATTAGCAGTATATTAGCCATAAAAAAGCAGCCAGAGCCAGAAGTACCGCAGGTTATGACTTTAAATCCTGCATCTGACAGGGGGGCTGTGGTCACACACCCTCCCTGTGACCCCCAGCCCAGGCTGCGATGTCACCCATTCCCCATAGACAAGGGGAACTCCAACACCCCTCCAGCAGCTACTCCCCCCTCTCCAGAGCTTTATAGGTGCTGCAGTAGAGCTGACACTAGTCCTGGCCACATTTAACCATTTATATTGATTAGCCTGTCAGCTCATTTGAATAATTAAAACCAGATGGAGTCCTTTTAAGCATTTAAGGGAACAGCACTGGGAGCATCCCCGGAGCTGTGTGGTTTCGGCAGATGGGTAAAGGGGAAGCTGGGCAGCTTTTGTTGTCAAATCTTCCTCTCGGTGACATTTGCCACCTTGTGTGGTACCTCCCATGTCCCCACTGTCAGGAATGGGGTGGTGGAATCAGCACAGTTCCCAACCCCAGGCACATTGGTGGGAATAATTGCTCTTGTACACTGCTACTGTTCCTTATATAAACAGCATTAAACCTGCCAGCCAGCCACAACCCTGATTAACAGCAGCAAATAAATGAACCCAGTACCAACAGCTCAACATTCCAGTGTCTGTAGGGATGGGGGGGCCCAGCACCCAGCCCCACCCTGGCATCATGACCTCCGGCTCCTGTTCCAAATCTCACCCATCTGCAAAGCTCTTACGCCAGGTCTCTTGCCAGGGACCTCTGACTTCTTAAAATGGATGGGTGATACCAGCTCAACTCTGGTTACTTGTTATTCCATCGTCTTTTCAAAGGGAGTAAAATATTCCTGGCGTGGTGCTGGTTATGCACTCCTGCCATCACACAGAGATGAGTTATCTTTACAGAAGGAAGCATAGATTAATATGTCAAATGAAAATGAACTATCGGCAGAATAAGATGAAAATGCAATGGCCAGTGACAGGGAGAAAAAGAAGAGAAAAAAGAAAACGAAGCTTCTTGGGAGGACAGGGACATTTAAAATTGAGGAATTGATCAGTGTTGGTAAAGTTGGATGGAGTCTGAACACCCTGCATGGGGCAGGGACCTTCTTCTCCTGCCCAGAGCAGAGCACCACAGCCTCACCATGCCTGGGGTTCGTCCTTGAGACTTGGTCCCACCAACCCCACCACTGCTCCCAGGTAAAGGGATTTCATAGGGACAGGTTAGCAGCTGGGGGGAAGCTGAGGGGCTTGGAGCAGCTCTCCCCTTGAAGCACACCACCCCTGACCATGGCTCTGCTCAAAACCTCATGCTCCAGGCTACTTTGAAGCTTCTGGACCAGCAGCAGAAGATGACCCTTTTCAGTGAGTCTCCATCCCACCACAGACATGTGGTCCCTTTTCCCAAGAACCGCCCGTGCCCTACTCCATGCTCTTGGCTCCCCCTCTGCCCTCACTGCAGCATCCAGCCCTGCCATGCTTTCCCAACCCCAGAGCCAACCACCAGAGATAAATACCACTCAAAAATATTTTTCCAAGTAGGAATGGGTATGCTCCAGCAGTGCGTCACAGCCACCTCACAATTTACAGGTGTTTATCCTCTGGGATGAGCAGTTGAGCCGAGCTGGTTTTATTTAGACATACTTCCAGTACCTGGAAATAGCTATTTATATGTCCCAGTGTTTTGACATGGTTAGGAGCCTGGATTTTGATGGATCAAGCCTATGCGCAGCAGGCTGGCAGGTTCCTGTTTCCTCTCCTCCCAGCAGACTCCCATGCTCAGGCATCAGGATGGGAATGGGGAGCCCCTATGCTGGGCAGAGTCCAGCAGCCTCCCTTACCCTCCAGCTCCTCAGCATGGAAAAGAGGCCAAAAAGATCCCTTTTCCTGCCTGCTGTTTGCTGCCTCTGTCGGAGATAAGAATTAATTAAATTTCCCTGCCTTTGTAACTGCCTGGGGAATTTTTCAGCTCCCTCCACCATGGGGTCCATCTGATTTAAGGGAGGGGGATAGGGATAGACTCCATTACACGTGTCCTAATATTGCAGATGGGATATCACCCCCTGAGCACTGAACACATTGCAACAGGAATATTTGCAGAGCTGCTTCTTCATTCCCCACTCCCTGGGGTGCCACAGCCCCCTCCAGCAGTGCTGGAGTGGGCAGGGCCCAGCCAAGCCATAAATCCCATGGGCCTCCACCACCTCAGTCAGGTTTATGGCCAGGCAGGAGCTTACACAGCAGAATAAGGGATTGTTCCCTACAAAAACCCATCAGTAATTTGGCTTCCCCCTGCACTCTGGGACTTTCAGAGCTGACGGGACCCTTCCAGAGCTACAGAGGTTTGCTTGCCCACACCACAGTGCCAGGGTCAGCCAGAGGAAGAGGACCAGACTGTCCCATCCTCATGGGACACCTGATGCCACTGAGAGCTACCCAGCTCAAGAGCTTCAGCCCTGGAGACCCAAAGCACCTGGGTAAGCAGCATCTCCCCAGCTCAGCACAGGCCACCCCATGCCCTCCACCCTGTCCTTGCCTGCCCAGGGGTGGCAGGGCTGTAAATGCCTTTGGTGGAGGGACCTGCCATGAATCACTCTGGATTTACAGCTGAGCTGCAGGAAAGGGAATTATATAACTCTCAGGAGACAGGCTGGAGTGGAGCGAACATCCATCAAGCATAAATTCTGGATTATTTACCACTGCTGGATCTTGCCAAGAGAAACACCCCCTGCACTGGACAGCCTGTGAATGGATTCAGCCACAGAGGCCTGTTCTCCAAATGGAAAGTTTCTGTCTTCCTTGTCAGAGGAAACTGGGATGTTTAGTCCCCCCTAAACCCACGGGATGAGCCCAGTGCCCAGCAGAGGATGGGTCTCAGCTCGGCACAGCCCCATCTGGATCACGGATCCTGGAGCCAGAGGAGTCTGGCAGCAGTGCCAAGCAACCCTTTTTACGAGCAGCACTTAATTATTCGCCCTTTTAAAACGTTTTGCGTCATAAACCTGGAATGGAGCAGAGGAAGGTGATTATTCTGCCACTCGCTCTCCCTTGCTGGAGGGCCAGTGGTGTGTGCTGAGCACAGTGCCCACAGCCTGAAGATCCCATCTAAACCAGCACCCAGATTTGTTGACACCTACAGCATCATTTTGCACTGAATTAAGACCCATACAGGAAGATTTAGGGAGGTGAGACATCCCTCAGACAAGTATCCCAGGCAGCAAGATCCATCATCAAATTGTTGTGTCCCCAACACCAACAGCCTTAAATCAAGGCAAGGGAAGGGGGCAGGAGATGTTCTCCAAAGCTCAGCCTGGGTGGCCACACAGGTCCCTGTGACATACAGGAGCCATCTGCCCCAGATACAGACTGCATTTTGTTCTCCCCAAGTCCAGGCCATGCCAGGCTGTTGATCCCACCCTTTGGGAACATCAGTTGCCTACTTGGCTCTAGCAGCTGATCTACAAGCAGACCAATGGGATAGATCAAGAGCTAAACAAAACCTTTGCTACATAAATAACCCCCTAATTGTGCCCCATTACATCCCTTTAAGTTAAGCACACATGGAAGTGTTTCCTCAGCAAGAGAGGGATTTGGGCTTTACTTTTAAGGTATGACATGCCAATCCCAGAAAACCTGAGCACCTTGGTCTAGTAGAAGGTATCTGGGCAGGGGGTTGGAACTGGGTGATCTTTAAAGTCCCTTCCAACCCAAGCCATTCTGAAATTCTATGATCTGAGCCATCACAATGAGCTTTCCAATCTCTTCAGCCCTCGCAGAGAGAGAAACAGATTCGATCTGCCCAAATACTGGCTTTTTAGGAGGGATTTTGGATTCACTCCCAACCTGGAAACTTTATATCGGTTCTTTGCCATTTTCCTTAAATTGGCAGTAAAAATTGAGGGAGACTAAAAGTCTGTGATTTGTACTTTGCACATGGGGAGCGGAACAATCTTTTGTTCATTTACTGTGACAACTGCAGTTCAGATTTAATTATTTACGATAATGTTCCAAGGCGCATTAGGGAATGTTCTCTTAGTTCGTAAAAAATAATGACGCCTTGGTGCTGAGTGGCACCTAGCTACAGGCTCTGCTACTGCACTGGGGGAGGCACGTGCAGCTCCAGGAATGGAGCAGAATCCACTTGTCACATCTCATCTGCCCCGTGGCTCAGGGGCTTTGCCCAGCACAGCCCCCCCAGGCCATCTAAGCTGTTCCCACATGCCATCCTCACCACCCCGAGTCCAAGACAGGGTCACTCCACCAGCACCCTGAGCTGCTGCAGCCTCTGCACAAGCAGAGGCTCCTCTCCAACAGCCCCAGCTGCCCTGGCTGGTTAATGGGTGATCCCATGGCTGTATTTTTATTCCCTTCTCCTGAAATACAGCCTGGAAACCTCCGTTCCCTCCTGAAGCTGCTGGCAGACATTGGTTCTTGTTTTCTCCTTGTCCTTGTCTGAACACCCACTGCCCCACCTCAGTCTGTCTTCCAGCACTTTTTACTATGTCCTTCTCCATTAGTCACAGGAATTAGGGGAGACAGTTGGTATTTCATCATTAAATGTCTCACATCCAATAAATAGATCATTATTCTCCTCTGATTAGCAGCTCCACTTCCATCAGTTCAGAATAGTTATGGGTTTTTTCCCTTCCCATCTTCAAGGCGTAGCACAGTTTCTCCTAAGATCTGTTATAATCAAAGAATTAGAGCTCTGGAAATGTCCTCTGCATACGCAGGAAGGTTTTTTCCTGCTCTCCCTCTCTCTGAGTGAGCGTGCTTTGAAACTCTGGCTCCTGGCTCCACGATACTGCCTGTACCTGACCTGGTTTAATTTTAGTCTTGCCCAAATCTGCCACCAGCTCATTTAGCTGCTGCACTGAGAGCTCTCTATGGAGCTGGCCACAGGTCAGCTCACATACTTTTATTACAATTGCAGAGTCCACACGTATCCTGCAGCTCTGACCTGGCTCCTGCATGTTGGACACCTTCCCTCTCAGGGCTGCAAATTCCCTCTTCTCCAGCCAAGCAGCACCACTGGGATGGGAGACAGGAGCTGCACCCTGGGCACAGCTCCTCTTTTCTCACCGCACAGGTGTCAACATCAGGTTTCGCATCATATCCACAACTTCAAAGGCAGTGGAGAAAATGAGAGGTGGATGCAGTCTTTTGGGACATTTCCAGCATTTCTGACATGTCAAGCAATGCTCTGGAAAGAGCTGACCCAGCTGCCCAGTTATGGCCATGATGGGCCAAGCAAAACGTAAGAGCATGAAAATTCCAATGAATATTCATTTAAAAACTTGCTCAAATATTCCCAAGGTAAATGTGGCTCTGTATTAATTTCACTCTGCACACTGAGCACATTGTTATTGCAGAGAGAAAGCTGCACAACCAGATAAAAATGGGTTTGGGGGTCTCTCACCAGAGCAGGAAAATTTAAAGGCCCCCAGGATCCCACTGCCCTGCAGCTCTTCCATCACACATGCTGAAGGGCCCTCTTCCCCCCACCACAGCTCAGCCAGGACTGGAGCAGCAGGTCCCACCAGGCTCAGAGGAGAGGGCAGTTCCTTTTCAGCTTGCATTTTTCCAGAGGTGTGGAAAAAGCTCGCTCTGAAAATAGCCACGTAAATACTCTCACTGGACATTCAGTTCAATTAGCTTTGCTGACCTCAGAGGCAAGGCTCTAGCTGAGTCTCACAGGTCACGAGGAACAGGGCAGCATAATTAGCCAGTGAAGTCCAGAGCAGTGAATCCCAATGGAAGGCAGATCTTCACCAAATAAACCAAACGACTCGAGCTCCTCCTTCAATCCCAGCTCCTCCTTCACTGATTCTCTGGCTTTTCAGCACCTGAGGTCACCTCTCCTTGCCGCAAACCCCAGTCTGTCCCACTCTGTTGACACCCCTTCCATCTATTCCCATTCCTCACACCCTGCAGCTCTTCCCAGGCTGTAATTGGGATGATGGCCATGTTTGCAGATATGTCTGTCATCAAGCTCATCTTCCCATCCACTCCGTAACACAAGAGCCACGCCTATGGACACATCCATCATCCCTATGTGCTGCTCTGGCACTAATATCCTTGTGAGGGGCTCTGGATTGCCTGGGAGATAACAAGTTTGCATCTTTAACGGCTCCTCCAATATTTGTACCCAGCTCCATCCCTGCCTGGCTGGATCTCTCCCATTCCAGGAGGTCTCTAATTGCTGCGTGATGTGTCGGTTCAGCCGGCTGATCACAAATCACTCTGTCAGCCAGGCCCTCAAAGCAGCACCTTGGGACCAATTCGCTTCGGTGACATCTCAGACAGCTCTGCACAGTCCCAGGAATGTGAAGAATGGGAGGGGGGGGGACAGTGGGACCAGGATGCAGACCCACAGCCAACACAGCTCTCTGCTGTGCAGGGGCTCCAGCAGCAAAAAAAAAAAAGGACATGAAGAATAGGAGCTGGGCAACTGTAGGAATAAGCAGCCAAGCTTCAAAAAGACAGGCAGCTTCTGCCTCATATCAGGAATTTTTGAAGCTCTGCCTTCTCCTTTCAGGCCTGGAAACTAATCCCTTCCATGCTCAGGGTCAGTTGCTGCCTGGCCCTTAATTCCCATAAATCACAGTTCCTGACTTTCCATCTGTAAATTTCGGGAGCAGCACCTTGTGCTCCATGGCTTAAAAGATACCATGAGCTATTTGGGATGGTGGCTGGGCCTCTCCATCCCATGCCAGAAGCAAGGTGGCTACCCCAGCTCTTCCCACATCCCACAGGCACCAGGATGAACCAGCACTGAGAAAACAATCCTCAGCCAGGAAGGATTTGGGGAGGGGCCAGGGCTGAACTGCCCCCAGCCCTCCCCTCCACCCTGGTGAGGATGCTGCAGCTCTTTCCCCATCCCATTCCTTGTTCAGTGCCTTGTTCTGCTCTGGGCTCAGAGGGTATTTCAGCCATCTCAGTGCTTCTAATCTCTTTGGGAACATTGCTGAGAAACACAATTTCAAGCCTCCCAAGATGTGACATGACTTGTAATTTGAGGCAGAGGTGAGAGCCTACCACCCAAGGGACAGAAAATAAACTGCCTCTGCATGATTCTGCTCCCAGCCCTCCTCCCCGTGATGCTCCCCATTCCAATCTGAGCCCCAAAACCTAGGGCTGGAGTTCCTGGGCAGCCCCCTCTGGCAGGAGGGGGCATCTGGCCTCATTCCTCACACCCAGCACCCCGGAGAGCAAAGCAGAGGCTGGAAAACACCCGGATGAGGAGCAAGAGATGTGGGGCACAGGGGCTGCAGGCAGTGAGGGGGAAGTAGGGCAGGGTTGGAGGGCAGCCAGCCCCAGCTCAGAGAAGCCAGGCAAGCTGTTTGGGAGCAGCTTCTGCAGGGCAGGAGGCTGTGGCACATTCCAAAATGCCATCTGCTGGCACCCAGCCCTGCTCCCCACCCCACCAGGAGCCCCCAGCACCTGTCAGGTCCCTGCTTCCCCAGAGCAGCATCCCTCTGCAGAGACCCAGGCAGCCTCCACCCCACTGCACCCCAAATCGCACCTGCTGACCAAACTCCTCTTTTGCCAAATCGGCACCCCCAGCTCCACTTTGATTATCTCTCCACGAAAAGAGCTGTTGGGTCAGATCAAGGCCCCAGCTCTCAGCCATGGTCTCTGGCTAAGCACCTTGTGGGAGCACTCCCCAAACTGAACTGCCCCCAGCCCCTGGGGCAGGGGCTGCCCACACCAGCACCAGGTAATACTGGTACATTCCACCCAATTTCCCAGTGCTCTGGTGGGACAAGAAAATAACACTGCCAATTAGCCTCAACACTTCAGGGGCTGAAACAAGGGTGAAGCACAGAAGTGGAAACAAATCAGACATCAAATCTCAGCATCAGGCAAAGCCGGTTAAGCATCCCAAATTTCACTCTTTGAAAAAAGAAATCTATTATTGATTTTATTAGAGAACACAGGGATGGCAGGTGCTGGCAGGACCCATACATGGATCTGCAAAATCCCTGGAATTTCCCTCATCCCCTCGAGTGTCCCGTGAGGGCCTGCCTGGCTGGGAAAGGCATGGAAAGGATGTGAGTGAGATGGAGCTCACATGTGATGTGAGATGCTGGCACATGTGCCTTTGTTTCACATCAGAGGAGGAGATAATAACCACCTGTGATCCTGTAAATTTTGATTTACACTCCAGCATCCCAAGCAATGCTCTGTTCATGGCTCAGGTGTTAATTGGGAGATTCCTCCTCATTTGTGAATGTAGCAGCTCCCCAGCTTCTTGGCTGGGTGATGGTTTCATTATCATTTCCTATATGTTAGCTTTAAATCCCCAATAATCCCACACGACTGGAGCCCATTCCAAGTGAGCAGCGAAATCCAATTTAGGATCCTATTCTCTTGGACTATGTAACCAGAGCCTACTTTGCGCAGGCACAAAAATCCAATTCAGCTTCTTTGCCTCTCAACAGCTGCCCCCATGACACTTTTCCAGATGAAAAAAACATAAACACAAAACCCCACAAGCCAGAGCTAGAGGTGAGCTGAGCCACTTTGGGAAGGCTGTCACTGCAGGAAGGTGGCTGGGGGGCTGCATCCCTGCCCCCAGAGCTCTTGCAGAGTGTTCTCAGCTCACACCATGTCCCAGCTCCCCTCATTGCCCATCCCTGTAGCCAACTTCATCCCCTGCCACCAACCACCTCCCCAAGCACTTTCTAGGTAGCTCTTCCTCCTTATAGCCTATTCCCAAGGCAGTTTAGTCCTCTCAGGCTTCTCTACCATTCTCATTTAATTTCCATTAATCCCTTTTAACCACACAACATTTACAAGTCACTCCAGCATAACATTTAAAGATTGTCCAAATTTAGTGACTTACCCTGTGCCAGTGCCAGGCTGAGGATGTTCCTTGCATCCCAGGGCTGGAGCCATGCCAGAAAATCAGGGGTGGGGAATCAGTGGCAGCACCCCCAATACCAGAACTTGGACAAGACTGAGTTTTCACTAGGATTGAATTTCCAGTTTCCTGAATCCCCTCTTCAGGCTTCTGGACTGGATTTCAGACACTTTCTTGATAGAAGTGATAGGAAAGGGCTTTGTCACCCAAAAGGGCTGGTGTCAGGGAGTCACACTGCAAGAACACAGAGATGACCAAGTGTTGGAGGTTAGGATTTTTCCTTTTGTTTTCTTTCTCTTAGGGAATTTTGTCCCATCCATTGCTAAGAGACAATAACGATCGGTACTTAAGAGACACAAAAGATGTACCCATGAGGGACAGGGAGGAGTGCACCTGGCTCTTCTCTCGGAGGGGAAGAGATATCGAGGAGGGGGCAGGTATATCGCGATACTTGGGCCGGGGGAAGGTGTTGGGCGCAGTTCCTAGCTGGCTCTTGCTCTCTGGGCATCGAAAGGGATAGTCGAGTTGCTGCTTCATGGGAGAGAATTCACTGCCACCTCCGGAGCCCAGCCCTGTGCTGCTCCCTCCTTACTGTGGGTGAGCCTTCACTCGTTAGAGCAGCCATTGAACTGGGACCTTATTAACACCCAATTCTGACTGGGAAGGACCTTCACCATCCACTCGGGTGCCTCAGGGGAAAACCCGGGACCCCAATGCCCTTCCCCCTCCAGGAGTCCACGTCTCCCCGGCTGCATCTAGCAGGGGGTATGAGAAGTCTGGCTGTCGCAGCCTACCCTTGCCATTTTTCTGCTGCTGTCTCGGCCTTTTTCTGTTACACTGTAACCCAACACCCTGTGCCTTCAGGGACACCCTGCGGCTCCTGCCACAGCTGCAGAGATCCTGCTGTCTCTTGCTTCTACCCCGGGTGGGCCAGCCCTCCCTTTCCAGCTTGCTGCTCTGAGGTTCCAGCTGCACCCCTTCCCGCCATCCCGCCCGCCATTACCGCGTGAGGGGAACTCGACTCGCCACAGCGCCCCCTGCAGGCGCGGAGGACTCATCGCACCTGCCCGGCCCGGCCGGGAGCCAACAGCGCCCCTGGTGGCTGTGACTGCAACTGCACGCAGGGAGGGCGCCGAGCAGCCCGGAGCGGGCTCCTGCTGGTTTGTCTGGTTTGTTTGTTTGTTTGTTTGTTTGTTGTTGCTGCTGCTGTTGTTTGTTTGCCTCGTTGTAGATATTATAAATACTAGTAAAGAACTGTTATTCCTTTTCCCATGTCTTTCCCTGAAAGCCTCTCGAATTCAAAGTTATAATAATTCGGAGGGAAGGGGGGTTGTATTCTCTATTCTAAAGGAGGGTCTTGCCTTCGTTGGCAGACATCTGTCTTTCAAACCGAGACACCAGGAAGATCTGCAAGGAAAGAATGGGAGCCAAACCCACCCCACCAGAAATGCTGACTGGATTCAGTCAGGGTTTGCTTCATCTTTTGTCTTTAGATGTTGCACTGCAAACTCGCATTTCCTAGGCAAAAAGTCTTTTGAACCAGCTCTTCCACATTTTGGATGCTTACAAATCACCAGAATGGACATTCCAGAGCGTTTCTGAGCGCCTGCTTTCAAACTGGGGAGATTTATCGAGCTTGACCTTCCCCACACACACTTTCTGTTTGACAAAGGAGCAGTTTCCAACAAATACTACCCAAAGCTACTCCAAAAATTCATCCTCACAGCCTCCATGATCTCTCATCCTTTCTTCACAACTGGCTCATCCTTTCCTCCTCCTGCCTTACTCTTCCTCCTCCAACTTCAGTTCTTCCTCTTGTGATTAATTCCCCCAGGGTCTGGGTTGTCAGGGGATCATTTGCATCCAGATGGAGATTTCTTGATCCTTTCTCCACACACATCCTGGCAGCCTTGGCTTTCACAGGAAAGCCTTCTGGGATGTACCTGCCCTTCTAGCAAGCTAGAAAATAAAAATAATGATTGCCCGTACAAGAATTAAATTTGATGTGTGTCCCTGAGAGTATATGGAATGAGCAAAGTCAGTAGCAATGGGGAATTTTTGTCCAGTTGAGGAGACAGAATGAGGAGAGGTATGCATGATTCTGTGGAAGCAGGTACACCTCCTTAACTGGGGGTTCTGATGGGGGTAAGAGAGGGTGGGAACATACATGGGGAGGGGGACCCAGGTGGTGCCAGGTCAGCTGGAGAGATGCAGAGGATGTAGGAGTAGGGGGGGAAGAGGGACTTTGGCTGGAGAAGGCTGAGGAGGTGATGGAAGGGCCAAAGCCACCCCATGTCTCAGGGATGGGGGCTCTTCTCTCACCTTAAACATTTTTGCCCCATTTCCTTCTCCAATTACTCAGTCTTTCCTGGTTCTTGTCCCATTTCTATCATTCCTATTTCCCTCTCTCCATCTGCAGTGCGACCCAGGCGCACCCACGTGCCCTCAGCCAGGGGGTTCCCCAAGAGCATATCAAGTGGAAACACAACAGAGGCCGTTCTGTGTGGTTTCTTCCAGTGAAACAGCTCTGTTTGTGCCATGTCAGTGGATGACAGTTTTCCAGGAGCTCAGTGGAGCTGCTGGTGAGCTGCAGGATCCTGGCAGGAGGCGAGCCTGCCCTGGGCTGCTGAGCTGCCACTCTCCCTGACACCTTTGGTCTGCCCAGAGTGCAGCTCTCCCACATCTCATGGGCATCACCTGAGGTTTCAGCGAGGCTCCATGCACTCTTACTGGATGCTCTAGTCCTACCAACAGCTCCCCATGCACAGCACACCCATGGTTTCACCTGTATTTGAAGCTTGAAGAGGCTCAAGATGCCTCAGGAGTATTTTTCATGGGTAAATAGGCCCTTTTCCCTCCATGTCACTGGCTCAGCTCCAGCCCAGGGTCAATAAAGACAGAAAGTCATTGCCAACTGATGAATTCATGCAAGGGAATAAGGCATTGGTCTCACTCTAGTTATGAGGAGACAGATGCCCACATTGCAGCTGCTCCTGTCACACCACTGCTAACCAGCATCTTCTACCCAGGCAAGAAGATTCCCTCCCCACCAAGGCAAGTCTAAGTGCCCACAAGATTATTTCTGGAAGCACCTTCTCCACTGCCCTGTGCCTTCACAGAAAAAAAGCCAGCAGCTGGTTCCTTCCTACCAGCACATGACCAGGATCCTCCACATCATCAGTTTCTATTGGGAATCAGCCCTGCCTGGTGGGACAGGGGATGTTCACAGAACAGCCCTGCCTGGTTTGGGAAAAAATTATCCCCGGGACCTTCTCTCTGACTCTTTCCACAGATACTGAATTCACAGGAAAATGTCACATGCTGGGTTTCACAGCTGGCCCTCATCCCTGCCATCTAGAAACTGCTGCACATCTTTGTGGATCCATACAGCCCATGGAAATGCCAACATTTCACCCTCCAGAAGGAAAAGGTGGTGAATCAAGCAGAAACCATCCTGTAAGCATCTCCCTCTTGTGTGAGTGGAGTGTGGACACCAGAGAGGCCCCATGTGTAACTGAAGAGGCAATTGCTGCCCCAAAAGTCCCAGCTTTGACCCCTGGATGTATGGAGCCTCCTTACTGCAGGACTTGGGTCCTTCTAGCACCAGCCCAGGTGCTCTGGGGCACTGCAGGGGACAGGAGGAAAAGGGCACAGAGAGGAGCCAGGAAAGATGCCAGCAGGTGATGGGCAAGGTGAGGCTGGTGTCAGAGAGAGGAAGAGGGCAGAAACACAAGGATGTCCTTGAGGACAGCCAGCCTTGTTCCATGGGGGAGATGGCCCCACTTTGCCACACAGCCAGGGGGACAAATCCTGCCAGAAATAAGGTCCTTGTTACTATGGTGATTAGTACTGCCTTGCAAATACAGCCCTGTGCCACACGCTGGTTGTGACAGCAGTGGGTGAGCAGACAGGCAAGAGATGGTGCCAGCCACTCCAAGCTCTCCCTGATGGGGACAGTGCAGAGGACACCCCTGGCAGAGCCCCCCTCCAGCCCCCAGTGACACAGCCTGGGGGCTCCAGCTGACAAGCAGGTTTAATTGAATGTTTCTCTCTTTATGCTTCTCTTTCCAGCAAATAAAACCAGAGCAAGATAAAAATATATGACGCTTAAAGGGGACACTGCCAAGGAATTTTTATCTGTTTTAATTTGCGTTTTACTCTTCGTTTGTTTGCAGCACTGTGGCTGCAAAATAGCTTTTTTTTTTTTTTTAAATTTTTTTTTTATTTTTATTCCCTTTCCTGAGTTTTGTCATGTTTCCAGCTGGCAAACAGTGACTGAGGCCCCTTGTCCCACTGTTGTCCCTTGGGCTGCTCCCAGAGAGAGGTGCAGGTAACCCTGCAAACCACAACAGGCTGATGTGGTTCATCCCACCCTTGTTGTTATTATGGCTTCATTTATATCCTGGAATTAACAACTGGAAGGAGGATATTAGCTTTTGGATAAAACTCCAATGCTTGAGAGATCCCAGTTATCCTGCCCTGTAAATTTTGATAGAATTTATTGCTCTCTGCCGCATCAGAACCTGAAGGTGGAAATCCAAGGCAGTGTTTTCCTTCTCAGGACAAGCTAATGCCAAGCTAGAAACAGTCTAGCTAGAATTCCCCACAACCTCTACTTAGAGCTCCAGGACAAGCCCAATTTCCCTCCTCCCTGCTCGGGCCCTGCTAATTTCCCCAGCCACCGTGATAAATGGCTGTGCCGGCGAAGTGACATCTTTCTAATCTGCTCCAAGACAGATGGGTTCCTCTGCCGGGAGAGAAATCCCATGGCTGAGCCTGGCTGGGAGGGAAACCACAGCGCTGGAAGCTGGAGCAATGTGATTTGGGGGGGGTGGGGGGGGGGGGTCATTGCATCTTTCTCTGCTTATTTATCCACACATTGGATGTGGATGAATAAGAGCTTTGGGGGCTTCAGACACCATGAGCTTGGCTGGGGATGGAGAGATGGAGTATGAGTGTCTTCCCTGGCCAGGTCAGCTCACCTGGAGAAACCACCACCTTCCCAGGTAAAGAAGACACCTTCATCTTTCTTTGAGAAGCTGGATGGTGAGCAGCAGGTGAAGCAGCAGCCAGGGCTTTCCAGGGTCAGGGGCCAAATCGCAGCAAGGTAAGACCCTCCCAAATTAGCACAAGTGCCGAACCAGGAGCAGGGGTCAGTCCTCAGCATATCCCCACCTGCTCAGAGCTGGGAGACACAACGGCCCGAGTTGGACACGGGGCCTGCATGGCCCCCGCCCATCCCAACTCCCCGGAGCATTCATCCCCTCTGCTCCGGGAGCATCCATCCATCCATCCCCTCCCTCCCGTCCCCGGCCGGGCGAGCGCGGAGCGCTAGTGCCATCTCCTGGGCTGCGGCAGCTGCCAGCGCCTCCCGAGCCCTGCCCGCTGCAGGAGGGTCCCCGCAATCACATTCCCTGCGAGACCGAGGCATCCCCACCACACGCTCCCTGTGGCATCCAGCCGAGCAGGGCCCGCCCCAGACTGCCTCCTGCACCGGCACCGCCTGCACCTTCCTCAGCTCCCACCCTGTGCGCTGCCAGCTCAAGCTGCCCGGAGCCTGCCACGGCCTCAGGCTGCTGTTAGTGGGCTTTAGCTCTGGCTTGGTTAGGATGAGCATTTCTTCAAGCGGACACCATGCTTGTGGCATGGAGTGACAGAACAAGGAGGAATGGCTTCAAACTGACAGGGCTGGGTTAGAATGGATATTAGGGAGAAATTCCTCGCTGTGAGGTGGTGAAGCCTTGGCACAGGCTGTCCAGAGAAGCTGTGACTGCCCCACGAAAGTGTTCAAAGTCAGGTTGGACAGGGCTTGGATCACCCTGGAATAGCAGAAGGTGTCCCCGCCCATGGCACGGGGTAGGAACTGGATGCCCTTTAAAATCCCTTCCGACCCAAACCTCTCTACAATTCTACTATCACAAGTGCTCAAGACCAAGCCCAGCCCTGCCACAGCCCAGTTAGATCCCAAGACCTCACTGGATACCCAAAATCAGCCCCAGCAGCCAGCACAGCTCACCACTGCTCTCCCACATGCTCCAAGCTCTTCCCATGCCCTCAGAGAATTCCCCACACACCCGGTGGGGAATTAGTTCCTTGAGAATACATCAGTCAATATCTATCTAGTGGTAAAAGCTGGTTATTCTGTCTGACAAGCCCTGGAGAAGCTGGTGAGCCTGCTGTCTCCAAATCACAGCTCAGTTCCTCTTCCAAAGCACCTTAAATCCAGCCTAAAAATAAATGGGCTTTATTGATTTCCTTTTTAAAACTAATGCTGGGGAGTGATGTGTTCTGTGCTCAAGGAAGAGCAAAAGGTATTAGTCACAGGAAAGTACAGCCACAGCCCTCCAAACCCCCACAGGTGTAAATAAAGCCCATCTCACACCAAACCCTTGCACAGGGTCTGGGGGAGCAGCAGCAGAGCTGTGGGGCTGGTCCAGAGGGGTTGTCTCATGGTCCAGTACAGCTCCAAAGCCCCAGCATGTGACTTTCTGGGGACTTAAAACCCCATCCCTGCACAGAAGCTGCGTGCGAGGTACCCAGGTGGGAACACCCCAAAGTAGCACCAAGTCAACAGAGAGAAGAGGTTTGCTCACCATGCTGGGGACACATCCTCATCCCCATCCTGGTCCTCTGAGGGCAAGGGAATCACCCAAACTGGGTAGGGGGTGAAAACCCTCTGCCCAGGCCCAGTCTCTACCCAGCACACCAGCACAGCTTTGATGAAAAGGAGCAAAAGTTGCAGACACCTGAGCTTAAATGCATCCCGGGGTGGTGGGCAGGGTGTAGGGTTTGGTGTGAGCCGAGGTGCAGCTTGCCAGGGCCATTAGCACCCTGGGCCCAGCTGTTTGTCTCCTTAATTAACAGCACCACAAGTACAAACTCTGGTTTGTTGGTGGTTGCAGACGTGAAACAGGATTGGGACTGTGCTTCCCCATCTAATGCAGAGGCAGGCAGCATTCCCAACTTCCCTGAAGCACCCCCAGCTGCTCCCAGCTCCCTGCAGCATCCTCTTCCTCCTTAAGCTCATCCCTGAGACAGGGCAGGCATGTCACAAGCACCAAACAAACCCTGTGATATCCCCCTCTACTCCCCTGGGTGAGCCCAGCACATCTGGCCAGCTGTTTCAAACCACAGACACGAGGTTCACATTGCTTTTGCCCCGAGCACACAGAAGGAAAGCCCCTGCTCCTGGGGGAATGGGTGCCTGGCCAAAGCTGCAGACCCACCACCTCAGCCAGATCCACCCAGTACCTCCGGCCAGGGCATTGCTTCAGCCAGGTCAGATCCAAAGGCTTTGCTTCGTTTCCTTTTATAATCCCTCCAGCACATGGGAAGGCAGATGCTGAGAAGCTAAATCCCAGCAGCATTCATGAATGTGCTCTCTCCTGCCAGCGCCGGATGGGATATTCCTTCCAGGCGCTCGTGGAGCGCTCCAAGCACGCTCGCCGCTCTCCTCCCTCAGACAGACTTGCTTCCCCAGCTGCAGCCCCTCACAGCCATCGGGACCCCCATCCTCACGCCGTGGGCGGCCGACCCCCTCCTGTGCCGGTGGTGGGTGGCAGTGGGGGAGGCACACAGCCCAGCAGGGCTGCAGGGTGTGGTTTTGGGGGGAAAAGCCAAGCTGAGGAGCTGAGCTCTGCTTATTAAAGGGTGCACAGGGTGCCTCTTCCCTGCAGGTGAGCGTTGGCATTCCAGGGAAATAGATGTCAGAGACAGCTTTGCCCATGCCAAACAAACAGGTCACATAGCTGTCCAGGGAAGGGCTCTCCCAGGGAAAAGGCTCCCATCTTTCCTAGCCCGCACAGGGCTTAGATGCAGTGAAGTGGGGCTCCCATGAGAGATGGGGTGACCGAGAGGTGCCCACCTGAGCAGGGTGCCCTGCAGGCATGGCAGGGCTCTGGCTGGAGGGCTGCAGCTGTGGACCCCCTCGGCAGCCCTCCACACCTCCGTCTGTACTGGCTGCCCTGGAAACACATCCTAAATAAAGCTGGGATCAGATAAATAAATGCGTCCGGAGGCCAGCGGGTCGGCCAGCACCGAGAGGAGGAGGGGAGCAGCCCTGCGCCAGAAGGGATGGGAAGTGTGGCCACCTCAAACACCGGCCCCAGGACTGTGGGGGAAGGAAAGAATTTAATTTTTCTTTTTTTTTTTCTCCTCCTCAAAGCCCCCCCCAAGCCTCCAGCCCCCTGTGGTGGGCACTCACCAAGGAGCGAAGGCAGCTCCCCTCTGCCTGAAAATGGAGCTGGGGACACCCTGGCAGTGGCTCCCCGAGGCTGAAGCTGCCTTGGCAGGGGAAGAACGAGGCTGCAGAGCCAGGCTGCCAGCCCTGCCCGAAGAGTGAAGACACCACTCCACGCTGGTTCTGCCCCTCTGCCGCTCAGCCAGATGTTGGCTGGGAAAGGGAAAAACAAATTCCCTGCTGCCACCAGAGCCTGGCTGAGGGATGGGAAATGTGCTGGCCAGATGTGGGGCACGGGGCTCCAGTGAGGGGGGCAGCCAAAGCTGCCTGCGGCAGGACTCGGTGGGAATGTTCCTCAGGATAACACAGGAAGTTTCAACCAGAGGTTGTGATTTCCTTGTTGGAGGGGGGAAATATAATAGTAATTTTAAAAGCAGTGGAAGTTTTCCTCTGTCCTTGCTGTGGACAGGTTTGTCTTTGATATTTTCCCACCAGCCTCCTGCCTGTGGAGTGGACCATGAGCATCCTTGAGGTGGAGGATGCTCAGGTTACTTGGAACTATTTTCTTGTTCAAGCTGTACTTGCTGCCCTCGTCCAAGGCTGATGTTCCCCAGGCAAAGGGTGGCTCATTCCCAGCAGTCCAGTGAGCAAAGCAAACCTGAGGATAAAGACCCAGAAGCAAAGCCAGGGTTGCCTGTTGATGGGCTGGAGGTAGTCCTGGGGGGTTGGGGATAGCCCTGGTGAGTTGGAGGTGGTTCTGGTGGGTTGGAAATGGTCCTGGTGGGTGGGAGAGGAGTGGATGTGTTCAGCCCACTTGTTGCACATCACATAATGGGGACAGTAGAGATCAACTGCACCCTGAAGGCTGAAGCCCTGTACCCCTCTGTTCCTCCATCAGCCCTTAAAAAGGGCAAGGAGAGGGGACTGCTGAGGAGAGAGAGAGAGAGAAGCCTCTCAGAGTCCTCAGGAGACCCTAAGATAAAGAGCAGGAAAGGGAATACTTTGCAAAATTGAATCTGTACGAATCAGCTGGCTTGGCTAATATGTAACCCCCAGACTAAACAGAATTAGCTAATGAACTTATCGAGCCCCTGGCAATTACTCAGAAAAAGTTACTGAAAAAACAGCACATCCCAGGTTTATTTAATGTCTTTATTAATGATCTGAAAGCAAAAGTAAACAACAAATTAATTATGTTTGCAGATGACTGTATGCTGGAAGGTGTTGCAAATGCTGCCAAAGATGGCAAAGTCACACAGAGGGCCCTAGAGGGGTTAGAATTATCCCAGCAGGAAACAAGCCACATGTAATCCATCAGTGAAACATGGCATGGGGGGGAAAGGGCCTGAAATCCAGACATGCAGGAGGAAGGAGGGGTGTGCTGTACAAGAGCCAAGGAGGAGGATGGGAGCACCTTTGGAGCGGGTTGGAAGATGGGTCATCCCTGCAAGGAGCAGGGAGCCAGGCTGCCAGGGGATGCTGTGTCCCCAAGGGTTGTAACCTTGTCCTGAATCAGCTTTGCAGCAGGAGGAGAAGCTGGAAAGTTCTTTTCCCAGCGTTGTGCTCGCACAGTTGGAGCGTTATGAACACTGAGGGCCAAAGGTCATCCTGATTGCCAGCTCAGAGAGGTGTGAGGTTTGCAGAGCCACTTCAGGAATACGGCCAGGGGTGGGTAACAGCAACTTTGGGCCCGAGTCACTGACCTGGGTCTGTGTGGACACCAGGAACTGGCTTTGCTGCCCCAAAAGTGCCTGGTGCCAAGGGATCTGTGGAGGTTTTCTCAGTCGGTGAGAGCACGGTGCTAATAACAGCAAGCTTTGATCCCTGCATGGGCCATTCACTTAACAGCTGGATTCGACGATCCTCGTGGGTCGCTTCCAGCTCAGAATATTCTGGGATTCTGTGACATCCTCTTCAGGCGGAGCAGGCGGTGCCTCCGGAGCCGCCCCTCGCACCCCACGCCGGGCTCCTTCCCCGCTCCTCCCTCTCCTCGCCCGGCGGGAACAAGGCTGCTTTCAGGAGCGGGTGGGTGGCGAGGGCCTCTAGCCCTTTAAGAGGGAAAATTGGGTTTGTAATCTGAGCGAATTTCTCCTTTCTGACAGGCGGGAGAAGTTACAGGTCCCTCCCTCGCTCCGCTTTATTAAATATAGTAGTAGCAGGAGCCCTCGCCTGGAAGCAGGCGCCGGCCGAGGTTTTGCTGTCCCGGAGCCCTCACGGCTGCTCCAGCCCCGGGGGACACGATGGGTGCCCGAGGTGGCACCGCCACGGTGCTGCTGCTGCTGCTGCTGCTGGCCGGCCACCCCCAGCCCCTCAGCGCGGGACCCCCGGCCGGAGGTGAGTGCCGTTCCCCCAGCCCAGCCGAGAGCGGAATCCTGCGGGATACGGCTCCGGGGCGGGCTGGGGAGCCAGCGGGGAGCGGTGTGGGCATGGGTGACCCATGTGTGCAGGCTGTCCCTCCCCGGGGTGCGGGGGCCTGTGGCCAAGGTGGCAGGAGCGCGGAGCTGCGCTTTTGGGGCAGGGAGTCTGGGGAATGCCGAGGCTGGGAGAGAGGCGGCTCGCCCACCGTGGCTCGCAGGGGGTGGGTTCCTACCACCGAGAGCCGTGTGCTTTCCGCAGGGGCACACGCGGGTGTGCTGCTGCGCGGGACGGGGCTCGGAGCGGCCGCGGGGCTTTGCTCGGCGCCGGGGCGGCCGGCGGGAGAAAGGCACCGTCGCTGCCCCGCCAAGCCCGGCGCCGTGGGGAGGGAGCACGCCAGCCCTCCCTGCCCATGTTTGGCCTTGCCACAGGAGCCGTCTGCGAGGGCAGCCCCTCTTCATCCCGGGAGCGGGGGCTCGGCGGGAAGCAGGGAGCTGCAGCGTTTGCAGGGTGGGTGTCACCTCCCGGCGCTCCGGGCTGGTGGCCTGGGGCGAGGGCTGAGGGGCTCACGTCTCCCACCGGCACAGCCCCAGAGCGGTGCGGGACCACCCCTGGAGTGACCGGGGACCAGCTGGGGCTGAGGGTCCCCGCCATGGTGCCACAGAGCTGGCTGCTGCACAGGGTCAGAGCTGGGCACAGCAACTACTGCAGGATGGAGTGCAGGATTTATACCCAGTTTTCCCCATGAAGCAGCCAGGTTTGCCCACCCAGCTCTTGGCATGGACGTGTGCCCAGCCTCAGCATCCTGACAGCCATCCCACAGCCCTGTTCCCTCCCTGCTCCCTCCCCTGCCCCGCGATGCTCGGAGCTGCCATGGTCTGTGCCTCGGCAGGCTCTCCCAGTCTGGACAGGAGTCTCATTCCACTGGGACAGGTCTGACCCTCCAAGCTGTGCCTGGCATCTGGCTGAGCACTGCACTGTGTCAACAGCATCTGCAGCTTTGAAAGTGAAGAGAATTTAAAAAGCACTTTTATGTCCCTAACTCACCCCAAAAATAATATATAATTTCACTGAGCAGTTTCTCTTCTCCAAACTTCCCCCCAAGGACCAGCACTCTGACCAGCAGTGAAGCAGGAGCTTGCTCCCAGCAGTTCCCAAGGGAATTACTGAAAAACCTCCAGTCTTTTGCTCCCCAGTCATCTGCACCCCAGCCTGTGTCAGTGCAAGGAGGAGGATGATGCCAGAGCCCAGCCTTGTGGCCCTCAGCACCCGCAGGGCTGCTGTCGGTCTCTTATTGTCCCTGTTCCCTCCCAGAGAGCAGGTGGCCTCTGGGACATGCTCCTTTCCTTACCTCAGGCCTTGTTCTTTCTATTTTTTGTCATGCGCCAAAATAGGAGGGTGCCTGGCAAGCTGAGTGGAAAAAAATCCCTTTTGTTAATGAACAGAGTGGTCTCCTTCCTCCCAGCCCTGACCTTTCCATCCCGGGATGGGATTTCCCCAGATGGATCCGTTGCTTGCATGGTGTCTAGGATGGGTTCCAGGGCTGCCCTGACAGTCCCAAACTCTTTCATGGTGAATGGGCGGGAGCAACCCCAATAAAGAACCCACAGCTCTCAGATGCCTGCCAACACCCCCAGACTCCCCCCAGGTAGCTCCCCCCAGGCTGGGACACGGCTCTGGGGATCAGTGGGCATCTTCCTGGCATTGACACGCAGGGCTGGGGAAGAAAAGGGGGTTTACACCCATTTTCCGGTGCTGGGAACTATTTCTGCAGATGTGCCAGCTCTGACCCTGGGTTCAGAGCTCCCCACAAGCCCCCTGCGTTTGAGGACAACCCTGCTGAGACCAGCAGAACTCATTCCAGGTATTCCCTTGGGCTGCCCACCATGGGACATCCCCGTGTCTCCATCAGGGACAGCCACAAGCAGCATGCTGAGCACAGGGCTGAGGACAGACTGGGTTTTGGGGGTGAAGCCTGTGTTTTGTGCTCCCTCCAAGCCCAGATTCAGGGACTCGGGACTTCCTGCCCAGCCTTTCATGGGAAGCGTCATCATGCACTTCATCAAATACAGGATTATATCAAAAAGAAAAAAACACTCATAAAACTTGTCCTCTTGACATCAGAGTGTGAAGCTTCAGCAAACTGTTTTTCAACAGTCTGGCTCCCCTCTCATTCCCGGTGAGGTCATCCACAGGCAGGGCTCCCCTTCCCCAAAATCCCTGTTACTGGAGGTTTGAAATGAGGGGAGAAGAGAGAATTGGATGTGTAGGCTCCCTGTGAGCAGCATTGACCCCAAGATTTCAGCAAGTGGGTGCCATAAATGTGACCTTGGCCAGGGCTTGGGTGGACCCCCAGAATCCATGGTGGGGGTCGTGGGGAGGGGAGTGGGATACTGGCTTGTCCAGGATACCTGCCCATGGATAGGGAGCAGTGTCTGCCCTGGGGTGTCCATCCAAGATCCCTCCTGCCTTCTCCAGGTTTCTCAGCTCCATGGAGCCACCTTGGCTCGTCCTTTCCTCCACTTTCGGAAATCTGACTGATTTATTCAAACTTTCTTTTTTATGATCACGCCACATGTTTTAAGGTCATAGCTCAAAGCAGCTGGAAAAGCTTCCAGCTGATGGGAAAGAACAGGAAAAATGCTGAAGAGGGGGGCAAACAAAAACTGGTATCGTGGGAATCAGGGAGGAATATTCTTGTCTCACTCTTATATTTAGCAACAGAGGGCTGTGGGCAAATATATAATAAGTGCATTCCTGCAGGATCGCAGGACAGGGTTAAGCTCACCCCGAGGAGCTCACGTCAGGTCGAAGGCTGGACAGGAACAGGGCCTGGGAGGCGGGAGGATAACAGTCTGCGTGCCTAAATAAAGCTCAAAGCACAGACTGTTCGCAACAGGCGTTGGCCCAGCCCAGCCCCGGCTCCCCGGGGCTGCTCCCGTGGCCCTTTCCAGGTGCTGGGTTCGGCTCGTCTCCTTTTTGGGAAGCCAGTGTTAGCATCACCCCCAGCCTTCAGCTGGGAGACTCCTAGAAACTCCTCACTCATCTCTGTGCCCTTCCCATCTCTCACCTGGGCATCCCAAGCCTGGTTTGCCACCAGCCTCTTCACCACACCATATCTCTGAACTCCCTGGAGACACAGAGGAGGGAAAGTGTCCATCAGAGCTCCCTCATTCCCAAACCAGCCCTTCCCTGGGCTGTCTCCATTGCACCCAGTCCAACCCAGTTGGACATTGCCATACTGCACAGGAATGGGATACCCCTCAGTTTTTCTGGGGTAAATAGAACAGAAAAAGGGAGGTCAAGTTTTTATGTTATATTGACTAATATAGCAGAGTATTGTACTATGAGGATAATTCTTGTTCTATTGATAGAATATTGATATATCCTATAAAGTGGATTCTAAATACATTCTGTAAAGTCAGAGAACCTTTCACAAAGCCTTTGGTTTGCAAAGCAGAGCCCTGAGTCAGGGCAGCTTTGCACTCTGCAAAGCCAGGCTAAAACGCAGAGGAGCAGGACTGCTGTGGCTCTTCCCAGCCGCAGGATGGGGAGGATGCAGGTTTGCTGCCGGATTTGTCACCCGTTAGCAGCCGTTGATCCTCAGGACAGACCAAACTGGGCTTCTCAACTGGCATCAGGGTGGGGTGGGAGATGTTTATGCCCTGAGCTGTGGACCAGGAGTGTGATGAATTCCCATTTTCCATCCTTCCTCCCCGGGGTGTGTCGCCCGTTGCGCATGGCTCCAGGCAATACCTCTGGGAGCTGCCCTGTGCCCAAGGGCTGCGCTTGGCTGCCTGACAGCCGCACAGAAGACGGCCGATGGCAGACGGAAAGCATCCCAGAGAAGGGAGGGTACTGCCAAAAATTGCTGGGAGTGGAGAAAGTCAGGGGGCACACAGCGTGGTTTGGAAGTGGCTGGGCCCATCACGTGCCGCCCAGACAAGGAGACAGAAGAGCAACTCTCGTTGTCACCGTGACTCACTGGCTGGGGAAGGAGCGCTGTGAGCGTGAGTCAGCTCGGGACGGCCCTGTGAATCCCTGCCGCTACTTTTGCCCAAGTCTTGGCTTTCGAGAAGTTGTTTTTCCTCTTTGCTGCAGGCAGGCGAGGGAGGGAGGGTTTGGAGTCACCAACTGCTTGTGGTGTCATCCCGAGCCATGTCGATGGATGCTCCCCATCCTCTACCATCTCTTTCAGCCCAGCCGGCAGAGAGAGGGGCGGGCAGCAGGAATTTCCCATTCCCTTTCCCAGCCTCCGGCGGGGCTTCAGCAGGGCTTCAAGGTTTTCAGCATCCCATCCCACAGAAATTTCTGAGCCCACCAGGGTCATTTCCTCTGGGAGCTGGGGAGAAGAGAGGGAAGTCTTGGCCCGAGGTAGATGTGGCTGAGAAAGCGCTGCAGCCCTGGGAGGGGATGTGAGCGCCTGCTTCCACACCCCCACAGCCCCCCCGCCAGCCATGCATCCCCCCCTGCGCTAGAAATAGAGCAGGCATTTATTTTCTCTATAAACATCACCCCGGCGGTGTTTCTCATGCATGGAAAAGTCAGGGGATAACAGGAGAGGGGAGGGGGAGGCAGGGCAGGGAGGGGGACCTCCAGAAGGATGGGGGAAGAGGAGAGGGCAGAGATTTCAGCTCTAGAAAGAGGGGAAAAAACCAAAATACTCGCTTTCTTTGCAGGCAGTTTAGCATGTCAACCCCAGAGGTATAAAAAATACCTTCGCGTTCCCTCTTCCATACTGCAAAACTCCATCTCTGTCTGTGGAGACACTTTTCTCTGTCCCTCACAGCACTCAGCATCACCAAAAGCCCATCCTGGCCATGGTCCTTGCTGCCCTGTGGGGTACAGGGTGCTGTGGGTGCTGCCCTACCAGCACAACTAAAGCTGAATCACCTCAATTTACACCTCAGCTGCACGTTTTAACATCTCCTTCCCAATCCCTGAGCACTGGATGCTGCAATTAAACCGAACAGGTAGCTTCTGGCAAGGTTTCAACCCTCCCGCACGTGCCCATTCTTCCCCCACAATTTTGGCTGATAACTGCCCCCATCCTGGCACGTCAGGAGCCACTTGACACTAGCGAGGCTGGGAAACATCAGATCCCGGCGGCTGGAGACGGGGCCCCTCTCCAGCGGCGGCTGCCGCACTGTTTGTTGACACCAGGCGAGGATCTCTCCGGTAACATCCAGCCATTCCAGGCATGTGTGTGAGCATCCCCTGGCCTGGCTCCTCCAATCCCCCCGCCAGCTCCTTCCCCTCACTGGGTCCGGGGATGAGCTTAGGGACAGGCACTGGCTCTGCTGGGCAAGCAGGGATGGGATTCAGGGATCTGCAGGTGGGATGTGCACCCAGGTGCCCCACTCCACAAAACCCCAAACTCCAGCCCAGGCTTCCTCCAAGGTCCTCCTGCTCCTGCAGCACGGGGCTGGCTGGGATTGTCCCCTCCTATGCCACCACATGCCCTCCTGCAGCTCTGCAAGCTCTTCCCTCGCTGGGTGGGAAGCAGCTGGGGTAGGGAACGCTGTAGGAGCGGGTGCCAGGATGGGCAGGGTGGAGCTGGAAAACCTGCCAGCCAGTGAGACAGGGGAAGAGGGCTGGGGAGAGAGAGAAAGAAAGAAAAAATAGAACAAAACCCGACTTAGAATGGTTTGGAAACCACGTCCTCTGGGGCTGATACAATATTTCCAGGCCAACTTCTCCTGGCAGTGGGAGCCTGAGTGAGCCTGAGTCACGCTGCAGGGGACTGCACAAAAGCCCCATTGAGCCTCCCGCTTCCCCAAATCCTCCCACTTTCTCCCCCCGCTTAACTTCCCAGGGCAAACACTCCAAGCACTGCTTCCAGCTTGGGCTTATTCCTTAAGTCCCTCCGGAGCCATTGAGCCACACATCATTAAAAGCTCTTTATCCTTGCTCCTGCTCATGCCAGGCTTTGGGGGTGCTCGGTCTGGGGGCTGCATCCCCCAGCTCTTCCCAAAAGCACTGTGACCTTTGTGGGGGGTTTCAGGCTGGCTCCCAGCCCCTTGCCCTCCCCTCCATGGCTCTGCATCTGGCCGAGCAGGAGAGCTCAGGAAATACCATCAGCTTTAGGGCTGTGCTTGAATCATCGTAAAACCATGCTGGATAAGTGATGGAGCTGTGGAGCTCCAGCCAAGCCTCCTGGACCCCGCTTTAGAGCCTCCAACTATCACAGCTCCTCATGCTGCTCTGTAAGGATGGGGAAGACAGGCAGGAGCAGGCACAGGCTCTGGGCAGGGGTTGGGGGCTGGCAGGACACAGGAGGGTACAGCCAGCCCCCTCCCAGGCAGCACAGAATTAGCAGGGGGCATGTTTTCATGTTTTCCCCTGACCCCAGAGCCCGTGGGCTGTAAAAAGGCTGTTTTTCCCCAAAGCTGTCAGGCAGGAGGCTGGGGAAGGCGAGCGGAGAGCAGCTGGCTGGGGAACGGGGGAGAGGAACTGAATGAATAAACACTGGAGGAGGGGTTCAAAGCAGCGTGGTGCAGCCAGAGGTAGAGGCCATGGGGTGATGCAGGGGCAAAGCAAAGCACCTCTGCCCAGGACTCTCCTCCCACGCTCAAAACAAGCCTGATGGCACTTCTGATGGTCGGCAGGCCTGTGAAGGTGATCAGCCACAGCTTTGCTGGTGGTTTCTTGGGTGCTGCTTTCCAGCAATCTCTGCTGGCCAGCACTCCTGGAAAGCACTGGCCCCAGCCCCCGGGAGCCCCGCCATGAGGGAGGGCCAGATGGAGGGTGGGAGGCAAGAGCCGGAGCACTGATTCCCATTCTGGGGTTGGAAAAGCACACACAGCCCTGGCTCAGTATGTGGGAGCAGCAGTCACTGGAATCACTGGGAGCAGGGATAAAGAGAAAAAGTCCTCCTCTGTGCCAGGAGCTATCGCGGCAGGGATGGATCTGTGCCCATGACACCCCATCCTGTAAGCTTCCAGACAGAACCCCAAGCTTTCCTGGAGCAGGCACGAGAGGACTGTGACGTAATCCCAAGGTTCCCACCGGGTTTGAATGCCATTGCTGCAGACTAAACCCAGCTCATCTCCATTGCACTGGGATTTCCTCACTGTGGAGACCCGAATGGGTGCTCAGCTCAGGTCTCAGGGCACATCGGAAGGCAGCAGGCCCCCTTTTGTCCCCCTGACACCCCCCTCCTCCCAACAAAGCCCCAGCCAAAGCTGAGGGCTGCTGTGTTTGCCTTAACCTCCTCTCAAGTTGCTCATTTCCTTCCCCGGCCATAAATAAAACCACGCCGTAAAACGAAGGGAATGTGGAACATAAAGAAGCCTTTCTCCAAAAGTCCATTGGATCCCTTCCTCCGGCAGCCCTTCCACCCTGCATGGGGACAGGGGCACAGCCCAGCCCCAGCTCTGGGGAGCTGCAGGTCCCATCGGGCATCAGAGAGCCAGGCTGGGGACAGGGGTGCCTGAGCCCCAGGACCACCCATGGCGCTGGCAGGAGGGTGGTTCTGCCTGCCCTGCCTGTGCTGGGAGTGGGATGGAAGCCTTGTGCACACACTGTGGGGGGAGCAGGAGCGGATCAAGCTGCTGAGCAGCATTGCCAGGGCAGGGCAGCTGCCCCCAAGCCCCTCCAGTGTTCACATCCCCCTGAACCCGTCTGATGTTCACATCGCCCCAGCCCCTCTGATGCTGGCATTCCCCTGAACCCCTCCTGTATTTTTATCCCTTGAACCCTTCCCATGTTCACATTTCCCTGAACCCCGCAGTGTTCACATCCCCCAGCCCCTCCAGCGTTTGCACAATGGGTGGGTGCAGCACAATGTGGCTGGTGATAGGTGACCTCACTACCTTAGACGTTATTTAAATTAAAGAAACCAACCCCAAACAACCCAGAGGACCCCAAAACCAGCTCCTGAGGCTGCGGAGAAGGAATGCAGCAGGCTGCCCGTGGGGCGGCCCAGCAGCACCCCAGCAGCAGGCACAGCGCCGGCACAGGGGCCGCTTGTTGGCACGGGGTGGTGGGCAGGAAGGAGGGCAGCCGGCGGGCTGGGCTGCACCAGCGGCCGCACAAGCCCGGAGCTGTTCGGGCAACAAGGAGCTTTCACTCCCCGGCTGTTTTTCCACCGTTGGAAAACCGGTGTGGCCGGGGCGGGAAGCGGCTGCAAACACAGGCAGCCTTTCAGGGGGGCGCGTGTGTCTGCACGGGGCTCTCCTGGCACCCGCTGCGGTCATTAAAAAGCTGCTTTAATGAATTCCAGTCCCCTCCCTGCAAACACAGCCGGCCACGGGTCCTGGCCCCCACCTGCCCCACCGCAGCCTGAATGGAGCCTTGTTGAGCATCCAGCCCCTCCCCGGCTCCACACCCCTATCCCTAGGCAGGGTTTGCTCCGTTCCTTCCTCCTCAGCCTCAGCATCCTCCTGTGGCCAGAGCAGCGGGAGTCCCTGCAGTGCCTCGGGGCTCGGTTGTACCCCAAACACAGCAATGCATCTCCTCCTGCACACCCCAAAATGCAGCTGACTGTCCTGTGGAAGGGCTGGGGATGCCCCGCACTGGGGTAGGAGCCTAGGGGCAGGGCAGCAGCCATCCAGCAGCTCACATGCCCTCCCACTCACTCAGGAGATGTCACCCTGCTCCGAAAATCTTTAGTGTTCAGTGCCGGTTCTCTCTGAAAACCCTGATACTGAGCTTTCCGAGTGCTTCCCTTTGCCTGGGCCTGGAGTTGGCTCCTTCATCCTCCTACGTGCTGGGAAGGAGGTGGGAGAAGCTTTTGTGCTGAGATATTAAAACACAGAGGAGAGCCCAAACCGGCCCTGCTGAGCCCCAAGCGCTCTGAGAGCCCCCAGCTCAGAGCCCCCTGAGCAGATGGGGATCCCCCCAGGCTCTGCTTCCCCAGCCAGAAAATTCCCTGTACACCAGAAAACCAGCGACTGGAGAGCCAAACCGGCAGTGTTTTCAGCTGGAGGAGCAGGGGAAGAGGGCCAAGGCGTCCCAGAGCCGGCGCGTGGCCGGCGGCTGGGGCGGGTGCCGGGGCAGTGCCGGCTCGCTCGGGGCCCTTGCTTGTTCACTGGCCCCAGGAGCAGCCCAGCACACCCGGGGCCTCGCTCCCAGACCCTTCCTTAGAGCTTTTGGCTCATCTCCTTGTTTTCTTCAAAGCAAAAAAAAACCCCAAACCCGAGTGACACTGCAGTCTATAATCTGCTGGCTGCTGGCTGGCTGCTCGGAAACTGTGACGGAGGCTTCACTCGCCTCGTCAACGCCTTTCAATCGGCTTGGCAAGGCAGGGATGGTGATTTCCTGTGGGACGAAGCAAGCTGGGAATGCCAATTGTTTTTTCCGGGGTGAGTTGGACATCTGGGGTGTCCACTCCAACCCCTGGCCAGGATGTGGGGACCTGTTGTTCCCCATGACAGGAGAGAAGGGGCTACCCTGGGCATGTGCATCCAGAGATGAGGTTCAGCTTGGGGCACAATACCCCTATGGCATGATCCTGGCACCCTTAGATCACTTGGAATAGGTGCTTTTAGGGCACGGGAACTCATCCTCATGGGGTGATCCCAGGATGCTCACCTGAGCCTGCCCACCGATGGGGATAGGTGCCTGGAGGTCCCTGCTTGCTCCAAGTGGTGGACCAGGATGGGGCACTCTGTCCTATGCAGGCTCCTCCAGAGCAAAATGTATTTGAAACAAAACAAATCCATGTTTTCTGAGTCTTCTCCAAAGTGGAGAGCAAGGAAGAGGGGGGATAGAGGTGAGAAGCTGCAGGTCCCTTGGGAAAATGAAATGTCCCAGGCCGAGAGGTGTTCACACCCTGGCTGGGCTGATGAGGGAGGAGGAGAGTGGCGCTGAAATAAAGCAGGAATTTGGGAAGACAAACAGCAGTAACTCACATTGCTCTGCTGCTGGAGAAAAATCCCAGCACCTCCTGGATCCAGGCAAAGGTCCCTCCTCCTCCCCAACAAACAGCACCACTCCCCTGGGCATCCACACCTCTGGGAGCTTTTTATTAGTAGTATTTTATGAGAGACTAAGAAAAATATTTCTGGCAGTTTTGGGAGAGCAGAGGCAGGACAAAATGTGCTGGCTTCAGGAGCCAATGCCCCTTGGCACACTGGAAAACAGGCTGGTCTTGCTGGAGCAGCCCCAAACCATCATGCCCAGCACCCACGGCAGGACACTGCCCAGCCCCTGGGCTGGCATGGGAGTGACTGGTGGGCCCAGCCCAGCCGAGCTTTCCCTCCCAGTGAGAGCAACCACTCGGTACCCATTTGAAAAACACATTTTTTGAATTAGGGGAAGCCACAAAACTAAAATGTAGCAAAAGCCCAGTGGGAGCTGGAGCATGGAGCATGCACAGGGAACCTTGACGGGAGCCAGCACATAATGTACATGGATGTCTCCGGGGACCACATGTCCATGCACATGTGCCTGTGGCTGTGCACGGAGGGACAGAAAAACTCCCATTTTCCATGGTGCCACGTCGCTTCTGCTCACCAAACCCCAGCACAAGGCGGTGCTGAGAGCCCCAGCACCCACCACCCTTGGCCACTGGGCAAGGCTGGTTTTGATGGGACCGCGGGAAGGAGGGAGCAGGTCAGGGAAGGACAGAGCCCTGCAAAGAACAGCACAGCTTCTCTGAGTCACTGGCTGGGCTGAAGAGGACAAGGAAGGCAAAGTGCCCCATGCCAGCAGCAGGCATGAGGGCCAGGGAATGAGCAGGCACCCTGACAGCCTTGCCCTGGGCTGGGCAAAGGCCACATATTTCCATGGTGCCATTTCCTCCCTGTCCAGAGCGGGTGGGGTGACAGTCCTTGCAACACCCACGTCATCCTCCCAGACCACAGGGGAAAACTGAGGCACTTTCTTCTGCTGCCAAGTGGCAGGAAATGATTTTTTGTGGTGTCCTGGACAAGGAGGTCTCCCCATTCCCAAAGGGCTCAGAAGAGCATCCCCTATGCAGTGCATTGCAGGGCTCAGCTCTGAAGAAAATGTGAAAAGCTAAAACAAAGTGCTCCAAATCTGTCCCTGCCAGGCCAGCCCTTGGTATCACCTACAGGTGGTCTTCCAAATGCCTCAGTGACTGTGGCTTTCACTTGCTGCACCACCCCATGAGCAAAGCCTGCATTGCCCCTTCCCACCCTGGTCATCCCCAAAGAAATTTGGGCAAGAGGAAAATGCAACTAGGGGAGCAGCTATGGGTGTTTATACCCAGACCTTGCTGGGACCCTGAAAGCCAAATTCCTATCCTTGTTTGCCCATGGCACCTCAGCAAGACAGATCTGGCACCCCAAACCCAAATGTAGGTCGACAACCGAGTGGATATGATAAGTGCTCTAGTAAAGCATAACAGGAAAACTTCACACATACAAACTCCAGCCGAGCCCATGACTACATATGGACTGAAAATGTGCATTTCCCCCCTCCTCCCTGACATATCCTCCCCAAACATTTCCAGCTTACAGGGCTGGAGTGTTTATGTTTAAGCCCAGAGTTTTGCCACAGGCTGAGCTGGAGCCAAGCAGGATGGGTGGCTGCACGCCACAGCCACACACATTTAACATGTGTGAGATGCACACACATGCATTGAGTCAGCTAAAAAATAAAAGCGCTCTAAAATTAAGCCTTGCCGCTCCCTGTACTCTTAATCCTGCCCTCTCCTGCCTCTGCCCTGTGACACAGTCTGTCATTTCATGTCCACATGCCATTGCGCTGAGTCCTTCAGGGCTGATGTATACTGGGTGTTGAACACGTTCCAGCTGCATCTCCAGGCACCCGCCTTGAGCTGAGGTTTCCATACACTGTCGCATCCACATATGGATCACTGGCACTCATGTTTATTCCTCCAGCACTGAGGAACACCATTTCTTTAACCAGAGGGTGGTGAGGCCCTGGCACAGGCCATGGTGTGATCATGAGAACTTGTAGCTGCCCCATTGCTGGAATTGTCCGAGGCCAGGCTGGACAGGGCTTGGAGCAACATGGTTTAGTTGAAAGGTGTCTGACTATAGCAGGGGGGTTGGACTGCATGAGCTTTAAGGTTCCTTCCAACCTTCTAGGATTCCTCTAGGTAAATCAGAAAAGCAGACTCCCCCAAGGGTCTTTTTAGGCTGCTGGGCTCCAGCAACCTGTCAGAAGGCAAACAAGGGAAGGGCTGATGGATGGGCTTGGGAGGCTCCGTACTCACAGCACCCACCCAAACAGGGCTTGCACGAGGTGTCCTTCCCCGTCTGACCTTTCTGCCTTTCCTCCCCAGCCTCTTTCTTCGGGGACAGCTTCGTGGAGATGCCGCTGGCAGACGCCTCGCGCACGGTGCGGCTCCACCTGCAGCTCTTCACCAGCCAGGGGAATGGGCTGCTCTTCCTGGCTGCCGGCCAGCCCGACCACCTCCTGCTCCAGCTGCAAGCTGGCAGCCTGCAGGTCAGCACCCCGGCACCCCAACCCCCTCCCCGGGCTGGGGTCTCTGTCATGCCTTCAGTGCGAGGATGAAGGGACAGCCCAGCTGCCAGAACCCCTGATGGGGGGTGATGCTAAAAGTACAAGAGGAGAGTAGACACAGTCTTGGAAGATTTGGTTGAACACAGAGAAACAGGCTCCATCTAGGGGAGCTCCTGACCCACTGCCTGGGTGATGCTGGGGTGCTCATGGGGACACCCAGATACTGACACCCTGTGTGTATTGCATGGTCAGACATGGTGCACAGCACCCTCAGGTGTGAGGAGGTGAGACCAGAGGATCCAGGGAAAGAAGAGATCTCCCTTGTCCCAGCTAGGGCATGGGAAGCAATCAAGAGAGAGGAATAAAATTCCCTGTTGTGGTTATAGTGTTGGCATCCACCATGAGGGGAAGAGCAGGGAGCATCCAGGGCACACATCCTGCCTCTCCTGCAGCCTGGGCTGGGCTACCAACCACATCAAACCAAAGCAGGAGAGCAAGCGAGCCGCTGGCCGGAGGTGTCCCTAATGCAGACCATGTGTCCCACCAGCTAACCCTCTACTTAGGCAGGCTCCAGGCTGCTGCCCGCGGGGAGCAAAGCCTGCTATTTCCCCTGCCAGCTCCCAGGGAAAGGGCTGGAAGCAGCCCAGGCTGCAGGGACGGAGGGCAGTGGGCAAGACAGAGCAGGGAGGGAGAAGCCATCATCCAGCAGGGCTGCTCTGTGTGGGAAGAGGAAAAGCCCAGCTGTGGGACTGGGAGATGGAGGGCCCCAGCCCTGAGACTGGGGTTTGCTGAGAATGAGTGAAAAAGGAGAGAAATTCGGAGAGCAGGACAAAGAGGGCAGGTCCATGAGGAGAATGAAGGAGGAGCACATCCAGAGGTAGGAGGAGTGAACCAAGGGACCAAAACCCTTGCAAGCACTGGGTATGGGTCCATGCTTCAGCAGGTATTTCTGAACGGTGGAGAGGTCTCACTTGAGCTGAGGATTTTGTCTTTCCCTGCAGGCCAGGCTGCAGCTGGGCTCGGAGGAGGTGACCTTGCAGTCCCCAGCAGGGCTGCAGCTCAATAACCTGGCAGTGCACAACGTGGAGCTGCTGGTGGAAGATGGCAGGATGACGCTGACCATCGATGGCCTCTTCAACAGCTCTGCAGACATCGCAGGGCCAGAAAGGGAGCTGGACATCCAGTATGGCCTCTATGCTGGCGGGACAGGCAGCCTGGACCTGCCGTACCTTTCTGAGGCCAGCCCTCCCTTCAGGGGTTGTCTTCACTTGGTGACATTCAATGGCCTGGATGTCCTCTCCCGTCTGTCTGCTGATGGTAGCTCCAAGACCTTCCACCATGTCCAGGAAGGGTGCAGCACACAGTTCTCTGCAGAGCCTGAGGAACCATTCGGGTTCCCGGGGCCACACTCCTACATTGCTTTTCCCACATGGGATGCGAGGCAGGAAGCAACCATCGAGTTTGTGATAACGACGAGCATCACCCAGGCACCCCTCATCTACCATGCAGGGCTGGAGAATGACTTCTTCTACCTGGAGATCTCCAACGGACGCCTGCGAGGGTTTGTGGAGAAGGGGAACGGCGTCATCGTCCTGCACAACAATGTCTTCATCAGCGACGAGCAGCAGCACTACGTCAAAGTCCACACGGACATCCACAAGTTTGAGATACTGATAGATTACTACGCCTCATCCACGTCCAACCGGGGCATCAACAACTACCTGGACCTTCAGGGAAACCTCTTCATTGGAGGTATGGATGAAAAAGCTTTGCAAAGGCTGAGGGAGCATCATCTTTCTTTCATCTCATTGTGGACCATGACCAACCACTCCTTTGTGGGCTGCTTGGAGGACCTGCGGATAAACCAGCAGAGGAGGAGCCTGCAGGATGCCGTGATCACAAAGGACATCACGGCAGGCTGTGGGAAGCAGGACCACTACTGGGACTATGAGGAGGTGTATGAGCAGGATGAGGCATCCACCTCCCCACCTCCGAATGCCTGGTCGGGAGCACCAGGCCTGGTGGCGGAACCGTGCCGGCCCGACAGCAGCTTCCCACCCGCCTTTGCCAACATCAGCAGGCTGCTGCACGTCAGCCCCCTCATCGTCTCCGAAGGGGGCATGGCCTACCTGGAGTGGAAACACGCCCAGCCAACAGTGGACTTGAGCCTGGCCAACATCCGTCAGTCCCAAATCCTCTTCAGCATCACCAATGACCCCAGGCACGGCCAGCTGGAGCTGGACATTCCCGGGTCCAGGAGCAGAAGGAAGTTCACCTTGTTGGACATTGTGAATCGAAAAGTCAGATACATCCACGATGGCTCCGAGGGGCCCATGGACCAGCTGATGCTGGAGGTGACAGTGACCACCCAGCAAGGGGTCCCAGAGTGCCTGCGGCAGGGACAGGTGTACCTGCTGCCCATCATGATCAACCCCGTCAATGATGCCCCACAGGTGATCTTTCCCCGTGGCAACCACATGACAATCCTGAAGCACACACGGAAACACCTGACCACCGACATCCTGCAGGTCCTGGACGACGACTCATCCTGCGATGACCTCGAGTTCCAGCTGCATGGCCAGCAGATGGAGGAGGGTTATGTGGAGTTAGACTTCCATCCTGGAGTGCCCATCGAAGAGTTCTCCTGCAGGGACCTGGAAGCTGGCAACGTAGTCTACGTGCACCAGGGTGGGACAAACTTACAGCTCACCTTGCAGGTGAGCGATGGCACGGTCCCGAGCCCCATTGCCATGCTGAGGATCCTTGCCATTGACCCTGACATCCGCCTGCTCAATAACACCGGCCTCTCCCTCTCCCAAGGGGGGGCCGCACACATCACCACAGCCAACCTGTCAGTGGAGACGAATGCTGTGGAACAACGGGTCTCCATCCTGTACACTCTCACAGAGCCCCTGAAGTATGGTGAGGTCCAGAAGCAAGGGAGCATGGGAGGGGAATGGAAAAAAGTCGAGTCCTTCCACCAACAAGACCTGGAGCAAGGGCGCATCCAGTATTTTAGCACAGACACAGAGCACCGGCTGGAGGACAGCATGGAGGAAGTGAGATTCAAAGTCCAGGTGGGGCAGAAGCTCTTGCCAAACAACACCTTCCTCATAAGGATTAAAAGAGCTACCATTAAGATGAAGACCATGGCTCCCCTCCAGATGAAGAATAAGCGGCACAGAAACATCACCAGCACAGAGCTGGAAGCAATGCTGGAAGATCCAAACTCTACCCCAGTTCCCTTCCACTACATAATCATCCAGGCTCCCAAAAAGGGAAACCTGGAGCTGCTTGGCCACAGGCTGACCGAAGGCTTTGGATTTACCCAAGATGACCTGCAGGAAAACCACCTGAGCTACGGCGTGACCATCAGGAACTCTCAGCAAGCTGAGGACTCCTTCCAGTTCCGTGTCCACGCTGGTGAGGAGCACTCACCCGTCTATACCTACACAATCAGCATCGGTGGCGACCCCGACGCACCAACTTTGACCAATGTGCTCCTGACTGTGCCGGAAGGTGGACAGGCCATCATCTCCAAGGATCACTTGTTTGTGCAGAGCGTGAACAGCATGGACTATGCCTACGAGGTGATTGAGGGGCCAGCACACGGGAGGCTGGCCTGGGCTGCGTCCCACGGCTGGGCCTCCAGAGAGGAGATCACAGAATTCACCAATGACGACATCCTCCAGCGCCGGCTGCTGTACCAGCACGATGACTCCGAGACGCTGGAGGATGACATCCCCTTTGTAGCCATCAGGCAGGGTGAGGGCAGCACCGAGCCAGAGGCCGAGGAGGTGAGAGGCGTTTTCAGGGTCTCCATCCAACCTGTCAATGACCACAGCCCTGTCCGGGCAGTGAACAGAGTCTTCAACGTGGTGCGCAACGGGCAGCACCTGCTGACCACTGACGACATTGCCTTCACTGACAAGGACTCTGGCTTCTCTGATGCACAGCTGGTGCTGGCCAGGAAGGACATCTTGTTTGGCAGCATTGTGTCAGTCGATGACAGAAGCCACCAGGTCTATCGGTTCACACAGGATGACTTGAGGAAGAAGAAGATCCTCTTTGTCCATTCTGGGGCTGACCGGGGCTGGATCCAGCTACAGGTCTCAGATGGCCTCCACCAAACCACAGCCCTCCTGGAAGTGCAGGCATCGGACCCCTACATCAAAATAGTCAACAACACCGGCCTGGTCATCCACCAGGGCACGAGAGGGAGCATTGACTCCTCTGTCCTCAGCCTGGAGACCAACATGGACATCAGGTCAGATGAAGAGATACGGTTCCTGATAACCACCCCCCCAAGATGGGGGACTGTGCTGAGAGGGGAGCAGCCAGTCATGGCCTTCTCCCAGAGGGACCTGCTGGCAGGAGAGATCTCCTACCACCACAACGGGAGCAGGAACAGCCGGGATGAGCTCCAGTTCACTGTAGAAGCAAATGAGGTGGCAGTGGAGGACACACTGGCCATCAGCGTGTTCTTGGACACCCATCCCAGCCCCCTGAGCATAGCCAACCACAAGGAGATCTATGTTTTCCAGGGGGAAGCAGCTGGGATCAAGGAGGAGGACTTACTGGTGAGTATCCCCTTCTCTAGTCTTTCCCCATGCCTGCATGACTTCCCTGGCCACCAAACCAGGACAGGCACCTGTGGGGTCCCATTTTACTCCCACCTGCTCAGAGCCAAAGCCTTGTGTCCTTGTCAGACTTTGCCCAGGGGCAGAGAGGGGTTCAGGCATGGCCTCAGTAAGGTGGCTCTTGCAGTTCATCCCGCAGCAAGGCTTTGAGGGATTACTTGCATAGCAGGTGGGCAGTGGGGCAGCCCAGCCTCAGGTACCAGCCCTCCCACTCATGCCTCGTCTCCCTCACACTCACAGGTGACCCATGAAGAGATCCCTCCCCAAGACATAGTCTACCTGGTGAGCAGCCCCCCAGCCTCTGGCTTCCTGGCAATGCTTCAGCACAGTCAGGACATGAACGAGCAGCCCAGCCTGGACCCCATCCAGTCCTTCACCCAGGAGGACATCAACAGCGGCAGAGTCCTCTACCTCCACTCCAAGCCCAATGACGAGCGTGACCGGTTTGTCCTGGACATCACAGCCCGCGGTGCAGACCCTCTGGAGGGGGTGGTGGTCAGCCTGGTTGTGCTCCCCATCACAGTCCCCTTGGATGTCCACAACATCACGGTGCCGGGAGGTGGCTCTGCTACCCTCTCCTCAGGCATCCTCCGCATTCCCAACACCTACTACCCAACTCTGGGCATGGAGTTCAGGGTGCTCGAGCCCCCCCGGTTCGGCACCCTCCTGAGCAGCCAGCGGCCCGAGCAGGGCGGGCTGAACAGCTTCACCTGGAGTGAGGTATAGCACCCACGGGTGCCCACCTGTGCACCACGCTGCTTTCCCAAGGGTTTGGGGAGAGCCCGGGGGTGGTCTCCACACTGGGAAGGGCTGCAGGGGTGTTCCACCCATCAGAAAGGATGGAGGTGTTTGGGGCAGTGGGTTTGCTCTGCAGCTCTTGGGAATACAGGGTGGGGATGCAGGCAGAGCACCCGTGCTGGGCTCCAGGTCTGCTTCTCACAGAGATCCCGCTCCTGTCTTGTGGATCCACCCTGCAGGGTTGCCCCGAGTGAGTGGTAGGTTGCCAGCATCCTCCCGGGATGGTGCAGGGTCCCCTCAGAGGGACTGGTGGCCTGTGTCCTCCCCGGAGGATCACCTGGCCCTTGCCCCGCAGGTGGAGAACCAGCAGATCCAGTACAGGCAGGATGGTCCCCGATCCCTCACTGACAGCTTCACCATCCTGGCCAATGCCTCCGAGGTATCCCGACAGAGCCAGCCCAGGACCCTCTTCGTCACCATCCTGCCCCGCAGCACCAAGGGGCCGCGGCTGAAGGTCAACGCCGGTCTGCAGGTAAGCAGGGACACCACTGCGCTCCGGCCACTCACTTCGGGGAGCCGGGGCTCGGCTGCCGCCCAGAGGCGGCCACGGGCCGCGGGGAAAGGAGGAGGGCTTTCCCGGCGGGGCGAGGCTCTGGCGGAGGCGGAGAAGGAGCTGTCCGCGCCCCCAGCCCGTCCCGCCCGGCGATGCGGGGAGCGGCCGCGAGGTGGGAGCATCGCCCCGCGCTGCCCGCACGGCGAGCGCTGCCACGGCGGCACCAGCGCCTCCGCTAGCCCTGCGCCCGGGGTAATCCCCGGCAGCGCCAGGAGCGGCTTGCCCACGTTTCACCAACACAGGCTGGAATTACTCAATCACCTGGGCAGCTCTCACACCTCTCCTTGTGCCCATCGCAGAAAAAGGCAGAAGCAAAGAGGTCTCACCTGCTGCTGAACTCTCACCTTCTTCTTCCAACACTACACTGTCCCATTAGAGGTCACTAATGCAAAATTCCGGCAAAGAATTTGTTGGAAAACATGCAAGCACAATCATGTCCCCGTCCCCCCCAGTCTACTTTCACTACCCCAGGATTTCCCAGGCTGGCAGCAGGAAAGCAACCTGTTCCATAAGGATCATCACACAGTCACTTCGGGAAGGTTTCTGGGAGCCTGGGCTCTGGAGAAGATGCCCAAGGGGAAGGGGCTGCCCTGCCTAGCCCCAGAGACAGCATTTTAGGGGACACCAGCAGTTTGGGAGGTACCCCCAGTCTCAGCTCTGTGCCTGCCTCAGTTTTCCTCTCCAGCCCAGGAAACTTCCCAGCAAATCCCTTGTCTAGATCTGCCTCACCTGGGCCAAAATTCAGGGAGAAGTTAACCCCTCAGCTGCTGGTCCCATGCCAGTTCCTTTTCCCCACTCCAGACACAGTGGAAGCATGGCCTTCACTCCCTCCCTCCCAGCCATCATCCTGAGAATAAGGGTGAAAAGACAGAAAAAGCTCCTAAAAATAAACTTTGAGGCAGCATTTTGTCAGCCTTTCCATGGGAATCCCTTTGCACCCTGCGAAGAGGAACCACAGCTGCCCGGAGGAGCTCTGGAGCTGGGAAAGGCTTCCTTCCCCCAACGGGAATGAGGGAGAGGCCCGGCCCTGCTGTGTTTGTGCTCTGGTGAGAGATGACTTCAGTGTTTAAAGGTCAGGCCAGGCCCGGGAGAGGGATTGCACAAAGGTTTCCGGGGATGCCGAGTCCTTGCAGGGCTGGGACACAGCAGGAGGGGGTATAGACCCCAAAATGGAGCCCCTTGGGGAGAAGCAGCAGTTTTTGGGCTGGATCTGAAGGAAGGATGGCTGGATGCCACCCAGAGAGAAGCTTCCACTGCCGCCCCAGAGCACACGGCCACGCTCCCGGCGCTGTTCCACCGCCTCCCCGCGCGCTCTCCCCGAGAGCAGAGGCGACACGGAGGCTGAGCAAACACAATAAGCCGAGCAAGCGAGCGCAGGAGCCAGGCGGAAGGCTTTAATAATTCAGGGAGGACGAGGAGCATGAAGAAGTGGGTCAGCTCCCGCGGCGCGGGCTCTGGGCGGGGAGCAAAGCTACTCCAGCCACTCTGACTGTCCCTTCCCACTGGACAGCAATGCCCTGGGGCTGCCAGTCCCCCCTGCTTCACCCACAGGGAGTTTTCCTTGGCTCCAAGCCCCCGGTGTGATTGTAACTCCAACTGCTGGGGGTGCTGGGGAGAGGAAGCAGCCCAAAAAACACAGTGCATGCACAGGGAAGCTCCTGCCCCGGCTGTGTGTCCAGCAGCACTTCCCCCACCCTGTCTCTCCAAAGCTGTGTTTTCCAGCCTGCCTCTGCCATCCCGTGGGGACTGCTGAGGGATTTAATTTCTCTGTCGGCACCCACACCCACTCAAGCAATGTTTTGGGTTAGGCCAGCTGAAAACAGAAAAGAGCTCATCCAGCAGAGCACCTCCTCCAGCGCCTGCCTGGGTGTTGTCTTGCAGATTCCCAAGATGCACATTTCCAAGATCCCAGCCTCATGATGCTGTGGGGTTGTTGTGCATGCCTCCCTGCATGCTCATCCCACCCCTTCACCCCACGTGAGCCATGGCACGGCTCCATCCCTGCACCCCATGATTTCAGGGCATCCTGAGGGCAAAGGGCAGCTCTGGGCTGTGTGGGCAGAACCTGTTTGGCAGCACGAGATTCATCCCTGTGGTCTGCCAAGATCGAGATAATGGCACAGGGTTATGAGCGGGGAAAACTGTTGCCTCCAGCTGGAGATGGGAGATGCCAGGGCCTTGGGGTAGCAATGTTCCCAGGGGAGAGTAAGCACCACTGGATGGGAGGAAGTGGTCCTGGGAAGTTCCACAGTGGCTCTGAACTCAGCCACATACTTGTCATTCCTGGAGGGTTTGCTGGGACAGCGGCCCTTGCTGCAGCCTTGTGAGGGGGCGGTGGGACGGGAACTGGGACGGGAGCAGGAGTGAGGAGAAACACCCAGCCCGGGAGAGATGGGGCTGCATGTGGGCATTGTGTACCCCACTGAAACCCCTTCCCCTGCAAAGCAAGGTCTCAAAGGCACAGCCCCTGCCCCAGGGCACCATGCCCTCTTCCACTTCCAGGAACTGGGGAAACTGAGGCACCCTTGCCCTCCGGCACACAGAGGCACAGACCCAGCTGTGCGGCACATGCTGGCAAACACGGCAGTGGTGATGCAGGGCTGGGAAGAGGCCAGATGATGGAGGCGTCACCCGGGACGCAGACAAGGCGCCCTTGTTGGGCTGGGATGCATTCTGGCACCCAGCAGAGTGGTCTGAGCTGGGACGGGAAAAAGCAGAGAGGTGCCAGGGGCATCCCCAGGGGATTACAGCCTCTCCCTATCCCCCAGCTGCGGGAAGGTGCCACGGCTGTTCTCAGCCCCCACATCCTGAGTGCCGAGGACAAGGACTCCCCAGCGGAAGAGGTGACCTATTCCATCCAGCTCCCAGCCAACGGGAAGGTTGTGCTGAGGTCAGCGCCCGGCACTGAGGTCCGGAGGTTCACCCAGGCCCAGATAGACAACGGCCTCGTCCTCTTCATTCACCAAGGTAGGGCAGGACTGAGGTGCCCCGAGCCCCCTGCACCACCCCAGGGTGACAGGGACATTGTGCCACCAAGGTGCTAACCCCATCCCACAGCACCTGGTCCAAACCTGTCAGGGTTAGTGGGGAGCTGCACCTCCTCTGCGCCCCACAGATGCCTAGGTCTATGCTTTCCACAGGACCCCTGGATGGCGGCTTCGCCTTCGATCTGTGGGATGGCGAGAACCTATCTCCTGGGCACTTCTTCCTCATCAGGGCCCAGAGAGAGCCCATCATCAGCCTGGCCAGAAAGCAGAGCCTCACCATCTGCCCAGGTGGGTACCAGCATGTTCCCCATTCTCCCAGTTCAAATGGGGTGCCCTTGGACCTCCTCCCCTTGCCCAAGCGCTGCTGAGATGCCCACGGCAGAGGCTGTGGGCGGCAGGGTGACTGGTTGAAACCCATACTGGGTGTGTTTCCAGGTGCCCTGCAGCCCATCACCAGCCAGAACCTGCAGGCAGTGAGCAACAGCCCCGCCAGCTCCACCACTCTGTACTACAGCATCGAGCAAGCCCCGCGCCTGGGCAGGCTCACCACCTCCCAGGGAGAGGAAATCAGGAACTTCACCCAAGCCCAGGTGAGATTTCATCTCCTCCAGCTCCTCAGAAGCCCAAGCACAGCCCTTCATCACCCCCCACAGCATGGGGGTCCCAGTCTGAGCCCACTGCCACCACAGGCACCTGATCCCAGGCAGGAGGCCAGGCAAAGCTCCAGCCGTGCCGTGACTTTCCCAGCTCTGCCAACAGCTGCTAAGAGGGATTAAGAGCTGCTGCCCTAGCCTTGGATTTAGCACTGGGGGAGGCTGAGGGAGCTATAATCCCTTTTCCTAGGCCATCTCCCTGCTGCAGAGCCAGCCAGCCTGGCTGCTGCTGAAGGGAAGAGCCAAGCATGCTGTTTTCACCCCTGCTCTAAGAAAACCCTTTTCCTGTGGGGCCAAATTTTGCAGGGCACAGCAAGGGTCTTATTTTATTCCATCACGCAGAAACACATACATTTACCCTCCCTGGAAGCTCCTCTGCGCTGTGCTCACCCTTGGAGGATGCTGAGCAAGATCAACCCTTCCTCTGAGCCTCAGTTCCCCCAGTCGCTGGGAGAAACATCACAGAGTCACAGAATGGTTTGGGTTGCAAGAGACATTAAAGGTCATCTAGTTCCAACCTCCTACCATGGACAGGCACACCTTCCACTAGACCAGATTGCTCCAAACTCGTACAACCTGGCCTTGGACACTTCAGGAATGGGGTAGCCACAACTTCATGTCCTGCCAGAGAGACACCATGAGCTCTTTATGGTGGCTACTGTGTCATGGCTTGTGATAATTCCCTTTTCTTATCTAATTAGAGTTTGGTTACTCCATCTTAGAGTTAAGATAGGAACTCATCAAGGATTTTTTTTAATTTTCAGGTGGATAGCAGGCTGATTTTCTACCAGCACGAGATGCCAGACAAACCCTTCTGGCTGGCCCAAGATGCCATCCGCTTCCGTGTGGTCACTCCCACAACCATCTCAGATTCCTTCATCCTCCTCGTCCTGATCTCCTTCGAGGAAAAGTGTCCCCAGCGCTTCACTCAGCTGTGGAAAAATGCAGGTAAGTGCGGGGTGCAGAAACATGGGAAAAACCAGCTCTTCAGGAGGGCTTGTTTGTCTGAAGAAGACACCACTGTGTTGTTTTCCATGGTTGATATATTACATCAAACATCTGAAACTGCATCCAATTCCTGTTTCCATTGTCACATCAAACTGTCACCAACTTCTCCAAGCTGATTCTCTTGCCTTTTCTCCCCAGGTCTCCAGCTTGCAAGGGCTCAGCAGGCTGAGATTGACACCTCAGTGTTGGATGCCTCCAACCTCCTGAGCCAAATCCTGGTCCCTGAGAGGGCTGGATATGATGTTGTTTTCCTGGTGACAGAGCCACCAGCTCATGGACGGCTCTCGGTGGCTGATGTGCCTCTGGATCAGTCGCGGCCATTCTTCCTGCAGTCAGACCTGGCAGCGAGGCGTTTGGTGTACACCCATGGCGGGGACAGCATCTCCAAAGACCATTTCAGTTTTAAGGCTTGGCTCCAGCCCCAGGAACAGCGGTCTGTCCGTCCTCCACAGGACGGGGTGGTCATCTCTGAAGCGTTCAACATAACAGTGACCAGCGGCACCACGTCACCGCAGGTGGTGAAGCGGCAAGAAGTGCTGCAGGTCCCACTGGGCTCCATGGTCACCTTGTCACGGGAGTACCTGGATGTGGCAGACCCACTGGTGTCTCCAGAGGAGATGGTGTACAGCGTCCTCCAGAGACCTCCTGCTGGCCACCTGGCCAGCGCACACAGCCCACGGGAGCCCATCAGCCGCTTCACCCAAGCTGATGTCAATGCCGGCCATGTAGTGTTCGTTGCCACTGGGAGCCGTGCCTCAGGGCCCTTAGCCCTCAGTCTCTCCAGTGGCCACCACCCACCCATCCAGACCTCACTGGAGGTCAAGGTGCTGCCTGCCGTGAGCACCACTGCCAGCCCTGCACTGCTGGAGGTGCCCCAAGACCTGAACAGGGCCCCCCTGTCCCACCATCACCTGCTGGGTGCCGCACCACGAGGGGCAGGTAATGTCCTGTACAGGATCACCAGGGACCCCAGGTTTGGCCAGGTGCAGGTCAACCAAAAGCCATCACGGGGCTTCTCACAGAGGCAGCTGGACCGCAGAGAGGTGACATTCACCTTCAGTGACCTGACGTCACCTGAGGATAACTTCCAGTTCGTCGCCATGTCACGGGCAGGAAACAGGACTGGGATGGTGAACGTGACTGTCCGCGCTGCAGTGAAGAGCCGTCCGGGCAGCCTGTGGCCCCGGGGCACCACAGCCCTCCTGGACACCAGTGTCCTCGACGCCAGCGAGCTGGCCAACCGCACCAAGAGCATCCCAGTCTTCAAGGTCCGCAGGGCACCCCGTGCCAGCCGTCTCGTGAAGGTCTCCAGGGACCCAGGACAGCCCAGCTCCCCGATTGAAACCTTCAGCCAGAGCGAGCTGGAGCAAGGGCTGGTGGGGCTGGAGGTGCTGGACAGGGGGGACTCCCAACAACCCCTGCAGAGTGACAGCTTCATCTTCGAGCTGGTGGCTGCCGGCGTGCCACCGGCGCTGGCATCACTGGAGTACAGCATTGAGCCCTACAATGCCTCGAAATCCTATGGTGTCACCCTGCTCACGGCCCCGCTGGCACCTGCACCCCCAGTGCCCCACGGCACGGCACGGAGCAGCCCCAATGCCAGCGAGCTGAGCATGACCCCCACTGCCTGGCTGGCCCCCGGTGCCACCACTAGCCCCAGCCCTGGGGCAGGGGGCACCTTCCTCAGCTTCATTGAGGCCAACATGTTCAGCATCATCATCCCCATCTGCCTCATCTTCCTCCTGCTGGCCCTCATCCTGCCCCTGCTCTTCTACCTGCACAAGCGCAACAAGACGGGGAAGCACCACGTCCAGGGCACTCCCACCTCTAAGGCCAAGAACGGGGCCGTGCCGGACCACGAGACCTTCCGGAGGACAGACCCCAGCCAAGGCATCCCCCTAACGACTGTCACCACCTTGGACGGCAAGGGCACGGGTCCCCCGCCCCCGGGCATGGGCTCTGGGGCACCGCCAGACCCCGAGCTCCTCCAGTACTGCCGGACTTCCAACCCGCCGCTGAAAAACAACCAGTACTGGGTGTGAAGGGCTCAGGTGTGGTGCACGAGACCACCTGGGGGTCCAGCCCCTCCTGCAGCGCTATCAGCCACCTCCTCCTGGCTCTCCTCCTCCTCCCTGGGAGCTGGCATCCCACAGATGCAGGAGGGCCCTGGGGATACAGGGGCTGCTGCTCTGGCCCACCTGGTAGGCCCACATCTTCTTTGGGCAGGGGAGGGGGGCACTGCATAAGCAATTGGGGACAGGCAAAATTCCTCAGCATCGCTGGGAAATGCTGACTTTGGGTGCTCATTTAGGCCACCTGATGGTGGCCACAGTGCTGGGGGTGCCTGATGACACTGGTCCCCACAGAGCCACCCAGGCTGGTCCAGTGGTGGCTCCTCCGAGGGTAGCACTGTCGCCACAGGGGTGCTTTTCACGGCTCTTGGCGAGAGGGAGGATGAGGAGCAGCTTGCGCTGAGTCAGGCTGGGGATGAAGCTACCCAAATCCCCCAGGGCTAGGCGGGCTGAGACACTGGAGCAGAGGCTCGGAAAAAACTCTGTGGCCAATGCCAGGGGAATTTAGGAGTCCCCACCCACTTGGAAAAATACCCACCTCGCTCTTTCTCTACTTGCAGTGTGCTGCATCAAGCCGATTGCACCAAGCCCTGGGGGGGTTACACAACAGGTAGGATGCCTTTGGCAGGGAGGGATGGCTGGAGCTCACCTGGGCAGTGTGAAACCGGAGAGAAGAGCAGAGAAGCAGAGCCAGCGCGGTTTTCCACTGTATACTCCAGTATGGCAGAAGTAAACAGAATAAAGTGCCTTTTCCGAGGTGCATCACTGTTTTCCTAAGCCGTCGTCCCTGCCAGCCCTGTTTTAAGCTGCTGAGCGACATTTGGAGGTAATGGACCATATTCTGGGCTCTTGCTCAAATTTTCCCCAGCCTGGAGTGCTAAAAACTTAAATAGAAACTGTCTGAGGGAGGGCAGAGGAAAAACTGAGCGCTGAGCTCAGGATGGGGCCCAACAATAATACCCTGCGCTGCTCCAGCTGGGAATCTCATCACAGGGCACGTCCTGCTCACACACATCTGATGGGAAGCTGACACGAGCCCCCAGGGACCATGGGGGACCACTTGCACCCCTCTCACCCAAGATAAAATCCACAGCACAACCCCTTCCCAAACAAACACCCTGTGTGGTCCCACTTCAAGGCTGCGGCAGAGCTGGGATGTTTGCCTGGACCATGCCAGCAGTTTTCCTGGCTGGGTTTATGGTGCCAGACCTTTGCTGAGCAGTAAATCACACCTGCCCTGCTTCAGCTGGTGCTGGCACATGTCATGGGCACCCAAAGCCATCAGGGTGCAGGTACCGTGTGTCCCCCATCTCCACAGGACAGGGCATGGTGGAAGCAGCCCGGCAGCTCCAAGCCTGCTTGGCCTGAGGGGGTAGATGATGAATGTCTGCTCCCCACCTCCAAAACCCTCCTCCTGCCCCATCTAGAGGGAAAACTGAAGTTTCCTTCTGCTCAGAGGCAAATCACAGCCCCTCCTCTCTGTGAAACGGGGTCAGGGTGACCGTGCTGCCCACACCATAGCTGGGAGATTGCCAGGGCTGTGCTGCTCCCAAAAGGTTGGGACAACTTCTGCCGTTGCTCCTTCTCCAGATCACAGCTCTGCACCGCCCCTGTCTCATTCAAACACACACGTTTATTATCTTCACTAATTACATACCCCCAGCGAGGGGTGGGGGCTGCATCCACCTCCATCCACCTCAGGCCACCTTGGAAGCATCGCTGTGTTTTCCTTCCCAGTGATTCTCGCCTTGTGCCCAGGGATTAAATAGACGGAACGTGGCCTATTTTGTAAGGAGCACTGAAAGCAAACCAGGTTATTTTTAAGGCTGTGGTTGTATTCCCGCTGCTGGGAAACATCCACTTCCTGAGGTCAGGGGAGGACAGGCAGTAACCTGGAAAACGGCAGCGCGGATGGCGGCTCTTTGGGGCCAAGCTCTGCTAGCAGGGTTTAAATCATCAGAACTGGAGGACTAGGTTATTCAGGGTTTGCAGGATCAGACACAGCTTCAGTGCTGCCACTGCTACCCACCCACCTGAGGAAGGGCTGAGGGTCCAGGTGGTCTCCTGCCTGGACATGAAACACAAACCACAGCCCAAACAAGCTCAAAAGTTTCCTGGCCAAGTCTTTTGGTTTCCCTGGCACCCTTCCTTGTCAAGCTGGCTATAAAACTTGCAGAGGTTCAGGGAAGATCATGGAATGGTTTGGGTTGGAAGGGACCTTAAAGGTCATCTTGTTCCACATCCCTGCCATGGGCAGGGACACCTTCCACTATCCCAGGTTGCTCCAAACCCCATCCAACCTGGCCTTGGACACTTCCAGGGATGAGGCAGCCACAGCTTCTCTGGGCAACCTGTGCCAGGGCCTCCCCATCCTTGCAGGGAAGACTTTCTTCCCAATATCCCATCTAACCCTGCCCTCTGGCAGTGGGGAGCCATTCCCTGTGTCCTGCCAGTCCAGGCCCTCGTCTAAAGTCCCTCTCCAGCTCTCTTGGAGCCCCTTTTGGCATTGGAAAGGGCTCTAAGATTTCCCCGGAGCCTTCTCCTCTCCAGGTGAACACCCCCAGCTCTCCCAGCCTGTCCCCCAGAGTCCTCGGAGAGCATCTTGGGAAGAGGGACAGGGACCATAACCGCACAGCCACTGCACCTGTGACAGGCTGGATCCAATCCCTCTGCTGGGTTAATAACACCAGCACCATGGTCTCAGGTCAGGTTTCAACAGGAGCTGGAGGCACTGGGGCTCACCGACAGGGATGGACACCGAGCAGGAGGGGAGGCTGTCACAGCTCCGGTGACATGAACCAGTTTCCAGGCACCTATTCAAATGCTAACAAAGAATCCAGCCAGGGCAGGTTGGATCCTTTGGCTTTGAAACGCCCCCGGCAAGCTTTAGCCATGCAAATGCAGGGGTTCAACAAATGAGCTACTTTAATCCCAGCCAGCGCAGGAGACTGGGACCCACCTAATCATCACATTCCTCCAAAGTCCCCCACTGCTCTGGACCACAACAGCTGCAGGACCTTGGGACAACACTGTCCACACTTCTGAGAGTGAGCACAGGAACCCCGTGAGCTCAGGCAGGTAGCCCCACTCTGTTTTGGGGAGGAATCATCCCAGGGCTCCTACCTCTCTGTCCCAATCCCAAAACCTCCCTGGCAGCTCTCACCAGCCCCAGGAGATGCTCTGGACTTCACCGGGAGCAGCATCCCAGGGCTCCCTCAGGGGGTGGCAGGTGATGAGGAGCAGTCTCCTGGGAGGGCAGCAGGACGCCAAGGGCAGTGAAGGCAGGGTCAGGCCCTCCTAGGAGCTGTCCTGTGTGGGAAACTCAGAGCCAGGCCCGAGGCTGACAGCTGCACAGTGCGATGAGGCTCCGCACCTCCGCTCGGCTGCAAGCCAAGCCCAGTGCCCCGGGATGCCGAGAGCCCTCCCTCCCTGCTACGTGCCTGCCTCATTCGGGCCAGTCATGCCCACAGCCTGCAGAACAGGCTCAGCTGGCAGCGAGCCCGGCAGGACGGGATGGAGCCTGGGGGAAGAGCTGGCACGTCACCCTGGGAGCACCTCAAACAAACCCACAAAGGGACAGTGCTGGCCTCAGGAACCTGGCATCTCTCCCACCACCTTGCCCACGTGAGATAAAGCACATGGATTTATGCTGCAGGGCCAGAGGAGCTTCCCAGGTCCCGGGGAAAGTATGGAGTGGTGAGGACCTGGACACCAGAAAGCATCCCCCATGCCTGCCGTGGCTCCCCAGCCCAGCTGCAATTTAAATTTCAGACAAATTGAGCCTGACCTCTGTTTCCACACCCAGCAACTCCAAGGCAGACAGACAATGACGGAGGGATAACCACATCCCAAAGCCTGGGCTCTCCACCCCTCCTGCACAAACAACACACCCAGAAACAGCTCTCTGGCAGTGCAGGGCCTACCTCCCCGTGCTCAGCACCTTCCCAGAGACCGGAGAGAGGGAATCCGGGCTGGCATGGAGAGCTGAGACAGGATCTGACCCGAGCATCACACTGCTTATGGCTAGCAGGGGGAATACGGAAGGCTGACACACTCCCATTAAAGCTGTTTCTCAGCTTGTTCCCTAAAACAGACATCACTGATCCCCCATAATTGCCCTGGGCTGGGAGCAGGAGGGAGCATTTATAGCCACAGCCAAGGGAACCAGCTGGTGCTCGTATCTGTGCCTGGAGGAGCCGACTCAGGGTCATGTTTCGGAAATATTTGAGAAGCACAGCAATTAAAAGATTGGAGCTGGCAGGCTGAGCTGTCTCCCTCTGCCCTGATCCATGCCTGTGTCCTCCCACCTGCATCCGCCCGGAATCACTCCTCTACATGGGCACACACTCATCCACCTCCTGACGTGGTGGGGGTGGCATGGAAACTCCCCTTGGCTCCATCCCCAGAGCTGCTGCCGACCTTAATGGGCAGGCAGGAGCTCTCCCCGCTGCCCCAGGAGCGCTCCCTGCTCCCTGCTGGCAGCTGTGCCTCTCCACCCCCCGTGTGCCGGCAGCAAGCACAGCACAGTGCACAGCAAGCCCCATCCTGCCCGGCCACCGCGCCAGCAGCTGCACCCTGCGCTCCCTCTTGCATGGGAGGAGCTGGGCTGGGTCACTGCGCTGCCGTGGTGGCTGACACCAGATTATTGAGCACTGCTGGGTGTTTCCATGTGGCTGATCAGCAGCTCTGCTTGTGCCAGCATTGCCATCCTTCACCCTCGGTCCCCGATTCTGCCCACCCTGGGCCCACCCTGCCCACCCAGCTGATTCTGCCCACCCTGGGGCATCTTGCTGGTCTCAGGATGCACCCCCAGGGATTGTCCCTCCAGCCTGATGGCCAGACCACATGTAAATCCCAGTCTCCCAGAGCTCAGAACAAGGACGCCAGGTTTTCTTCCCATGGTGGAGGGAGGCAAAGAGAAGTAGCACGACAAGAGCCCCAAGAAGCCACCCGCAGGAACAGAGGCAGTCACGGGCTCTCCAGGCAGTCATGGGCTGCACTGCCCTCCAGGGAGGATGCTCCAGCCAGCACCGCTGCTGCCACCTCCCAACCCTGCTGTCAGTGCTGGTGGGACTCACACACTGCCTTGGCTTTCCCATGCAGGAGAAGCCTTGGGAAGTGGGAGGAGGAAACGGATCTGCTCCATGTTCCCAGTGTTTCCTCTCGGCCCTCTATGCCCTGATTTTTTTCTCTTGTGGGAGCAGGGAACAGCCTGTGTCACAGATAATAAAGGCAGTGACAGATGCTGCTGTGGCACGTGGAGCACTGTGTGCACCCCCAGGCCTCTCTCCACCATCATCCTGCACCCTGGGACAGCCACCGGAATGCTCGAAGCTGGTTCCATCCTCCAAGCCTCGGCACGTTTGCAGGATGCTGTCGGAGGTGTGGGGGGCAGCAGCAGGATGCTCCAACCCACCTGGCCAAGGCAGATCCTGAAATGCCCACCCGTGGGCAGGGAGGGCTCAGCTGCCTGCTGCTGTGTGGCAGAGGGAAAAGGCAGGAATGTTAATGGGATACAGATTCTCCTAGCCAATAGATTGGCTGTGCCCTGGGAGTGTGGTCCAGACATGAGGGTACAGAGCAGGGAGACCTTTGTGGGTGCCAAAGGACCACAGAGAGCACAGGTCCACCTTTGGGGAAACTGAGGCACAGCCTTCTGAGGGGTTGCATGCAGCCCACAGGGACTCCACCCCATCCCTGTCCCCATGCCAGGACACCAGAACTCCTGGGGTGCCGGGACATCTCCCTGCTCCAGCTGCACACCCTGTCTTCAGAACATCCCAGGGGCCGAGCCGCCACAGGGCACCCAGGCAGGGGATCCCCCAGCCCAGCTAGGTCCAGGGGAGCTGGGATGTTGGCTCAGCTCTGGAGGCAGCTTGCAGTGCCAGAGGCTGGCTGCCTGCCCGGGGATGGTGGTGGCAGGCTCAATCCCAGGGCCCATTGTGCTCCTGAGGGAGTGGGGCTGGGGGAAGGGACACGTTCTGGCCTCAATGTGGGGCCAAGGCCACCATGGTCATCCAGAGCATGGCCAGCGGGGCCAGAGACCCGTCACTCCTGCGGGATTAGCACAGGGTTAGACACCGTTCCCACGGCTGCTCAGCTGGGATGGAGCCAGGCTGGGATGGGGCTGGGGCGGGAAGAGAATGGGGTGAGACGGTGCCCAGGAGGATGTGGTCAGGTAACGATGAGGCTGGGGTGGGATGGGGCTGGGGCAGGATGGGACCAGGGTGGGATGGGGCTAAAGTAGAATGTGGCCAGGATAGGATGGAGCTGCAGTAGGATGGGGTTGGGATAGGATGGGACCAGGGTGGGATGGGGCTAGGATGGGAATGGAGTGGGATGGTGCCTCGTAAGGATGCAGCCTGGGTAGGATGGGACTAGAGCAGAATAGGACCAGGATAGGATGTGGCCAGGCTAGAATGGAGCTGTGGCAGAAAGGGGTAGGGATGGGATGGGCTTGGGGTGGGCTGGTACCAGGGTGTGATGGGAATGGGGCAGGATGGAGCCGAGGCAGGATGCGGCCAGGGTGGGATGAGGCTGGATTAGGATGGGACTGGTGTGGGATGGACCCAGAGTGGCATGGGGCCATGGCAAAGGGGCCTGCCCTGGCTGTAGGGTGCAGGAGGAAGCACGTCCTGCCTGGATGGAGGCTGCGTGCCAGGCTGTACCTCGGAGTGCTCGTCCCTGCAGGCTGGGGCCGGGCAGGCTCTGGGAGGATGGAGCGCAGCCCGCAGCATTCCCAGCGTCGCTGTTAGTTTAACAATACCCCGCTGGCCTGCATGCCGGGGCTAATTTTATCCTTGGAGCCAGGCCAAGGCGGCCCTAACTTTCCTCGCTGTGATTTATCCCAGCCATTTCCCTTCAAAAACAAGGCCCCCGTGCCAGCCCTGCTGTCTCCCAGGCAGCGGCACACTGTCCCGGGCAGGGCAGAGTGGGGCAGGATTTGCCCCTTGGTGGGTTGTTTGGAGAGAAGGAGGGTGGTTGCTGTGGGATCCCCTCCCAAGGTCATTCCCCCCACAGCACAGGGATGTTCAAAGCTGGCTGGAAGCCAGGGGATGCTCAGAGGAAGAGCCTTTCCCCGGGATCCTGGAGCAGCTCTATTTTCCACAGACATCTCTGGGAAGGAGGTGGGTGTTTTTTCTACCAACGATTTTATTGAAAACGCTTTGGGGCTTTTTTTTTTTTTCCCTTTTTTTCCTTTTTTTTCCCTTCTCCCAGTCAGCAGCCATGCTTGAGAAAGATTTCTCTTTGCCTCTGTGCATCTAGTTAAAAACTGATCGGTAAAAATGCTGCAGAAAAATGGAAAATATTGAAAATATCTCGTGACAAACAAACAAAAAAATCTCTTCCAAATAAAGATCTCTTTTCTTCTCTTTTTTCCCATCAGAAAAGCTTTTAGTGTGCAAAATGTCGACCGCTTGGATTTCTTCTCCCAGTGGGCTGGGATGCACCCACCTCTGCTCCAGGAGAGTGGGTTTTCAGAAAGCTAAAGATCGCTGGGCAGAGACCCCAGCACTGTTACCTCCACATCTGTCCCTCTTGTGACCCTCCCACACTCCCGCCAGACCCGTGGCAGGGTGGGAGATCCCCAGGGAAAGGAAGAGGTGGCACGGCCAGCCCACGGGCAAGCCCTTCCCTGCCGGCCTGGGAAGGGGGAAGAAAGCCCAAAGTCATTTGGTCACTAGCGTGATGAGTTCCCGTCCGTTCTCAGCCCGTCCCACACAGAGAGGCCCGAGGGGCTGCGGGCAGAGCGGGTGGAGGCGTTACAGGTTGTCGTACATGCGCAGTGTCTTCTCCAGCTGCTGGCTGACGCGCTGGTAGAAGACGATCTGCTGCCTCAGGTAGGACTGCATCATCCTCTTGAAGTCGGCCACGCGCCGCTCGTGGAAGTGGTTCATCTCGGCCTGCAGGGCGAAGCCCACCACGCGGCAGCGCTTGCGGATCCCGTCCGCCTCCTCCTGGTCCATCCTGCCCTCGTCGCTCATCCGCTGGCTCTCCTTCACCTTGGCGAAGGCGCCTGGCGAGGCAGGGAGCAGGGTCAGGGGATCTGTGTGAGCCTCGGGACCCCTTCCCTGGGCATCCCTGCTTGGTCCCATCTCCCCGCCATGCCAGGGCATCGGCCTGGCCCCAAAGCAGAGGCACAGACCTGCCCCATGAAGGGAGGGATCTGCCTGCAACTCCCCCTGCCCACCAAACCCATCCCTCTCCTCCAGGCAGGCAAAGACCAGGAGCCTTTTCCCTCTCAACTCTGGTGTCCCCAGCTGCTTTTATATCCCATCCCTGGGCAGTCAGCCTCATGTTTAGCTGGTTTGGGGGGTCTGGAGTGCTGTGACACAAAGCTTGCGGTGCAAAGCTGCCATGGGGCAGTGTTAGCACAGTCAGGCACCCCAGTCAAGCCTGCCCTCCAAATATTCCATGCCATTACATGAATGGGGGTGAGGAGCAGCCCTGGGAGACCCCAGCCCATGAAGCAGTGAACCAGGATGTGGGAAGGGCATGTGGTGCTGCCTGAAGCTTGGCTGGGAAAGCATCTCCCACTCCCAGAGGCAGCTGATGCTCTGACACCAGTTTTTCCCTCTCCTTCCATGTTTTTTTACAGCTCGGTTTCGAAAGAATCCTGCCTGGCTCCAGCCCTGCATTCCTCCCCCTCATTAGTGCAGAGGCTAAAAAACTAAAACCAGGATCTGGCCCGCACTGGGCTTTTTTCCCTTCTCCCTGCCCCTTGCCGGGAGCACCAGACCCGGGGTTACAGTGCTCCCGCTGCGCCAGCCCTGCTCCCAGAGGGGAGGAGGAGGAGGAGGAAGAAGCAAAGGTTGGAGGCCAAATCCTGCCTTCCGCTCTGCCCACGCGGCCTCGCTTCCGGACAGGATCCAGCCCCTCTCCATGATTAAACAACACTGGGAGGAAAGGCAAGGAAGCTGCCGGGGCAGGACTGAATCCTCCCTGCCCCCTTTGCATTCCCAGCCTCTCCCAGGGATGTGGAGCGATGCACAGACATCCCTGGATGCTCGGACACAGACAGCCCTGGCTTCACCCTGGGGAAAACCTGTCCCGCAAACTCTGGGGACACTGGTGTGGGTGTCCCCTCCCTGCTGTGGGTAGCTGGGCTGGGAGGTGTGTGGACTTTGGCCTCACTCCCACACCCAGTGGCTGCCTGGGTGCAAAGAGACACCGAGCCCTCCCTGCCTGCCGCCTGTCCCGGGGAGAGCACAGCAGACACTTCTCACCCGCTCTGATCCCACCAAACCCAGGGAACCAGGACGAATGGGATGCAGGGAGCTCCGACACCCTGGGGGTGCTAACGCCCTCCTGCTGGGCTGGAGGTGCAGGGACATACTCTTGAAAAGTGTGACCCTGGTTATCCCCAGAGGTTCAGTGTGTCCCCCATCCCACTGCCCTGCACAGCCCCCTCAGCCCCCCTGACCCACCCAAGGCCATGTCCAGCCATGGCCCAGCCCTGGGGGAGCAAGCTCCAGCATCCCTGCTGGCCACCCATCCACTGCCTTGGCAGGGAGGGCGGATGAAGAGGGACAAGTGGCAGTGGGTGGGGATGCATTAGAGGTGCTGGGCAGGTCACCCCAGAGCCAACAGCAGCAGTGCTGGCTCCTGCTCATGGTCTGGGAGAAGTGACACCCATACTGACCCCCACAGCCAGCACTTTGGGAAGCACCAGCAGCAGTTATGGAATCCACAGCATCACTGGGGCAGACTCTGGACTCTCAACAGCCCTAGCAGACTCTCCCAGACTGGGGAAATTGGAGAGCTATGCCAGTGGGGACTATGCTGCTTCCCTAGGAGGCACAGGCAGGGGTTCCCACCCTCATTCCCCATTCCCTTCATGGCTCAACAGAGGATTTCCTCATTGCACCCCCATCCCACTTCCCACACCATTCCCACTCACATGGGGCCATCCCTGGGGAGAAGAATGCCTCCTTACCTTTCTGCAGGTGGATGATGTCTGGGAAGTTGGAGAGGAGCCCTTGGTACAAGGAGAGAGTGTCCAGCATGAGGAACAGGTCATTTTTGGGCTGCTCAGCAAACATCTCCCCCACGGTCTCGTACGTCTTGCCCGTGTGGGAGATGGCGTTATTGAGGGCATCCAAACTGTAGGGAGGGTCCATGTGGAAGGAATGGCTGATGGCTTGGAAGGCATTGCCCAGCTTCTGGAACTCCTTCCGGAAGCCTCCCACGTGCTTGCGCACCAGCTCCGAGGCCACATTGGTCAGCTGCAGGACGCTGTCATCCATCTTCTTGCTGAAGGCCTTGAAGGCATCCACGCGGTCCTCCACATCCTGCAGGTCCTGGTGCTCTGTGGGAATCTGGATGGTGAGAAGGAAGCTGGCACCCACCATCTCATCCTTCTCTGCCCGGCGTTTGCCCAGCTTCCACTGCTTCTCGTCGCGGCAGCAGAGGAAGTGCTGGAATCCCTCGTACTGGGAGAGGACAGGGTGGCTGGTCATGTGGTCCATCCAGAGGATCAGCCGCCGCTTGCGCTTCTCGATGAAGTCCTCCTCAAAGCGGCCGGTGGCCTGCTTCTCGGGCAGGTGGGGCACCGAGATCACCGTGAACTTGTGCAGCAGGCGGTTGTAAAGCCAGTCAAAGTGCTTGTACCGCCTGTACACGGGCGAGTTGATGTTGCTGGGGGTCAGCTTGTAGGAGATGTAGCTCTTGATGCCCTTGAACTTGGTTTGCTTGGTGGGGTCCTCCACAGAGCAGATGAAGGGGTGTGGGTTGGCCCTCCACTGCGGGCCTCTGGAGCCCATCTCAATGCAGTAGGTCTCGGCGATCTTGGACATCAGGGGCACATCGCCCAGGATGAAGGCTTCCACCCCAGAGCGGACGAAACAGGAGAAGCGGTTGAGGTTCCTCCCCACCACACTGCCCCTCTTGGAGGAGCTCATGCTGTCCTGCCTCTCCAGCGCCGGCTTGGGCCGGTACCCAGCGTGCTGGTGGTGGCCGTAGGCCGCCGGGTACTGCAGGCTGGGCGAGGGGTGCCCATTGGTGCCCGGCGCGCTCCTGGGCTCCTCCACCACCGTGCACGCATCGTCCCAGTCATCCCAATCATCATCATCGTCATCCTCAAAACTGCCCTGGTAGGAGATGCCGGGGTTGGGGGATGCTGAGTACGAGGAGGAATCGTGCCCAGGGGAGCCAACAGGGCTGTTGGAATAGTCCGTGTAGTTGGAGCCCGACCGGGAGCGGAGGATCTCGACGTAGGAAGCAGGGAAGAGGCCAGTCTCCCCACGGCTGTTTTGGCCCTGTAACCACCCGTCCAGGGAGTTCTCGCTGAAGATGACGAGCTCCTCGTTCTCCTGGATGCTGATCTCCTCTTTGTTTTCGCTCTGGAAGTTGTAAAGCGCTCTGGCTTTCAACGCCATGGCCGGTCCCGGGTCGGGAAGGGGGGGGGAGCCAGCGGAACGCAATCCCCCCAGCCAAAACAACCCCCCCGGCAATACCGCGGGCTCGCTCGGCTCCGGGATCACCACCGCGCGCTGTGGGAAACGGCTTGGCCGGTTTCCCAGGGAAATTTTAAAAAAAGGTGGAGAAGAAATCCCTTACGAGGTGACGCCAAGGTCCGTATGTCCAAGTGACCCCCCCGATCCCGGCGCCCCGGTTAAAAAGAACATTCCCCGTTTAAAAACGACATTCCCTGGATAAAAACAAGATTCCCAGTCAGGCGAGCGGCGTTGCCCCGGCTCCTCCGGGATGTGAATCCCGGCCGCCCCAAGAGCCGGGCTCTGCCATGTCCACGCAGGGTTTATCTCTCTGGGAGGCTGATCCCGAGGTTTCACTCTCCGGGAGGAAAACCCCTGGCTGCCAACGAGGAAATAAATCCAAAGCGACTTTTCTCGGGGCTCCTGTGGATAAAACACCCCAAATTTCCCGTCGGTGGGTGCAGGGAGAGCGCCGGGAACGACCCCAAACCCTACCCAGCCTCCCGGTGATCCCGGGATTTTGCAATTCCTTTCCGGGCCGACTTTCCCGGTGGCTGGTGGGGTTTGGTTTTTCCCTGAAATCCGTAAATCTCACGCAGGACGGAGGCGGCGCCGGTGGTGGTGCCCGTGTCGGTGTCGGGGCTGGTCCCGTTGCCACTGGATATGACGGGGCCAGTGCCGGGGCTGCTCCCGCTGCCGGTGCCGCTGCCGGGGCCGATCCCGTTGCCGAAGGGCTGGCGGAGCCGGCCGCCAGCCTCCCGTGACGCAGGGCAGCGCCGCGCTCCCCGCTCCGCCGCCCGGTTCGCGGCGGGGAGCGGCCCGGCCCGGCCCGGCCAGCCGCACGCTGCCCTCTGCAGGCAGCCGGCCCCGGGGGCACGAATCCCCGCCCGCGGGGGCTATGGCTGCTCCTGCGTCCCTGCCGGGATGTCCCCCTCGGCCGTGCCCGGTCCCGGCCCGCAGCGCCCCGTGCCGGTGCCGGGCGCGGGGGAAACTGAGGCACGGGACGAGCGGGCTGCGCGGGGCCTCCGGGCCGCGCGGGGGCGCTGCGGGCTGTGCGGCGGCGCGGGCGGAAGCGCGGCGGGCGCGGGGTTGCCATGGAGGAGCTGAGCGCGGCGCTGGCGGCGGGCGTGGGGCTGGCGGGGCCCTGCAGCCCGGCCGCGCCGCACCCCCGCCTGGCCGCCTACAAACCCCGCGGCGGCCCCGGGCAGGCCGAGCGCCGGCAGCGCCTCCTCCGCATCCAGAGAGAGTGAGCGCGGCAGCGGGCGGGCCCCACCGGGATGGGGGCGCGGGGCGCCTTAGGCCGCCCGGGGCTGCGTGTAGGGAGCAGCCCTGGCTGGGTGTGCGGGGTGCCCTGGGTGACCTGCCTCCCCGCCGGCTTGTTTCCTCGACCCCAGGAGGCGGCTGGACTACGTGAACCATGCCAGGAGGCTGGCGGAGGACGACTGGGCAGGGGTGGAGAGCGAGGACGAGGAGAAAGAGGGGGAAGATGCGGAGGAAGAGGCGATGGACGTGGATGCTGGCAAAAAGCTGCCCAAGCGCTACGCCAATCAGGTGAGGAGCCACCGGTGTCCCCGTGGCGAGGTGGGCGGCCAAGAAAGGGCTGTGAGCCCTGCACTATGGTCTGAAGCTCAGTCAGCAGCTGGGAAGCAAGAGAAGGACTTGGGGAAGAATGTGTTAGAGGGAGGGAAGGAGCCCTTTTGGGCATGACAAGCAGTGCCAGCTGTCTCTAAAGCACCCAGCGTAGCTGTCAAAGAAAAGTCAAAACCTCCTTGCTTTGTGCTTGAGCAGTTTGTTGTCCATAACTTCAGGAGAGTTGTTACTGACTGGTTCTTCTCCCTGGACTCTCTGTAGCTGATGCTGTCAGAGTGGCTGGTGGATGTCCCCTCAGATCTGGAGCAGGAGTGGGTTGTGGTGGTGTGTCCTGTCGGGAAAAGGGCTCTTGTCGTGGCCTCCAGGGTAAGTGGGATCCCACCAGCTGCTAAAGGAGCTGTAACTGTTTCCAGCTACATAAAACTGGCTGGACTGGGTTTTTTCTCTCCTTTTTTCCTCACAGGGCACAACAGCAGCTTACACCAAGAGTGGCTTCTGTGTCAACAGGTTCCCATCCCTGCTGCCGGGGGGAAATCGGCATAACTCAACCAGTGACAAAGGTACAGGTGTGAGAGGCATTTAGGATAGAGGGAGGGGAACAGCTTGCTTCTCCCTGGGAGTGTGTGTGCTGGCAGGCCCAGTCCTGTTCCTCCATCTCCTCCAAGTCCCACAGCTATGCCTCTTTTTAGTGGTAGGTGTAGTCAGCTTCAGGCCTGTTTCTGTATCTCCGGAGATAACTAGATGGGAACAATATCAGGTGCTTTTATGCTAGCTCTGCACATAGAATCCCAGAATGGTTTGGGTTGGAAGGGACCTTAAAGCTCATCTTGTTCCACTGCTCTGCCAAGGGCAGGGAGCCTTCCACTACCCCAGATGGCTCCAAGCCCTGTCCAACCTGGCCTTGGACACTTCCAGAGATGGGGCAGCCACAGTTTCTCTGAGTAGCCTGTGCCAGGAGCTCAACACCCTCACAGGAAAGAATTTCTTCCTAACACCTAATCTAGAACTGCCCTTTTCCAGTTTAAAACCATTGCCTGTTGTCCTGCCACATCTTTTAATTAGCTGCTTGTTTGACTAACTCTTAAACCCCAGTGTCCTCTCCATCCTCTAACAGAGACCTCTGTATGGTGTCCATCTTCCTTAATACCTCTTGGAGTTCATTTTTTTTGCCCTGAAAAAAGAGGCTTATTGTCTGGCAAATGCCATTTTCTGAAACATGCCCTTGCTTGCTGTGCCTCTGGCTGGTCCCTTTGCAGCCTCATGGGACTCCTCAAGCTCAAGGTTTTTGTGGTGGCAGATTCTGTTAGCAGAAGGGGATCCCTCTGCACCCTGCAGTCTCACATCAGGGTGGGATTAATGTCGGAGAGCTGTGATCTGGCACTTGCCAGCTGGATTGGGCAGTGTTTGGAGCAGGTCTGGACCTCCCTGCGTTTATGTGTGCAGTGTACAGCATCCTGGACTGCATCTACAACGAGGCCAAGCAGACCTACTATATCCTGGATGTGATGTGCTGGAGAGGACACCCTGTTTATGACTGCCAGGTACTGAGTCCCTGCCCTCCCTGTTGTTCCCTGAGCTGCTTTGCCCCAGCACTGCATGTAGCTTGCTCTGCAAAAAGTGGATATTTCTGCTAAGCACCAGCATCTTTACATCTAGGGCTGCTGGAATAACTGTGTACATGTTTTGCGGGGGAGTAGCAGGGTTTGGGGTGCTGGTTCTGCAGGTGAAGTCGGGTTTGTAAATCACCCAGGTGAGCGCAGAGGAACAAACACAGTCAGCAGGCACTGTCAGGTGATGTGTGGTGAATGGTCACTAACTCTGCCTCCTTTTACAGACTGATTTCAGATTCTTCTGGCTGTACTCAAAGATCCAAGAGGAGGAAGGGCTGGGAGAGAAAAGCAGGATTAATCCAGTAAGTCCTTTTGTACTGGGGAGGAGGCTGGGGGGGTAAGCTCTCCTGTTCAGCAGGCTTCAGCAGTTTCTTTCACAAGCGGAAGCTTTTTTCCTTTTTTTCCTTTCCCCTCACAGATCAGGCATCAAATGATGAAATCTGATGAAATGGGATGCCGTGGTCAGGATGTAAATAGAACCACTGCATATTGTAAATGAGTTCAGTGGGTTTTTTTTTTCCCCCATCCAAAGTGCTGAGGGAGATCACACTGCAGGGTATCAGCTAACTTCCATGCTGTTTTTAGCTTTCCCTTGTAATGGGATGGAAAACCAGTGTGGTTTCTGCAGGAGCAGTGTTGGTTGGCAGCCTGACTACAATGGGGTTTATTCTTGCAGTCTTGTGGGTTTGTAAAGCTTTAAGCCTTCCCTCTATTTAAACTGATCATTGAAGTTGTCGGGATGAATGCTGGATTGCCACCCAGAGTCCCTGCTGAGCCAGGATAAAAAGCCTTCCTTTGAAGACTTACACATGGGGGTCAGACCTAGAGCCCACAGCAGCTTGGAACGTGATTTTTGGGCACAGACATGAGAGATTTGTCTGCTCAGACATAGCCAAGCAGAGCAGCTCCTGTGAGCTGAGCATCTCAGTGATAAATGGGGCTGACTGCAGTGAGGGTGTCTATGTTCGGAGAACATCCTGTTCTGACTCCAACAGGAATATCCAGAAAATAACTACCTAATGAAGGGGGGGTCGTTTCAGCTTTCATTTCCTGGGTGGAAAGATTGGCTTGGCTGAGCCAGCAGCCTGGAGCAGACGTCTGTCTGCTTTGCATCCTGCCTGGAGGTCATCATTTTCTATTTTGGTTAAAAGAGCATCTCTGGGTCAGCTCCCGTGAAAAGTCCTTCCTGCAGTCTTAGGTGCTTGGGAAGAAAGGTATCATGAGTATCTTGAAACGGTTCCTCACCCTTTTCCTCTCATGCTGGATCCTGCACTGGAGGAATCCTTCCTTCTTAGCTACCTCCACACCAGTGCTGGATTCAGAAACCTGTTCTCCTATAGGCCATACAGTTGCCTCTTCCAACCCTCTCTTACTCTTTCAGTACAAATTTGTGGGCCTGCAGAACTTCCCCTGTTCCTCGGACAGCCTGTGTGAGCTGCTGGCTACGGACTTTCCCTTTGAGGTGAGAACACACAGGTGGGGCCTGGACCTCAGCTTTAGTGACAGCCCCGCCACACCTCTGCCAGTGCAGGGAGAGAGGTGCACTCCCTGCATTTGTGAATTTGCTCTCCTGAGGCTGCAGGAAGCTTGCCAAGTTGCTGTTTCCTGTGTGTGTGATGGATGCCTTTATGCCCATGGCTGATCTGTTGCCCTATCACCAGGTACAGCCTCTTTCACCCACACAGATGAGCAAGAGTTAAACCATTGCACCTCCTATGTTTGTGCTGCCTTTGGCTGCATCTGAAAGAGCCTTTTGGGATAAGAGGGTTGATATTGACACTCAGGCTGCCTCCAGAAGCAGCACAGCTCATGTTTATATGGCAGTGTGATGGACACCTGACCTTTTTAGGGCCAAAACTGCTACTGACCGCTACCCTGGGCAAGCTTGTGTCTGTTTCTGTGGTGTTGGTGCTTCCATCTTCTAAGTCCAAGGCACCCGACTGTTTTGTGGGGGGGAAGGAGAAGGGTGGTGGTGAGATCCCAATGGTTTCTGAGGGGTTTGGGTGTTCATGATGGGTGCCTGAGGTGTACTGGAGCTGGGGGGAGTTGGCTGTGATAGAAGTGACTGAGCAGGACACCTGTGTTTGCTTCATCATCAGCTTTAGAAGCAGAGCCAAAGAATCATACAATATCCTGAGTGGAAAAGGATCCACTAGTAGCATCAAAGTCCAGCTCCTGGCCCTGCACAGGACAGCTCCAGGAGTCCCACCATGTGCCTGAGAGCATTTTCTAAAGGCTTCATGAGCTCTGGCAAGCTTGGGGCTATGACCACTGCTCTGGGGAGCCTATTCCAGTGCCTGGCCACCCTCTGGGCGAAGAACCTCTTCCTAATAATGACTCTAAACCTCCCCTGACACAGCTGTTGTGCTGTTCTGACTTTTGGGGAAGAGCAGGAGAGGCAAATCCATGTGCCACCCAGGTCAGCTCCCTGTGGTTGTGAGCAGTGAGTTGCAGGCCCTCACGGAGTCAGCTCTGGCTGCTTTTGCCTGCCCTGGCTGACTTGTCACTGCAGGGGAATAGGATGGAGGAGGCAGTGGCATTCCGACCCAGTGACAGTGACAACATCTGGGAGCCAGAAGCTCCTCCAGTGGCTGCAGCTGTTCCTGGGAGTGCCCAGGCTCAGCCCTACGTCAGGAACAGCCTCCACAGAGATTTCTTGTCCCATGAAGCCAAAAGCCACATTGATGTGACAGGGTCTCTTGTGCTCTCCCATCCCCAGTTAGCCATTAACATAGGTGTAGGTTTAAACTGAGGGCACTAATTTGGCTGTGAGGGCTGACTTTGCTTTCTGCTTGTGAAAGCCAGGACAGTCATCAGAGCAAGCTGGAAAGTCCCAACCCCTCACTGGCCTTGCCAGGCCCTGCTCTGAACATGGACTGGGGAGGCTTCCCAGCTTTCTTACAGCTGGCTTGCTCAATAATAAGTGCTCCAAGTGCCTCTGTAGAAACAGTCATTCCTGGCTTTCCTGAGTAAAATCTTCATTCCTTTTTGAGGCATCTGCTCCCATGAGGAAAGGCTGAGGAGTGTTTGCCCGCTGCGGTCAGAGCAGCAAACTTTTGGGCTACAGAGGAGGCCATTGCAAAACTCTGGAGCAGGAGATGGAGCTGAACAGACTCCAGCTGTGTAATCCAGCTGTGATTTGTCCCCCAGGCCCTCTGCTATATCAGGGTGTGACCCCAAGAAGCAAAATGTGGTGTACATTGTCTCAAAGCAGCCCTAACACCACAGGAACTGTGGTGCTGCTTCCAGGATGAAGGGAGCCATGGGTCTCTGCGGTGTGCCACAAGAGGGAGCCCAAAAATCCCCAAAAACACCTTCCACCACCAGCACAGAAGAGAATAAACTTTGCAGGAGGCAAAATACATCCTGACAATGGATGAAGGGTAACAGAGGTGGTCTTAGATCTGGGCCCAGCATCTTGTGACCCCGACAGGGATCTCACATGTGTGGTGGCCACAGGGGTGGTCAGTGCTTTCACATCTGGGTCTTCAGAGTTAATCCATAACCTCAGAGCTAGGGCCTGATGCACTCTATTCAGTGGAATTTTATTCCCCAGAATTCAGTAGACTTTGGATCAGTTGACTGGCTCTGAATTTCAAGTGGTTTTTGGAGTGGATCTTAAGAGCTACTGTCCTTCTCACAGATCTGAGTAAAACCATGCTCAGGTTTCCACAAAGGCAGGGGAGCCAAAGCCTCTGAGAAACCCCGGTGTGAAGGAATGGGAGGACTGCTAAACACCTAAAAGCTGGAAAGCATGGCTGTGGAATGTTAAATCCTGCCAGGCCAGTCCCTCCTCAGGTTCGGTCGTTTAGGGACAGTTTCAGTCCTTGTTCTGATGTGGCCTCTGTCACTGTGGTGACTCAGGGTAGGGACCCAGCCAACAAATTAAATAAACGGGAAGGAATATGGGAGTCACTTAAATCAGGGAATGGAGAACATGACCTAACTTCACCAGGCTGAACTCCTTTGAATTCTCTAGCTTGGGGGAGATATTGGGAGTGGTCTGAAAGGCCCTTCCAGGCTCTGATCTTTACCAAAACATTCCTGTGGATGCTGGAGAATCCCCATTGCTCATCAAGTGCCACGCACCCACAGGAATGGGCTGGATGTACTGGAGTGCTGCAGAATCTGCCTCTTCCCAGGGGGCAGGGTGAGGGAAAAGCTTTGCACTTTACATATCCAGAGGGGTTGCACAAGCTCATCGTGATGTTTACTGTTCTGGTTTTATGTTTTCCTAGCACAGAAATCCCCCTTTTTCTGGGATCATTTTGCAAGATGTTAACAGTGACTGAAAGTTATGGACAGAATACTGCCAGAAGCTTTACCCTCTCTGCCAGAGGTTAGCATCCATGGAGCAGAAGTGGATATATGCTGCTTTGTGCTCAGCCAGTGTGTCTCTTCTGGGGGCTGTGGGACTGGGGAGTTCATCCGAAGGTGGGCTCTCGTTCTTCTCTCTGCTGCCCACTCAGCCGCTCTTCCTGGTAGCCAAATGGCTTTTTAAGAGCTTGTGAAGCTGAGCTAGGAGGAGCACCACCTCCAGCGTTAGTCAGCCTGACAGCAGGATCCAACCTCATGGAGCACACCCCTGGGAAGCGTGGGAAGAGGGGGGATGAGAATCCCTGAGCACAGCGAGGAAGTGGGGAAAACGTCAGCCAGCTGCAGCACTGCAGAGTGTGGAAATAGTAGCTCAAGAGTTAGGGCCTAAACCTTTAAAGTCCTGAGTGCCCTTAACTGTCATTGATTGCTGGAGAAGTTCTCTCCTGGGAAACATTAAGAATTTTTTTGGCATAAGCCAGCTGAAAGAGCTGTTAGGAATCAGGGCTCCTTGGCGTCACACACTCGGACTAATTACTTTCCAAATGTATTATTTAAAATAACCCTAATCCAGTAAAGTGGGCTGCCTTGTTCAGAAACCTGCTGGCTTTTCTGCAGAATGGAATGAAAGCATGCAGAGGACACTGCTCTGTGCCGACACTGGGCTGGACTTGCTTGTCTGACAATTTAAAGCCATCTGGGAGTCGCTGATCTTTCAGGGCAGGAGCTCTGCAGGTTTCTTCTTTCCCTTCCGCTGTTTATTGCACTGCTTGAGAAAAATGATCCAGCTGGTGGTTTTGGCCTGCAGAGAGCAGAGCCATTGTCTGGTGCCTGATCATTCACCTGCAGGAGCCTCAGCTCTGCCCTTTCATTCATTCTCTCTCCTGCCCACAGGTCGACGGGCTGCTCTTCTACCACAAGCAAACCCACTACACTCCCGGCAGCACCCCGCTGGTGGGCTGGCTGCGGCCCTACATGGTCCCCGAGATCCTGGGGCTCACTGTGCCTGCCACTGTGCTCACGGCCAAACCGGACTATGCTGGGCGGCAGCTCCAGCAGATCATCGAGAGCAAGAGGAGTAAAAAGCTGGCGGCAGAGAAGGGCCACCCGAGCGGCGAGGCGGCTGCGAGCAATGGACACTATGAGCTGGAACACTTGTCCACCCCTCAGCCAGAAAAGTCTCTGGAGGGCCGGGATGGAGCAGTGAGCCAGATGGAGAGTTAAGATGCTGGGACAGACTGGCTGGGCAGGGACCAGGGAAAAGGCTCTCAGCTTCTCACTGTGCCTCATGCTCCTGAGAGGGGGCAGAATAATGATGATAGGATGGCTTTGTTTAAAGGACATGACAGTGGAATATCTTGCCTGAAGTGCTGCTGGATTTTTTTTTATTTGTTGTTATTACATATTTTTTGCCAGGACTTCTGTAAGGCCTTAACAGGATTGTCTGGTTCTTTGCTAAGGCAGACGTGTGTTGGGAAATGATCTGTCCCAGTAGTGCAGGGATACAGTTCAGCTCCTGACCCTGCTTCTGTTAAAATCTTGGCAAAATTCCAGCATAGGAACAGTGCTTGGACCTCTGAGGTGCAGCTGTTGCTTGTGACCCTTGCAGCAGCCCCACCTTCCCAGCCCTGGAAACTGGGGCTTCTCAGCCTTTGATCCAGCTGTTTTCCGAGGCCTTTGCAATGAAAGCAGTTACTAACTAAAAGTTTGCAGTGAGCTGCTGTAAATCCAAAGGCTGGACTTTCCACACCCACGCGTTCTTGGGAAAATCTAAATTTCCTTGCATTGCAGCAGGACCTGCCTCGGAACAGGGCTCTGTGCAGCGCAAGCGCGGCAGAAGCCTCTCTCTCCTCGAGGCTTTTCTCAGTGGGGGGAGGAAGGAATGATTTCGCTCTGAAAAACGCTACCATTGATCGTGCCAAATAAAAGGTTTCTCAGAAAGACAAATTCTTGAGCGTCTTCCTGCTACCTAAGGGTGGATGCGTGCTGTGCCTCCCAAATAGGGATTGAAAAATTGGTTCCAGTGCTGACTGGAGCAGAGGAAACGCTTGTGTGGGTTTAATTCTCTGCACACCAAGGTACTTCAGTCCATTCTCCTGTCTTTCTCATCCCAGCCCAATCCCACTTTTTAAGCACTGAGTGCTCCCCCTCCCTGGTTTTAGGGGGATGAAATGATTGTTCTCCCTATCCTCAGGTTGGTTTCCAGAGGGCGATTAAAAGGAGGAGGGAGAAGAAACATCAGGCTCAAGGCAGTGTTGAGGACTCTCCTCCCAGCTCTCTATGAAGTGCCCCTGGAGGAGATGCTGAGAGCGGGGATGGCCACCTGCAGATAGTGGGGGCACTTGTATCCTGCCTTCGCACCCCCCGTTTTTCCCAGAAAAAGGGTTTCTGTGCCAAGTGTGTGGGCTATGTGCGACCAGCTGGCTGTGCAGCCGCTATTGATGATACCAGCGGGCAGCAGGAACTGGCCTGGCTGTGGGAGGGGGCTGCCCTCCACTCCCCTTCCCCGGGAGGGAAGAGGCACCCTGGTCCCACAGTGTTCAGATCCATCTCTTTCAAACAGCTGCCTATTTTACTGTTTTCAGTATTATTTTTTTAGCATGTGAAGCAGCTGGCCTAGGGAAAGAGGATGAGCACCTGGACTGCCTTAACCTCCCCATCCCTTAAAGGTTCCCACCTTCAGCCTCCCTGGCTGGCAGACATCTGCAGAGGGAGTGCTGAGCAGGAGACTGCATCCAGCCTCCTGTCAGCACAGTTTTCCTTCCATCAGGCAATTAAACCCGGAGGTGGGCATCTGGATGGAAGATTTGTGCATCCCTGAGGGCAGAGAAAACTGCAGCTCAGGTTACTGCCCTCCAGCAGCCTTCCAAGGTCCTCCAGCCGAGGGAAGGAGAGGAAATACAGCCAAAGAGGGGCTGTATGCTCTGATGGATGGAGGAGAGCAAGAGGGAAGCGACTGCAGCTTCCCGCTGGCTCCAGATGATGCCTCATAGTTTCCCTTTTAAAAGCATGAGCTGGGCTGGAGAAATAAATATTTGCGTTACAATTCCTGTTGGGAATGAAAGGCTGTGTTTGGAGAGAGGGTGTCAAACGGAAGTCACAGGGGCCAGCGCAGCTTGGTGCCGTGACTGTTCTGTTTGCTGGGTGCGATCCCACTCCCAGCTGGAACGGGCAGCAGCTCCAGTGGAGGGGTCACCCCACCGGGGGCTGAAATTTGGCCTAGGGCAGGAGAGCTGAGCGGGCAGCTCGACCTGGAGACGTGGCCTGGGGTTCTGGGGGACACAGCCAGCCTGGAGCCCCCATCCAACCGGGGCTCAGCCCCTTCCCTCTGCCCTTCTTCCATTTTCTCCCAGTTAGGTGCACAGGCTCTGGCTGCGGGCACGCTGCCAGCACAGTGCTCCTCGGCTGAACAAAATGTCCCCTTGTCCCAGGGCCTGGCTTTTTGGAGCAACCGCTGCTGTGCTTCCCGGGATCCCTGCTCATTCCCGGAGGAGCTTCGGGACTCTCCATCCAGGCGCTGACACCTGCGCTCAGCCGGGAAACGCAATTTAGGGATCGTAGAGGAGGGAGTGGAAAGAGACGCCTGGAAATCCCGGACTCCTGCTCGTGGGGGGAAGGCTACGAGGCTGGAATACCGGCAAGGGAGAATGCTGTGCCGGGAATTTTATCCAGTAACAGCAAGGGAGGATGCTGCTGCCGGGAATTTTATCCAGCACCAGCAAAGGGAGGAGGATGCTGCCACCATTTTAGCGGCGGTGCTCCCGCCCGCCGCGGCCGGAACCGGGGCTGGGGGAGCCGGCGCGGAGAGCGGGGGCTGACCGGGCCCCTCCGGCCCCATTCCGGCTGCTGCCCCCCGCTCGCCCCCCCGCCGGGGAGGGCTTCCTGTCCCCCGCCCGCCCTGCGGGGTCGGCCGAGCCGCGGGGAGGGGACGGGGAGGAGGGACCGGGGGCTGCGGGCGCTTCCTGCCGCCGCCCCCGCCGGGGCAGAGCGGAGTGGGGCGGGAGCTTGGCTCGGCCCGGCCCAGCCGAGCGGCGCTCCCGGGCCGAGCCAAACTTCGCGGGGGGCTCAGACATACACACACACGCACAGACACACACACACATATATATAATTATTTTTTTTAATTTTTTTTCATTTTATTTTAATTTTCTCGGCACTTTCGGCGGGGCCCCCGGGGCGGAGCCGCCCTCGCCGCCGGGAGGGGCCGGTGCCCGCAGCGCCGGGGATGGGCTCCGCCGGGGCGCCCTCCGCCTAGACCGGCCCGGCTCGGCTCAGCCCGGCCCGGCTCGGCCCGGCCCGGCCCGGCGCGGCGCGCAGCATGGCCGCGGAGCTCAGCGCCGAGGAGGAGCAGGTAGGTCCCGCCGGGCTCCCCTTCTTCGGGCCGGGCTGGGCAGGACCCCGGGGGTTCTTCCTCCCACCGCTCCTTTCCCATCATTTTTTGGCTACCCCGGGTTGCAAGACTGTTTTTTCCCAGCGAGGCGGTTCTCCCGATGGGAAGCCCCCCCCACCCCAACCACCCACGCAGCCCCCCATCCGCGCAGCCCCCCAACCCGCAGCCCCCCAAGCCGCGCAGCACCCATCCTACAGCCCCATCCGCGCAACCCCCCAACCCTCCCGCTGCCCCGGCGCCCTCGCAAGGCCCGCGCCGTGGGTGCTGGGGCGTGGGTCCCACGTCCCAAAGCGGCGTGTCCGTGCTGGCAGGCCGCCCTGCCGTGGGCAGGCTGGCGTGGGGATGATGCGTGGGGATGCGTGTGCACGCGCTTCCCACGCCCCAGGCCTCCCGTGACGTCCCGGCTTCCTCCGCCGGCCTTGCGTCACCGCGGGAGGATGTTGCTGGGCTCGGGGAACGGGGCCCAGGAGCCGGCCGGGGCGCCTCGGGTGGCCGGAGCGATCCCTGCCTGTCCCTTCCTTTGTCCTCTTCCCCAGGGTTGTCCACCCGCGGCCGCTGGGCTTCCTTCTGGATGGGGATGTGGAGCCTGGGAGCGGGGCTGGGCAAGCTGCCGGGTTCACTCTGCCCCTTCGGGCTGTCACATTGGCCACCTTGGTGGCACTGGGGGCTGCGGTGAGAAGGCAAAAGGTCCTGTTTTCCTTCCAGAACGGTCGGTTTTCCAGTTGGTTGGCTGGTTGGTTTTCTCCTTTAAAAAGCCTTCATTTCTACCTGGAGATTTAGGAGGGTTGTGACGGAGATACTGAGGTCTCAGAACCTCCATGGCAGAGCCCCACCTGCAGCCTGTGCTGGTGCTCAGCAAATGCAGAGCTACCAGGCTTTTTCCTCCTGAGAGCACTACTGCTATCTTCAGGGTGATAAAATTCCAAGGAATGGGGAGTGTTCTTGCCCTCTGTCCCCACAGGCGCCTGAGATTTGCGTTTCTCCTGTGTCATGGAGGGGGCAAAGCTTCCAGAAACAGGGTTTTAGGAGATCCTGCAGTGGCAGAGAAGGCTAGTTTGCAGCGGGAGCAATGTCTCTCGAGAGGGATCTGGGCTGTTTGGTTTGTGCGGATATTGGATGGAGAAGGTGAAGGGATATTTGCAATAATGATTGGCTCCAGGTTTGGATCATCAGCCTGGGGTGGGGAACGCTGCCTTTGGTGCTGCCCTTGGTGGCTTGGAAGCCAAAATAGTGGAAGTTTCCCTCTTTTAATGGGTGGTTTGGGCTGGAAGCCCTTCCTGCCACCCCTTTATCCTTCTCGAGACCATCAAGATTTCCTCCACTCTCCCCTGTTATCAACAGCAAACCAGGGGGAAATTCTCTCCTCTCCTCTTAGGCCAGCCTTGGGACATCTCTTCTACTGGCTCTCTGCAGTTCCCTCCCTAGCCTATCCCTGAGGAGCCAAACCAATTTTCCTTGAGGGTTTTCAGCCCAGCTGCCTTTTTCATGGCTTTATCCCCCACTTCCCTGTGCTGAAGAAGGAGTGTGGGTTTTCTACCTGGGGGAGGAGGGCTGGAAGAGTCCTCGGATTCCGGCAGTGGTGGCTTTGTCACCACCCTGCCCCAGCGCAGCGGAGTGGGGATGCAGATGACGCCAGCACTCCAAAGACCAGCATTGTTCCAAACGCCTGGCGACGGACAATTTCACTCGTAGTGCTGCCAAAACGGGCCTTCTTGCTGAAGCTCTGGGTCACAGGCTTTGTTTTCAGCACGTGGAGCAATCTCTGCGCCACTGGGATCAACACCTGTATAAATCCATGTGGGATCGGGGCTAGGAATGATGATGAGACCCAGTGGAGCACACGAAGGGGGCAGAGCTATGGCTGGCGTTGATGCTCAGCTCCGTAACGCCTGGCTCCCTGCTGTTGAATGGCAGCACTGGTAAGTTTGGAGTTTGGTTTTGTTCCCAGGGAAAGCTGGAATTCATGGCTGAGTTGCCCTGCAAAGCCAGCGCTTGTTCTTGCACGTCTTCCCCTTGCAAAAAGCCTGGCATCCCTCGTGATGGTTTTTGGAAATGGGATTGTGTGAAGTGTGACGGGTTAGATGTTAAGGAAGGAGACCTGAAACACATGTTGCATCCTGTCCTCATTGCCATCGTGCCCTTTTGGCCCCTCTTCCCATCATCTGGGGACCCCCTTCCTGTCATCTTGGGGTGTCATTGCCATCTCAGGTTGCGGTGTTGGCTCTGGTCTCTGTCCAAGGGCAGTGGGAGTGTGCCTGGTACTCACCCCCATCCCCAGACCATCCTGCACGTGGTGGGGAAGGATCATCTCCACTGTTACTTTGGCTTTGCATCTCCAGCCCTGGATTTTGGGTAACTGGGTGCCTCAGGGCATGCCTTGGCAAAGTGGAGGCGTGGCCAGGGTATAGTGGATAGGATATATTGCTCTATATATCCTAGGACAGGATATATTGCTGGATAGGATATATTGCTGTGTTAAGGCTGAAGATGATTCCTGTACTGCCCTGTTTATTATCCCGTGGTGCTCACCTGGCCATTCTGCAGGACTCTGGGACCAAGTTAGGGAGCTCCTGGCTGCAGTGTGCTGGGAGAGAGACCCCTGCGATGAGCCGGGCTCCTTTGGCTCATCCCATGAGAGGGGCTCGCTGTCCCTGCTGAGCCTCACGCCGCCAATAAACCCAAGCCCTTCGCTTCCTCCTGTCGGAAGTCATTAACACCGACAAGCTTTTCTGGCTCAATAGCTCCCAGTAACTCTGAATAGCTCCCAGTAACTTCGTGCTGCCGCCTGACATCCTACACCGCCGCCTGCCTGCGCTCCCTGCTCCCAGAGCCAGCCTTCAGCACTCACTGTGCCTCCTCCTTCTCCTTGGACGGCATCACCATCCTCCGCTCTAGGGAGGATGGAAACTGCTTCATTTTGGGATGTGCCTGGGTGGGAGCAAGGCATTTTAGTGGCTCCCTCCATCCTACCTGCATCCTTTGAGCAGGATGTGCTGGGCTGCACTGCAACGTCTCCCTTGGGACTCCTGTGTGGGACAGGGGATCAGTCTGCAGCAGAGGGCAAAGCTGCATCCTGGGACCCTCCTGGTCTTCTGTGTCTGCATGAAACTAGTGTTACTGGGTGAACTGGTCCATGTGCTCAGAGTGTCAGCCCTCCATGTCCATTACCTGTGTTCTAACAGCCAAGTTTGCTGCTCCACAGCAGAGCTGCAGTCCCAGGAGGCCACTGCCAGCTGATGGGGCTGTGCTGGGGATGCTGTGTCTAAATGGGAATTTGCTGCCTGTGAAATCCTCCTTTTGCTCCCCCTGTCCCTTCCATAAGTATCCTCCAGCCTCCAGGCCATTTTTCCTACCCCTTACTCCCTTTCCCATACGGCATTTTCCCCATCTCCGTCGCTGCTACCCTTACCCCTTTTGTTGTGGAGCTCCCCACTTCACCCCGAGGAGCTGCTGGGTCTGTTGAGGTCTGTAGCCCCAACAATGACCAGGGATGCTCCTTGGGCACTCCTCCTCTTCTTCTCACCATCTCACCACACGCCCCTCATCTCTCCCACAGGCAACCAAGCAGTTCCTGGAGGAGATCAACAAGTGGACGGGCCAGTACAATGTGTCCCCGCTCTCCTGGAATGTGGCTGTCAAGTTCCTCATGGCCCGCAAGTTTGATGTCCTGCGGGCCATCGAGCTCTTCCACTCTTACCGGGTGAGCAAGAGCGGCCGGAAACCCCCAGCCAAGGGCTTCCTGCTCTGCGGGAGATCCCTGCCCCCCTAGGACCACCCTCCCCCTGCTCTTTTTTCTTTTTCCCTCTCCCTTGCAAATTTTACTCAGCTGGAAAATCCTTTTTCAGCCAAGGTGGGTTGCCATGGAGATCTTGCCAATCCCAATCCTTTCCCCTCCTCTGGGAGCAGCTCGTGGGGTGCCCTCCTGGCTGGTGTGTGCTGCCCACAGAGCATTTTCCTGTATATTAAGGATATAGATCCATATATACCTTTCCCAACGTGGTGTTGCAAAGCTGCTCTTCCCCGTACTGGGGGGTGTGCTGGAAAATGATGCCGTGGAGTGGAGGTTCCCTCAGATGGCTGGCTGCCCTGTGGGGCAGAGCTGGGCTGTGCCTGTGCCCCCTGTCACACGGCTCCCTGCCCACAGGAGACACGGCTGAAGGAGGGGATTGTGAAGCTGAAGCCACATGAGGAGCCACTGCGCTCAGAGCTGCTCAGTGGGAAGTTCACCATTCTGGTAGGTGTGGCAGTCCCCCCTGAGTTATCCCAGCCGGGTGGCTCATCCCAGCTCTGCTCCGCATGGATGCTGTGGGAGCCTGACCCTGTTTCCTCGGCAGAGCGTGCGGGACCCCTCAGGAGCCTCCATCGCCCTGTTCACAGCCAAGTTGCACCACCCCAGCAAGAGCGTGCAGCACGTGGTGCTCCAGGCACTCTTCTATCTGCTGGACCGAGCTGTGGAGAGGTGAGCCCACCTCTGCCAAGGTACCCTGTCTCACATCAGCAGGTCCCTGCAGAGCCCCTCCCTCCCAGGCTCCCCATGGCTTGAAATTCCCTGGTTTGAACTCCAGCCAGTCCTCCTTATGGAGTTGTTCAGCAGGGGAACAAAATCCCCCATGCCCTGAACCGAGCTCTTCGCAGCCTTGCCCTGTCCACGCCCTGGGTTCAGTTTAGCGAAGCCCCAGATTCCTGCAGGCTTTAGCTGGGGAGGAGGCAGCCCCGCCACCAGCCAGACGTAACGTGAGCCCTGCCAAAAATACAAAACCGGGACATTCCCCCGCCAGTTATCCTGCTGGGCTCTTTCTGTTTTTGACCTTACCCATCACGGGTGATGCTGCTAGGGTAGGCTTAAGGCACGAGCCAGGCTTAAATGAGGGTTGTAGGAAGAGGTGGTGGAGCAGCTGGGAAGTGCAAAAGCAAGGTTTGGGTCTGTGAGTCCTTCTGGAAGCATGGGAAGGGATTTTTGGGGGTCAGTGTGGGGTACAGCTGCTGATGAAAGAGCCAAGTGGGGTTGACGTTTCTCTTTCCCTCTCAGCTTTGAGACACAGAGGAATGGGCTGGTGTTCATCTACGACATGGCGGGGTCGCAGTACACCAACTTCGAGCTGGACCTCAGCAAGAAGATCCTCAATCTGCTCAAGGTGGTGTCTGGGAGTTAGCCGATGTCTGGGGACAGTGTGTGGGCCACTTGCTCACCAAGAACCCAAAGTCCTGTGGTTTTGGCATCAATTTTCACCCCAGACCATGCTGACCACGTCTCAGCTGAGGAGCAGCAGCTCCAGCCCTGCAGGAGCTCGGGAAGGCACTGGGAGCCTGCCAGGCTGGACCCGGCTGTGGTGTCACGCAGGTGGGAGGGATCAGCTGTCCCCGGGCTTGATTCCTCTCACAGCTGCTGGCAGCACTTTTGGGAAAACAGATGCAAATTATTTTTTAATCGTGCTGGCATTCGGTGCCTCCTCCCTTCTCCGGAAAAAAAAGCAATAACAGTAAATACTGGCTGGGGTGTGTTCTTTGCATAATCCCAGTTCCCAGTCTTCACCTCTCCCCCGCAGAGCCAAACCCTCTGCCTACCTAATTCCAAGAAAGTAATTTGTTTCCTTATCGACTCATAAAAGCAAGCGTGGCTGCGAGTGTGCGAGGCACACTTCGGATGTGGCGTTGCTGTCATGAGGTCCCTTTGCTGGTTGTCACCTCTGCTGGGATGTGTCCCCTGCCACAGCTGAGTGGATCTGACCCCTCCTCCCGCCCACAGGGTGCCTTCCCAGCTCGGCTCAAGAAGGTTTTCATCGTGGGAGCACCCATGTGGTTCCGCGTGCCCTACTCCATCATCAGCCTGCTGCTGAAGGAGAAGCTGCGGGAGCGGGTGAGTGGGGACTGTCCTGGCATGTGACCCTCCTAGCCCAGGACCCTTGGTGGGCAGGGCTGAGGCTGCTTTCCCTTTGGGACAGGGTGGTGGCAGGTGGCTGCTTTCCCTTTGGGACAGGGTGGTGGAAGCAGCTTGTGCCATTCAGCCTCATCTGCTGGAAGCTGCTGAGCACCATACCTTTGGCACCCCTGCCCCTATTCCCAGCGAATCCTCTCCAACCTTCTTGGAGTCACCCTTGCCTTTCCTCTTCCTCTCACAGGTGCAGATGGTGAAGATGTCAGAGCTGAAGGAACACCTGCCCCGGGAATGCCTCCCTGAGTACCTCGGAGGGTCCCTCAAACTGGACCCTCTGAGCTGGAACTGCCGGTTCCTGCCCCAGCAGAATGGGCACCCCGACCCCCTGGACGAGCTCATCCTGGTGCCGCTGGCGGCCCCCAAAGATAACGGCTCCGTCCATGTCCCTGGGCCCAAGTCCATCACCCTCCAGGAGCTGCTGGATCATGTCAGCCACAAGCAGAAACGGGGCATCTACGAGGAGTACGAAGACATTCGGCGCAGGAGCCCGGCTGGCACCTTCGTCTGCTCTTTGTGAGTCAGGGAAGAAGATCCCAGTGCCCCCCTCCCCATGCTTCTGCTGCTGGGTGGTAGTCCACCGGGCCTCTTTATTAGGGTGTGGTGCTTTGGGTTAGCAACAGAGAGCCCCGGCCTAGGGGTGGTGTGAGCCCCTTTTGTGGGTCCTGCAGCCTCTACGGGTAGCAGGGACCAGGAGCCAGCCGGGACTCTGCTTCCCGAGGCTTTGGCCAGGTGATGGCAGCAGAGCCCAAGCTACAGGCCCCAGAGGCTTGCACAGAGGGAGTGATGCTTTGCCTTCCCTGCCTGGAATACATCCCTGCTTCCCTCTCCCCCGCCTCCTAGGGCACCCTACAACCAGGACAAGAACCGGTACGGGGACGTGCCCTGCCTGGACCAAACCCGTGTCAAGCTGGCAAAGCCGTACAGCCGCCCAGAGGTGAGCCAGCCTGGCACGGAAACTCACAGTCCTGTGGGAAGCTGGTGCAGCTGTCCCAGACACAGGGTTCTGGAGGCCTTATCTCATCCATGCTTTTCTGCCTGCAGCTGACTGACTACATCAATGCGAGCTTCATGGATGGCTACAAGCAGAGGAATGCTTACATTGGCACTCAGGGTATGGCTGAGCCAACAAGGGGTTGTTCTGCTCCTGATGCACATGTGGGTTTCACCTCCCTGCCCAGTGTCAGCCACCAGCCCCAGGGGACATCCCGGGAGTAGGGCACTGCTCAGCAGATCCCCCTTCTCTCCAGGTGTATTTACTCCTCCCTGGGTGTATTTATTCCCCTCCCAGTCTCCAGCCAGTGGACTGAAGTTTTTCCTGGGAGAGAGCAAGCAAGTGGATCCATTCTCCTCCATCCACGCTAGCAGCCCTCTGCCCCCCTGGCCTGTATCCCAGCCCTGCATTTGCTGTGTCTGCCGAGGGATGAGCAGAGAGGCAGGATCAGCACTGAGCCATAGGGAGTTGGTGCTGGGGGGGGGCAATCAGTGGCAGCTCCCAGCAGGGTTGGTGGATCCACATCTGGGTCAGCCCCTACAGGAAGGGGCTGTGGTTTGCTGTGGGGATGATGAGGGGCTGGTGGACACAGCCGGGCAAAGGGTTGCTGAAATCCATGAGATTTCGGACTGATGTGTGGGTTGTCCCTGCAGGGCCTCTGGAAAACACCTACGGTGACTTCTGGCGCATGGTGTGGGAGCAGAACGTCCTCGTGATCGTGATGACAACCCGGTGAGTGCTCATGGAGGGACACAGCCCTTTTTTTGTGCAAAATGAGCATTTTTGGTGTGGGATGAGCAGCACTGGGCACAGTGCAGTGATCCTGCCAGAACCAGAGCCTCACAGAGGGGAGACATTGGGTCAAGGACAGATTGTTTGGTCCCTGCGGGATCCCCAAAGGACAGAGGCTGGGTGGCATGGGAGATGTCCCAGGTATGGCAAGGAGAACCAGCTTGTCCTCTCCTGCTCCCAGGCTCGAGGAGGGAGGCAGGAGGAAATGCGGCCAGTACTGGCCCCTGGAGAAGGATTTCCAGGTGTGCTTTGGGGCCCTGACCATCACCAACCTGGGCGTAGAGAACCTCAACCATTACAAGAAAACCATCCTGGAGATCCACAGCTCAGAGGTGCGTGGCCGCAGCTGCCTGGTGGGGGAATGGCATGGGAGCACCAGGGGTCAGAGGAGGAAAGAGGGTGTAACCTGCCTTCTTTCCCCAGACCAGGGAGCGGCGGCTGGTGTCCCACTTCCAGTACCTCAGCTGGCCGGATTATGGTGTCCCCTCTTCCGCCGCCACTCTGATTGACTTTCTGGGGGCCGTGAAGCAGCAGCAGAGGGTGGCTGTCAGCGCCCTGGGACCTCGCTTCAAGGGTCACCCTGGGGGACCCCCAGTTGTGGTGCACTGCAGTGCTGGCATTGGCAGGACAGGTAATGGGTGAGGGGGAGGTTTGGGGGTGGTGGGGGGACAAGTCCTGCTTCCCTGGGGACCCACAGTGTGTTTGCAAGCTGGGTTTACTGGGACACATGTCCTCAGGACTTCCTGCAGCCATCAGACATGAGAGAAGTCCCCAGATACCCATGGGAGATTGGTGTGGGGCTGAGCACCACCACTCCAGTTCACGCAAGGGGCATTGATGGTGTCATTTGGTGTCTGATGCCATCCCCGTTGTCATGCCCAGGTACCTTCTGTGCGCTGGACATCTGCCTGTCACAGCTGCAGGACGTGGGCACTCTGAACATCTACCAGACGGTGCTGCGCATGAGGACCCAGCGCGCCTTCAGCATCCAGACCCCCGAGCAGTATTATTTCTGCTACACCGCCATCCTCGAGCACGCCCAGCGCGAGGGCCTGCTGCTCACCAACCACAGCCGGGCTGCCCAGGAGAAGAGCTCGCCGGGGCACTGAGATCCGCCGCCTTCCTGCAGACCCCCCTGCCCATCCTCGGGGGCTGCCTGAGCCGCCTCGGCACCCGCCGGGACTCAGCAGAGCCGTGGGAGCGGCGGTGCCGGAGCTCCTCAGCTGTCAGCACTGCTATGGAACTGTGCCTTATTCAACCCAAACGGTGGCTGCCACTCGCCGGCACGGGAAGGGGCTCTTACTCCTTCCCGTCGTGTTTCGGTTGGGTTTGGTTGGTTGGGGAGGTGGTTTGTCTTCAAGTTGGTTTTTTTTTTATTTTATTTTTTTGTTGTTGTTGGGACCACCTAAGTTGTACCTAGAGAGGGGCTTTGCAAAGTCCTAGGAAATGTATTCCCAGTCCTGGGGCTGAGGAAGAGGCACGTGCTTCAGTCTCACCTGATGCTCCATCTGTGTGTCTGTATGTATGTGTGTATATAATATACCCCCGCTGTGACCCCCCGGCTATTATATAGATACATATATACAACCTCCCCTTTAGCAGCTCCCAAGGGTCCCTGCTGTCCTGCCGCCTCACTGCTGTGATCTCTGGAGCGGTGAGTTTGGTCCTGGCTCTGTCTTGTCATCCCCTTCCCCCTTACTTCCCCTCATGGGCAGCGTTGTGACCCGGTACCCACTCCTGTGCCCATCCCCCTGGAGGCACAAGGATACTTGATGGTGTCCCCTGTTTCCTTGTCTTATCTTCCCCGTGGAGACAGCAGCTCTGCTCCTGGGAGGATCTGGAGGACTGGGTTGTCTGGCAGGTGCTTAGCTCACAGGCATCCCCTGCCCCTTGGGTGCCACTGCGGGAGTCACTAGGTACGAGGTGATGGGGACATGGGGACCGACCGGCTCTCCAGGTTGCCTGGCTTTCCCAAGCTGCCACTAGGAACCCGCAGGCCCAGCCCTGCGTTGAGTCATGGGCTGGGAAAGCGCTGAGCAAGAATAAACCCCAAACCCTGGAGAGGCAACAAGCCTCTGCCCCGGCCCCAGCCCCCACCACTGCCTGGGCCTCCCCAACTTTATACTGTAATAAGCTCTTTGAATGTGTACATTCTTATTTTTTTATAATCTGGGGGGGTGGGGGGAGGGGGCACAAGGTTTGGGAGGTTTTTTTTGTTTTCTTTTGGGATTTTTTGTGTTGCTTTTTTTGTATTTAACATTAACTTGATCCAAGCCAGAGCCAGAAGTATTTGTAAATGTTCCTATTTTGCTCTCAGAGAAATCTTTTTGTTGTCGTTACTTTTTTGGGAATTGTTTTGTTTTTATTTGTATCGATATATAAATATACCACCAGTGACCATCCTCTTTGCTGTCATGGGGGCATTGGACAGGACAGAAGAAGGAGGGAATTCATGGCTTTGCACAGGCTGTGATCTCTAAAAACAAGCTTGCCCCATCCCTGGCTACACATGCATTTTGAGGAGCACAGGGCTGGGTTTAGGGCTGCTCCTGGCCTGGGTGAGGCTGACCAAGATAACCAGGCTGCAGGAAGCTTTCCTGGGCAGGCAGGATAGTGTCAGGAGGGAAGGCAGCACAATGGGCTGGCATAGCCAGGGGGGACACAAGCCATCCTGCTCCGAGCTCCTGCCTCTTTTCCCAGGGCCTCGACAAACCCCAGGAGATCAATCAGTCTGGCCGTGGCATCTGCCTGCTGCTGCCTTTTGCTGCCAGATTTGGGGGTGCAGGCGCTGCCTCTGTGCTTGTGGATCCCCTCTGAGCAGGCATGTAGGGCACAAAAATTAGGGGGAACTCCCGGGCTGCCAGGCAGCCTCAGTGCCTTCAGGTGCAAGTGATGCCAGTCTCAGAGCAGCAGCCACAGCCTGAGGCTTTGGGATGAGGGAAAAAAAAAGGCAGCTTGTGCAAATGAAGCCCTAGAGCCAGCGAGAGAGCTCATGCCCCAGAGCAGGGCAGCTGGTGGGTGTGAAGAGCAGCACCTGTGTTTGCTCAGCTGGAGCCTAAAAAAGTGAGGGATGCCAGTGTCTTTCTGGGACTAGCACAGGGAGAAGCTTTCCCCTGTGCTCTGGGCGTGGACTGGCTTGGCTGTGCCAAACTGAGGTCAGACACAAGCGCTGAAAGGCTGGAAGAGAACCAGAGGCAGCAGGGAATCCGTCTGGAAGGGCCGCATGTCCCAGTGTCCAGGAGTGCCTGAGAGGGGGGTGTTGAGAGCCTCCCTGGAGCTGTGCACATCCTGTCTGCAGAATGGTTCTGTTTCAGCTCCAGTGTCCCATCCTTCCAGGTACCATTTTCCACCCAGCTGTCTCCCAGAGCAGCATTAGCCCAGGCAGTGTGACCTGCAGAGTGGCTCCTGTGGCTTAGGTTGCCCTCAAGTCTCCTAGGCACCCATTGCCAGGAGGCTCCTCCAAGGGAGCCCTCATTCTCTGAAGGAAGGCTCCCAGGGCCCTCCCTCCTCACTGCCAAGCTGGGCTTTCTTCTAGGCACATGTGCAGAAAGGGGGTGTTTGCAGTTTGTTGTTAATCCCGTGCTGTCAGCAACAGCTCTTTGTGGCTCAGCAGGGCTTTTGGCAAAAGTTGGGTCCAGATCTGAAAGCTGTGGGTGATGCCAAGTGTCCCACGTGGCCCCACAAATGTGCCCAGGCCATGTCTCTTTTCCACAGGCTGTGAAACCCCAACCTGTTCTGTTCTGTGCCTGTTCTGTGCACATGGTAAAGGTGTTTGCGCCTTCTAGCTCAATTCCATATGATGTGGGCACAGAGAACAAAAACTTTTTCAAGAAGACCTGTGTCCTGTGTGTCTGCTAGGAATAACCAGAGGAGAGGGATGGAGATCATCAGTGCTGGCTCTGAATGGGAACAGCTCAGATATGCTGCTCCCTTCGAGGAGGGATGAAGATCCCATCTGTGCTGGAGGCGGAGGAAAAGGTTGTAAACCTTTTCAATGGGAAAACAACCCAAACACTTACCCTCCCTTACTATTTCCAGGGCTGCATTTCTTCTCAAAGCCAGCATTTTCAGTCCTCTTGCACAACATGAGGTTTTGTTCCATCCATTCCTTCCATGCCAGCAGGTTGTCCTCAGCAGCAGAAATATGTCTTTCTCTGGAAGTGGTCACTTCATGCAGACAGCCAAAAGTTACTGGAAAGAAAACCTTGTATTGTTTGGTGAGCGGTGGGAAGAATGAGTGCAACTGAGTGCACTTCAGTGGGAAGGCTGAGTGCAAACAGCCTGATGCTTGCAGCATCTCCTCTCTCCTGGCATGGCCCAGAGATGGGGATCAGCCACCACGGGCAAAAGTAACAGCACAGACAATTCCAAGAACGAAATCCAAAGTTCCGCTGGAGTTTGGAAATGGATTTAAAGCCGTTGCAGGGGAATCCTAAAGTGGCGCTGCCATCCCTGTGCCCACCTGTCTCATTTGGCTTTCTTGGCTGCATGCACATCGCCTCGCTAATTACAATTACTTTAGTGCTTGTAATTTTGAGCCCTGGGAGTTTGGAAAGAGCCTGGCTCCAGAGCGCTTCATTTCCCATCCCTTCTGCTTCCTTGCCTCCGGTTTCCAAGGCTCAGGCTCGATCTCCCGTGACACTGCAGCCCGTGCAGGCTCAAACCCTGCTGTCAAGAGCCCTTCCAGGAATTAAACCGAGCTGCAGCTCCCAGCTACAGAGACCCTCCTCTGCTGTGCCTGCTTGTCCGGGCACCACCTCACTGCCTGCTCCCCGCCCAGCCTGAGAAAGGGAAGAACAGCTGGAAAGAAAAAAAATTAGGAGATTTAGACCGTGTTGGAGTGAAGATGCCTGACATACACATTTTAATAGAAGCGTGGAACATGTGTGTTTATATTTCACGCTTTCCCGAGGACGCTCTAGATGCCCAGATGAGCACTAACCGGTGGCCAGGCCTGGCTCCTCCAGCCTCCGTCTGGAGAACCTAGCAACTCCCTCTACAACTTTCTAAAGGGGAAAAAACCACGATAATTGAAGGCATTAACCCCATCTCCTTCTCGTGTTTTAGCAGAGGGGAATGCTAGCCCCAGCCGCAGGGGCACCGGCTCCCTCAGCTCCGTCGCGCCCTCCGCCGTGAGGCCTTTCCCTCACACCCCCCTCCCTCGCCCCCCCCCACCGTGGGCGGTGCGGCCGTGACGATCGGCACCGCGGGGCCAATCGGCCCCGGGGGGAGTTCCCCCTCCATTCAGGGCTGCTCGCCTGCGCGTTGAGGGTATGTAACAGCTGCTTTCCCCACACACACTTTCCCAGTTTTGCCCCCCTTCACAGGAATCGCTTCCCACGGGGCGGGCGGGCGGGCAGGCGGGAACCTGAGGGAAGTGGGGGGGTAGAGGGGGAGAGAAACGCGCGCGCGCTCCGGCTCCCGCCGGCGGGAAGCGCGCGACGGGCGGCGGGAGCGGGGGGGGAGGCGAGTGACTGAGTGTGTGTGTGCGGGGGGAGGGGGGGCCATAGCCGCTCTGGCCACGCCCCCTCCCCGCCACTCCATTGGCCGCAGCGGCGGCGGGCACCGCCCCCCGCGGCGCGCACCGCCCACGCCCCCCCGCCTCGGTGCGTGCGTGCGTGAGTGTGAGTATGTGCGAGTGTGCGGGGTGTGTGCGTGAGCGAGTGTGTGTGTGTGCCGCGTCCCCCCACCCGCACGTGTAACCGACCCGCCCCACGTGGGGCGCCGCCATCCCGGAAGTGAAGGGGTCGGGGACAAAAGGCAGCGCCGCGCCGCCCCCGGGCCCGGGCCCCGCCGCCAAGTCCCCCCCTCCCGCCGCCGAGCCGCTTGGCGCCGGGGCCCGGGGCCGGGGGGGGGCGGCGGGGGGAGCCGCTCGCGCGGGCCGCGGCCGCGATGTAAACATTCCACAAAAGGGCTCCCCAGAGAGGGGGGCGTGGCCTCGCCGGTGGGAGGCGGAGCCAATCCGCCGCGTGGGTGGGCTTCTCGCCGTGACGGCGGCGCGGCCCCGCTAGTCTATTGGCCGGTGCTTTGGTCTCGCAGCCAACAGAACGGCGGGGGAGGCGGGACGGGGGCGGAGCGCGCTGCTTATACGGACATTTTTCTTCGGCGGTCGCTCCCCCCCTCCTCTCCTCCCTCCCTTCCTCTCCACATCCCCTTCCTGGGGGCCGCGGCCAATAGGGGAGGGCTTGGTGGGCGGGGCCAGTGCGCCCATTGGCCGAGAGGGTGACGGGCGCGCGTCTCGCCCAACGGGCGCTCGGGGCTCCCCCCCTGCGCGAGGAGGGGCGGGATTTCCCGGGGAACAGAGAAGCGGGCAGCGCTCCGCCGCGGCGGCCGACAGACGGTTACTCCATCTTACCCCCCCCGCCGAGCCCCCCGCCCCCGCCGGGGCACCGGCGCCGCCCCCGCCCGCCCCCCCCCTCCGGGAGGAGGGGCGCGGGGACCCCCCCTTCTCACTGCGCCGGGGACAGCCCGCCCCCGCCGCCCGCCCGGGAGGTGCCCGTCACCCCCGGACCCTGAGGGAGACCCGGCTGCTGCCAGGGCCCGCTTCGAGGTAAGGAAGAGCGGGGCGGCGGGGACGGGAGGCCTCCGGGCCCGGGGCCGGCCCCCTCCGGCGATCCGTAGGGGGCGGGGCCCAGCGCCGGTGCGGCGGCGGCGCGGGGTTGGGGGGGGGCCGGTCGGTGCCCGCGGCGCGGCTCCCCGGGGAGCCCCGGCCCGCGCGGGCGGCCGCGCGTCCTCCCGCCCCGCCCCGCCCCGCCGGGGTGTCCCGGCCCCGGCATGGCGGGAGCGGCGGGCGGAGCGTGCGGCGGCCGCTGGGCGCGCTGCGAGCCGGGCGCCGCCTCCTCCCCCCGCCCCTCCGCCCGCCCTCCGCCCGGTGCCGCTCCCGGGCTGCGGCGGGACCGCCCCCGGCAGCGCTCGCCCGCATTGCACGGCCCCGGTACCGGCCGCACCGCGCGCCGGAGCCGCCGCCGGGGCTCCCCCCCGCCCGGAGGGGCGTTCCGAGAGCCGGCGGGGGGGCCGGGGCTCCCCCGGCCGCGGTGTTCACCCAACTTCCCGGCGGAGTTGCCATGAAAGCGCTTTGCCGAGCCAGACTCTCCGCCGGGGTCCCGCTCCGCCGCCTCCCGCCGCGCCATGGGCGCTCCGCGGTGGCGCCGGGATCGCCGAGGGTTCCCCCCGTCGCTTTTCTCAGTTTTCCAGCTCCATAGCGCAGCTCTCCAAAAGGACCTGTTGGAGCAACGCGTAGATACATGGAGATCCGGGAGCTCCTCGTGCACCCATTAATTTTCCACCGATTTTAATAGCGAGCCGGATTCCTCTGCTCGTGCTCTCCGTGCTGTGAACTTGGCAGACATTTGTCTTGATATCTCATCCCCTTTTTTTATTTCTTCAAGCGGTTGTACATCCCTAGAAACTACTTTAGGGTTTTTTTTTTTATTTGAGAGCAGGAGGCTGGTGGAGTTCAAGTAGCTTTAGAAGTATGACCGTGCTTGGTGTCTGCTTAAGTAAATCCTGTTTTTTCTACCTTTTCCTGGCCTGGGTTCAGAATGAATTTTAATGGTTGTTATTTGTGCGAATAGCATATGTGTTCAGATAGAAAAGTTACATCCCTAAAGGAACCCATTTATTTGTACTACTGAAATGGGACAAAATAACTTGTCTCAGCTCTATTTTAAACTAATTTTCAAAGGCATCTCCAGCTGTGCCTGGATTTTCAGTCTCCCACTCTGTCCGGAGGAATCTGAACCTGGTGTGTGTGCTCAAGTGTAGCTTAGGGCTGACCTAACTCTTCATGTTTCTCTTTTAACTTGTCGCTTTTAGTTGTGCTAAAAGGTGTAGGGTCAATAAACAAGTAGGAAATGCCCAACGTAATTCAGTACAGCTGTATCTGCACTGGCCGTCTTCCACTCCTAACTTGTAATTATTTAAAAAAATACAGTTTCAGAGAGGTAAACATAAGGATTAAGATGGGATTAACAGTACAGTATTTTAAATTAAAATGGCATTTTATTTTAATATAGTAATTTTAAAGCACCTGTAAAACTTCCTTCATCATGTAAAGTATCTTGGCAGCCTGGTGCCAGCCTGCACTGATCTCCAAGGACAGAAAACCACTCTTTAGGGTCTTTTTTTTCCCTGCTGAGGTGAAGTTAGCAGTTTTTTCACATAGGTACGCTGTTTGCAATAGGCAATTGTGCTTTCTCACCCCAAAGTATTTCATCCTCATCCCTCCCACCTTCTGCTTCTGGTGAAGACTGATGGTCTCAGCATACATTTGTTTGAGATGCTGCAATGTAATCATTCACCCAAAAAAATATCCCTAATTCACTCAAGTTTGAGGAAACTCTGGGTGATTCAGGCTGCTTTTGTGAGCAGTGTGGGGAAGGGGGATGCTCTCCCCCTGGCCCCAGCCTGGATTGCCGGGGGAGCCCTCTGCACAGGCTCCTGGCACGTGTGGGTCTTGGAGCCGGGAGCATCGTGTTGGAATTGGCAGGCGGATCATTTACGTTTCCAGGATTTATGAATCGTTTTCTGTCCAGATTGCTGTTCTGGACTTCTCTAGCATTGGAAAGTTTTTATGGCTGTTGGAGCTGGAGCAGAAAAGAGCCCCGTAATAGCTGTCACTTCAGCCTGGGGTATGCTTTTGGGGCCATGTTACTTTTTTCCAACCCTGCTGGGGTCTTAATTCTTTTCATTTGGATAAATAAAAGGGTTCTGATCATTCTGTCTGTGCATGGGGTAGATGCAGTCAGGGAACAGGGCAAACAATGCTCTAAGCTCTTGTTTTGGATTGTGTCTGTGCCATGGGGTTTGGCATCCCGGCCACTTTTGGCAAAGCATGGATTGGTGCCTTATCAACTTGTCACCCATCTGGACGGAGATGAGTGTGGTTTATTCATGTCCCATCTGCCTCGTGATGAGCGCTGCCGTGGCTGTCACAATGTCACCATGCAGAAAACTCTCTTAACTGCTCCCAAGGCTTCAGGTAGTGCTTTTCCAACTCCTTTTTGTAAGGATGCTTCTCATTTCATTTCGGAGTGATGCTCTGGTCCTGGATGTGCCTCTCTGTAGCGTGACCAAGGGGTTATCCCCATGCTACAGGCAAGGAATTCAGGTTGTGTGGCACCGTACAAACAAAGTACAGCAGCGGCTGCTGAACAAGCTGGGTCATGTTCTGGAAGTCGTGTGGCTGGGTTAGCAGCGCTGCCGGAACCTGAGCCGGCTGCTTTCCAGCAGGCACTGTGATGCACTCCTGTGTAATCCTCTGTGGGATGTGTCCTGCAGGACATCCGTGACTGTTCCGGGAGCAGAGTTGAGACTTACACTTGCTGCTCCCGACTTTTGAGTCCTCTCTGCCTCAAAAGAAAACCTTTTAAAAAGCCCTCAGCTGTGTTAAACAAATCCTCTGCAGCTCTGCAATTTCCCTGCAGTTTTTCAGGGGGACCAAAACCCTCTCCAGTGGCTCTTTCACAACTTGTTGGTGAAGATGGTGTTTATCCACAGGTGTGTGGGGTTTCCAACAGGTGCTGAGGCAGCTCGCCTTCCCAATTTGCTTTCTTCCTAGTCTCTATTTCGCTTTTTCTTTTTACTTTACCAGCTGATCTCTAATGCCAGAATACCCTGCTTATCTGGTGGGAAAACCTGCAATAGAAATAATGGAGATTTTTGGGATATTGTGTGGTAAAACGCTGTGGAGCAGAGCTGCCACTGGAAAAGCAGTTTTGTGAGGGGAAGAGGAGAGCACCTGGGCTCTCGTGCCTCTGTTGCTCCCATGGAGCAGTGAGAAGGCAGGAGGAGAGCCCTGCAGCTGAATCCAGCCTTGTCCCTGCTTTGTTCCTTCTCTTTCGGTGTCAGTACTGCCACTCCTCTGTTTGCCTCAGTACCAGAGGGAAAGAGATGCGCTCCACTTGCCTTTATCTGTCCCACCGGCTTATGTGAGGCAGATGGATGGGGAAACCCTCTGATGAAGTTGGCGGGGTAGAATTGCATAATTCTGGTGTTGTTACTGAGATGCAATGTACCTTTTCTTAATTTTTCCCTTGCTTTAGCAGCTGAGGATCCTGTGTGTGTGTCTGCCTGATGCACCCTACCTGTGGCACAGAACTGGTGAGCTGGGAGGTGGCACAGGTGGGAAGATCCAGAGGTGTGTTCCCATGCAGCATCCTTTTCCTGTGAAGGGGAGCACTAAAAACCTCAGAAAAAAAAAACCAGCCAATAATTTTCATCCTCCCCTAGACAGAATGCAGTGTGCTCTAAGTGGAGTTAAAAGGAAGTCTGGGTAGAAATGCTGCTGGGGAAAGGAAATGCAGTTCTTGACTTGGTCTGCTCAGGTAGTGCTAAGCTCTCCTACATGCCTCCTGTTACTGCTTTTAGCAAAGGAAAGTACCTGAATTTTGTGACTTAATTTCAGTCCCTGCTGTATTTTCAGGGCTTTCCCACCCTCAAATTAAGGTTACAGATGGTGCGGTTTGAATTGGGGCTCTCTAAATCTACACTTCAAAGTCCGTAAGGGGATGCCAGAGATGTGTGCTACATTTCTGAAATGACGACATAAGCGTAGTATTGTTTGTAACGTGGAGGGAAAACGCCTGGTACAAGTCTTTGATATTGTATATTTATCCTTAAAATACCTTTCCCTTAGCTGGGTTTTGCCATCATTAAGGAAAAATCAGTTGTCACTGAGGGTGGAATTGCCCCTTTGAGCAGCACGCTTGGCTAAATCAGTTCAAAATGACATGCCTAATCTTGGGTTTCATCTCAGTCTTCCTTCCTCAGCTCTTTGGTGGGCTGCAGGAGGAGTAGGGCTTGCTGCACAGCAGATCTCTCCAGCTTTTGAACAGGGGAGATCAGTGGAAGATGCCAGGTCAAGATTAGCAGGACTTCTGTGAGGAAATGAATGCGCATTGGGACCGTTCAGCATCTTATCTCCTTCTGCAGGATGCAGACTGGTCACTGTTCTGGTGCTGGTTTGCTTTCCCCTCTCTGTAGAGTTTGGGTGGGTGCAGAGTTACCATCACTATGTCTAGGTACAGCAGAGCTTTGGGATCATCTCTCTGCTAGGATTAATAAAGCGTGTCAATTAGCAATCTTCATTAAGGGCTGGTTTGCTGTGAGACCCTCATACTCAGTGGATGTAGATCCTTGGTAGGAGTTAGCATGGTGTTGTCCAGGAAGATTGACTAGTGCTATAGACTATTACATATATATATACATACATACATATATATATACATATATATATATATATACACACACACACACACACACACACACACACACATATATATATATATATACACACATACACACACACACATACCCCTATATATAATACAAAATTTCACAGCTGAAACAGGTCCACTGCTTGGATAGACACAGAGTCCAAGCAAGAATTCAGAGGGAAGATGAATCTTCACTTTACAGAAGTTTTCATATCAACCGTGCAGCAAACTAGGTTTTTGGAAGATTCTGCATTTGGTCTGCAAGAATCAGGAGCTTCAAAGGCTTGTGTTCATGCTGCTGGGGTGTGTGTGGTGATGGATCCTTGGAGCTATTGTGATTCCTGTGGCCTCACATGCTAAGAATTTTGATGGCTTCATGGGGAAAAGTCTTCTCAGGCAGCTTAAGGTGACATTTTAATCCTCATAAGGGCACGTGAGTCTCCCAGCCATCTTCTGCCCTCAGACAGCCTCTGCTGTCGGGGTTGGTCAGTCCATCTGAAGGGCCGAGTGTGGAGTGTTGCTTTGGGAAGTGAGATCCGAGAGTCGGACACTGACCAGCCACCACACCACATATACACCACGTGTATCTATACACATACATTGGAAGGGTGAGGGGGGAACCAGCCTGGGAGATCAAAAGCAAGTGGCAGCACTGGCTGAGGGACCAGTGTTCAGAGCAGAAGGGTATCCAAGTTGGTGAGCGGGTTATAAATAGCTGCCACCAAAGCTTTGCCCAGACTTTACTCATGCACTCAGCCATTGTCATGCAAAATCCTGGCCAGCTCTGCTTGGGGGTGGACGATGTGAGGCCAGATTTACTCAGTTTAGTCCCAGCCTTATTAACATAAAACTACGTTTTTGCAAAGCTGGATGTGGTCTGTGCCTGGGGAGAGGAGCACCATAAGGGGAGTAGCTCTGTGTTAACCTGCCTGGCTCTTCGTTTGTCAGCAGAGACCAGTTGAAAAGACAATCACTGAAGTGCAGGCACCGTTAGCAAAGTGAGCTCCTGGAGTGCTCTCCTCTGCTTGCCGAGTGTGTGCTGGGGGTCAGGCCTACTTAGGGTTTGTAACTTGCAATTAAGATGCGGTTGACAAGCTTTCCCCTTTGCTTGGTGCAAAGAGTCCTTCTCTGCTTCCTATCTGTGACCAGCCAGTTGATTGGGGAACCTCTTGAGAGGTTAAATTTGATGAGTAACTTCAAAAAGAAATTAAGTCATCTTCCTTGTTGTCCTACCCTCTCCAAGTGAAAGGAGGGACTAGTAGAGAGGGTTTAGATTGGACACTGGGAAGAAATTCTTCCCTGTGAGGGTGGTAAGGCCCTGACACACACTGCCTGGAGAAGCTGTGGCTGCCCCATCCCTGGAAGTGTCCAAGGCCCTGTTGGAGGGGTCTTGGAGCAACCTGGGATAGTGGAAAGTGTCCCTGCACATGGCAGGGGGTGGAATGAGATGATTTTTATCTGCACCTCCATCCTGCGGGTTCCTGTTTCCATATTTGACATGAGGTATTAGTAAATGATCTCTGGGTTATTTGATTAATGACAGATTTAGGCTGTGAAGAGCTGTCCTGACTTGGTAGACGGGGATTGGCTCAGTTGGCTGTTGTACCATTACTCTGGGGGAATGTCATTTCCTCTTGTTTATCCATGTGTTTGCCTTAGCAATGAATGTGTTTAACTGACTGAAAGGGCCTTGCTTGGAGAGGTCCTGAAGCAGAATAGGGTGGATTTCGCTGTTTTCTGTCCTTCAGACACCTTAATAGGCTGCCTGTGCTTTTGATGAACAGCAGACAACATCTCAAGGATGGCAGTAACTATCAATGGACAGAAAACAGCTCTGGAATTTGCTTGCAGTTAAGAGTACTTGGGTGAGTAGTTCAATCCAACAAAGCCAGGAATTCATGGCTCCTTTTGGAGCAGGACAGTGGCAGAATGACCTGTCAGATTTGAAGTGAAATCAAGTTGCATGAAAGCAACTTGAAGTTGGGCAGGAACATGAAGAAAAATACTGGGGAGTAAGCGAGAGAGCTGCAGATCCGTACTCCCTGGCCTCCCTGGCAGGCAGGCTTGAATCCAGCTGCTGAAAGGGGCCAGGGTGCTGGCAAGTCCACAGGTGCGTGGCATGTGGTATCCAAAATACTCCTGATATAGAGGACCTATGGCTTTTCCTGAGGTTGCACATGAAATGTGTTTAATACACGTGTATTAAATGCAGAACACTTTGGGGCTGCATAATCTGAAGTGACTTCACTCTGACTACACATCCTGCTTTTCCCCACATTTTAAACCATCTCTCACAGCTGGCTGCCATCCTACCTGGACTGTCCAAGAGGGTTTTTTCTGTTGTCAGTATAAACTGCGTGTAGGCAGCACATCCTTCCCCAGTCTTGTGTTCAAGCACTGCATTCACGAGCTTTGCATCGCTCTGGGTCTGTGTGTGCTTCACATGCTTCAGTTAGCAGCATCCTTTAAGTGCGACTGAAGAAATCATTAACTTCCGAGTTCGTACAACAATAAGCCTGTACTTTTTGTGGTAAGACATGATTGCATGCTTTATGCTGAAAGCTGAATCTTTAATTCCACTTTCCCATCTCAAGATACCAGTACCTGAACAGACAGAAACTCACCGTACCTGCTCGCGGTGATCTCCACATCACCCATGCTGTGGGACAGGAGCAATGGATTGATTCCCTGTGCTAACTGGCCTGTTTTTCCCAGGTTTTGTAGTGCTTCCCGAGCATGAGTTCAGCATGAAGCGGCGATTGGATGAGCAGGAGTCACCCGTGTATGCGTCGCAGCAGAGACGTATCACCAGCAGCACCGAGGCTTTCCCGCACCAGCACCGCGTGCTCGCCCCGGCCCCGCCGGTCTATGAGGCGGTTTCGGAGACCATGCAGTCGGCCACGGGGATCCAGTATTCCGTAACTCCCAGCTACCAGGTGTGTGTGCTCAGCCCTTAGCTCTGTGGCCAGCCAGCACTGTGCCATGGTTCTGTAGGGTTCTGTATTTGACACGAGGTTTTGTTTTGGTAACCAGGGTTTCCTTTAAAAAAATGGACAATGTGCTTATCATCTATCTCATTTTCAATGCTTGCTTCATTGGCTTCATTCATGAACCAACATGATGCGACTTGGCTTTCTTGAACATGATTCTTTTAATGATTCTCTCAGACCATGGTCTCTGAATCACAGAGTCAGGTTTGTGGAGGGCTTTTCCTCCATTTTTCTGTTTTTTAGCAGGAACAGGTTTGCTATTGTAAAAGATGTGTGGTATCTTGGGTGATTTTAAGCTTAACAGACTAGATCAGCATTTAGATTGAAGACTTTCAGGAAAGTTGAAATGTTTCAGAAAGCGTTACCCCAGAGTCATTAGGTGGCACTCTTCCCTCTTTCGCCTCCTTTACAAGGAGCTGGCGGTTGGGAACAGGGAAAAAATATCTTTTTAAGAGTACACTGGAGATAGCTCTCAGTGAAAGAGCAGGGAAAGGCTATTTGTGTGATATTTGTCTTTGCCACATTTCTGGCATATGTTGAATGTTCCGCGCTTTTGTTGCTGGTGAGCTGCTCTCCCTGTCTAGTGCCTGATTTTACACACAGCTTCATCCTTGCTTCTGCAGAAGGGATGTTCACACTGATAGTGGCAGCCACAGAGCTGAAGGCAGACCCTTGCAGGGGCTGGAAGAGGGTGTGTTGATGCTGGCAGTCCTTACTAAAAATAACTTGGATGGACCAGCAAGCAAATCTTATTTTATTCATAAGGATTAAATGAAGTATATCCTATCTAAAAGAGGCTTGAATGAAAAACTGTGTTTATGAAAATTATTTTCCAAATTGAAACTTTCCTGGTTTATGGTATGAAGAAGTCCCAAAAGTGCATGCCTTCTGTTCCTTTCCCTGTTTTTCTAGGGGAAATACCAAGCTGAGATTTCCCCTAAGCCTGCTGATGCCAGAGAGCCATAATTTGACTTCCAGTACCCAAACTGAGTATCAAGAACGTAGCAACATGTAAAGATTCATTCACTCAGATTATTACTTGTGACATGTAGGGAAAGGAGAGAATCTTGACTCTTGTCAGATGAAAAATCCCATTTTACCCTCCTTTTGCAGTTCTTTATGTCAGGGGACATATTGGGGGTGCAGGCTGGGGACAAACTGTGTTTGGAATGTGTTTGCAGGGAGGGCGCTCCTGTGTTTGGAGCATAGAATGAGAGTTGTCCGGAGCTTGTTGAGAAAGGTTGTTAGCAGTCATGGTTAAAGCTCAAACTGACTATGTTCTGCTTCCTTGATTGTATTCCCGGGCCTGGGAGGCTCTCTGCTCTCTGCCACGACGCCGCGGCTGTGCCTGACGTGCTGTTTGCCTTGGCAGGTGTCAGCCGTGCCGCAGAGCTCGGGCAGCCATGGGCCGGCCATCGCCGCCGTGCACAGCGGCCACCACCACCCCGCGCCGGTGCAGCCCCACGGCAGCCAGGTGGTGCAGAGCCACACGCACCCCACGCCCCCAGCCGTGCCCGTGCAGGGCCAGCAGCAGTTCCAGAGGCTCAAGGTAACATCAAACGGGTCTGCCTGAAGGAAACCAATCTCTCCTGAAATTCCTTGTGCGGCCAGGGCCCTTTTTCTATCCTCTTTACCTCCCTGCTGGTGACCTCCTAAAAGCTTTCGCGACAAGGATTTGATGCTTCTTGTGTTTGGGAGTCTATTGACGGCAGAAATGGACTTTTCTTTCTGCTGAAACCCTGTTGTTTCAAATACCATAATAAAAAGAAATTCGACTTGCTAGGAAAAGATTTGTGGCAGGGAGGAAAAGGAAAAAAGTATTGCTTAGGGTATTTGGATGAATGGGTTAAATTACCAAAACATTTGGTGCTTTTCTGAACACATGGCATATGTGGGTGGTTGTGTGGGAGTAATTTGGGAGTAAGGAAGGCTCTATTCTCAGATTATGTGCTGTAAAATCCTTAAACAAAGAGAAAAGTCCACCAAAAATAACCCCTTTAAGCAGCTACATTTGGAGAAGGCACATACAGACAAATTGATGCCTGTTTCAGCTTCTTCCAAATACGGTGTGAGTCTTTTCCAGTTTTGGTGGAAACCACTGCCCTATCCTTTTGCTGAATGTGGGAAACTCCATTTCTACCAACCTCTGAAAACGGTTTCAAAGAGAGTTGTTCTTTCTCCCAGTGAAATCCATGGAAAATCCTTTGCTAGTGCAAGGTTGGGGCTATATGCGAGTCTTTCTTCTGTTGCTGTCGTTTAATTTCAGACGAAAGAGATGTCCTGTACGTAGCTCTTGCAGCTGCTGAGCGTGTGGCCTGGCTGCTGGAGGCACAGGGGCCCAGAGCTCTCGCTTTAGGCTGTGGCTGTTCTTCCAGTACCTCTGAAAATTGGCTGTTGGTACACGAATCATAAACCTCTTGCTGTTTGAGGTGTAAAACAATTTGCCGCCCACAGTTGCCATTTTCGAAACCCTTCGATGTCGAACTGAAATGTCTGGCTTTTTGAGAGAAGTGCAAGCATGTACCTGGCAGACATCTACTACACTGAATATGTCATTTCCACTTTCTGCTTATTCTTAGACTTCCATAATAATTTCCACATATGAATGCAGGAAAAATACTCAGTCTAGTTCTGTTTATCCTAGCAGTCACTTCAGTGATGGTAAATTTGGAGTATGGGGTTTTTTTTTTAATTCTGAGTAATTCTGCTGATCTCTGTTGCTTTTTTTTCCTTTTTGTCTCTTTTTGGTACAGTTTTATCTCGTGGGCCAGGAGTGGGGAGTGAGTACCTCTTATTCAAATGATGTTGGTAGTACACTAACCAGGCTCATGAGCTTTTTGCTCTTTAATTCCCTGCCCAGGCTCAGGGCTAACAGCTGTGTTTTCAAATAATGAGTGTTTTACAGAACAATGGGAGGTGAAATCAAATCTTCTCTGCTAATATAACCTGTCTGGTCTGTCTCCAGGTGGAGGATGCATTGTCTTACCTTGACCAGGTAAAGCTACAGTTTGGTAGCCAGCCACAAGTCTACAATGACTTCTTGGATATTATGAAGGAATTTAAATCTCAAAGGTAACAAGCTGCATTTTGCCTCTTCCTTCCAGGTTAGAAAGAGTGTATGTGGGCATGGGAGCAAAGGGTAGGAGCTAAATTCTGTTCTTTGTGTACAGAATAGCACACCTGGACAATGGTGTAAAAGAAACTGTGTGCTTTATTTTCTTATTTTCTTTATTTCTTAACTGTGTGCTTTATTTAAAATTAAGTGCATCCCTTCATTTATATTAAATTTCTGCATAGAGTGGGAATTCACAAGTTCAGCCTTGGCAGCTGATTCATCTGGGTGTCTGGTTGTCTGCCCATTAATAATGGTCAGACTTGGGACTAGATCTCGTAGATATAAAATGCTGTCTGGGCTAATAAAATGATGTTAATGTCACTCTTGAGTTCAGCAGAATGTTTATGGGACTCAGTTCTGCATTGTTTCATAGGTAGAGGAGATAAGGGGAAAAAAATCTAATACACGATTCCTGTGTGGAAAACTTTGTCCCACCGAAAGGTCCCAGAGGATTGTGACATTGTGATCTTATTCCTTCCCCAGTATCGACACCCCGGGGGTGATCAGCCGCGTATCGCAGCTCTTCAAGGGCCACCCAGACTTGATCATGGGTTTCAACACCTTCTTGCCACCTGGCTACAAGATTGAGGTGCAGACCAATGACATGGTGAACGTGACAACCCCGGGGCAGGTTCACCAGATCCCCACCCACGGGCTGCAGCCCCAGCCGCAGCCCCAGCCGCCGCATCCATCGCAGCCCTCGGCACAGTCGACCCCGACACCAGCACAGCCGGCGCCGCAGCCCACACCTGCCAAAATCAGCAAGGTGAGAGGCTTTGCGTGACTACCACTGAGAGCATGGGGATCCTGCTGCCTCCAGCTGAAGCTGGTGTGGAGTTAGAGGGTGAAAAATTAACTTCCACCTGCTTTTCCACAGTATTTGTAAACCTTCGTGTGTCCCCCTTCTGCTGCTGGATTAGTTTCTCGTTTTCAAACTTGAAGATGCAGTCATAGTTAATTTGACAGCAATTCAAATAAGCTTTTCCAAAACATTAAGGGTTTGGAAAAGCCTTGTTGCTGGCAGTGGGGAACTGAAAGACAGAGCATCTGGTAAATGGCACACATACTATTCAAGAAGTGATCCAGCAGCCCTAGGAAAAAGGTTCCTAGTTAAAGCACTTGATACACATTCTCTTCCTGCTTTTGTGTATATTGTCTTAGACCTCAAGTCTCAAGAAATTGCCCATAAAACGAGGGTTGTGATAAAAATGTTCCTCTTGGTGTGAAAGTGTGTGTGTGCTTACAAATGCTTAAGGCAATTTAGCCTTTAGGAAACCTTCATTTATTTGGTGGATTCTGCATTGCTTGAAGTCTTGTTTTCAGATTGGATGGTTTTTGTACAGGAATCTGGTTTAGCCATCAGCTGGAAGGGTGCAGGAGTTATTGGCAACATCTAAAGTGCAAGAGTTTAGGCAAGATGACTGTGATGTTGCCTGTAGGTATTGGTGTGTGTGCCCAAAACAGAGACCTGTCAGTAACAAAGGGAATTTGACTCTAGTTTAGATATTATCCAGATGCTACTGTCCAGAAGATGTATTTTATGTGAAACAGAAGAGGATAACAGACATTCAAGGAGATTGCTCCAGATAAAATATCATGTATTTTAGCCTCAAAATGTGAAAATATTTCAGAGCCTTAGGGAGGGAATCTCCAAAGTTTCAAGGGTTAATCCCTAAACAGTTGGATAACAATTGGCTGGAAAAGCTAAAGAAAAAAGGTAATATGCAGTTAAAAAGCAGCAGGATTTAAAATGTGGCAGTTAGCTGATCTCTGGACAAACATTGTTGGGACACACAACTTCCTGCTCAGAAATGGCAAACAAAAACATGCTGAAAGGTTTGCTAACAGATTTGCAAAGCTGGGCACTGCAGATCATTCCAGAATGAACTTGTCTGTGCCAGATATCAAGGATTTTTTCTGAAGTAGTGCATGCTCTCAGTGAAGAGGTAGTGGTCTCCTTCTTAGCACCATGGGATAAGTGATTTTCTCCCTGTTAACCTGCAAAATGTTGAACTCTCTTTGCTGAAACTCTAAAATGAACCTGAGGGACAGGCTAGACAATGAAGTGAGATGTCCCTACCAGGCAGGTAAAGTTCTAGTTGAGCAAGGCAGGACTTTGTAACAGGATATTTATGGCCATCCTAAGACAGTTGTTTACATTCTCAGTCCTGAAAACTCTATGTAATACAAGTTTTGAAATTTAAAACATGAGGGGAATAAGTACTTCCATTTCCATTTAAAATTGCCATCTCAAAACTAAATTTTCACCTGGCTGCTTGATACCCATTAAGAGTATTCAAAATAATTACTCACTGCCTGCTTTTTGTCTCAAGAAACTCCAGTTTTCCCTTGCTATTGCCTTTATATTATATTTACTATATACTTATTCTTCACTAGGGGCAAAATAACTTGCAGTGTTGGAGCCAGGCATACCTATGCATTTTGGCTCTGTTAAATTTTTGAAGTAATTTGTGTCTCTTGCCAAGTTTCAGCCCAAAGCAATTAGCAAGGAAAATCATCTTAATAACAACAGCTTGAATGGTCCAGGCATTTTGCCTCCCTGATGTGGTTTAGTCTCTGCTGGCCCACTAAATATTTATCTATCCCTAAGTGGATTAAAAGTACCTTTATCCTGACCATAAAGGGATCTGCTGATTCCTAACACAGCTTGTTTTCTCCTCAGCCATCTCAGTTGCAGGCACATACTCCTGCCAGCCAGCAAACCCCCCCAATTCCGCCGTACGCATCGCCACGCTCGCCACCAGTCCAGCCTCACACGCCTGTGACAATCTCTCTGGGCACCACACCATCCCTGCAGAACAATCAGCCCGTGGAGTTTAATCATGCCATCAACTATGTCAACAAGATCAAGAATCGGTTCCAGGGACAGCCAGACATCTACAAAGCCTTCCTGGAGATCCTCCATACGTATCAGGTGAGCGTTAGAAATACAAATTTGGGTCTCTGTGTGGTTATTTCTTTCTTTGCTTTGGGGAGGTCTGTCCAAAACTTGCATTTGGGTCTTCTGTTGTATTAGCAGTGGCCAGCAAATAATCAGAGTGGCTTTGATTACAAGGGGCCTTAAAGATTGTCTAGTCCAACCCTTTGCCATGGGCAGGGACACCTTCCACTGGGTCAGGTTGCTCCAAGCCCTGTCCAGCCTGGTCTTGAATTCTGCTTGAACTAAGCATAATTCTTGCAAGTTAAAAAGATTACATAGCAGTATGAAGTAATAGATTTCAGTCCCTTATCTTTGTTTAGAAATGTCTAAAATGCTTCTTCAAAAGCTGGATTTGGCGTTTTCCCGTGAGCATGTGTCAGGATGAGACAATGTGGCCATAGCTCTGTGTTAAAAGCAAAGAAACCACTTCCTTGATCAGTGTCTTACTATTTTAGGGCCAGTTGGGCATTTAGGATGTATTTGTAGTATATATAGGTACAGATATTTAGAATATATGAGAGTCATACTATTAATATAGTATGATGCTTTTCTTAAGAAGCTGAGACCTTTGCTGTTTCATTATTTATATCACTGAGGGTTTGTTTATTTTTTCTTTGTCACTTGAATATTTTGTGTGTCCTTTCTTCTGACACTTGTCCTCTTTCCTCTGGCAGAAAGAGCAGCGTAATGCCAAGGAGGCAGGAGGGAACTACACGCCGGCTCTGACAGAGCAGGAGGTGTATGCCCAGGTGGCTCGCCTCTTCAAGAACCAGGAGGATCTACTCTCGGAGTTTGGGCAGTTCCTGCCTGATGCCAACAGCTCTGTGGTGAGTACTCCTGGAGACAGGCTGAAATAGTGCAGACTGTTCTGTATGTAGCCAGCATTGAGAAAAATGTGCTTTTGCTGTTTCTTTCTTGGGATGTGGGAATGGGGTCAGGGGAACAGACTGTGTTTTCTGGCTACAACTTGTCCCTTAAATAACTTGTATTTTGAAAGCAATTCCTTGGCCTCAAAGGGTTGTTCTAAGACTGCTGTAGCTGCAGTAAAATCCATTGGTCATCTAGAGCTAGGAGGAGCAGCAGACCCAACCTCAAGCGCTGCAGCCAGCGCTGGGGTCCTCAGCACAGGAAGGACACTGACCTGTCACAGCAAGTCCAGAGGCCAGCAAAATGATCAGAGGGATGAAGCACCTTTCCTGTGAGGAAAAGCCGAGAGACTTAGGGTTGTTCTGCCAGGAAAAGAGAAGGCTCAGGGGTCACCTAATTGTGGCCTTCCAGTACCTGAAGATAGCCTCAAAGAAGGATGGTTTACAAAGGGCATGGAGTGACAGGACAAGGGGGAATGGCTTCTAACTGAGAGAGTAGGTTTAGATTAGATATTAGGAAGAAATTCTTCCCTATGAGGGTGGTGAGACCCTGCCACAGGTTACCCTGAGGAGCTGTGGCTGCCCCATCCCTGGAGGTGTTCAAGGCCAGGTTGAATGGAACTCTGAGCAACCTGGGACAGTGGAAGGTGTCCCTGACCATGGCAGGGGTTGGAAGTGAATGATCTTTAAGGCCCGTTCCAACCCAAACTATTCTGTGACATTTTGTGTGGAGCGTAGCCCTAACGGTCTCACGGCTTTGTTTCTGAACAAGCTGTTAAGTAAGACGACTGCAGAGAAAGTGGAATCAGTCAGGAATGACCACGGGGGCACAGTGAAGAAGCCGCAGCTCAACAACAAGCAGCAGAGACCCAACCAGAACGGCTGCCAGATCCGACGGCACTCGGGCACTGGAGCAACCCCTCCGGTGAAGGTAAGAGCGTGTGCCGCTCCTTGAGAGCCCTGCTTGTCCCAGGAGGCTGTGGCAGAGCAGGATGTGTTTTCCAAGCCCTTGTGATTTTTGCAGCTTGAGAACACAGAACATAATGCTTGTCTTAAGCTTTCAAACATTCTTGTTTCCAAGCACAAGTCTTTGCCTCTGATTTTTTGCAAGCTGGTGGTGGTATCTGTACCTGAGGGTGGGATATAGTTACTTTAATGGCTTGGGAAAACAGAATTTTTATTGCTTTATTAGACATACATAGTTTTATTAGTGTTTAATGAGGGGGAGTTGTGGAGTTTGGAGACAAAAGTCAGTAATGCCACAAAATAAATTTATCCAAAATTTGTTGCAAATGTTCCTGAGGCACATAGGAAAAGATAAGCTGAGGGAAAGATGAAGGTGTGCCTGAAAGCTTTGTTGTATTAGAATTTAGAGCAGATGCAGTGGAATCATGTTTCCTCGTCTTTCCAATGATAAACCTTTTAATACAATGATAAACGATTATTCTCTCAGCAGAGTTTGCCCTTTCCAAATGACGCACAATTTGTGAGAGCAGTGAGGTTTTGTAGTGCAACAAAAATTGTCCTGTGGCCAGGTGGCTTCATGTTTGTGCATGAAGGATAAATTTGCCTGCTTTTTTTGAAGGCAGTATATCTTCCTTTGTGATGAAAAGCATTAGCAGGCATAATTGTATCATTTAAATCCAGTGATTTAAGTCCCCTTCTGCCCTTTCTCCTCCTCTGCAAATCAAGGGCACCAAAACAAAGCACGTTTTGGAGGCAACTTTAGCCTTTCTGAGGATGGAGAGTGCAGGGGTGGTGTGGGGAAAATAAAGCATCTTACAGTAGAATGCAAGAGAGAAAAAAATTGTTATTCTGGGGAGGTGTAAGACTTACAGAACTGGATGAGTGGTAGGAAAATAATTTATTCTGGCATTTTTCCAAACTAGTTATCAAAACAAGATATGCAGTAGTATGATTTTTCAATCAGCTAGTTACAGGAAAGGGTGCAACAATGTATTACAAATATTTGGAGTGGCATGCTACTTATTAACATTCAGTAAATTAACTTGTAGCACATGTTTTAATGGACTTTTCCTTCAAAAAAGCCACCTTTCCTTTAATGGGAAGCACATGGCTGGGTCAGGGAGCTGGCACTCATGTTTGATAGATAATGAAATTATCTCAGCTTGCTGAACACTCCTTTTATTTTTAATTGCCTTTCTCTTTTTGATAACAGAAGAAACCGAAGCTGCTTGGTTTAAAAGATCAGTCTTTGGCAGAAGCCAGCAAACATGGTGTGGGGACAGAATCGCTCTTCTTTGAGAAGGTGAGAGGCAGGATGCAGATGTTGCATGTCCTTGATGTATCTCCTTTCTGTATACACATCTGGATTTTTATCACAGTGAAGTGTGTGAGATTTACACCACCCTGATAACATTTCTCAGCTTTGAGCTCAGATTATCCTGCGACCTCTAAGTTGGATCCACTGTAATTTTTTTAAATTGGTGAAATTTTTCACATGTGTCTTTTCCCCAGAGCTCCTTCTCCAGCTTTCCACCTGCTGCTGCTGCAGTTTATTTGAGGGAATGGGAATTTTTCCCTGTAACCCGTACTCTAAATTGTTTTCCCCTTTATAAAATCCTCGTACAGCTGATGATGTGCGTGGTGTGTCTTGCTGTGTTGGCACAGCTTGTACCCATCTACAACCAGCTGGCTGCAGTGGGGGAGCTCAGTTTACAAAGTAGCTGATTCATATTTACATTGGGTTGGGTTGTGTTTTTTTTTTTCCCTGAGAGATTAATCTAATTAATTGCACAGTTGTTACCTGTTGCTAGTTCAGCACACAGATCAAGTGAAGGAGATAAGGGATGTTTCTGAGTGGTACCTTGGTGTCTTCTCTAAGATGTCCATACATTCCCTTATAGCTCAGAGGGGAGTATGGAATGAACTTAAAACAATCCTTTTGAGCAATATTCACGCATTGATGACAGTCTTGGTTGCTCCCTGCTGACGTGGTGAATTTTGCAGCATGATGTGGAGCAGCTAATGGTAAATGGGAAACCAATTTATTGCTTGGAGGATGTGTAGGTGTTAACATGAGTAAACCTAGAAATCCCTGCTGTGGAATTATAACTGTAATGATGAATAACTTAACAATGATAGATCTCAGTCTGATGTGTAGATCCAGCTGTTCTCATGGGAAAGGTAATGGTGTTGGGATGAATAGTTTGGCTTCCTCATTTGGTGAAGATCGGGGTTACAGAAGGAAGATTGTCTGTGATATTCCAAGCTGGAAGCAGGCAGAGGCTGGAGAGGTGTATTACCCAGGGCATGGGTCTCATACTCCTGCTCCCTATTTGAAATACTCTTTGGAGTTTAAAGGCAGCCTGGGTGGGTTTGTGGTGCTGCATTTACAACTGATGTTGTCCGTGATTCCAGAGGTTTGTAATCCAGCTCTTACAGGGTCCTTTGAAGGATTAAATTCTTCACTTGCAACTCCTTTCTCAGAGCAATGCTCCAGTGCTGACATTGCAGGGAATCCCCAGCATCGGGATGGCTCCCATCAGTACCTGTTTGTCTGGCCCTGTGTACAGGGCAAGTTCCCTCTGTCCAGCTCACTTAAAGATTTGTGTGCCTCGGTGGGAAGCACAGTGTCAAACCCAGGTCTCCTGGACCTCTCCCTGCCTGGTCTCACCCTGACAGCTCCTCTTTTCCTCACTCCTCTCCATCAGGTCCGCAAAGCTCTGCGTAGCACAGAAGCCTACGAGAACTTCCTGCGCTGCCTGGTGATTTTCAACCAGGAGGTGATCTCCCGGGCCGAGCTGGTGCAGCTGGTTTCTCCATTCCTGGGGTAAGTGCAGCCCCTTGCCTTACACAAGGCAAGAAGCTTAATCTTCTTGGTCTGTTTCTGTTGCGGAGCCAGGAAAGAAGCACTATCCTTCATGGTCTTCTGCACTGCCCTTTCCCATTCCTCATCTGAGAGAGAGAGAGGGATTCCCAGCTGTGTCTTGACAGGCAGCATGCAGGAGCAGGGCAGGTGTTGCCTGCTGTGTTTCTTCCAGTAGAGCAAACAGAATTATTAGCAGCCTGTTATTGCAGTTTCTTGCTCTGGAATCCTGGGTTATGTAATATGAGAAAAGATTGACTGTGTAATTACATAGGAAATGTCCCCCAAAAAAGCAGAGTGCTGGTAATAATTTCGCTAAAGTTCCCAAAAAGCAGCTGAATTCTGTCGCAAAGGCAAAAATGTTAAGGAACACCATACTTTAAATAGGAATTATGACTTCCGTGATTGTCAGCGTACATAACACCTCTATTAACTGGTTAAAACCAACTGATATCCTCTATCAACTTTGAGCAGCAGGATTAATGTCTCTTCTGCCTGACCACTGAGTTCCTGGTTCCAAGGGAGAAGGCAGTAGCAACATAAATTGGGTTCAGGACCCCATTACAGTCACTGCTGTGCAGAGAAACTGCCCCAAGGAGCTTCCACTCACTCTGTAGACCCACTGGAGTTAGTCAGGCATCAGCAGGATGCCTGACTTCAGGTAGAAGAGGTGCAATATTTGACAAAAAAATTCTGTACTTCTCCCACCTACTGCCTGTGCTCCTAACTATAGGGAAAGATATAATAAAGGCTTTTTTTATTCTGGAGTTGGACACTATCTTTTTGCCATATAACGAAAAAGCAATGAGTAAGCAGTGATTTAATTAGTAATAGGTTCAATTCATCCTGTTGCTTTGCATGAGATGAGGACTTGAACAAATGCAGTATTTTAGACTAATAAATTCTTCAGGAAATTTTGCAAACAAGCAAACTTGGGCCTTTCAGGCGAGGGCTTCTCCATGATTTATGCTGCTTTTTGTAGTCTGGTTGAAGCAATTGCTCAGCACTGAAACCTTTTGCTGTGTAGTTACAGAATTGCCTTTTAGTTTCTTCTTGCTCCTTCTGGAAAGAAAAGGTCTAGTTTAAGGTTCAAAACATTGGCAGACAACTAGGAATCTGGCCTGAGTTCACTACCAGGGTAGTTTGGAGAGACCCAGATGTGACCGTGCCATGAGTGCTGTCCCTGCAGCGAAAGCTTTGACAGCTGTTCCTTGCTCGTCACTAATCCTAAAGCACCTTAGTTGCACCAAGAGAGCAATCCCCTACCTGATCAACAACAGGTGCTTGCTTCCCATTTGGTCAGGCTCTGTGGAAGTGGGGTTGAGCGGAGAGGGTCCTCTCACCAGATTGATAATTTAAGGGGTTGTCTGTAGCAATCTGTTCTAGCCTCAGCATCACAGCTCAGCACTGTTTGCTTCCTGCTTAGCTCATTTTTCACTGCATTCCTTTTATTTTAGGAAATTCCCGGAACTGTTCACTTGGTTTAAAAACTTTCTGGGGTATAAGGAGTCTGTTCACATGGAGACGTACCCGAAGGAGCGGGCTACCGAGGGGATTGCCATGGAGATTGATTATGCCTCCTGCAAGAGGCTGGGCTCCAGCTACCGAGCCCTGCCCAAGAGCTACCAGCAACCCAAGTGCACAGGGCGGACTCCGCTGTGTAAAGAGGTAAGGTGGGACTTGTGCCACAGAGGAAGGCTTTTCCCAGCCTTTTTAACGTGTTGATGCAAAGGCGAGCAAAACAGAGCTGGATGGGGAATTTTATTTTGTATCCCTGTGTCGGAAAGGTTCCTGGAGATGTCAGGGCACATGTGGTAGTGGTGGGCATGGAGCTGGGGCCAGGCAGCTGCCTGCTTAGCACTGATCCAGCACTGATCTGTGCTGCTCCTGCACCCAGGCGTGTGTGGGCACACCGTCCTGGCTCGGGATCGTCACGGTATGTGTGGCAGCCTGAGGGGAGCACACCTGAGATGTTCCTAGTGGCACTCCTGTAAACATCTGGATCCTATCCAGAAGCAGTTGCACATGGGGAGGTGTCAGTCTAGGAACTGGGTTATGCTGGAAGCTGGCTGGGAGTTGTGATACCCACGTGGCTTTGATGGTTGGCATCAGCTCTTCTCCAGCGGTGTTTGTGAAAGGCTTGTGTGGCGCGTTGGGGAGCAGCTGGAAAAAAACTTCACTGAATAGTTATGATGTTTAATTACTGACATACCTAATGCTCCTACGTTTTATTTATGATGTGTTACATAGTACAACCTGTGAAAGGAACATTAAGATTGCAAACTTAACACTCCACGTAGGAAATGACAGAACTCGTTTTCTGTGTGGTACTAATGTGATCTCAGAGGTCCTTTACAAGGTAGTATGTAATAATTCAGGATTATTGCTACCTTTTTACCTAAATTCCCACTTAGCCTGCTTTCAGAGTTGTCTCTAGGCCAACTTTAAAAGAAAATCATGTTTTCTTTAAGCAGATTCTCCCACATATTCCCTCAGATGAGTCTTTCTTTCTCCCTGAAATGCTTAATTTTTAATCCATGTCCTGACAAGTCTCTCAAAAGCATCTTGTGTGATGCAGTTACAAACTTTTCTTCTTGTGAGAATCTAATGACTCAGTTGTTCAGGCTTTGGGTTTATGAAAACTGGGCCCGGCTTTCAAGACTGCCTGCCAAAATCATTGTTTCTTTGCCTTTGGCCTCTTTGAGGTTGTTGTTGGTTTTTTGTTTGTTTCCTTTTTAATGTTCTGTTGAAAGCTGCAGGTGCTCAGCTGTTTTGTCAGGAAAGGTGATGCTGGGCTATGGATTTATACTTCCAAGTAGCCTTATTTGGAGGCAGCAACTGTGTCATGTCTAACAGTCAGGCTTGCTGTGGTGACCACACAGTGTTGATGGTGAATCACACATGAGGAGCCAGCTGGTTGCAGCTGACTAATCCAAAGTAGCAGAACAGCTCCTTTCACCTTTATTTTCCTCTTCCCTCGTGAGATTTTTCCTCACAGCTCCAGCCAGTTTTCAGGCTGCCTGGCTGTTTGCGTTCTGGCTCTTTGGGGCTGCCCTGGGCTTTGGAAGGAGCACAGAGTTTTTCCCACCGGGAATTAGATTGTCCCATCAGAAAACTGCGCTTGGAGCTGGCCAGGCATGATCCCCTTGAGCACTGAGCATGATTGCTGTTTTCCCTCTGTCTCCCTCAAAGGTTTTGAATGACACCTGGGTCTCCTTCCCATCCTGGTCTGAAGATTCCACGTTTGTGAGCTCCAAGAAGACGCAATATGAAGAGCACATCTACCGGTGTGAGGATGAGCGTTTTGAGGTAAATTGCTTTTTCTTGTTTCATGTCTTGGAAAGCTCTGTTCTGTGAACAGTTAATGAGCTTGATGTAATGATGCCTTTAATACTGCATCTTAGAATCTCTTTTTATTGTGTCTGCCACCTGTTTTTTGGCATAAAAGCTTGTGTTCTCTTAATGCAAGTAGCAGTGGCTGCACAGCCTCTAAGCTGCCCCCCCTGCCCCTCAGCTTTTGTGCAGAGCTCTTGGTTCACCCCAGTCCACATGAAATTGTTGAATGGCCAGCATGGAATCGCTGCATCTTTTCTGTTCTTCCTGCCCACGTAGTGCACGAGAACATGCATTCCCCTGTAATCATCTGCAAAGCAGTATGTTCAGGATGTTAAACAACTGACATCTTGACTGGAAATGGAAGTTAGCTGGGCAATTACCTGAATGCACTCAGATTTGGCACGTCCTTTTGTAGAGTAACTGTCAATTGTGTTCTGTTCCCAGCTGGAAGATGTAATTTCCGAACGGTATCGTTCTGGTAGCCTTTAAATTCTTACGCAGTATTATCTAGGTAGCAGATAAAATATAATTGGATTATTTTAGAGCAGCTGAACACCAAAGTGCTCGAGTACACCTTGTTAAACAGGCACGGCTTCTTGTTTCGTGTCACTTGAATGTTTGCCTCCATGAAGTATCATGTTTTGTCTATTCAAATGCTACGGCTAATGCACTGTTCTCTCCAGCTGGATGTTGTCTTGGAGACCAACCTGGCAACGATCCGTGTTCTCGAGGCAATCCAGAAGAAACTGTCGCGCTTGTCTGCCGAGGAGCAGGCCAAATTCCGGCTGGACAACACCCTGGGGGGCACCTCAGAGGTGATCCACCGCAAGGCTCTCCAGAGGATATATGCTGACAAAGCAGCTGACATCATCGATGGGCTTCGCAAGAACCCATCTGTGGCTGTTCCCATTGTACTGAAAAGGTATTGGCTGCCCCAGAACCCTGCCCCAGGGTCCCTTCCAGAGGGTAACGCTCTGTATGCTGTCCAAATTTATGGAAAAGTGGCCAATTTCTGCCCCTGAGTGTGGCCTCCACAAGGCTGTAAATTTGCCCCAAAAGGTTGTGGCTGCCCCACCCCTGAAAGTGTTCAAGGCCAGGTTGGGCAGGCCTTGGAGCAACGTGGTCCAGTGGAAAGTGTCCCTGCCCCGGCAGGGGGTGGAACAAGATGATCCATAATGTCCCTTCCAAACCAAACCATTCTGTGATTTTATTATTCTGTGAAATTAAGAAGTTCATTTATATTCTGGGCAGTTGGTGTATTCCATAATAATCACCTAGAGGGAATTGCCCTTCTGAAACAAAATCCTTATAGCTCAGCTGGAAAGGATACAGAGCTTTTGTTGCCTCCTCTTAAACTTTTTTTCTTCCCTGGTGTCAGCACTGTGTGTAAGATAAGGAAACTGTACTGTATGGATTGTCCCAGGGCTAGATGTGATCCCTTTCCAAATCTAATGGCTGTATGTGCCCAGATCATGGTGGCTGTGTTACCCTCAGACTCCTGGTCCTGCTTCTGTTGTCAGCCTCCTCTTCCTCAGTAAAAGTGAGTGGCTGCTGCAACTCCTGGGGAAGGCTGAGGAAATGTGTAAGCAGTAGATGCTCTGTTATCTCTGTGGGACTCTTGGCCCTGTGTTTTGGGGCTCTGGAGCTGGTGGTTGCAGCCTTCCCAGGATACCCGCAGGGTCCCAGTTTCCCCACCCTGCTGCAAGGACGTTGTTCTTGGACCGAATCAGGGGTGCTTCGCTTGGGATGCTGAGTCAAGGCTCAGCAGTCCATGCCCAGGACACTCAGGTGTCCATGCTTTGTTCATCGTCCGAGATAAGCTGCCCCTGTTCCACAGGTGGAGCTACGTGACTTTCTGGGGATTTCTGAGAGACCAGGGCCAGTTCTTCTGACTTCCCTGTCTCTTTATCCCCTCTCCCTGCTGTAGACAGCAGGGCGGCTTTGTTCCTGCATGGTTTTATGTAAGATGTGAAAGAAACCCAGAGTGATTTCTTCAGAAGAGAGTGTCTGGAGTGCAGCTCCTGAAAAGCTCCTTTCTGTGGGATATCTTTGATCCATGCCCATTTCATCAGGAGCTCAGCTCTTGTCAACACTCACCAAGAACCATGGGCCAAGGCTTTTCTTGTATACTCACCTCTTAGCTCACCCTTGTTTTCTTGATCCAAGGTTAAAGATGAAAGAGGAAGAGTGGCGAGAAGCCCAGAGAGGATTTAATAAAGTCTGGCGAGAGCAGAATGAGAAGTATTACCTGAAATCCTTGGATCACCAGGGCATCAACTTCAAGCAGAATGATACCAAGGTCCTGAGGTCCAAGAGTCTCCTCAATGAGATTGAGAGCATCTATGATGAGGTGAGGTGGTCACCAATAGTTTCCTTCCCTCTAGTTTATGTACTTTGCTAGTGCAGTTTCAATTCCTGTTCCTCACAACTTGATGAGGGAGGAAATCTGTTCCACTGGCAGAGCTTTCTAGAAGGCTCTTGGGTGGTGGACAGGGATTGTTTAGGCTGATTTTTGTGCTGTTTGTCCTTTGTAGAGGCAAGAACAGGCTTCAGAAGACAATGCTGGAGTCCCCACAGGCCCACACCTCTCACTAGCCTACGAAGACAAGCAGATCCTCGAAGATGCCGCCTCTCTCATCATCCACCACGTGAAGCGGCAGACAGGAATCCAGAAAGAAGACAAGTACAAAATCAAGCAGATCATGTATCACTTCATTCCAGACCTGCTGTTTGCTCAGCGAGGTGAACTCTCAGATGTGGAAGAGGAAGAAGAGGAGGAAATGGATGTGGACGAAGCTACTGGAGCCGCAAAAAAGCACAATGGCGTTGGGGGCAGTCCTCCCAAAACGAAGCTGATGTTCAACAACACGACGGCCCAGAAGCTGCGGGGCATGGATGAGGTCTACAATCTCTTCTATGTGAACAGCAACTGGTACATCTTCATGAGGCTGCACCAGATCCTGTGCTTGCGGCTGCTGCGGATCTGCACCCAGGCTGAGCGGCAAATCGAGGAGGAGACACGGGAACGGCAGTGGGAGAGGGACGTGCTGGGCATAAAGCGAGACAAGAGTGACAGTCCTGCCATCCAGCTGCGGCTGAAGGAGCCCAGTGAGTGACTTCTGGTGGGAGGCTGGGGGGGAAAAAGGTACTTCTGTTTGTAGCGTGGTGACAAAACTTGTTTGGTGTCTTCAGACGTGTGACAGCGGTGACCCTTAAAGATGGATTCTCTTCTGTTATCCCTGGGGAGATGGGAAGATGTGGGGAACATGGGACTTGAATAGCAGAAGGGTAATACGAAACAGTTATTTTATAAGAGCTTTAATTTTACACTTGTGTATCTAAAGTATCTCAAGTTCCCTAAGAAAATATTTCGGTAATAAAAAGCTCATGTAGGAGGCTAGAGCTAGAAAGCAAGAGATTATGAAAATACTTGTGGCCTTAATAGGACTTATTTATGTCCATAAAAGACAAGTTTAAGCAACTCTTCAGCTTAAGTGGGTCACCTGAGGACCAAAACTCACAGCGACCCTTCCTGGGGGTGGTGTGCTCATCTCTCCCCTTCTCTCCTGTTGCAGTGGACATCGATGTTGAGGATTACTACCCAGCCTTCCTGGACATGGTGCGCAACCTCCTGGATGGGAACATGGACTCGTCGCAGTACGAGGACTCCCTGCGCGAGATGTTCACCATCCATGCCTACATCGCCTTCACCATGGACAAGCTGATCCAGAGCATCGTCCGACAGGTGACTGCCAGCACAGCCTGGGCACTGGGTGGGACGGGGTAGAGAAAGTGGACAGGTTGTTAGCTGCAGTGAGAGCCTTGGCTCACGTTGGAGGCCATATTGTATGCTTAAATGGGGAATTTCAGGGGTAAGCAGGTAAATTCACAGTGTTTCTTCACCCAGCTCTCTAACCCTCATGCAGAGAAATGATAGAAAGTAATGTCTGATCTGTTTACTGAGAATGTCCTCTCCAGAGTTCTCTTTGTTTTCCAGATGTTTTAGGATATAAGTATTCAAAGCATGTCCAGAGCTGATCTTGCATTCACTTTGAGAAAGAAAATGAAATGACATCTAAATAGTTCCCTTCCTTTCCATCAGTGCTGTAGGAGTGCACACGTTTTCTAAAAACCTTTTGTCTCTTTTATCTGACTGCTGGAGTAGCTCATTTTGGCTGTTAAACTCCAGTCCTTTTATTGGGTTGGTAGGAAGAATGTGTGAGCAAAGGAAAAATTCTTCTTGTGCCTTTTTGTAGCATAAAGAACAAAAACAGACACAAGGGGCTGGAAGTGGAATAGCTTGAAAGGCCTTTCCTCTTTCAGAAGGGTAAAGCTGCTCTTCAGAAGCCCTTCAGTCCACAGATTAACTGAATTCAGAAGACAGTTGGGAGACTTTTGATTTTTAAACTTACACAAAACATGGATTTGATCTTAAACCTCCCACCCCTCTCCTCAGACACAGCAGCAGCCCCTTGGTGAGGAAAGGACACACTGTGTCACAGTGCTTTGGCCCCTCCTCCCCTGCTGCTGATCAGAATGTTCCCTGCCTGTAGTTTTTCTCTGAGTAGCTGTGCTTTTCCACCTGCTAATTTTTTTTAACATATTGTGAGTTTTTTACGTAGTAGCAGAGATCATCTGCAAGTGAAAGAAGCCAAGGTTTTTTTTTGCTTGATCTTAATCCCATTGTTTCATCCTTATTTTTTTCTATTCTGATGGGGGTTGTAGCAGCCTACCTGACAAACACCTTCCCACTATTCTTCCTGTTTGCAGCTCCAGCACATTGTGAGTGATGAGATCTGCGTGCAGGTGACAGACCTGTACCTGTCGGAGAACAGCAACGGAGCCACGGGAGGTCTCCTCGCTTCCCAGTCTTCCCGCACGCTCCTGGAGGCCGCGTACCAGCGCAAAGCTGAGCAGCTCATGTCCGAGGAGAACTGCTTCAAGGTAAAGCCAGGCTCTGAACCACAGTGTAAAACCAGCAAGAGGTGAGGGGGATGCCTTTCAGAAAGGGAGAGGCACCAGTCCTTTTAAAATGAGCCTTATTTAGGCATCCAAAAATGAAGAAAATTAATTCAGTCCCAGCCAAAACCAGCGCACATGCTGCCAGCATTTGGGACATAAGGTAATGCTTCTGTAAGGGCCCCTCAGAAATGAGGTTTCAAGGATGAATATATTTCCTGGAACAGCAATGAATATCCCCTGTGCTTTACAGCAGCTTTGGGCTGTATCATTCTGACTGCTTGGCTGCCACTGGTTTTAATTTGTAGCTCAAACTCTCCCATTTCTCTGGTGTCTCAATTTTGTCGACTGTGGGGAGATCTACCACTACTGACTGGGGCATTAAATCACTGCTGCCTGCATACATTGCTAATAAACCTGTGCTAATCAAATCCATACTTCCTTTGCTGAAGAGGCAGGAAGTGGTCAGGCCCTTTCTGAGCCAGTGAAGTACTTTGGATAAAAGCCTGAGTGTGTAATAGCTCTTCTCTTGCCTTCAAACTTACTTTGGGGGCTCAAGAAAGTTTCCCTTAAAACTCTGCCAACTTGCTTCATTCTCCCTTTGCCCCAGTGAGAAGTGAAGGTGTTTGTTTCTATTTCAAACCTCCTCTTACTGAAGTTCCTTCTGCTTTTTCTTTACAGCTGATGTTCATTCAGAGCAGAGGTCAAGTTCAGTTAACCATTGAGCTGCTGGACACAGAAGAGGAGAACTCGGATGACCCTGTGGAAGCAGAGGTAAGGGCAGCTTGTCCAGAGAGCTGACTGTGATGGTCAGGGTTGCACTGGATCAGAGTGTCCAGTTGATTGGTGGTGTGGTCCATTAGTACAAGACATAGAAACATCAAGGACATGCCATAAAGCTTCCAGTGATGTGAGCAGGCAAATACTTCTTGGTTTATTTTGTATTAGAAAATATTCAAAACCATGTAAACATTGTACCTGCCTTTTTGGGCATAAGATGCAGAGAACCTTCAGAAGTGATGTCGTGTTCCTCTGCATGACTTCCAGCTTAGCCTCCTTAACCCTCCCACGTTGTTTGGTGGGAGGGCAGTGGCTGATGTGTGCCCTGTGCTTGCTTCCAGCGCTGGTCGGACTATGTGGAGCGGTACGTCAACTCCGATTCTACCTCCCCTGAGCTCCGCGAGCACCTGGCCCAGAAACCTGTCTTCCTGCCCAGGTGAGTGGCCATGCTGTGCTGGGAAAGGCCCTTAAAGGTCATCTCATTCCACCCCTTGCCGTGTGCAGGGACACCTCCCACTAGACCAGGTTGTTCCAAGCCCTGTCCAGCTTGGCCTTGGGATCCACCACCTACACCCAGCTTCATAGTGCCAGAGGGTGGGCGCTAATTCCAAGGGGGCTTCTCTGGTTTGCAGGAATCTGAGGCGGATCCGTAAGTGTCAGCGTGGTCGGGAGCAGCAGGAGAAGGAAGGGAAGGAGGGAAACAGTAAGAAGTCCATGGAGAACGTGGAGAGCCTGGACAAGCTGGAGTGCAAATTCAAGCTGAACTCCTATAAGATGGTGTATGTGATCAAATCAGAAGATTACATGTACAGGAGGACTGCGCTGCTGCGAGCTCAGCAGGTAGGAGCCAGTGAGGGAACAGGGTGGGCTGCTGGTGTTTCCTGGGACCCAGGGGAAGGGAAAGGAGGTGTTGCCTCTCTGGCTGTTCAGGGAGCTGTAAAGGTTTGGGTTTATCCAAGATGAAAAGAGCTCATGATTTCAGATTGGTGAAAGTCAAGAGGATTGCACTGGAGGAAATTGATGTGGTCATTTGGATGCTTTGACACTCTCCTTATCTTATGGGAATATTTCCATCCACTTTTACTCATGTATTTAGATTTATAAAACAATAACTTACTGTGTTTCTTGCTGATGAGATACAGATAATGGCTTTACTTCATTAGTTGTAAAGTAATTCTCTTAAACTTGTATCCACATGAGATGAGAGCATTTTATTGCAGCATAGTGACTCTTTGAAATGCTGATATCAAGGATTTTGATTGAATTCAGTCTATCCCATTCAACTGGCACAAACCTCAAGGAAATGTAAGCTTCTAAGCAGGGTACTATGTGCCAACGCTCTTCACAGAGAATCTGAACACAAATTCTTGGAGTGTTAAATATGTAGTGTGCAGCTTAGCCCTTGGTTAGTGGAATACACTGAGGGAGCTGTAGAAGCTACATTGGATTTTGGAAACAAATCTATTGGATTTAGCAGTTTACACCAGAAAGCAGTCAGTCTCTTGGAGAAGAACAAACAAATAATAAAATCTGTAAGTTTTAATCTGGAGGTTTAATTATATTGCCTGTTTTCAATTATGACTGTAGCCATGGCTCTATACCATCTGTCCTGGATTTTACATTCCTTAGGCAGATGCTCTTACTCAAAAATGTGCACAGTTCTTCCTCTCCTGATGTTTCTTTAAGCCAGAGCTTCTCAAACTTGTTGGACCTGACCTGGGTCTTAATTTTCTGTAGCAGTTGTGTTCCCAATATCTTTAGTGCATGTTGAACTTGCTCTTTCCTGGGACTGTCCCACTCTGTGGGGGCTAGAGGCAGACCCCGAGGGCTGGGGAAGAGCAGGGCTTGCCTGGTCCTGGGTGCTGGAGGAGGGAGGAGGCAGCAGCATCTTTTGGGCAATGCAGGACTCACTCTTGAGCTGGGCATGCAACTTTTGGGCTCCCACTGGATCTGTTCCATGTCCCCAGCCCAAAAATTGCTGTACTAAACAAAGAGCATAAACCTTTTAGTATTTCTGAGCTCATTTTGCCACTAATTTTCTTGGAGAGGAGACCTGGAAGACCTTCATCAGAACTTTCCCTCTGTCATTAGTCCAGTGTCTGCATTACGAATTCCCTCTGTGTTTGATCCCCTTGGCTGTGTCAGCCAGTAGCCAAGCTTTGTGTTATGCTGCAGTTTGGGGGCCAAAGCTGCCTTTGCCTAACGCCTCTCCCTTTTCTGTAGTCTCACGAAAGGGTGAGCAAGCGGCTGCACCAGCGGTTCCAGGCCTGGGTGGACAAATGGACCAAGGAGCACGTGCCCCGTGAAATGGCAGCCGAGACAAACAAGTGGCTCATGGGTGAAGGGTTGGAGGGCTTGGTGCCCTGCACCACCACCTGTGACACAGAGACCCTGCACTTTGTCAGCATCAACAAGTACCGCGTCAAATACGGCACGATATTCAAGACACCCTAAGAGCCCCGGGGCGAGCGAAGAGCCCGGGAGGTGTGTGTGTGTGCGCGCATCCAGGGAAGGAGGAAGATGCCTTTCTCCCCTCACTGTGTATCTCCGTAACATGGCCACTTGACTAGTGCGTGGCTGGTACAACCCGTCCCCAGCGGGATTCCCTGTGGGGACGCGGATCTCCGCCTGGGGCCACAGGCCGCCGGCCCTTTTCGGGCAGGAAGGACCCTTCTCTGAACTGAGCCATCCCAGAGAAACACAACGAGCTCGTACACACCAGCAGCGTTGAGGCTTTGACTCCCCGGAGCCCTGAGCGGCGAGGGAGGGGAACAGGATGCTCTCCACCACCAGACCGCTTGGATGTGTCCCCAAAATCCCCAGGTGCCTATCGCCACCGGATTCTCCTCCCTTTATGGGCTCTGGCGTGGGGCCGTGGGGCAGCGGACCCTGGGTTCCTCTCGCTCCCTCCTCTCCCTCCCAGGCTGGACTCACCCTGTGCAGATCGGTCTGTCCTTTCTAGTGCCAGTGGAACTGTTTTATTTTTATTTTGGGTTTTTGGTTTTTTTTGTACCTGCTTGTTTACTAGTCTCTCCTAGTGCCATGCACCAGCTTTTCACACACATGTACGTACACACACACAGCAGAGAACAACACGATTTTAACATGTTCCCCTCCTTTTTTGTAAATAAATGTACAAATTGTCAATTTTTTTTTGTTTTTTTCCTTTTTGGTTTGTTGTTTTGTTTTTGTTTTTTTTTTAATTAAAGGAATTATGCTTGATGTGCTAGCATAACTGTACTAGCTTCTTGTGTACCATAGTACCAGGTGGCTTGAGAATTAGTACCGACAGACAGACCGATGGAGGCATTTATTACACTTTTTACCAAAGGGAGTTACCATTGTAGTGCTTTTGTGTGGAAACTTTTTCTCCTTTTTTGTAAATAAAAAAAATAATGTCTTTGTTCTTAACTGGAGGAAGACACTTGCTCACCCACAGCTCTGTTCCTGGTCTGAAAGGCACTGTTGCAGCATGCAGGTTTTGGGGTGGGAAAGGGGAGGGAAGAGGGAGGTGTATCCAACCCATTTTATAAGACTGGCAAGAGGAAACAGCAGAGGCAGTGTGTGCGTTTGGGGGTTAAACAACTGAGGTATAAACAGCCTGTAAAAAATAGAAATATATAGTATATAATTTTAATTTTTTTTAATTTTTGGCTTTTCTTTCTGGTGGGTAATTTTTATCCACCTTGTCTTCCAGCTCCAAGGATCTTCGCTTTTGGGAAGTGTTGCTGAGCAACTTAGCCGGGGCTGATTGTGCTGATGTATTTTTCTCTTTCTGTGTTGGAGAAAACATCATGGGAAATACCAAACCAGTATTTGACAGCACTGCTCTGCATGTGTGTGTGCGTGTGTGCAAGAGAAGGACGAGGGGTTGGGGGGTCTCGGTGTGCATTTCACTCCTGAATCCACATATGGGATATATATTTTTTTAAGTAGAGAAATTTAACACTGGCAGATATTTAAAACACGGGGGAAGATTCTGATTTTAAAAATAAAGAAGTCAACACGGACTTTGTAAGTCACAACAGCCACCACTGCACTGTCTCCTCAAAGGAGGCCGCTTTCCTTGCAAAAACCCATGCTGCCAGTCCTACGCAACTGGAATCGCTTCCATCGTCCCTGGATGGGGAGCCACAAGCAGGGCTTTGCCGCGGCTTCAGCCTCTCCCATGGACTTACTATATTTTGAGACAGCAGGTTCACAGAAGGGCATGGGTTGGAAGGGACCTTAAATATCATCTAGTTCCAGGTTCTCTCCTCCAGCCACTGCAGCTCCTTCCCTTTTGTGGGGCCGGAGCGGGACCTGGAGCCGGGGTGGAAGCACACAGCCCTGAGGGGCCACTACTCATTGGCAGCCAATGCACCGCAGGCAGGTCTGGAACGGCAGCCTCCTATGGAGAAAGGGAGAGAGAGGGAAGAGCCCACTTTGCCAGCAATAAATCACCTGTCTCGTTTCTCCTCCTTTGCTGTAACCGGGCACAAAGGGGCTCTCGTGTGTCCTCTTCCATTCCAAAGGTGTCATGCACGCTCCCCTCTTCTTTCCCCCCTTTTTTTGTTCTGGTGTATGCTCAAGGTGATCTGGAAGGGAAAATCTTGGGTGATTTAGACTCTTGACCAGCTTGGAAGTACCAGCTGCTGCTGCTTGGTGGGGGTCTTATCCCAGGAGCTCGTGCCTGCATGTCATTGAGCCAGGGGGCTGGTGCAGGTCCCTGGGACACACCATAGGGAGACCTCTGCCTCTGGTGCTCCATATGACATCCCAGCTCTGCTCCCAGCCTGTACAATAGCAGAGGTTTGCTTCTTTTTTTTTTTTTTTAAATTTTCTTTTTATTTGATCTTGCTTTTTGTATTCTGTAACGTGATCCTCGGCCCACAACCCATGTGATTTCTATACCAATGTTGTAAACTTGACTGTAGCGCAGTATTTCCATTAAAACATCAGGGCTGAGCACCGTGTACAGATTCTTCCTTCCCTCCCATGATACACAATGACATTTTGGGGCGATTTGGAGGCAAAGCCCGGGCCTAGAGGAGGAGTGGTTGGGGGCAAGAGTGCTTAGGCTATGAGATGGTGATGAGGGGAGATCTGTCTTCTCCACACCCAAGGAGTGCTCAGGCTGGGATAAGAATCTTCTCCCAAACTTGACAAAGCAAACACATGCCCCCGCAGAAGCATCAGAAATACAACCATGGTCACAAGGAGCTCTCAACAGAAAGGAGCAAGAAACTTGTCCGTTCCCTCATGGAATCTCCTTAAGGGTTTCTGGTCAGGCACCTCCAAACACTCAGCAGGGAAGAAGAGCATAATCTCATTTCTTCACCAGGGAGAGCTTGTGACATCTCACCCACACGAGTAACTCCGAGACATGAGCTCCAACCCCACCACGGGCCCAGCACCACCAAAACCCGCTACTCACGTGGGCCCGAAGGACTCCCCCACTAGAATCCCGGCCTGAATTCCTGCACAGCAGCCTCCCCGCACGGGATGCGCCGCTGAGGCTGCAAGCAGGAGAGCTGGAAGGAAAGACAGCGATGCACGGAAAGCCCCGCGGAGCCTCCCGGGAGCCGTCCCGATCCGCGGGGGCCGGGCGGGCTCTGGGGCGGGACCGGGCGAGCTCTGGGGCTCCGGGCGGGCTCTGGCGCTCTGGGGCCGGGGCTGTGCGGGCTCTGGGGCTCCGGGCGAGCTCTGGGGCTCCGGGCGGGCTCTGGGGCTCTGGGGCTCCGGGCGGACTCTGGGGCTCCGGGAGGGCTCTGGGGCTCTGGGGCTCCGGGCGAGCTCTGGGGCTCCGGGAGGGCTCTGGGGCTCCGGGCGGGCTCTGGGGCACCGGGCGGGCTCTGGGGCCGGGGCTGTGCGGGCTCTGGGGCCGGGACCGGGCGGGCTCTGGGGCTCTGGCGCTCCGGGCGGGCTCTGGGGCACCGGGCGGGCTCTGGGGCACCGGGCGGGCTCTGGGGCTGGGGCCGGGACCGGGACCGGGCGGGCTCTGGGGCCGGGCGGGCTCTGGGGCCGGGCGGGCTCTGGGGCTCTGGGGCCGGGCGGGCTCTGGGGCCGGGCGGGCTCCGGGGCCGGGGCCGCGCCTGCGCCGTGCGGGGCCGGGCGGGGCGGGGGTGGTGCCGCTGCCATGGCCGCGATCAAGCACCGGCGGACGGCCCTGGAGCGAGTGGAGAAGTTCCTCTCCGACACCTACTTCACCGACTGCAACCTGCGGGGCAGGTGGGCGGCTGGGAGGGGACTGTGCGGGACACCCCCGGGCGCTGGCGTCGGCCGGGACAAGCTCCGCGGTGTCCCCCCGGGGTGGGAAAGCTGCCCCGGGGCGCTGCCCGCCGTGGGTGCGGGGCTCGGGGGGCTCGGGGGACACACGCCGAGGGTACAGATCACACACACACGCACACACACCTGCTCAGGTCGGCCTGGAGCTCTGCCTTGCGGCTTCACGGGACTGCCCCTCAGCCCCCCAGCCCTGCCCCGGCCATCAGCCCCTTCAACGGGGCACTTTATTACTCAGTCATCTGTTAATATTATTGGGGGTGTTGGGCGATGGCAGGGCGATTCAGCCATGCTGTGAAAGCTCCCTGTCCCAGCCCTGGTCTAGTCCATGTGGGACTGTTCTTATTAATGTGTCCTGGCTATCTCCAACCACAGGCTTTTTGGGGATCGCTGTCCACCAGCATCGCTCTCCTACTTCCAGACTCCACGGCGCATCCCGTACGGGGAGGCTGTTGTGCAGGAATTCAGGCCAGCTCAAGTGGGAGAGTCCTTTGGGCCCACGTGAGTAGCGGGTTTTGGTGGTGCTGTGCCCATGGTGGGGTTGGAGCTCATGTCTCAGAATTATTTGTGTGTGTGAGACCTCACAAACTCTCCCTGGTGAAGAAATGAGATGATGCTCTTCTTCCCTGCTGAGTGTTTGGAGGTGCCTGACCAGAAGCCCTTAGGGAGATTTCATGAGAGACCAGACAAGTTTCTTGCTCCTTTCTGCTGAGAGCTCCTTGTGACCATGGTTGTGTTTCTGATGCTTCTGTGAGGGATGTGTTTGCTTTGTCAAGTTTGGGAGAAGATTCTTATCCCAGCAGGGGTCAGACAAGATGCCACTGACTGTTTCTCTGGGGTTCCAGAAGGTCATAGGTTAAGTCAGGTGTGTGTATGGAGAAGCAGCATTCCTTGTGTGTGAATTCCATCAAACTCGTGGGCTGTCCTCACTCTGCTTTTTTCCACGGAGGCTATGAGGAAATGTGCTTTTCCTTGGGAAAAGGCCAGTCAGTGGACTGAGGTTGCTGCTTGCTCTCTTCCAGATGGGAGACGTGCTGGTTCAAGGTGGAGCTGAGCATCCCCCTGGCATGGGCAGGGCGGGAAGTGCACTTCGTCTGGGAGAGCGACGGGGAGGGCATGGTGTGGCGGGATGCCCAGCCTGTCCAGGTACGGAGACATGGATCATGGGTGTGCCAGGTGTCCTGCTGTGTACAGAGTGGTGACCTTTGGCACCCCTGCCATGTTCTGTGGTGGTGCATGCAGGGTTCATGGTGCTGCTGGGGCAGCAGCAGTTCCTGTTCCTGTTCTTGTGCCAACAATTATCCCACAGCGTGTGGGACCAGCCCCTCTGTCCAGCTGGGCTTTGGGATATCATATCCTGCCCATCAAGCCTGCTGTCACAGATCTCTGATGACATGTGCTGAATGTGCCATCTTCCTGTGCAGGGATTGACTAAGGAAGGTGAGAAGACCAGCTACATCCTGACAAGAAGCCTGAAAGAGTCGGAGCCCCACAGGTGGGTGGTCAGCTGAGCCAGAGCCCCCCTGCCGCTGGAGGACCCTGGTGTTGTTGGAAGCCAGGAGGCCAAGGACACACACAGCCTGGTCTGTGTCCTGGTGTTTGTGACCTGCCCCTGATGGCTTCCTCTTGGTCCCCACAGCCTGACACTGTATGTGGAGCTGGCCTGCAATGGGCTCTTTGGAGCTGGCAAGGGCAGCATGATCGCCCCTCCAGACCCAGACAGGAGGGTCACCCTGAGCAAGGCTGAGCTGGTCGTCTTCAACAGAGATGTCTACGAACTGCTGGTGGATCTGGAAATACTGCTGGACATGGCTCAGGTCTGGGAGCTCCTCTTCCCTTCTCTCACCCTTTCCTCAACTTCATTGTATCTCCTCCTCCTTCTGTTCCATGACCTGAGACCTTGGAGGAGAAAATGTTTGCTACTTCTGCCTTAGCACAGTTGACACTGTCTGGGCTTAATGATTCTGGTGGGTCCCTTCCAACTCAGGATATTCTAGAGTAGGCGAAAACTGAATAGAGAAGTCTCAGGTGTTTCTTCATCCACATTCTGCTCCCAAGCGGGATGTGTTAAACGTGGTCCGGTGGGATGGGCATATGTGGAACCTGGATTTGGAAAGCATGTGAGAAAAGGCACAAGGTTGTGTTGGTGAAGCAGAGACATGGTGTTTACTTGTTACCACTGGCTGAGACACACACTGAAAGGAGGCAGCAGATTCTCCCTGAGGCAGGTGACATCTGATCTGATACAGTGGCCAGAGTCAAACTTTTATTCCTCCCAACCCCAGCTCCTCGGGGAGGAGAACCAGAGGAGCTTCCAGGCACTGTACACTGCCAACCAGATGGTCAATGTGTGTGACGTTACGGACCCCTCCACCTTCCCCGCTGCACGTGACCTGGCTGCAGCCATCTTCAGCCAGAGGAACGGCGAGAGCCAGCACACCATCCATGCCATGGGGCACTGCCACATTGACTCTGGTGAGAGCAGCACAGTGCTCCCTCTCCTCTCACCTGGAGGCAAGGCTGTGCTGCCCAAGGGGAGAACAGGCTGCCCTTGGGCTCCAGGCACAGGGTACCATGCCTTGAGAGAAGGAAATGGAACCTCTGTGCTGCCACACAGCTGGTTTGTCACTGAGACAATGTGGGAATGTTGGTCTGGCAAGCTATGTCCTTTGGAGCACTGCTGAGGCTGGGGATGAGGGATGAGCTACTGCCTGCTGCCTTCCACTTGTTGGGTTTCACCCCTTGATTTCCCATCCCAGGAGGGGGTTCACAGGGGTTGCAGCTCAATGAGAAGCCTGTGTTAGGTAATAACCATGGTGGGGCCATGCCTGTCCCTGCAGCCTGGCTGTGGCCATATGAGGAGACGATCCGTAAGTGCGCCCGGAGCTGGGTCACCGTGGTCCATCTGATGGAGCACAATCCAGAGCTCACCTTCGCCTGCTCCCAGGTGAGTGATTTCCCTCTGGACTCCTCTCCTCTGCTTGTGGCATGTTGCTTCTCCAGCAGAAGGAGGTGGGGGGATGACCAGAAGTGTTGCAGAGAGGAGGGACAGGGTGTGGGGAGGTGTGGGGGGAGCTGGGGCTGATCCCTGTGCTCTGGCAGGCGCAGCAGTTCGAGTGGGTGCGGAGCTGGTACCCTGGGCTCTACGCACGGATTCAGGACTTCGTGGCCAAGGGGCAGTTCGTTCCTGTTGGAGGCACCTGGGTGGAAATGGTGAGTAGCATAGGGAGCCTTGCTTGCCACACCCTCCTTGTGCCTTCTGGAACTGGGCCTGACACTGCAGGGGAGAGCAGAGCCCTTCTGAGCCTGTCTGGTTGGTAATGGTCTCCAGGCCTAGGAACAGCAGCTGTCTGAAGTGTCCAGCACAGCAAAAATACAATCCTCCCAAATCCTTCCCTAAGAAAGGAGCATTGGACTCCCTAGTGCCTTCCTCCATTTTCCCTCTGCCGAGCCCTGTTCAGGTATTCCCTGATCTGCCAGGTCACCTGGGTGGGAATGGGGGTCTTACAAGAGTTCTCCTTCCCTGGTGCCTAGCTTTCCTCACTGACTCCCTGTGCCTTCCCCCCAGGATGGAAACCTGCCCAGCGGGGAGTCCATGGTGCGGCAGTTTCTCCAGGGACAGCGTTTCTTCCAGGAGCAGTTTGGCCGGATCTGCTCGGAGGTACTTGTTCTTTTCCATCGCATCTTCTTTGCACACCCATCTCCTTCCACCCCTTGCTCTGTGTGATGTTGGCCTGACTCATGTGCGTCCCTCTCCCTCTGCTGCTGTCCCCTGTGCTCCCAGTTCTGGCTGCCGGACACGTTTGGATACTCAGCCCAGCTGCCCCAGCTGATGCGTGGCTGTGGGATCCGGCGCTTCCTCACGCAGAAGCTCAGCTGGAACCTGGTGAACTCCTTCCCGGTGAGCTGTGCTTACCTTCTTCCCAGGGAATGGACATGTGGGTGCTGGAGTTTTCTGCAGGGCTGGACCTGTTGGTTCCACAGTCCTTCAGCTCAGCTAACACGGGCTCTGCTTCCAGAAGCCACCAGATTTTGGTGGTAGCAATGTCCTGTCAGGCTTTAGGGGAGAGGAAGGACATGGTCAGAGATCCCAGCTGGGCCCCTGGGGTATTCCTTCTGCTTCCAGACAGGAAGCTGTAACTTACAGATCCAAGAGATTGCAAATCCAGCCCCTGCCCTTGTGGCATTCCTTGTCCTTGTCCTCTCCTTGAACTGATCCGTCAGGGCATCCTGCACCTCCCTGGAGAGAAAGTGAAGGGCCCAGTTTGAGTCCTGAAGAGGCTCTGAAATGCCTGTCCCTTGTGCACCACATTTTCCTTTCTCTCCCCTCCAGCATCACACCTTTTTCTGGGAAGGCATTGATGGTTCCCAAGTCCTGACCCATTTCCCCCCTGGTGATTCCTATGGGATGCACGGACGAGTGGAGGAGGTGAGTGAGGTTGCCAGACCTGCACGTGGAGGGCAGTGCCAGCCCCCTGAGGCTCCTGGGAGAGGGCACTGCCTGGGGAGGGTGCAGGATATCTCGCAGCATTGTTGGACAAAGGCTGTTGGGGTGCCTGACTCCATATATCTGTGCCTGATTTAGGCACTTTGGGCTGGGGAGGAGGAGCAAGACTGGGCTTTGCACCCTAAAGATTGACCTGGTTTTCTCTTATGGAGCTGTGGGAGCTGGGGCTGGGTGCCAGGGTATTGCAGCTGCCCAGAATTTCTCCAGATACTGAAAACAGTGAAGAACAACAAGGACAAAGGCCGTGTGAACCACAGCGCGTTCCTCTTCGGCTTTGGAGACGGAGGAGGGGGACCCACGCAGAAGATGCTGGATAGGATGAAGAGAATGAGTGACACGGATGGGCTGCCAAGGTGAGAGGAGAGTTCCCATGCTCTCTTCTGGCAGGGGTACTTGCTTTGAGCCAGGCCTGGCCTTCAGCCGTGTCAAAGAAAGGGAGAAGGGCAGAGAGACGGCAAGCAGAGGGCTGGGGAGGATTTTCAGGGTGTGGAGTGACTCCATCATCAAGAGCGATGAGAACAGGTCCACGGGGCACCCATGGACTGCCTGTGGCCCCTCAGTAGAGCTGTGGGGTGAATGGCCAGCACAGCAGCTGTGCCTGGCAGTCAGCCCCTGCCTGGGGAATGTCCACAGGAGAGGGACAGAGGTCACAGGGGAGCAGGAGAGGCGTAGAAGGGTGAGGGGAATACGGTGTGTGGTTGAGTTGCAGCTTCTGAGGCCTATCACCTTTCTAGCCCGGATGCACCATTAGCCATGTCACAGGCTTCTCCCCAGCTCATCACTGTCTGTTTGTCTGTCCCACAGGGTGCAGAGCTCCACTCCTGACCAGCTCTTTTCTGTCTTGGAGAAGGAGTCATCCCAGCTGTGCACCTGGGTGGGAGAGCTCTTCCTTGAGCTGCACAATGGCACCTACACCACCCAGGCCCAGGTGAGGGTCCCACCCCAGGCAAGGGGGCCATGCAAACTCATGACACCTGCAAGCAACCAACCTTCCTGCACTGGAGCTGGGATTCTGCTGCTGGTGTGAGAGATCAGCTACCCATTTCCTGAGCATCTTCTTTCCGTTGGCACCAGATAAAGAAGGGGAATCGGGAGTGTGAGCGAATTCTCCATGACGTGGAAGTGCTCAGCACCCTGGCTGTGGCTCAGGACAGTGTGTTCCAGTACCCTGCCAGCCAGCTCCAGCGGCTCTGGAGGTGAGGGCATGTAGGGGCTCTGGTGGTACTGGGGAAGGGTTCAGTACTGCAGCACTGTATGTACACAACCCCTGCCTTAAACTGATCAGGAATCCACCAGGAAAAAAATCACTGCTTTGCTTGATTCTCCTGTTGAAAGATAACTCCAGACCCTCACTATTCTGCTGTCTGGAAGCTTCATTTCCTACTTAAGCTTATTCCTCCCCAGTTTTGACTTGTTTGAGCTTGTGCAACAATGTGTCTGGTCGCCCTGAGGGAATAAAAACAAATAGCTCTTATGCCCGTGGTTGTGGTTTACTAAGATGACAGTTGACAAGCCCTAACATAAAGGGATTTAAAGGATGCTGTGGAAAAAGCCCTTTTTTCTCAAGTGTTGGGTAATGGGGGGACTAAGGAACAGTTATTAAGTTTGTCCATCTTGCAAACAGGGCTCTTGCTTGAGATAAGAGCTTGTTCTAAACCAGCACGAATCCGCCTCTTCCTTCCTTGGTTTCTGCTCTCTGTTTTAGGTTATTGCTGCTCAACCAGTTCCATGATGTCCTGCCAGGCAGCTGTATCCAGCTCGTGGTTGAGGATGCCCTGCAATACTACACAGGTGAGCAGGGAGCTTGGCTGGGAGGACACTCACCTGTGGGAGCACACTGGGTCCTGCCTGGGGGGGCTGCAGAGGTTCCAACCCTGGACTGTCAGGGCCAGCCTCGGCAGGCATGTCTGAAATAGTGTTAAATTAGCAGGGGAGCCAAGGGATTGAGAACCATCCTGATTTATTGACTTTTCTGCTTGCTGCTGGCATGCTGGGATAGACTCCCACCATGGTTTGCATCTGCCTGCACACGGGTGCTTGCAGGAGCTTCATTAACCAGAATTTTCCAGCTGAGCTGGCACAGCTCATTGTAATCTTGTAATAATAAAGTTCAGAATAATTATACACTTGAATTACTTACTAATAGATAATAATAATTAATGATAATTAGCAATTGCAGCTTGGAAGGAAATAAAGTGTGTGTACATTGCATGGGGAGTGCCAGAAGCTCTCTCAGATCCAACTCAGGCCCTTTTGTTGCCCAGAGATCCGCAGGGATGGTGCTCAGCTGCAGGAGGAAGCTGTGCAATCCCTGTGCAGGGATCTGCTGCAGCCCAAGGCACAGAGCACCGACAGCACCCTCGTGTTGAACACTTTGCCCTGGGAACGCACCGAGGTGGTCACCAGGCCTGGGCCAGATGGAACAGAGACTTTGGGTATGTCTGACCTGGGAGTAACTCTTGTATCAGAATTCCTTACAGGGGCAGAGATAACTAACAGGGAAACACTCTGCTTCTCCCTGCCCTGGGGAGGGTTTTATTGACTGTTCAAATTGTTCTTTGGACAACTTGAATGGGAATAAAGTCCCCTGAAGTATAGACGAAGAGGAGTGTGTGGGAGGAGGTGGTAGATTTGACAGGAGAGCAGCGGGGCAGCACAGTAGTGTGACTTAGGGTTCAGTCTGGGGTGAATGTTGAAACAGAACCTCTTTGCTTTCCAGCTCTGGTGACAGTCCCCAGCATGGGCTATGCTCTAGCGCAGGAGCCTTTTGTGCCTCCTCACCTTGTGACGGTGAGGAAACAGGTAAGCACAAGGCAGTTTTCCTCCGATCTGTGTTCCCTGTGGCAAAGGTTGTTTTGGGGAGAAATCCAAGGAACCCAGCATTCAGCAAATCCACATACTAACTTTGCAACTGAGGCACTCAGCTCCCGCAGGTGTGGGTCTGTGACACCTATCTGTGGCCTTTTCCCAAGGTGGATGGCTCCATTACCATGGAGAATGGGGTAATTGCTGCCTGCCTGGACACGATGGGGCGCCTGACCTCGCTTCAGCTGCTGGACTCTGGGAGGTCTGTGTCACCCGGTCCCCAGTCCCAGGCTCCTCAAACCTCTCCCAGGACTTCTCACTGTACACCTTTCTCCACTGCCAGTCCTTCTGATGCTGCTGTTCTTCTGTTCCACTTTCTTTCAGAGAGTCAGTCCCAGATGACTGCTATGCCAACCAGTTTGCACTCTTTGATGATGTTCCCCTCTACTGGGATGCTTGGGATGTGATGGATTACCACTTGCAAACCAGGTAGAGGAAGAGTGCATGCAGCACTTGGATTTTTGCTTTGCCCTGAGATTCTTGCTTCCCTGTCAGTCCTAGCTGTAAGAGAGCATTCACTCTGGAGAAGTGAGTGCCTGCTGTGTGGGTGGCTGGATTAGGATTTGTGAACCTGGGCTCTACCAGGCTGAGATTACCTCTGCCTTCATTCCTTTCTCTAGGAAGCCAGTGACAACACTACTGAAGCCTCTGGAAATCACCCTGGCTGGGGGCCTGCGGGGAAGTGTGAGGTTCTCCCTGCAGGTCGGGAAAAGCAGTACCTTAACCCAGGAGATCATCCTGGATGCCATGTGCCCATACCTCCGCTTCCTGACACAGGTTTGGCCCGTGGCTGCTGTGATACCACTGTTTCTATGCAGCTGGGAACTGGGGAGCTGAACCCTGTGCCTCAGTTATATCCCTCCTCCCTGTTTTCTTCCCTGGAGTCCCCTGCTGCCAATCCTCCTCTGCAGAAGGCAGCCCAAGGATGGGGGTCCCAGAGGGACCCTCCAGTTCATTCATGTTGAGGCTCTGGTGTGTTTTTGTTGTAGCTGACGTGGACTGGCTGCTGTACAGCAGGACAGAAGCGCAGTCTGTGCCTGTCAGTCCCCTGTGGTGATGTGCTTCTGCTCCCACATTTAGGTTGAGTGGAAGGAGGCTCACAAGTTCCTGAAGGTGGAGTTCCCTGTGCAGGTGCGGAGCACAAATGCTACCTACGAGATCCAGTTCGGACACCTGCAGCGGCCAACACACTGGAACACGTCCTGGGACTGGGCTCGGTTCGAGGTGAGAGCGGAGCTGGTCTGGTGCCACGGCCAAGCTGCTCCTACTCTGGGCAGTAGCTCTGTGTGGTGAACACATCCCTTTGTACCTGCTGCAGGTGTGGGCTCACAAGTGGCTGGATCTCTCCGAGCATGGCTTTGGGGTAGCTCTGCTGAACGACTGCAAATACGGGGCATCAGCCCACAGGAACGTCCTCAGCCTCTCCCTGTGAGTTAGGGATGGGTGAGGGGGGAGCTGCTGCATGTACTCTGCCTTCTGAGGTGTCTCTTGGAAGTCAAGGCAACACCTGGTCCTAAATGTCCTTAGTTAACAAGGAAATAGTCTGGTGGTGTTGTCTAAGAATTCGGCTGATTTACATTATCTAATTCCTGTGGTCTGTGTTCATAGATAATTCAGGAGAGATCAGATTCATATTTGTACCAGGCAGCTTTTCTGTTGCTAACCAAAACATACCCCAGGAAGGGAGGCTTAAGGAGAGGAAAGGAACAGGAGTGTTAATGTTACAGATGCATGCAAAGCTAAAAGAAACTACATATTACAGTTTGACTCCATCATCCACAATTTTCACAGGAGGACACCCCAGTTTTTTAGCTTCTGGGACTGTCCAGAGTCTGTTTGCTGTTGTGTGTTTGCTTCCACTTCAGGGCCCAGCCTTGAGGTAGCAAGGGAAGGAGTTGTCTTGTCACAGTGCCCTGGCTCTGCCCTGTGTGACAGTGGGTGCTGCCACGACACCAGTCTCACTAACCTCGTGTTGCCTTAGGCTGAGAGCACCCAAGTCCCCCGATTCCACAGCAGACATCGGGCACCATCAGTTCACCTATGCCGTGATGCCTCACCAGGGTGAGTGGCATGCGGAGCAGGGCCCCGTGGGTATATGCAGGGTGGGACATGCCCCAGTGAGCCTGGGGGTGAGTGTCTCTGGCTGTGCACATGCAGAAGCTGGCTAAAGGTTCCTGTGCTGTAGGTTCCTTCCAGGAAGCCGGTGTGATTCAGCAAGCATACAACTTAAATTTCCCCCTCCACGTGGTCCCAGCCATCTCTGTCCAGTGTCCAGCCTGGAGTGCCTTTTCTGTCAGCTCACCTGCCGTCGTGCTGGAGACTGTCAAGCAGGCAGGTGCTGGGGAGAGGAGGGGAGGGCAGAGGGGTTAAGGTGCTGTTGTTGAGCAAGACTTGCTTTTTCACCCACACTGAGTGGTGGTCAGGCTTAGCTGAGCACAGCAGCTTCTGTCAGAGAAGCTGTGCCTGTCTCACTTGCGTGAACTCCTCTCTGCACTGTCCCCCAAAGGCTGAGGACAGACCTGGGGCTGTGGTGGTTCGGCTCTACGAGGCCCATGGCAGCACAGTCACCGCCTGGCTCCAGACTTCCCTCCCCGTTAAGGAGGCAATGCTGTAAGTCCATGCCAGAGGGCTGGGGGTGCGTGGGGATGGAGATAAGTCTTTTCAGTCTTGTGCTTTCCCCCCCAGCTGTGACCTCCTGGAGCGTCCAGCTGCACAGGGCCACCTGCCGCTGGAGCCACAGGGCCTGAGGCTTTCCTTCACACCCTTCCGTGTGCTCTCCGTCCTCCTGGTCCTGAGCCGCTGACACCAAACATTGCCCTTGCTGATGCTGAAGCAACCTGGACCAACACTGAGCTCAAATCACAGACTGAGCTGTCCCCGATCCCAAGAGTTGTGCAAGGCAGCAGTTTCAGGGAAGGGCAGTGTCCCCGTGTCCTGCACCCAATTATCGGAAAGCAGCACTTGAACAACCCCACTCCTCAGGGAAGCAGGACAGCTGCCCACTGCCCAACCAGGCTGGGTGGTCTTGAGTAAGTTCTGAACTCACTAAAGTGTGGATAAAGATGTAGACCGGCTGGCGGCCCCACACGGGCTCTGCTTCAGCCCTAGGGGTTTGGGGAGCAGCAGCTTCCACAGTGACTCTTGTGTCTCAGCCTTCATCTTGTCTAGCAGCGAGTGTAAAAACACACTCCACTCCTTCCCTTCTCCCTCTGCCTGCCCCTTGCACAAGAAGAAACACAAAAAATCAAGAGAATTACATAAAAACATGTTCCAACCTGTTTTCTTATTTCCAGGTAACTGCACTGACCTGCCTCCTCCCAGGGGCTTTGTTGTAGTTGCTTTTTTAGTGTCCACCAAAGCGGGATCTCACTCCTGGGACTGGGGCAGCAGAACTTTATTTTGGGTTGATGAGGTGGAGGGGAAGCCTGCTCCAGCCCCTGTGGGGAAGAGGCTGGGCACAGAGGAGTTTATCCTCAGAATGAAAAGGCATGCACGGTGATTTCTACACAAAATACTTTATTAGTCAGCTAAAAACTGTGATTAGATCAGCAGCCAGAAAGGGAAGAGGGAGAGGGAAGAGTCAGAATCCAGCACAACCTGTGATCCTCAGCCCCTTTTCCCCTCAAATGCCTGTGGACAGCAGGAAAAAGCCCCATCACCAAGCTCAGCTTCTCCCTCCCACACTGGCAGGATGCAGCAGTAAGCAAGTGTGAGCACAGGTACAGACCAGCTCCACTTTCCCTAGCACTAACCCGGGTCTGTAGCCAGGCTCTCCCTGAGCTCCTCTTGGCCCCTTAAATGTCCCTCAGGAGATGGCAGCAGGTGACACTCACACGGCAGGGGCTGTGCCTGGAGAAAGGAGAGGAAAATGAGGATTCAGAGGGCAACGGGGTATCTGGCTCTGCCCCGCGGGCTCCTGTCCTGGCGTTTGGCACTCCTCAGTCCCCTTGCCACAAGGGAGCTCTCCCACAGCCTGCACCTGTGCACCAAGGCCACAGGGGCTGCCTGTCTCACCTTTGCCCCTGCGAGCAGATGTCCGGCGGCTTCTTCTGACGCTTAGAGACACTTCAGGCTCAGGCAAGGCTGGAGCAGCAGTTGCTTTCCTCCTCCCACGAGCACATCCCTTCCTCGGCCTGTCAGCCTCCTCTTCCTTCTTTTCGTCCTCCTCCTCTGACTTCGGGGGCTTTGCTGCAGCCCTGCAGCGCTGTTTCGAGGCACGTGGGGTGACCTAGGTGGGCATCAGAGCCAGAGCTTAGCAACAGAAGTGTCCTTGGAGCAGCAAGATGAAAAACTCCATGTAGGATCACCACCATGAATGTATGAGCAGCCTGAGCAAAGGACAGGGAACAGGACATCCAGACACAGCCACAAAGCTGCTCACCTTGGGGGGCGGTGCCTCGGGGTCTGCCTTCAGCTGAGGGCTCTTCTTGCGGGGTGTCTTGGGGGGCGGTGCCTCGGGGTCTGCCTTCAGCTGAGGGCTCTTCTTGCGGGGTGTCTTGGGGGGCGGTGCCTCGGGGTCTGCCTTCAGCTGAGGGCTCTTCTTGCGGGGTGTCTTGGGGGGCGGTGCCTCGGGGTCTGCCTTCAGCTGAGGGCTCTTCTTGCGGGGTGTCTTGCGGGGTCTCTGCCCTGTGTGACAGGATGTGCCCAGGTTAGGTGGGGTGAGGAGGGGATGAGGCAGAGGCTGTACTCAGAGGGCCATGGCACAGTGACCTTGCAGGGATGCTGTCCTGGGTGATGTGAGGAACTGCAGGATGAAAAACCATCCAACAGCTGCACCTGGGCAGATTGGGATGCTGGCAGGAAGCCTTGGGGACAAATGGGTTCTGTCCCTTGATGCCAACAACTGACATAGGCCTGTCAGCACCCCAGAGAGAATGGCTTTGCTCCTACCCGTACCCTTGTGCTGCACAGCAAGAACAGGCTTTCCCAGCCTCCAGCCCTCCCAGAGCAAGAGTGGGTCCCACAGGAAGGGGAGAGGACACTCACCTTTGGGAGCCATGGGGCCAGGCTCTCCCTGTAAGGATGGGACAGAGCATTGACTGGGATGCAGTCATTCTGCCAGCAGCAGCAGCAGAATCCCTGCCCCTTCTCCATCCTGCAGCCATTGCAGTGATAGGGAAACAGCCACATTTCCTTTGGAAGGCAGGGGAGTTGGGTTTGCTCTGCCTGTGCTGTACTTCAGGCACTCTGCTGTCAATCCTTGTACCTGCAAGGCCCCACACACAGGGCACAGGAGGGAAGAACAGGGCTGCCAGACCACCCGAGCACCCCATTCAATCCATCTGCTCCAGACTGCTCACCATCCCTTAACTGGCTGCCCACCACACTGCACGTCATTGTCACCTCCATGCCCAGCAGCTTGATGGAGACCCCCAGCGACACAGTGTCATGGGAGTCTCAGCAAGAAGAAAACAGACTGGTGTCCCCTTGGAGGAGTGATTTGGGGGCCTCCCAGCTCCAGAGAGCAGCCCCAGGCTCCTACCTGGAACCATATGGTCCTGCCACTGCGGTCACGCAGGGAGCTCATGCCAGGCACCAAGTAACACCGCAGCCAGTTCTTGAAGGCGGCATAGTTATCCGAGTGCTCAGGGTCAAAAAGCTGCTTGTCTGGGAGGGGAGACAGGGAAAGGACAGAGCCGAAGACATGAACACCGTGTCAGAGAGCCCTCCCAAACCTCCTCATGCTGAGAATGCAGAGCCCTGGCCTCCCTGCCAGACCCATCCCCCAGTTGTCTGTCCTGCCCCCTCACCTGCTGTGATGACCTCCATGGGCACAGCGTGGCACAGCTCCAGGAGATCCGGATTCTCCTGCATCAGCTTCACCTTCTTGCTCAGTGTCAGGGAAGGATCCTGCAGGGATGGAGAAGGGAGAGAAGTCACCTGCCAGCTACCTCTGCCTCCTCAGGGTCTTTTCTCCCACCTTCTTCCCCATCTCTTGCTCTCAGAGGATGAGCTGCCATACTCTCCACACGTGACAGCCCTGAGCTCACCACACAGCAGACTTCCAACTTAGCTACAAAGACATGAAAGAGAGCTAACACACACAAGCACCAGCAGCAGGTCATGTTGCTTGTTCTCAGGCTTCTTTAAAATAGCCACTTCCTCTCTCCTGAGGCCACAAGATCAGCCTTGGGCTTTACTGCAGCCTCCCCCTTGGAGACTTTAAGCTTGCAAAGTGTTTGTTTCCCTCACCTCTTTCTTTTCACCCACCCCAAAAACATTCGTAGACTTCCTTAGGGCAGAAGACTGGCAGAGCTCATCATGCAGAGCCATGGGCAACCAAAGCCCTGCTTATGGCATCTGTCTGGAAACCTGCTGCCTTCTGAGCCTGTGAAAGCACCTGGTATTCCCCACCTTCTTCCTCCTCTCCTGCTCCTGATCCTTCAGGGCCTCCAGCACAGTCCGAGCTTTTTCAAAGGGAGGGATCTTCAACCTGAGAGAGTTATACATATGCCTGAACCCTCGGTTCTGGCACTTCCAGTGTCTACCAGGTAAGGAGGCACAGCTGGCTTAGCCAAGGAGCTGTCAAGCTCCAGCAAATTCTTAGAGACTAAACCTCCACGGTGAGTCAGTGGGTGCTCAACCCACCTTACCTGTACAGGATCTCAGCACGCAGGTAATTCCCAATTCCATTGAAATACTTCTGATTTAAGAGGACCTCACAGATGGGCTTGTCAAAAGCCCTGTCATCCAGGTTCTTCAGCACATTCTCCCTGCAAGAGAGCACAGGGCACCAAGAAGAATCACCTGGGCATGTCTGTGCAGGAAAAGCAGCCAAAACCAAGCAGGGGGCATTCATCAAGACGCTCACCTGAAGGCCTGGTACTCGGAGACGACGCAGGGCCCGCGTTCGGGCTGCCAGGCGTCCCCCAGGCGCCAGGACCCGAAGCGCCGGGGGTCCACGAAGCAGAGGGCGCGCGGCAGGCTCTCGCGGGTGAGGAAGCGAAGGTGGGCATGGCGCGGCAGCTCGGCGGCGGGGCACAGCCGGAACGACCCCGACATGCCGAAGCGGAACACGAGGTCCTGCGGGGGGGGAGCGGCAGCGGAGTCCAGCGCGCTCAGCGTCAGCCGCAGCTCCTTGCCCCGGGCAATGGCCGAGATGCGGTAGGCCTCGCTGCGGAAGGGCACCTCGGGGCCGCGGCCCACTGCCGAGCGCTCCACGCCGCCCGAGAACACCAGCCCTCCGCACGCCCCGTTGATGAAGCGCCCGGCCAGGTGCAGCTCCGGGCACTCGGGCATGGCCGCGACTGCACTACACAGCCCGGACCCGCCGCCGCCGCCGCCGCCTGTAGGCACGGCCCGCCCCCATTGGCTGCGCGGCGGGCGGTGCGCACTCCCATTGGCTGCGCGGCGGGCGGTGTGCACTCCCATTGGCTGCGCGGCGGGCGGTCCGCACTCCCATTGGCTGCGCGGTGATGCCGGAGGATGTTGTTGTGCTGCCGAGGCGGCCCCGCCGCGGGGAGACATTGCACAACGCGGGGACACAGCAGCACGCAGTTCAGCTTTGTCACCAGGACTTTATTGGAGCTGCCCCAAAGACCCTGGGAAACCAGGAGGGCAGGGAAATGTGCTTCTCCCCAGCCAGGAGCACCAGTCTGGCCCCCCAACTCAGAGTCGCAACTCAGGGACAGTGCCTCCCACTACGGCCCTTTTCTGGGTCCTCAGAGAAGGGTGTTCATCAGGGTCTGGGCCTGCTTCAGCTCTGCAAAGAGAGGACAGAGATGTGGGGGAGCTGCTACTTACAGCCTCCCTCCTAGCATCACCTTCCCAGCATGCCTCCCACAGCATCTTCCCCTGCAGAATCCCCCATGGAGGTGCCTGCTGCCACTCCTCCTGGAGCCTCACCTGCCAGCAGCACCCGAAACTTGTTGGCCGAGAGTGTCACAGGGACAGCCGTCATCTTCTCACACTCTCTGTCCCGCACGTTGAAGGTAAGGTGCACCAGGGGCTCATTGACCTCCTGCAGCTCGCTGGAGCTGAGGGTGTAATCCACCCGCCAGCACACTGAGCCCAGCTGGCTCACTAGGGTGGGTAGTGGAACGGTGTCAGCACCCCAGTTCACTCTGGCAGGGTGAGTGACAGTGATCCCCAAACCCCTGTTAAGACCCAACACCCCACTCACATCGCAGGCTGCAGGCCCTGAGCCTGTCCTGGAGGGAGCTCTGCTTCTCCTCATAGGAACGGCACAACCCGCTGGCATGCTCTGCTCATGGAGGGAGACAAGAGAAGAATCCCTCTGCTCACAGCAGACCTGCAGCTGCCAAACCCCACCAAAGCACCCGAGGAGCCCTCAGGAACTGATGGCACAGAAGGGAGGTGATGGAGGACAGCACAGCAGCCAGTCTGCTTTCCATCTGGGTTTGAACAAGGCAAAGCTGGGAACTGTCAGGCACATCCCACCAGGTCTGGCCCATGGTGCCACCCCAAGGGTTTCCCCTACCTTTGGGCAGCCCCAGCTGCTGCAGCTCACTTGACAGAGACTCACTGTCTACATTGTGTTTGGCTGCACTGGAGAGGATGAAGCCGAGGACTGCGATGGTCGCCTTCACATCCCCTGACTCTGCAGACGAGATGGAGGGTGAGCTCTGTCACCTTGGGAAGGCATCCCCAGATGGATCACTGCCCATCCCCAGAGCATGGCTCCATCGGGGGATCCTGGTAAGGACAGCAGTGCTCACCTAACTTTGCATCTGAGGTCAGCTTCAGGATCTTGTCATACTGTGGGAGAGCAGAGCGTCATGGTAACACATTTGCAAGCTAACACACTTGCTACCAGTGTTAACACTAATAATTCTTACCTTAATATTAATACTAGTAACAATTACTATGCATATTATTACTACTAGTAGTGCCTGGTAGCGTTCTTAACGCTGAGGCTTGCATGAACGACACGAGATTAATTAATATTGCCGATTATGCCATTGTAGGATTGAAACACTTGGTCTCCACTGCAGTAGCCCCACACTTACTTCGATGGCCTCCCCCAGCAGGTCCCGCAACACTTGGGCGCAGATCAGCTTCAGCTTCACCGAGGACTGGGGGGGGAGAAGAAGGGTGAGCAGAAGGCCTGGAGCACGCGGGCGCGGGCAGGGGGACGCGGGGGGGCGCGGGCACTTAACTATTTTGGCCAGGGTGCTGATCTCGGCCAGCACCCAGTCGGGGCAGTCCAAGTCCCCGCAGAAGCGGAACCGCTGCAGGGGAAGAGGCGGTCAGAGCCCGCCGCGGGCTCTGCACCCCCTCCCCACTCCCCGCCGCCGACCCCCTCCCCACCATGTCGCCGCCGCTCCCCGGTCTACGGCGCGACCGCAGAGTCCGCCTTTGCGACCCGGAAGCACTCCCCGGCGGGCTGGCGCTCCGCCCCTCCCCGCCCCCTGCCCCGAGAGCCGATGAGGCGCTCCGGAGGGGCTCTGCGGGGGCTTTTGGCCAGGACACGGGCCCGGGAGAGGTCGGGAAAGAGACGGGGGTCTCGGGAGCTGGACCCAGGGCGACCCCGGACCCTTCAAGCACCCCTCACCCCCCAGCTGAGCGCCTCCCACTCCCTAGGGCCGCAGCCTCACAGGCTCCGAGCCCCACCAATCCCGGCCCGCCTTTCTCTGCCCTGTCCAATCAGAGCCATCCTTTCAATCGGGCGCGCCAAACCTAGCCCGGCCCCGCCCCCCTGTTCGCCTGAGGCGTCCCGCCGCTGCTGCTGCTTCGGGAGCCCGCGCAACAGCGGCCCCGCTGCTGCAGCCCGGGCAAGTGCTGTTGGAGCCCGGGAAAGGTGGGCAGGAGCTCCCTGTTCTCCCAGAGAAACGGGAGGGGACAGCGGGGAGGGGTGGCATCCTGATGCAGGGAAGTTAGAAGTTACAGGGTAACTTGTTAGAAACTGCTTGCTAGACAGTGTATATTGCTTACTTAACATTGATTGTGTTTGTCAAAGCAGAATGAGAAGTAAAAGATTATTGACAAAAGCAGGGACTGTGACCCAGCTTGTATCCGTGGAACCCCTACGCTGGCTGAAACCAGAGTTGTTATTTGGACATGGGCCAGGGACCCAGAGAGCATGTGCAAGACAGAAAGGTGAACAGCTCAAGACAAGAGGAGGAGTATATACTTCCTCCCAAGACCCCCGGAGCCCACTACCAAATAACACTGCGCAGGCGTGACCACATGGAAATAACTTTTAAACTCATTATAATACGAAGCGGGGATAGGTCATGCATATGTATAGGCGAATTGCGAAACTCGGTGAATGTGTAACATGTAACCTGATATATACCAAGCGCTACCCCTGCTGAGGTGTGAGCCGCGGAAGGATCCTTCCCGTTCACCCAGCGCTGCAATAAACATACCTACTTCACAACTTAAAATTATATAAGTTGCGGAGTCTTGCTCAGGTCATTTTTGGATCAATCCAACCCTCGCGCGGCGGCGGCGGCGGCAGCCGGGCCTGAGAGGACCGCAGGGGAGACCGCGGATTCGAGCGTGGCTATGATTGGCGGGGCCGGAGCTGCCTCGAGCTGTGATTGGCTGGGCTTGCCCGGCCGTGGGGCATAAATGGAGAGCGCTGGGAGAGCGCGCGTGTCAGTTCGGCGGCGGCGCATATGGGAGTGGCAGCTGGCGGTGGCAGTCCGCGATCCGAGGAGCACCGCTGCGCCGAGATGGACCGTCCACGCCTGCCGCTCCGGGGAGCGCCGGTGAGCACAGACGCCACTTCGGCGTCAGCCTGGGCTGGAGCCTGAGACCGGCGCTGTCCTGGGGCAGCAGTGCCTGCTGTGCCTTGTTCTGCCTATTGCGCCTTGAGGGGCTCGGGCACCCGGCGGTGCCGGAGGCTGCAGCGGCGCGTGGGAAACCGGCTGCTGCTATCGAGGCCCGGGAGAAACCATTCCATAGTTTTCAGATTCCAAGTAATGTTGAAAATATGAGGAATAAAATTGCTTTTTCGGTTTTTGTTAGTTTATTCTACTCATTTCCCATAAAGATTTTCGAAATTCTTACATTGCTTTGTTATTTTACTTATTTTAGTTTTAGGTATTTTGTTTTGTGTTTTTAAATTCGATATTTCATGTTAATTCGGTAAGGGTTGCGGGGCTGGGACTGAAAGACTGGTACGATTGCATCTCAAGCCATGGTACTTCTGGGTTATTGTCTGGGTCTGTGATAGGCTCTGTAGGGCTGAGTGTGAAGTTGCTGTGGGGCTGTGATGTTGACTGTGGGGTTGAGACTGTGACTGCAAATGGCATACAAACTAGGGATCATTAAATAGGACGGTGGGATTGGAGCAGAATTCATGGTGGGGGTGACATACTGACTCTGGGGCTGGGGTAGAGACTGTCGGGCTGGACCTAAAATCCCTGTAGGGCTGGCATATTGACAGTGGATGTGGGCTAGTGACTGTAGGATTGGAGCTGAAATCAATGGGGCAGGGCTGGGACAGTAACTGTGGGGCTGGAGCTGAATTGATGCCGCGCTGGAGCCAAGAGGAAGATTGGACCTGGAGCAGCTTGACCTGGCGGTGCTGAAGAAATGTGGAGCTGGAGCTGGAAGAGCAAAGGTGGCAGTGCAATAAAGCCTGTGGGTGTGGAGCTGAAATCACTGGGTCTGGGACAGAAACTGTAGGGCAGAAGCTGAAATCAGTGGGTCTGGGCTAGAGACTGTAGGGCTGGAGCTGAAATCACTGGGGCTGGGAAAGGGGCTGTAAGGCTGTTATACTGATTTTGGGGCTGGGATTCCAACAGAAAATGGTATAGAAAGTGAAGGGCTGGGAAAGGCATTGTACTATTGCGTCTCCAACCATGGTACTTCTGGGTTATTGACTGGGTCTGTGATAGGCACTGTAGGACTGAGTGTAAAATTGCTGTGTGGCTGCGATCTTGACTGTGGGGCTGGGACTGTGACTGCAAACGGAGGAGAAACTATCGATCATTGAAGAGGATGGTAGGATTGGAGCAGAATAAATAGTGATGGTGTCATAGTGAATCTGGGTCTGGAGCTAAAATCCCTGCAGGGTGGGGATAATTAGAGTGGATCTGGGCTAGCGACTGTAGGATTGGAGCTGAAATCACCGTAGGGCTGGGACAGTGACTGTGGGGCAGGTTTAGAGACTGTGGGGCGGGAGCTGAATTGATGCCGACCTGGAGCCGAGATGAAGATGGAACCTGGAGCAGTTTGACCTGGTGGTGCTGAAGAAATGCGGAGCTGGAGGTGGAAGAGCAGAGGTGGCAGTGCAATAAAGCTTGTGGGTGTGGAGCTGAAATCACTGGGTCTGGGCTAGAGACTGTAGGGCTGGAGCTGAAATCAGTGGGTCTGGGATAGAGACTGTAGGGCTGCAGCTGAAATCACTGGGGCAGGGAAAGGGGCTGTAAGGCTGTGATATTGATTGTGGGGCTGGGATACCTACAGAAAATGGCATACAACTTGTGGGGCTGAAAAGGGCATTGTAAGGTTGTGTCTGAAGCAGGATAGTTCTGGGCTATTCACTGGGTCTCTGATAGACACTGTAGCGCTGAGTGTGAAATCACTCTGGGGCTGTGATCTTGACTGTGGGGCTGGGACTGTGACTGTAAAGAGGATAGAAATTGTTGAGCTGGAAAAGGCAGTGTGGTATTGGAGTGGAAATAATGGTGGGGGTGTCATACTGACTGTGGGGTTAGAGCAGAGACTGTGGGGCTGGACCTAAAATCCCTGGAGGGCTGGTATATTGACAGTGGCTCTGGGCTAGCGACTGTAGGATTGGAGCAGAAATCACTGTAGGGCTGGGACAGTGACGGTGGGCTAGATTTAAAGACTGTGGGGCTGGAGCTGAATTGATGCTGAGCTGGAGCCAAGATGAAGCTTGAACCTGGAGCAGCTTGACCTGGCGGTGCTGAAGAAATGCAGAGCTGGAGCTGGAAGAGCAGAAGTGGCAGTGCAATAAAGCTTGTGGATTTGGAGCTGAAATCACTGGGGCTGGGATAGCAGCTGAGTTTTGGATAGGGAATACAGGTTCACTTAACCATTTTAGGGCTGGAGCTGATACAATTTCAAGCCTGGTTTATTCATTGTGCGGCTGAGATGGTGCTTGTGGGCCTATGATAATGACTGCAGGACTGGAGCTGAAATTTCAGTAGGGGTGTGATGGCAACAGGGCGTTTGACAGGGGCCGAGGTGTTTGAGATTGTAGGGATGGAGCTAAAATCAGGATAGGACTTGGATACTGACTCAAAATTGGATAGAGACTGTAAGGCTGAGATAGGGACTGTAGCATTGGAGCTGTATCTCTTTGGGAGGTGACTGTATGGCTGGAGCTGAAATCAGAGTAGGGCCGGGATAGTGGGTACAGAGCTGAGTTAGAGACTGTAGGTCAGGACCAGAATTCACTGTAGGGACTAAATGGCAACTCTATGGCTGGAAGAGGGACTGTATATATGGAATAGCAAGTGTAGGGCTGGAGCTGAGTTGTTGCAGAGCCCTATATCCCAGTCTCTGTTATTTCAGCTCCAGACAAAGAAGCTTTATTTCACTGCAAGCTTTTCAGGCTCAGCCTCAGATCCACATTTCTCCACCACCTACATGTGAAGAAACTCAAAATTCAAATTACAGGATCTTCATTGGACCCCAGCTCTTCAACAACACATCCACTATACAAGATCTTCAGTCCCTAACTGAGCCCAAGGGTGATTTCAGTTCTAATGCTACAATCCTTATATACACCCTACAATTCTATCTTACTTTAATCATTAGCACAACTATACAGTGATTTCAGTTCTACTCTGACAGTCCCGAAGTGTTCCCCACAACTGAAAGCCCAGCCCTAATTTATCCCCATCCAACACTGATTTCAGCTCCAGGCCTACAGTCCCTTGGTCAGTTCTACAGTATCTACCACATTTCTAATCTCTATCTCAGCTCCAATGATTTCAGCTCCAACCCTGCAGTCTCTATCCCAGACCCAGTCATTTCAGCTCCACACCCACAAGCTTTATTGCACTGCCAGCTCTGCTCTTCCACCTCCAGCTCCGCATTTCTTCAGCACCGCCAGGTCAAGCTGCTCCAGGTCCAATCTTCATCTCGGCTCCAGGTCCGCATCAATTCAGCTCCAGCCCCACAGTCTCTAAACCTGCCCCATAGTCACTGTCCCAGCCCTACAGTGATTTCAGCTCCAATCCTACAGTTGCTAGGCCAGAGCCACTGTCATTATGCCAGCCCTACAGGGATTTTAGCTCCAGCACCACAGTCTATGCTCCAGTCCCAGAGTAAGTATGACACACCCACCATGAATTATGCTCCAATCCCACCGTTCTTTCTAATGGTCCCTAGTTTCTACCCTATTTGCATTTACAATCCCAGCCCCAGAATCAAGATCACAGCCCCAAAGCAATTGGAATCACAGCCCTACAATGCTTATCACACACCCAGTCAATAACCCAGAAGCACCATGGTTTGAGATGCAATTGTACAGTGCCTTTCACAGCTCTTCACTTTCTAGGCCATTTTCTGTTGGAATCCCAGCCCCACAATCAATATCACAGCTCAAGAGTGATTTCAGATCCAGCCCCACTGTCCCTTTGTCAGCTCCAGAGTATCCATGCCATTTTCAATCTCTATCCCCAACCCAGTGATTTCAGCTCCACACCCACAAGCTTCATTGTACTGCCACGTCTGCTCTTCCACCTCCAGCTCCGCATTTCTTCAGCACCGCCAGGTCAAGCTGCTCCACCTTCAAGCTTCATCTTGGCCCCAGCTCGGCAGCAATTCAGCTCCAGCCCCACCGTCTCTAAACCTAGTCCACAGTCACTGTCCCAGCCCTACAGTGATTTCTGCTCCAATCCTACAGTTGCTAGCCCACATCCACTGACATTATGCCAGTGCTACAGGGAATTTAGGTCCATCCCCACAGTCTCTGCTCTAACCCCACAGTCAGTATGACACCCCCACCATGATTTCCACTCCAATCCCACACTGCCTTTTTCAGCTCAACGATTTCTATCCTCTGTACTGTCACAGTCCCAGCCCCACAGTCAAGATCACAGACCCACAGCAATTTCACACTCAGCCCTACAGCGCCTATCACAGACCCAGTCAATAACCCAGAAGTACCATGGTTGGAGACGCAATTGTACAGTGCCTTTCCCAGCCCTTCACTTTCTATGCCATTTTCTGTTGGAATCCCAGCCGCACAATCAATATCACAGCCCTAGAGTGATTTCAGATCCAGCCCTACTGTCTCTATCCCAGACCCACTGATTTCAGCTCCAGCCCTACAGTCTCTAATCCAGCCTTACTGATTTCAGCTCCACACCCACAGGCTTTATTGCACTGCCAGCTCTGCTCTTCCACCTCCAGCTCCGCATTTCTTCAGCACCGCCATGTCAAGCTGCTCCACCTTCAAGCTTCATCTTGGCTCCAGCTCAGCATCAATTCAGCTCCAGCCCCACAGTCTCTAAACCTAGCCCCATAGTCACTGTCCCAGCCCTACAGTGATTTCAGCTCCAATCCTACAGTTGCTAGCTCAGACCCACTCTAGTTATCCCCACCCTACAGGGATTTTACCTCAGGACCCACAGTCTACCCCCGTCCCCGAATCTATATGACTACCCCACCATGATTTCCATTCCAATCCCACACTGCCTTTTTCAGCTCAACAATTTCTATTCCATTTTAAGTCACAATCCTAACCCCACAGCAACATCACAGCCCCTCAGCACCTTCACACTCAGCCCTACAGTGCCTATCACAGACGCAGTCAATAACCCAGCACTTTGCAACGCAATCCTACAGTCCCTTTCTTTACCTCCAGTTTCAGTACCATTTTCAGTCTCCATCCCCACCCCAGTGATTTCAGCTCTACACCCACAAGCTTCATTGTACTGCCACCTCTGCTCTTCCAGCTCCAGCTCAGCATTTCTCCAGCACCACCAGGTCAAGCTGCTCCAGGCTCACATGGTAGGGCCTTCAGTTTGGCTGTAGCTGTATGAGGTTTCACCTCCAGCTCTAGAACCCATATTCCAACCCCAGCCCAGCAATTTTTATTGCATTGCCAGCCCTTCAGCTTGTGTCCCACCCTACAGTTACTTCCCAGATGTATAGGCACTATACCCGTTGAACAGTGATTCCAGCTGCAGCACTGCAGTCCCCATCCCAGCCCCAGTGATTTCAGCTCCTGTCCCACAAGCTTTTATTCCACTGCCAGCTCTTCTGTTTCACTTCCGGCTCCACATCTTCCCAGCAGTGACATATATGGCTGCTTCTGGTTCTCAGGGCAGCAGCTTTGTTTTAGCTCCAGCTCTGTGTGCTTTCAGCTCAGCTCCTGAACCCCTATTCCAGACCCAGCCTAACAATCCTTACTCCGTTGTCCCTATCCCAGCCCCACAGGGGTTTCACCCCCAGCCCTACCATATTTCTGTCTCCTCGAGCTCTGCTGCCTCACGTCCAGCTCCTCAGCTTCCTACTGCTCCAGCTAAAAGCTGCTCCTGCTTCTCACTGCAGCCCGGGGCTGCTGATAAAGTCACAAATCAGTTACTGGCATCACTTCAATGTCTCCAGGGGCTGTCACACCCACCCCCATGGAATCCCAACTTTGGGGGCACATGACGCCTTAGAACCCCAACATGTACCTTCCCCCCCCCCCCACCACTAGGTATCACCCCCAGCACTTACCTAAAAGTCCCTTCACCTCCCCCAGGCAGCACCGGGGGCTGGGAATAGCCACTGGGCCCTGCTTCCCCAACCCAAAAGGTGCCCTTGGGCTGCTTCTCAGGCCCTGGAGCCCTCAGAGCCCTAGCCCCCATGCCCTCAGCTTGTCCTTGCTACCACTGGGCAGGGGCTGGCACCCGGCAGCTCCATCCCCTTCCTCCTGTGGGATTTATCCAGCTGTGGCCCCAGCATTTCCATTGCTCCACATCGGCTGGATCCTGACTCCAGCCCCAAGGCCTTTATTCCACACCCTGGGGCTTTATATTTCCTACAGCCTCAGTGACTTAGCCCCAGCCCTGTAACCTTTATTTCGTTTTCAGACATGTAATAAAAAATTTAAATTAAGTTAAAACCACTATAATGCAGCAGCACCATGTTAAAGCAGTAAAATGAACAGACCATCGTAGCAACTAAGAAAATAATTCTTGGAAATAAAAGAAAGCAAAACTTCAAAAAAAATTTTAAAAAAACAGACAAAGTTTATTGCTTGTATTTTCAACTTTACAGCCAAATCACTCGTGAAGCCCTTTTTCCCAGCTCCCGGTAGCAGAAGCCGGTTCCCCATACGCCGCTCCAGCCTCCGGCGCCACCGCTGCTCGAGCCCCGCAAAGCGCAACAGGCAGAACGAGGCACAGCCAGCACCGCTGCCCCAGGACAGCGCCGACCCCCGGCCCCGGCCCCAGCCGACGCGGGAGTCGCGTCCGTGCTCACCGGCGCTCCCCGGAGCGGCAGCCGCGGGGTTCCGTCTCGGCGAGCGGCACTCCGCGGATCACGAACCTTTATCTTCAGCTGCTACTCGCAGCTTCACCGCCGCCGAACTGAGGCTTATGCCCCCCTGCACTCGCCATTTATGCCCCACGGGAGGGCCCGGCCAGCCAATCACAGCCCGCGGCAGCTCCGGCCCCACCAATCCCAGCCCGCCGGCTCCCGCCACTCTCGACTCGTAGCCCCGCCTCCGCTCTCCCCTCAGGCGCCGCCGCCGCTCTGGGGTTAACTCCCCCGTTCCCGCCGTTGTCTCCCCACAGTTTCTCTGAGAGAACTCCCGGCCGGGATGTGAACGGGAAGCTTCCACCCGCCCTTCCCGGGCCCCGACACCACATCCCGAGCCTGCGGCAGCGGGAGCAGCGCCTCAGGCGAACAGGGGGCGGGGCTCAGTTAAGCGGGACCGCGCCTGGATTGAAAGGGCGGCTGTGATTGGGCGGTGCCGAGAAAGGCGGGCCGGGATTGGCCAGTTTCGGAGCCGCTGTCGCAGCCGCACACTCGCACTCAGAGCCCAGGGCAAGGGGCTGGAGGGAGGGGAGGTCAAAGCTGAGGCTGAAGCTTCACAGAGCTCAGCCTGAAATCAAGATCCGATTCTGATGCACGAGCAGCTCCAGCTGGCCCGAATGGGGAGATGCAGAGCTGCCAGTGTAATAAAGCTGTGAGATTGGAGCTGGAATCGTACAGAGGTGTTGATAAAGATTGCAGGGACATGATGCTGAGCTGGGCGTGAAAGCCTGACAATAGAGCTGAAATAAAAGCCCTTGACGTACCTGAAATACAGACACTGGGGCAGGAGGTGAAATAAAAATTGTGACTTTGGAGATGAGACAAAGCAGAGCTGGAGACAAAATAAAGACCCTGAGCCTGGAAGAGGGGCTACAGAGCCATAGGCAAAGCAGCACAGAGCTTCATCTGAAATAAATATTCTGAGGTGGTTAGTATGGACAGCAGGAGCTGCAAGCAGTGGTGTAGGACAGGAGCTAGGACAAAGCCTTTGGGACAGGGGTCAGGGCTGGAACAAACTCGCCAGAGCAGGATCTTGGATAAACAAACAGCGGGCTGGAACAGAAAGCAATGTGGAGCTGGAAAAGGGACTGTAGGGCTGGCACGCAGTCCTTTCTTTTTGAACTCCGTGACACTAGGGTCTAGTTATCCCAGAGCTGGAGAGGACCAAGCTCAGCTCATTGGCACCAGTTAGAGCAGCAGCACATGGCAGGGGTGGTACTGGGAGCCCAGGGCAAGGTTGCCCACCCAGGCAGGAGGGCTCAACACCACCCATGCAGCAGACACAGAGCCTTCAGAACTGGGTTGGACGGTCTATAAGCAGTTTATTTAAGATACAAAATTATTCCTTTATCACATGGGTCTGCATTCTGCTGCTCAGGGAGCACCTAGCAGCTGCTGGCAGACAAGCAGGGACAGCTTCTCAGCACCTCCTTCCCCCCTACAGCCCTCTGCAAGCTCCCCCTCGCAGCTGCTGCTTCTCTCCTCAGGCAGAAGTGCTTTGCCACTCCATGTGACCATCCTCAGGGTCCTGCAGGGGAGGGGGAAGAAGTCACTGCAAACACCTCCGGCAAAAGCAGAAATGAGGGTTCCCTTCCCTCCAGCTCCCCACAGGTTTCTCCAACCCCAGAGGTCAACAGAAGGACCTGTGACCTACAGAAACAAGAAGCTCCCAGGCACAGAAACTAATTCAAAGCCACTCCATTATAATCAAATAATGCAGAGGCCACTCACCTCTGTCCAGAACCCCTGATTATCCATTTCCAGTGTCTGAATCCCCACTTCAGGGTCTCTTCTGTCCCAAAGGGCCCTTCCATCCTGCCAGCCCAGCCTCTTGGTCCCCAGGCACTGAGGAGGAGAACACAGCAACTGCAGTCCTGCTTGGCCCCACAGGGTCCCTCAGTCCCCCTGCCCCACAAGGGACCAGGGCTCTTTGTCCAGCCCAGCAGGCTTTGCCCTTACCACAAGTACGACAGGCGAAATGATGATGCAGAGGCCACCTATGACCATGAGGGCCACTCCATAGGCTGGGAAGCCAGGCTGTGGTGAGGGAGGTGGCTCCAGGGTGTCCTCTGGAGTAGAGCGCAGCACTTAGAGCCTGGAGCAGCCAGGGGCTCTGCCCCCACTCTACTCCAGGACAAATACAGAGGATACAATAACATCTGTTCCCCACCCTCCATGCCCTTTCCTCCCATCCTACACCAGCCTCTAGCAGGTCTCCAACCCCAATCCCTCAGGCTGTACAGAGGGAGAGGGCACAACTGTTAGTAAAATTTTAATTTCTGGTCACCTCACCCTCTCTTCACACAAGGGATCATGATCTGGTCAGTTGTGGATCCACTCTGCTCACACTGCGGGTATGGAGCCTGTGGAGCTTCTATACCCATGTCCCAGAGGGTAGCTTACCTCCCACAGAAAGAGAGTATGGATCCACATGGAAGTCAGAGTCAGCCAAAGCCTGGTTTGGCCCAACTGAGAGCACAAGTGTCTCCAAAACTTCCACACTGGTTGGAGCAGGGTGATGGAATACTATGTTCCCATGGCAAATCAAGGAGCCAGGCCTGCAGACAAGGTTGGGAAGAGCTCCAGCAGCTGCCAGTCGCACCATGATCCCACAGTGGGATGAGGGGCACACCCAGCCTCCCAGAGGGTTTTGCTCAATAGGAAGAGGTCCCTGCACTCAGGGAGCCACTGGATGGACGAGACATCCCTGGGGGTCTAGCAAGTCACCACAGATACAGTGGGTTAATGCTTGACTTCAGCTTCCTCTGAAAATCCTTCTGCAGCCAGAGCCGTGAGCTGTTGGCTGACATCTGAAGGGACACCTCCCTGCCCCTGTACACCCCTGCCCCAGCAGACCACTGTTCTCACTCACAGAAATTCTTTTATCATCGCTTTCAGGAAGGTTGGGTAATCCCTCAGGGCTCTTGCCACCTGGAAGAGAGGTTGTGGTCAGCTCCCCACCAACTTCTGCAGGTGTTTGGACACCCCAAAGCAGGCCCTCTTCCTCTCGTGGCTCTTCTCACCCCCTTGGGAGGACCCTAATCCCCTCTTCCCAACCAGCCCCATTCCTACCACATCCCCAAGGTCCCTGGAGAGATTCTCGTGCTCCACAGAGAGTGGATCCTGAAGCTTCTGGCTGAACTGTCTGTTGGTGATGAGGAAGGAGAGGGGGTACACATGCAGACGAAGCTTGGACCCTAAAAGAGCAAGAGACAAATGCTGGGTGTGCAGATTTGGCAGTAACCCTGACCACACCACACATGGGAACTGTCCTTACCCTCCACCGAGAGGGACGTCAGGTCCACAGGGAAGGCTGAGAGGGTAGTCAGGGCCTCCAGAACCTCTGTAACATCAGCATGGACAGCTGTGTCCAGGTAGAGGTCTCCAGTGATCTCCATGTTCCCATTGAGGTTCCTGAGGGAAGAGAAGAGCCCTGAGCAAGGCAGGAGGGCTGGGAGCAGGCTCCAAGCACCCTTACTGGTGTTATTCCCCCTGAGAGCCCATGGAAGGTGCTCAGTTACAGTTTGCTCCAGCTGCACATCCCCACCCAGATTTTCCCATCCTCTCCACCCTTGCTGCACAGCTAATTAGCTGCAGAGGGCACAAGAGAGTGAAGGTAATTAAATGAAGATCTTGGCAGAGGAGTAGCTGTATCCAATACCTGAGCTGGGAGATGGTGAAGTTCCTCACGTGGTAGAGGAGACTGACAGATGAAGTTATCTGGGTAAAGAGCAGAAAGCATTTCACACCTTCCCATGTTCAGCACAAGTTATCCCATCACCCAGGCAGCCTGTGCCCATTTTCCCAGCATGACCCTTCAGAAGAGCCCCCAAGGCTTGGCATACCTCACTGACCAGCTTCTCCAGAGGATCCATCCTGCTCATCCCAAACTGGAAGCCAGTGAGGGAGATGGACAACTTCTCCGGGTCCAGGTTCTCCAGGCTGAACCCTAAGGGAATTTGGAAGAGCTCTGCTCCTACCTGTTCCTCCACCTTCCTGGGAGGATCTTGCTCAGCCTTGAGCTCATTCACTGCCACACACCACAAGCAGAAGCCACCAGGGCAGTTGAGCGAGGAGGAATTCCTTTGAATGGGGGAAGGGGTTGGGAGGTACCATTTCCCAGCACCAGAGAGCTGGGTTGAGGAGGGGAAGCCAGGGAGTTGAACAGAAGCACTGGCCCACGCAGGCCCAGCTGCTCCTGATGTGTCCTCCAGCATCCTTAACATCCTTAAAATGGCTTTGCACAGCTCAGGACAAGGGATGTTAAGGAAGAGCCTGGAATCCAAACTGCGCAGGTTTTGGCTTTGATAGAGGCACAAGGCCGGCACTTGGCAGCAGCAGCTCTGCTGTGGGAGACCTTCAGGACTTACCACCAGACTGAACAGACTGGGCTTCCAGCTGCCAGCTGAAGATGCTCCTTCCCTTGCTCGCCTCTGTGACGACCGTCCGGATGAGGTGGGAACTCGTGGGAGCAGGAGCATCCCCCCGGAACAGAACCTCCCCTCGCACCACCACCGAGCCATTCCTGGGAGGGAGAGGAGACAGTGGGCAGTACACCTGCTTTGTTTTTTTTTCTCAGGTACCTTTATGCAGGTATTCAGACAGGGATCCCTCAGGATGATGATGATGCCAGGGAGGGAGCAGTCACTCACAATGACCCATCTGGAGCATTTCCCCACATAAAGCCTTCCCTCCAAGCCAAACCCACCCCTCCCCACTCACATGAACTCAAGGACATTTGCATGCAGGAAGGTCTCGTAGCTGGAGAGCATCTGGTTCAGCTGGAAGGAAGAAGCACCTGGTAACTGAGAAGCTTTTCCAAACTCCCCCATGTGAAGGGGAAGTGTACCATCAGGTGGGCAATAGACATGAGTCAACTCAGTCTGCCCAGGGGAGAGCATGCTGGTACCCCAGGGAGTGCCAGCCCTCTGGGAATGCCCATGGATGAGCTGGGATACCTAGAGCACCCACCCACATCCCTGGGAGGGAATACCCCAGCAGCAACAGTGTGCCATGGCCCTGTTGGTTGCCAGTGCTGAGGAGTGCCCAGTCTCACCTCAAACTAAGCTCCAGCAGAGCAGTGCCAGGGATTTACCCATCTCCACATGCTCAGGTGGGCAATAAACCGAGCCAGGGATGATGGCAGCACACAGAATTCTCACCTCAGCAGGGCCTGCCACCACCCTGTGCCCCAAAGTGCCAGTATCTGTCACAACAAGCTCCAGCACTCACCATCAGTCTCACACCTCCCTCCAGTTGCTGGTAGCTCTCCGAATTCCTGCTGCCCAGAGCTGGGGTGTAAGCAATGCCCAGCAGCCTGAATTGCAAGGGCAGCACATGCACAGGCTGTGTGGGAAAGGGGAGCCTGGAGGGGTGGGATGCATGCAATCTCATCCCTGGGGAGTCAAGTTTGCTCTCCATTGTCAGCTCGGGTGGGCTGGAGGCCTCTCTGGTGGCTGCAGGGAGATGCTCCGTGGCTGTGGAGGAGTGCTGGGAAGCAATGGAGCCACTGGACACCGACTGGGCATCAAGAGTCACTCCTGTGGGCACAGCCAGGGTCTGGGAGCTGAGCCAGGAGCTGGCTGCACATCCAGCTCCGGGAGAAGTCGGCAGGCAGGATGGAGATGTCACACTGGTGGTGGCAGCGGGGTGCCCAGGCTCAGAGCCATGCTCCGGAGCAGGGCTTGTGGAGCTTGGGGGAGGCACAGAGCCTGGGCTGGCAGGGGTGGGCCCTGGAGGTCCTGTTGGAGTGAGCCCCAGTGATGCTGTCCTGGGCTTGCTGTGCCTGGATTCTTCCATCGCCAACATCTGCTCAGGCTCCAGGATGACTCCAGTGGCTGTGGAGCTCCTCCCAGTCACGGCAGGTCCTGCAGGGCTAGGAGCCCTGGTCTGCACTGGGGAGGCTTCAGTGGACATCGGCTGTGCAGGGGTGGATGGCAGGTCACTCTGCTTCCCCAAGGTGACAGCAGGACCCCCTGACTCCGCCATGGGAAGGAAGGAAGCCAGCACTTGCTGATTGTGGACACCAGGAGCCATTGCAGTGGTAGGAAGAGAAGCCAGGACTGCATCCAGGAGTCCAGACCCATTTCCTGGAGCCTGGGCCAAGGCAGCATCCACCAACAGAGCAGCTCTCCCAGGCAGGACGGTGCCAGCAGGGCCCCAGAGCCCCTCAGGTGTCAGGGCAGGGGGCACCCACACAGTGCCAGGGTGCAGCTCGGCCGAGCTGGGTGTCCCTTGTGTTGGCAGAGCGGAGGCCACCACCTGCTCTGCTGCACTGGGGCTCCAGGAGTGAGCATCCATCAGTGTCCATGCTGGGCCATCACGTGGGACCTGAGCCCCCCGAGCAGTCCCTTGGGGTGGGACCAGTTGGGTGGGTGTCACCTGCACCGCTGCAGCCCCTGCAGAGGGGCCAGAAGCAGCCGAGGGAAGGGAGGGAGGGTGCAGCCATACCGGGGAGGTGGCAGGGACTCTGGCTGCTGGCTCACCCCGAGCTCCGAGCGTGCCCTCAGACCCCTGCTGCAGGCCCTGGGGCTCTGCTGTGCCTGCTGGCTGCCCCAGGCCACCAGCTGAAGTCACTGCTGGCATCTGTGTAGCATCACGGGAGCCTGGTCCTGCTCCATGGAGGCTTCCCAAAGCAAGGTGATGCCGGGAGCCAGGGCTGGGCTCACCCTCAGTCTGGAGGTGCCAAGTTGAGGTCATAGGCATCCTTTTGCCAAGCCACTGTGTGGGGGACAGTATCACAGCCACTGCTGTGCCCAACCTGAGCCCTTCCCCATCCCTAGATCCAGGCTGCCATTGCAGGGAGGTCCAGGATGTTGGTGTGGCTGCAGTCCGTGTCCCCAGGCTCCATCCCTCAGCACCTGTCCCTTGGGTCACATCTCCTTGGACCTCTGGGAAGCAGCCTGAGCTGAGGAGGTCCCCACACACTGTCACCAGACTGTCATCCATCCCTTGCTGCGAGGCTGATGAGCCCAGGGGACCCCAGGTGACAGCAGCCAGAGTGCCCAGGCTGTAGGGGACAGCAGTGGCACACACACACACAGCCAGCAGCAGGAAGGCTCTGCACCACAGCCTGCGGGCAGGGACAGCCCCAACAGCAGCAGGGCACAGGGCTGTGCCCACAGCTCCTTCCCTCTCACCACAAAGCATCGTTTCTGGCTGCAGGGCAGCAGTTTCTGGGGGGTTTGGTGGTCCAACCCCTCGGCTCATCTTGGGAGAGGCCATAGGGAGAGCTCAGCTGTGGAGAGGGACAGCAGGAGATTCAGAGTGGGTCCCTCCAGCTCCCCAGCACAGCCCACCCCAGTGACTGACCCATTCTCAGAGCAGCCCATCCCCAGAGCCAGGGCTCCTCATTGAAATCCCTTCCTTCTTTCCAGCAGCCTCCCTGCTCAGGAAAGCCTGTGCCAAGGCTCAGCATCTCCCAGGAAGCTCCACAGGGCTGTAACCCACCCTGGGCTCAGACACTGCCTCATTCCCTGCCCCAAACACCCATCCTGTCGCCAGTAACCTCCCCCAGGAGGGCCAGGCTCACCAACCCACCAGCAGCACTCACCTGGCAGCACCCCAGGAGAAGAGAGCATCAAAACCTTCCCAAACTCTGGCTTTTATCTGGTTTCCCAGGGGATGTGGCTCCATTCCACCTGCTCCCAATTAACACACAAACTCATTTGCACTCCCCCAGGTGCTCCTCATGAAGCCTTTGCCAGTGGAAGGAGGGGGTGTGCCTGCCCCTCCAGGCAGGATGATCCCCAAACGCTGCTGATGCTCCCCAAAACATCAGGTTTGGGAGGACTAGGTTGTGGCACTGCTGTTCACCTGCTGGGCAGCAGCAATTTGGGTTGAAAAACGTGGACTGGCTTTCGAGCTCAGCTCACAAGGGGGAGGGTGTCCCTGGGGTCACCACTGGATCAGCCCAGGGTGCATCCCTGAGCACCCCATGCTCTCCTGCCCAGTTTCTGATGCTCGGACACTTCCACCAGCACCCTCTTGCCAGGCTGCCATCCAGGGGCTTCACGGGTGCTGTGATGTGCTCCCCTAACCCATGATGGCACGCTGGGCACCAGATCCAGCCCTCTGGTGATGGGACAGTGGGGTTGGGCACAGCACTCGTGGCTTGCTGCAGGGAGAAACAGGCAAGAGAAACAGGCAAGGGATTTGGGGACCCTCCAACCCCAGGAAGGTCCCGTTGTGCCCACGCTGGGAAGCAGAGACGGAAGCAGGGCATGTCTGGAAACAAACCAAACTCTTTTAACCAGGTGAGGCAACTCTTCATATTCTTACAAAAAAATTAAATAAAGGGAAGGAGCTTTCTTCCCTGGAACCTCATATATGTATAAAAATGACAACACTATTAACAAACACTGCTTTCCAAATCGCTGTGCACAGACATGGAGTGGTGTGAGGGGGAGTAAGGAGAACAGCAGCATCCCCCTTGCCCATCCCATCCACAGCCACTCCATCCCCTCGGAAAACCAGGAAGGCACCCACAGAAATCCCCCAGAAGCAAACACACCTTTTGGCTAACATAAGTACAGTTTATGTAGGGTCTTTTTTTCCCTTTCTTTTCTCCACCTCTGGTTTTTTTTTAGTTTAAAATAAATATTCCCTGTAGTGAAATTAAAAAAAAAAATTCTAATAACCCTTGTTTTGTTCCTCCATGCCCTGCAGCAGCTTGAAGAACACCTGAGTTTAGAGTTTTTAAGGCCTCTGCTGTGCACCCTGCTGCAGCCCCCCGGGGTGAGGGGATGTCCATAAGTCCTGGGATGCCCACACCCCTCTTGAGACAGAAAGGATCTCTCCTTCCAAGGTCTGGCAGCATCACTCCCCTCTCTGCCCCTTTAGGCTCCATCACGGTGATCCCTAAATGTGCATCTCCCACGTTCTCCTTTGGGACAGATCTGGGATGAAGAGTGGTTTGGTTTTCTTTTTCTTTAAATCTTTCTCGCAGCCTTTTAGTTTAAATAAAAAGACAAGTATAAATTACTGTATTTGAAGAAAAAACAACCCAAAACACATGACCTGAAGGCAGCAGCTGCTTATAAAGGTAAATCCAGAACATTTGTAAAATGTCTTCATTTAAAACAAAAAAACCTCAGTCCTGGGACTACAGAAGTCATGATTCCCTTGCCCTGATGTTGTGTCAAGTCTCTGTGGCACTTTCAAGATGAAAAACCCCGAGGAAGAGGACGTTTCTTGGGAATGGCGTGGATAAAGCAAGAGAGGGCATTGAGAGGAGAGAGGAGGAGGTGGGACATCATCCCTGCAGTCCCCTTTTCCCAGGGCTGGGGATGGCGCTGTGCCCTTTTCCATGCTCCTCCAGCTCCACTAGAACTCCAGCCATTCCCTCACAGCTCACCAGGGCAGTCACGGATGGAGGTGGGAGATGAACTAAAGGACGATGCAGCTGCTGTGAGGGGCCCGAGCCCATCCCTGCGGGCCCGGAAAACCTGTGAGCATCCCCACGTGTCCCTGGAGCAACACTGGGCTATTCTCCACCCTGAGCAGCATCCTCAGAGGGTCCCTGGCCAGGAATCAGCATCCTGGAGGGTCCTTGATGCTGGTGGGAGCTGAGCATCTCCTGCAGGGCTGCTGGTGATCTCAGCATGCACGGCTCTGGGAACGAGGGACCTTCCCATTCCCATCATCATCTGGCTGTTGCCCTTGGCACATTCCTCAGTGCCTCCTTTTCCTTGATCGCTCCGTGGCTGTCGCTTTGCCATCAGCTTTCAGTGCCTCCATGCCAGGGCTACCTGGGACAGACAGGAGTGGTTAGGGAGGGCACACCTCCACATCCCGAATATTCCCGCTCCAGCCCAGCCCAGCGAGTGGAGCCTCCCCAGCCAACTCAAGCTTCCCATCACCACATCAAATCCACACACATACACCTCTGCAAAATTACATGTAAGTCCCATAAATTCCTATAAACCCACAGGGGAGAAGAGTTACCTACTTGGAAGGCTCCTGGCCAGCCTGCGAGCTTGAACCTGGAAGAAATAAAATTGCTGGTAATGGCCTTGAGCAGCATCAAAAGGTTATCTGGACAGAGCAGTGAAGTCACCAGCTGGATGGGACAACTGTGGGTAGCAGGTCTGACACAGTGCCCTCGGATGGGCAGAGCTGCCCTGGAGGTGACTGAAACCTCCCTGACACCCCCAGGATGAGTTTTCTCCCTCCCAGCTCAAACTTCCTCGCTCCACAACCCAGAGAGGAAAAGCTGGGCAGAACCCTTGTTAGGACAGGGATGCTGAGGCACCTTTGGATGCTCCCCAAGAACAGAAGCACCTGGAAGGCAGGTGCAGCTGGAGCATCCCAGGGACCCATCCACAGGAGATGCTGGGCTACCTACCGAGCTGCTGCCGGATGGAGTTGTGCCAGTGGAGGTTGAGCAGGTCGGGGTAGATTTCGGGAAGCTGCTTGAGTGCCAGGAGCTTCAGCATGCGGGAGGTGCAGCTCTTCAGCTCCAGGTCCCTCAGGTGCTTCTCCTCCGAGAGGGTGGTGGGACGCAGCTCCACCTTGTGCTTCTGCAGCACCTGGTCCACAAAGCTCCCGGGGAGTTTCGGGAAGAGCTTCTCCTTCACCACGTGGATAGGGATGAAGATGGCTCCTGCCCGGACGACGTGGGGAAAAGGACACGAGAACATGAAGGTCTCCAGCTGGGAGAGCAGGTTGGCGAGGAGCACAGCCACGTCCTGGAAAGCCAGCCAGATCTCCTTGCCATTGGTGGGCTTCTGAGGACTGGGAGCCTTGGAGCCGTTTTTGGGCTTGCGCACGGATTTGGGCATCTCTCCCAGCTCTTCTGCCAGCTCTGCCTTCTTCAGCCACTGCTGCAGGAGCTCCGGGGAGGAGCGGGACACCGAGCCCGAAATGGTGTCACAGAGCCAGGTGTGCAGGGTGGTGAAGTACTGCCCAGAGGGGGTCCGTGCAGGGAGACCACCAACCTGCCTGACCACTGAGACCGTCTCCTCTCCTGGAGTGGACAGGGCTTTGGAAAATATGGCCTGGGGAAGGTTTGTGCCTAAGATGATGCTGAGCTGGGGGGCAGGCAGTGGGACCGAGGGGCTGCTGGATGGGGAGGAGGCTGGCTGAGTTGGTGTGGGGGTGCTGCTGGGAGGGCTGGGCTGGGGCGGGTGGGGGCTGCCATCCTGCCGAGGGGGCTCAGTGTTGGGCAGGAGGGAGGGCAGGAGCTTGTATTTTTGGAAGATGAAGGTGGCTGAGCTCTGGAAGTTGCTCCTGTCCCCAGTGTTCACCTCAGGCAGCCGGGGCTGTGCACTCTCTCCCACCCCCACCTTCCCCCCTGCAGCCTCTTTCTGCTCCTCCTTGTCCTCCTTGTCCTCCTTGTCCTCCTGGTCCAGTGTTCCCTCCGCGCAGCTGATGGGTCCCTGCATCTCCCCAGCTTCCACTGGTCTCTTCTTCAAGCTGAGGTCCAGCGCCATGTCCTCAGGGGGCAGCTCCTCACCGTCCATCCCGTCAGGGCTGCCCTCCTCAGACTCCAGCTCTTGGGGCACAGGCTTTGGCTTTTTAGGGACACTCCTGTAACAGCTTTCCTCTTGGCTCTGCACTGCACCGCTGTCCGAACTCGGGCTGGACACCACCACAACATCTCTGAGGGCAGCAGGCTCCTGGCTGCCACCTGTGTTTTGGGGTGGTGAGTCCTCCAACAGATGCTTCCTGCAGAAGAGGACAGGGTCTGAGCCCTTGGCCCTCTCCAGGTACTCCTGGTAAGGTGCCAGGCTGAAGACATTGTGGATCACCGGCATCGGTGGGGAGGATGGAAAAGCCTTGGTGTCCCTCGGGTCTTCCAGCCCCTTGGTGGGAGTCACGGATGGAGAAGAGCAGATGAGCTCCTTGGCCGAATCCCTGGCCTTGCAGGTGTTTCCTTTCCCTGGTCCCCCACAGGGGGTGTCCTGAGGGGCCGGGCTGCTGTTCCTCCTCCCTGGGTACAGAGGCTCCTGCTCCCCTTGCCTGGGTTTCTCCCAGCTCCCTTCTCTTTTGGGAAATGTCTCACAGAGCCCACCAGAGGCCCTAGAAAGCTTCTCTGAGGTGCAGACAGGTTGGAAAGCGCTGCTGTGCCTCGATGTCGCTCGCCATTGTGGACTGTCCTCCCTGTGCTGCTCACACCCCAGCTCTGTGCTGGGAAAGGCGGCGTGGAACATGGATGCATCGCCTGGGCTGACAGCAAAACCTGGGTACCCGGGGATCCTGGGCAGCTCGGCATCCCTCGGTGGCTCTGCATCCCTCAGCACCGCCCCCGGCCCGGCGGGAGGGGATGCCACCACTGCGGCACCCACTGTCCTCAGCACGTAGGGGTCCAAGGGGCTGGGAAAGTAACTCCTCGGGGCTTGGACCTTGAGGTAGGTGCCGGGAAAGCGCTCCCTGCTTCCCACGTAGCCAAAGCCTGGCAGGGCGCTGGGCTCCCCCGCAGTGGGAGCCGGGGGGTGGTAGAGGGGCCCAGCTCTGTGGGGGGACAGTGGGTAAGGGGGGGCTGGGTAGCACATCGCTGACCTCTCCCGGTTCACCGGGCTGGCGTCAGGCGGCTGGAGCTTGGGCCAGGGGTCCGGGCTGAGGCTGGGCACCTCTGGCAGCTTCTTTGGGCTCCGGGCGGTGGGACACGTCGCTTCCAGGAACGGGGCGCCGGGGGGTGGCCTGTACTTATCAAAGGTGGCGTAGTAGTGGGGTAAGGCAACGGGGGAGGCCAGCTGCTCCTTGGAAGGCAGCACCAGGCTGGAGGGCAGTGGCGGGAGGCTGCGGTCAGAGCAGGGACTCCTCTTGTGGGGCTCACTGGGGTGCAGAGGGTGGGCAGCAGGGGACAGAGCCCAGTTTGCCTCCCCTGGTCTCTGCTGCAGGTTCTCCACTCGTGTTCCCAGCGGCAGAGCCATCCTGGGAGCCAGGAAGCAGGCAGGGGCTCCATACACGGGCTTGGGGGCCAGTGGCACCGCCTTGCCCACCCTCCCTGGCTTCTTCTTCGGCAGCGGGTACCTCGGGCTGTCCAGCTTCTGCCCGGCCACCAGCTGCTCCTGGGGCAGGCTGTCCTTGCTCTTGTGGGCATCCGGGGGCTGTGGCCTGGCGCCCGGGCTCTCCGAGGGGTACAGCAGGAAGCTCAGCACTGGCCCCTCGGCCGGCGCACGCTGGCTCATGGCACCGGGGCCGTAGTGCAGGAAGGCGGGCGCGGAGCTCCAGTGGGCCGGGGGCGGCTCAGGACCCTCGGGGCTCTGCAGCGGGTAGGCAAAGTAGGAGCCCTTGTAGTTTAAATGGCTTTCAGAGCCAGGGTGGGGCGCAGGGCTGGATTTGCCTGGGGTTTTGCTGGGCAGGAAGCCGGTGGCAGGCTCCAGGTGAGGTAGCTTGTTGAAAATCACGGGGTCCGCAGACTCCGAGTACCGTTTTGAGGCCATTTACACGTTGCTGCTGGTGTCCCCACAGGAGAGGTGAGCTGGCCTTCCTGGATAAGAGAGAGAATAAGCCATGAGCACATCAAGTCCCCACAGTCAGCAGCCTGTGGTGGCACAGGGTGACAGAGTGTTACAGCCCTCCCCATAAGGTGAGGGTAACCCAGGTTCCTTTTAATAGATCCCTTGGGGCCGATTAGAGTGGAACAGTACTGAATGACCAGTGTTTATAAATATATATACACGGGGTTTATTTTAGAACAATTTGGCTGCAATGGAGAGCAGGTACGGAGCCGTTTCGGTGATTACCTATTGTAATGCAGCAATATAAAAGCATAAAAACAACACTTGAGAGAATGCCTAAGGAAAAGAAAGAGAAGGAAGCGTAAGAGGAGAAAGATCGCACCAGCCATGGATCTTGCAGTGAGACTGGGTAGTTGCAATTCCACGGTGACTGGTGGCTTTGTTGATCCACTTGGGGTGGGGAAGCCCAGGAAACACAAAGTTCCAGGAGTTAATATAATGCTCAGGCGCTGTGGGAACGCCCAGGTACCTCCCCTGAGGCAGGGAGTTCTACACCGGATGATGTAATGCTGTGGGTCACGGGACACCTCGGAGTATTTGTTTGTCTGTGACACCTTTTGAGACGTGTTAGTGTAGTTGAAAGGACAATTATGTCCCATCAGCGAGGATGAATACCTGCAGGCTACTTGCGAATGTCCCGGTAAAGGGGAGTTTTCACAGCTGAGGGACACTGGCAGGATAGAGAAGCAGTCCCACTTCGCAGGATTTGTCTCTTATCTGCCTCTTCCCTTATCTTGTTCAACCTCCCACGGGTGTGCACCCCCCCTGCACCTGGGCAGTCAGTGCGAATGGTCGATTGTTTGAGTCATTAATCACCAACATTCCAGCCTCTCACACCACCCCGTGACTCAAACATTCCATCAGCTCTCTTCTGCTGCTGCCCACTCCAAACCTTCTTCGATGGTGGTGATTTTCATATAATGGGACAGACGGCCACGTGACATTTTCTACTATTTTGCTTAGACCACTCAGTTCTCCTGTTCATATCTCCCGAAAAATTTAGCCACATCATCATAAATTTACAGCCGTATGAGGCAGGACATGGAAGGCTATTACATTTCTCTTTTTTGGCTCCAAATATGCATAAATCCTTGTACTAACTCCCAGGAAAAGTTTCATCAAGACAAAATTATATGTCCATAGGATAAAAAGCTTCTCCCACATCATCTGTTTTCCCAGTAATTAGCAAAAATCAAACTAATAATGTTTAAAAATTGTTTGACTAGTACTTGGTATTCGAATTAGCTCCTTTTGATGAAAACACAGACAAAACAACTATAAATGAATCGATAATCTCAGCATTAATTTTTAGTGCATCAGGCAGGCCTCGGATCAAGACAGGGAATCTCTGCAGATCCTCCTCCATTTCCTCCAGGGAATGTCACTGCAGGTCCAATAATTGTGTGTGCATTAATTGGAGACACACAGTCTTCTGTACACTTCCTACAGTCACGGGGGCTTTAACTGTGCAGGGATCTCCCCTTTCCATAGGATCCAACCCTCCCTGCCATCAGGGGGAATCCTGGGAGGCTGGCTGGGCATTTCTCCATCTGTCTCCTTGGAAAAGCCCTGGAAAGCTCCGGCTGCTTTGCTTCCAAAGCTTCAATGAGCGTCTGCTGGAGGCAGCAGGGAGCAAAGCTGGGTCAGCTCAGGTGAGGAGCCAGCAGACACAGACAGAGTGCCCCAAATTCCCATCCCCGGCTTCACCTTTTAATGTAATTTGAGGTTTTTGCCCCAAGGCAGCAGCTCACCCTCTCCTTAGGGTGCCTACTGATTTGGGGCCGCTGTGGGGTGGGTGCTGGCCCGCAGTGACAGGTGGTGGGTGCCAGCAGGTGGAGCTGGCAGCCTGTCCCAGCACAGTCCTGCATCCCTGAGCATCCCAGGTATTCTCCCAGTATCACCTGGCATCCGCAGCATCTCCTGAGCATCCCACTGAGACACCTGAGCATGACCTGAGCCCCAAGAGCACCACTGGACCATCAACCGGTACCCCTCCAGCATCACCTGAGCATCTTGTACATCACCCAAGCGGTCCCAGGACACACCTGAGCATCACTCAGCACCTTCCCAGCATGGCCAAACATCACCCAGTGTCTCCCAGCATGGCCCAGCAACCCCAAGCCCAAGGATGGACTCCCTGCAGTAGCATCTCCTCCACCTTTGGTTTTTTTTTTTTCCTTTTGTGGCAGAGTTAGCAGAGAAGCCAAGAAGGAAATGGAGGAAGAGCACGTGGAGATAAGATAAAAGCCACATCAACAGCAGAGGAAAGAGAGCAGATATGGGGGGAGACTTGTGGGGGGAGATAAAGGAGCCCGTGGTGGTGCTGCAGCTCTGCCCGAAGGGGACCAGAGCATGACCTGCCTCTCCCCAGCCCCAGCTCGCCCCGAAACAGCACAGTTGAGGCTGCAGCCCCCACTGAGCCTTCCCTGTGGGTTTCTCACGCAAGCTTCAACAATTTCTCCCTTTCCAGGAAGGACATTGCTTCCTTGGAATCCTCTGAAAACTCCCACGGGAAGGTCAGTGCTTCCCTTCCCACTGGTACCCTTGGAAGCAGCTCCCCCACACAATTTCCAGCAGCTTTATCCTCAGGATAAGTCCTTGGGTCATTTCCAAGATACGCAGTACCAATTAAATTTGCCAGCACTGAGATCCAGGGAAAATAGCTCCCTTCAAATTGAGAAAAGCTTGAAGAAACCCCCAAACTGGGATATTTTCCTTCCAATAGGGATCTCTCTGGAGGGTGGTGTTTAAACCCATCTCCCTGGGAGCTGCTGCGCGGGAGGGAGATGCAGGCATGGGATCCTTTCCCAGCTGTGACAATGCTTGGGGTGGACAAGCTGGGACAGAAATCCAGGATCTTGTGAGTCCTGACGTTTCCCCACTGCTCCTTCCCCTTTCCCAGAAGCCCCGGGATCTGCAACTCCCCGGCGGGGCGATATTGTGACACTGGCCCTGCTGTCACCACGGGATCGGGTGACGCCACCGGGGCACGATGCAATCACCCAGCTCCAACTCAAATTCCTGCTGGAGGGATGCAGAACAGGACGAGTCATCACAGCAGCGGCCGGAGCCAGACACATGGATTGTCTGATAGGGTTCAGCTCATTAACCTCGTTAGGGTGAGGGCACTCATGGGCTCCCTCTTTCCATGAAAGCCACGGGGGCTGTGCCCAGTCAGTGCCATCCCCACACTTGTGTCATACCAGGAAAACAGCTCTGCTTTTGCTGTCACCATCAGCTTTTTCTCTCTGGGGCCATCCCCCTTGCAGCCAGCGGGGAAGGAGAGCGGCATGTGGGAATCAGGGCTGGAAGAACCCCAACACATGCAGACATTAATTCTGAAACCCCACAACCGGGAAAAGCAGCGGGTGGAATAAACACAACCCGTTACTCCTTTTTTTTTTTTTTTTTTTTTGTGTTATTTTCGGTTTTTTCCTTCCTTCTTCTTCTCAGGGTTTTTTTCCCACAAGGGGCCGTTTGGCCGGGAGGGAGTAAAAGTAAAACCAAATGCAGAGGAACACGTGCCGCCACCAGCGAAACCTCCCTGATAAGCTCCCGTGGGCCTCAGAAAACCTTATCTGCCGCGCTTCGGGTGTCCAAAGGGCACAGAAATGCTCCCGAGGCTCCTCCGCGGGGCTCCCGGGCCTGCCAAGGCTGTTTGGAACACCTCAGAGATCTCTTTTTGCTCCGACAGCTCCGAACAATGCACCCGTGTCTGCTATCAGCGGGGCAGGCAGGCACGGCACGCAGGCTCCCCGGAATTTCCTCCCCGGGATGCGATGCCCGGAGCGGGAGCCTCTCCCCGCAGTCTCCCGCCTCCTCCATCGCCACGTGATGGCAAGAAACAGCCGCCAACTCCCGGCCAACCCGCAGGAATCGAGAAATAAAATCTCCTAAAGCCGCTGGCATCCAGCATCCCCAGCCCCCGCCAGCCGCCCCCGAGGAGCTGCGGCACGGGGGTGTTCCCGGGCTCTCCCCGAAACCAATGGACTTCTCCGCCGGGAAGGAGGCGGGTTCCCGGCGGGCTGCAATCCCGGTTTCACAATCGCGGGGACTTTGGGACCCTGCCGAGGAGGTCACCTTTCCCATCTCCGGCGGGTTTGGATGAGATCACCGGCATCGCTCTCCCCACTTCGGTCATTTGGGGGAACAAACGAGAGGCCACAGCGGTCCCAGCTCCCTCATTGCACATCTTGTCCCTGTTCGACAAAGTTTGCAGCTCCCGAGCTTCACCCAGGCGGGCAAAAGCCCAGCCGGAGCCTTCCGTGGACCAAGGCAGCTGCTTTTTAAGGCAGTATCCTTATGGAATGCATGCACCAAGCCACGGCTTGCCGGCGAATTAGGTTGAACCTCCCCTAGGAATATTCACTTTTATTTTAAAAACTTCAGGGAGCACTGAGCAGCCACCCGAAGGGCTCAGTGACTGCGTCCCCTTCTACTTGGGGGATTAAAACCCTTCCAAAACGCATCGATCGTTGCAACCCTTCCTTGCAACCCATCGATGTCACATCCAAGGTTGGCCGCGGTCACGGCTGGGACCCCCCCGGTGCTCGCCGGCCCTTGCCAGGACACAAGGTACGGATGTGGCAGGGGTGGGTAGCCGTGTCCGTCCTTCTGTCCCCTCCGCACACCCACGGCCACCGCTTTCACGTGGGCAACACTCCGGCGACCCCCAAAATAAATCTCTCGCAGGAGCTTGAGCGCATTCACGCTGCGAATCAGCCGCATGATCCAAAGTGTCCATAAATGGGTAAAATCCCGGGATCCGGAGCCTGCAACCCATTTTTCTCTGCATGGCCCAACGAGAAGCAGATGATCCCGAGGAAGGCGTGCAGGGATCTCCCCCTGCTCGAGCGTTTCACCCGCCGAGGGGCCCCCAAGGCGAGCGGGGGCTGGCTGGGGGTCCCCCCGCCCCGCTGCCCCCCGCATCCCTCGCTCCATCGCGGCTCCTGCGGGACGCGCATCCCTCCGGGCCCGCACTCACCTGCGGCAGCGGCGCGGTGCCTCCCCCGGCGCATCGCTACGGGCTCGGCTGGGGGCTCGGCGCGGACGGGGGGAGCGGGGGGCCGCTGCCCCTCCTCGGCCGGCAGCCCGCGTTGTGCGGAGGAAGTGGGAGGAGGAGAAGGCGGAGGAGGAGAGCTGGGTGTGCGTGTGGGCCGGCCTGAGGAGGGGAGGGGACGGGACGGGACGGGACGAGACGGGACGGGAGAGGACGGGCGAGGACAGCCCAGCCACATGTGCGCTGAGTCGGCAGGGTCTCTGCCCGGGCGCTTGGAGCGGGGACGTCTCGGGACAGGGACATCCCCCACGTTACGGGGGACACCGCAGCGGGGAGCCCGTGTAGGGAAGAGTTCCGCTGCAGCGAGCCCCCCGTTATAGAGGAGGGGCCGCATGGGGAGCCCACGCTGGGGGGGGAGCCGCATTAAGGGGAGCCCCCATTGTATGGAGCCCCCCCATTAAAGGGATCACCATTGTATGGAGTCCCCAATAAAGGGACCACCATTGTATGAAGCCCCCATTAAAGGGACCACCATTGTATGGAGCCCCCCCATTAAAGGGATCACCATTGTATGAAGCCCCCAGTAAAGGGATCACCATTGTATGAAGCCCCCATTAAAGGGACCACCATTGTATGGAGCCCCCATTAAAGGGACAACCATTTCAGGCAGTTTCTATTACGAAGAATCCTCCCATTAAGGGAAGACTCCATTATGGAGGACGGACAAGCAATCCCCATTAGGGAGGGACCTCCATTAAGGATCCCTCCATTTACAGGAACCCCATTAGAGAGGACCCCCATTAAGGACCCCCCACTTACAGGCAGTCCCCGTAAGAGAGGACCCCCATCGAGGGGACCCCCCCCAGTGCAGGCGTTGTCACAGGCCGAAGTCACAGGCCATGGAACGTGATGTGACTGTGGAACGTGCAGGGCTCAGTAAGAACTTCAGGGCCTGCGTGGCCGCCGCAGTAAGAAATTGTTCCAAACCACGTGCACAGCTCCCCCAGACAGGGAACAAGCTCATGTGTAACATTTCTGATGAACTGCACACCCGTTAACAAAGACGTGTATCATCCTGAGCCAGGAGTGCACCTCGGGCGGGGTTAGCCGCCCTGTATCCGGGCAGATAATAATGTCTGCTTCTCAACACTACACTGCTGTTAAAGGGGTTTTATTCCCGAATGTCGGTGACACAGACAGTCCCCACCGAGAGGATTCCCCATTGCAGCCCCTGCGTTGTGGGGATCCCCCGTGAAAGAGGAGCCCCCGTTCCAGGAGACTCCCCCTTAGAGAGGACTCTCAGCACAGTCCCCCAGGCTGAGCCCCCAGAGGTGCGGGTCTGGCCGGACACAAAATCCATCTGTCCACAAAATTTCGCTTTCCCATCTCGCATGCAGGAATAGAGGGAAGCTGAGGCATCCTCTAACAGTCTCTGAGGGGCTGAGGATGGCTTCTGAGCCCCCTCAGAGTCACTCCCCGCCCCAAAGCAAAGCCCCTCCTCCTGGATTTAACCCCTGGATTTAACCCCCACCAGCCCCAAGCAGTAACACGTAGCGTTTATCTAAGGAGACGCATCTGGAAAAGTCCATGCAAACATTCCCAGACTAATCATTAACCTTCATAAAAGGCACGTAAATATGATTAACCCAGTGACACAGATCCCGGGAAATTAAGTGCGTTGCCCACGGCCGTGGAGTGAAGCAGTGGCAGAGGCTCAGCTCCCTCAGGCAGTGAGAAATAGAGATTTCTAAGTGAAAAATACGTAATTCCACTTTTTTATTACTTTATTAAACAAAGACTGAGAACACAGGGTTTGAATTCTCCTCTCCCTGGCCTCACAAGCATTATTTTCCACTTCCAGCTTTAATTTATAGCACTTTTGTGGCAACAGCGAAGAAAATAAGGATCTGGGAGGAGCTGGTGCTGAATTCCCAGTCCCTTGGCTCTTAAGTTTACACACCACTGCTTTGTCTGGAGTTCATCAATCAGGTGCTGCCATTAATATTTTCTTTGGTCAAATGGCACTGCAATTAGGGAATAGTTATTACATTTAATTACAAGATGTTATGTATTAGCATGCAGCATAGAATAGTTATTATGTATTAAAACGAGCAAATGGGTGGATAATACAGCTTGTTATTTGGAGTTATGGGCATTAAAACTATCAGTGTTCATTTTCACCTCGCTGAACAGAAAGAATCACAATTCCCTCTACGTGGCAGATAATCCCTTTAAGCCTGAGTTGGCTCATACATTTACATAACTTGACTTAAGAAATACCTTTCCTCATCCTGGTTTGGCCACATCCCTGCTGCCAAGCATCCAGCTGGACTCTGAAAACTGAATTTCAACAACATTTTCTCACTCTTACATTTCTCTGGCACACAGAGGGGAGTTTCTACCTGTTGTCTCAGCAAATCCCTGCTCTGTTTGGTTATTTTTCCTATGAATTTCCAGCTCTCTACTTCCTGTGTGATTTGTCTCTGTGTCACAGACTCAAATCATCTCAGGAGCTCCTTGCTGAGGCATCAAACCTGCTGGCACCATCAGCACACAAGACACCAACCTCAATAAACCCCCCATTATTTAATTTTTATTGTTTTAATTTTTATATTGATTTTGAAAGACATAAGCCCTTGGGAATGTGGCTTTTGGGGAAAGGTGGGTGGTGATTTCCACTCAGGGCATGGCCATTCCCACCCTCTTGGCCCCTCCAGCCATCAGCATCCACTGTTTAGTACCCAATGATGGGGGGCAGCCCCAGCATCCCCACGGGTTTGCTGTGGGCCCAGGGAGGTGAGGATTTGACTGATTTAGTCAAATTCTGGCCCTGTGGTTTTCAATTTTCTTTTCGAGGCTTCTCAGCCTCAGCATCTATCTTCGATCTGTGGTTTGCTGGGCTGTGGCTCCCTCTAAGTGCTCAGGAAACCTGCTGGCTTCAGGTTGCCACTGCCTCCAGGGTCCCCAAAATCCATGTCTGAGCTGGGACACCCAGGCTGGGGTTCACCCTGGCAGGCACAGGGATGTGGGTGCTCCAGGTGGGACCGTGGGCAACAGGTTCCCTCTCCAGGCAGCACTTGGAGCTCATTGCTGCTCCCCAGCCACACCACTCCTCCCATAGCCCAAAAAGGGTCAGTTCTTGTCCCAGCTTTCGCTTCCCAGTTTGTCCTGGTGCTAACTAAGCCCCTCAGGAGGATTTAGCTGCCTCTAGGAAGGAAGAACCCAGAATGATGCTGGCCAGGGGTTCAAGTGATGGAGAAGGGTGCGTGGTCCCCAGCTCACAGACCTGTCCGTCACCTCTTCCTGTCCAGGAACATCTGCCTGCATTCCTTTCCCTCTTTTTTCCCTTTTCTCTTTGATTTACTTCCCCATAAAGTCATGCTCTTGGTTCTGGAGAGATCAGCTACTCAGCTGATCCCCCAGTGATCAGAGATAGGGACAGGTAGGATTTAAAGGTCCCCCACTGCCACAAACTGCCACAGCTTCCCAGGCTTTAAACACAGCACCCTCCCAAAAAGACCTTGGGCTTGCTCCTACGGACCAGAAAATCCCTCTCCACTCCTCAAGCCATCTGCCAATCAGGGTTTCCTCATCCCACTCATTTCTTCTGGAGCCAAGAAGGAGTGGAAGCCTTGGAAGCTGCCAGCTCCTTCCAAGCCTCCAGTGAGTGCAGGCAGTGAGGGGAGGAGTCCCAAACATCCTCTGAAATACCCACCCCCACATCTCTCCCTGCCCTGGAAGTCAGATCCAATGCTCTGAGGTTTTTGGGGTGGGTCTTTACAGCTTCTCCCATCCCTCCTTGCTCTGGATCTCCTTCCATCCAGGGTAAGGTCACCTTTTAGGCTGAACTAGGAGAAAATTAGGTCTGGAATGGTTTTTAAAGTCCCTTAAAACCCAAACCATTCTATGATTCTAAAAAATTATGGCACAGGCAGGTCTGGTTGCTCATCCAACCTTTTTCCAGCTTTATCTCCTGCAAAACTTTGTTTTAGATCCCGTCAGGGCCGATAGTTATTAGTAAATAAATAAAAATCCCAACCTGCAGAGCTTGCTGCCCCAGGAAAGCAATAAAGCCAAGGCCCAGTAACCCAGAGATGCAGGTATCTCATTATCTCCAGATAATTATCCATAGGTAATGAGATACCTGAGCCCCAGCAAGAGCAGAGTGGGAATAAATTCCCAAGGGACACGGAACATCATCACCTTCCCACCCGGAATCATGGAATCGAGCAGACCCCACCAGCCAAGAGGGCTTTTCTCTGCTAAACCATTCCCCCAGCAAGTTGCTCTCCAAGGAACACTGAAAACAAAACGAATTCTGTTCTCCCAGGAAGAGGAATCCAAAAATAACCCTGTGGATGAATGAGCAGCACAAAGCCAACTGCTGAGGCTTGGGTCGAGTTTGGGAGCTGAAAGCTTTCCAGCTCCACGTTCCCACTTGAATTATTGCTCCGACATTCACACGCCGTTCCTGCACTTAATAATAAAAAAGCCGTGGTGTTTCTTTTTGCTTTTGTTTCCCAGCACGGGAGGTGAAATCCTGCAAAACCCCGGAGGAGGATGCAGGGAGGGAGAAGCCCCTTGGAGCGGCCCACAGGCTGATGGAAGCCATCCAAAGCTGAGGAAAACCACTCGGGCATCAGGACATGGGCTTGGAGTCCATGGCTCCAGCGCTGAATTCCACAGCCAGACTTGCTTAGCTTGGCACGTTTGGATGCTCCCTCTGTGGGAAGGCCTGGGCTGGTGGCAGCCCTGGGGATGCTTCTGACACTCTCCCTGCTCTTTCAGTGGGCAGGATGCAGGCACTGGGGTGGCACCCCCGCTCTCCCCAAACCCAGGGATACCCATGGAATATCCAGGGCAGTCCCACGGCACAGCTCCTCCCCAGCGCCAAGAGTGGAGGAGTATCCTGGGGCATGAGAAAAGGCTTTTTACAGGAATCTCACAGCCAGGAGCAGAGATCCCTGGACTGGGATTTCCCTGTGAGCTTCCCCTCTCTGCCGCCTCCACATCCTGCCCTTCCACTGGGGAGCAGCCTCCTGCCCAGCTTTGTTCCTTGGGCACTTCTGGGGACACCCCAGCATTCCTGGTTCGGAGGAAGAGGGCAGGCAGGGCAGGGAAAGCACCTTGCTCAGAGCTGTGTGGTGAGGAATAGACCTGTGGTCTTGGAAAAGCCTTGGATGTGGTGACGGCCGAGCCAGGGAAGCTGGCGAGCTGTCCTCTGCTCTGACCAGCAGCATGTGCACAGCTCCCAGGATCACCAGGATGAGCAGGGACAGGAGCCAGCCCCATGCCCAAACAAGTCCCTCTGTGGGGACACCAGCAGTGTCTGTGTTCGGGAAGGTGGCCTCACTACCGTGGCTGGGACTGGGGTGCCACCCCCCTGCCCCCACATCACCAGTGAAGGTGCTGTCCTTCCAGAGGCTCTGGAACTGTGGCTCTTGGGGATCTGCATCCTAATAAGCACCACGATGTAACTCTGAGTGAGCCTTGCAAGGAATCAGCCTGAGAAAGCTGCAATTTCTTACCTCTTTTTTTTCCCCTCCCTTTTTTCCCCACTCTGGTTGCCGTAGCAAATGAGGCATGGCCTCTCAGTGATTCCTGCAAAGAGAGACTTTTATTGCAACTATGCAAGGCTTTTTATACTGTGCTTAAAATATTATTCTTTTTATACTGTGCTAAAAACATTCTTGTTAGCATTCTTGTTAACTAAACAAAATCCCGAAATACACACTGGCCCCCTGCCACATCCCTTATCACCTCCTGTGTTGCTCTTCACGTGCTCCCTCGACCAATTTGCACTTTGAGCAGGCGTTGTTCACACGAAGCTTTCTTGTCTACGTGTTGGCTTTACATTTCCCAAAGTGCTTTTCATGAACCATCAGCGAGCAAAAGTGAGCAAAGTCCCTTTACTTACTCCGTAAGAGTTTTCTTGTCTCCCACAGGTTCCATCCAGTTTGAACCTCGGTAACACATGGACCTTCTTCCCCTTCTCCTCCCATCCATGGCCTCACTCCCAAAGGGAATCCATGTATCTATGCCAGCACAGATGCCTGTACCTAAAGCTCAGGAGTGATTGATTAATTAGTTTATTTCTATATGTTTCGCAGTGTGGAATGGCTGCAAGACTCTGTAACACCTCTGGACTCTGTTCTCCACCAGTTATCTCTGATGTCTGTGTGTTCGGTGTTCCTTCAAGCTGTCCTCCCATGAGCTGCCTCCCACCCATCCGGCCTCACAAGCCTCCCACAGATGCACTGAGATGCTCCAGAAGTCTTTAAACCCATTTTTGTTCCCTCCTGGCTGGGGTGAGAAGCAGGTTAACCTCTCCAGGGTGTTTGCATGGCATTGCTGCGGTATCTCCTGCATTCCTTTACTCTGTGTGGGAGGACGGGCACGGAATCGTGATGAATTTGACCATTTTATTCCCTCATTTTATTTGCCTGCAGAAACCACTGGCAATCCTGGCAATCCTGGAAACACTTCAGTCTTCTGCAAGCCTGCCCAGCCTGGGCTGGCTCCAGTCCTGCTGTGGGGGCTGCTCTCTTCCCTCTAGGATGATCCAGGGTGGTCTCTCCTCTTCCTCTAGGAACACTCAGCACATGGCACTGATGGGGAAGAGGACACCAAAATGGATGAAAGTTTTCCACAGACAAAAGCCAAGCTCCTGCAGGAACCCCAAGGTGGAAGGCATCACGGTCCAATGGCTGCAGGAGTGGCCACCAAATCCCTGGAGCTCAGAGGGTTTTGCTGGGCTAGCAGGGAGGTCTCTCTCCTGCGGGATCATCTCTTCTTCCTCCCAGCTGGTGCTGGGTCTCTCAACTGGGCTCTCCCCAGTGAGCTCCACTCCCACTGTGTCAGAGCGAACCATGAGTGTCACTGCTGCTCAGTGACAAAAGCACGGGTGACACAGGTGATAAAAACTCCAGAAGTGGTGGGAAAGGGATGTTTTCCTCCTGGTGGGACATCTCCAAGAAGTTCCACATACGAGTGGTTGTCCCAGGAGGCCACCTGAAGCTTCATCTTCCTCCTCTCCTGGGTGGTTTGGCTTGAGGGCTCAGCAGAGCAGAGCACCCCTTTATCTGCCAGGGTGGATTCGGGCTCGTCTGCTCCAGTCTGCAGCCTCATTGCTGAGGTGGGACCAGGAAGAGGAGCCTTCTCTGTTTACTCACATAGTTTCAAGGTGAATAACACACTCTCAGCCCAGACCTTCCCCCCGCAGCTCCCCCAGCCCTTGGGCTGGCAGCATGGGCAGAAGTTCTCAAAAGGAAGGACATGGGGCTTTGAACACCCTCCTGCACCATCCCAGAGGGGCTGGGGGCCACAGAACCCTCCTTGCCCAGCACAGAGGATCTTTGTCTTCCTTGTCTTCCCTCCCCCTTCCTTTTGGCACACAAGGATCTGTTTCGATGCCCTCATGAGACAGATTTTCCACCGATAACAGATCCTTGTGATAACAGATCCTTGTGGTCGCCCCTGTGACTGGCTCCTTCTGACTCACTCTTCCCACAGGGTGAAATCCTGGTGACACCAGCTCCCTTCAGCCACCTTGGGAACGGGGACATCTTCTTTTCTCCTTGTCCATCACTACCAAATAACCCTCTCCTGCTCCTGATCCTGCTCAGGCCTGCCAGTCCTGACCCTGAAGCTCGGCCAACCCTTGGCCAGCCTGTCCCCAGGGATTAACTGCTGCGCTGTGCCTTGGATGCAGGAGCACCATGTCACTGATGGGTTATCTTCCTCCACAACCATCGGCTGAAGCAGAGGACTCAGGGAAAACATCAGACCTTGGTGAGATTCAACACCCAGCAGAGTGACCTGGAGATGATCGCTGTGTCCTCGGTGGCTTCCTCTTCCAGGAATTGCCTTTTGAAGCTGCCCTCATCCTCCTGCGTCAGGAGAAATCCTATGGAGAAACATCTCCTTCAGACATGCTGGATGCATTGGACGGTCCTGGGTTTTGCCCAGTGAGTCATCACCCTCTCATCACTTATCTTCTCTAGACTCACCAGGACATTACAGACCTCGGTCACATCTGCCCTTAATGCCCCCATCCCAGCCTGTTTCACCACCCTTTGAACAGGAACCTGAGTTTTCAAGGAGGTGGGCTGGGGACAGTGACTCTCCGAGGAGGGTGTTTCCATGGAAAGCCGCTGGGGGAAGGATGCTCATGGGATTGGGGAAGCCACCCTTGTTTGCCGGGGCCACGCAGGGTGTGAGGAGCCTTGTCTGGGAATATCTTATGCTCTCCAGCCGCCGGCAGTGGGAGGTGGTGATGGCTCCGCGGGTTATTGCGGCACCACTGAGGTGAGGTGGAACAGCACCGTGAGGTTGGGAAATGGGCTGGACCCTCTTGCCAAGCTAGAGTCGAATTGCAGCAGGAGCACAAGCGGCTCCTCTCAGAGCCCAGGGCCACGGGCTGGCAGTCATTGCCCCGGCAGGCTGGGACAACTTATTGCCCTCGTAAAAATGTCCTTCCACTCATCGGGCTGATGTGGGTTTGGCTGGAGCAGTTAGAGCCTCATAAAGGGACTGCTCACCTCCCACCACCACTCCCTGCTGTCTCCAACCTCCCCCTCACTGCGCCCTCCGTGTCAAGCTTTTCCTTCTCCCTTTCTCCTTTGCTCTGCAGTGAGAATGAAGGAAAAATATCCCAACCAAATCCCTCAAAAAGGCCATTTTCCCTTTTTGCCTTGCAGCAAACCCATGGGCGCAGGGAGCTGTTGGAGCAGGAGCACCGGGGTTTTGGCAGGGATGCTGCTGGCCTGTCCCATTTGTAGGAGCTGAGGCAGCTGAGCCTGCCAAGTGCCGGAGAGCTGGGGATGAACCTGAGGCCGTTCCTTGAGCTGGGAGCCGGCCAAGCACTACTGGCCAAGTGTCTTCTTTATTCCCTTCTAGGCTTTTTCCATGCCTGGGTGTATTTCCACAGCGTGGAGATGGGTGGAAAATTACCAGTGATGCTCCAGTGCCAGGTCCCTGCCCTGGCAGAGGTGAGCTAAGGCTGTGCATTCATCCAGGGAACTTCTCACCATGGGATGCTGCTGGGGTTGGAATTCCTTGAAGAACCAGCTAGGCGGTTTTAAAAAAACAAAAGGAAAGCTATTCCAAATAAATAGATGCTTTTTTTTTTCTTTTCTTTTTACCTTAAAAATGTTTCTCTGAAGAGATCCGTCCATCCCAGCTCACTGGAGAGAAGTTTTTGCAGCCCAACAGCTGCCTGGGGTCTGCTCCTCAGAAGTGCCTTGAGAAAGTGCAAATGCATCCCAAATGGAGCAGGTAAACCAGGATAAATGATGTGCACCAACATCCACAGCTTCAAATCCCTGTGATCCCATCCACAGGGAGGAAGGCAGCAGTGGCAGAGAGTTTGGGATGCCAGGGATGGCCTGGGTATGGTGCAATGGCCTGGGAAGTGATGGATGGATGGATGGATGGATGGATGGATGGATGGATGGATGGATGGATGGAGGGATGGATGGATGGATGGATGGATGGATGGATGGATGGATGGATGGAGGTAGGGATGGATGGATGGATGGATGTTTAGAGGAGCAGGGAGCAAGCCGTGGAGATCTCCTTTCTGCTACCCAAGGCATGATTCACAGCCCACATGTTGCTCTTCCAGGGAAGCAGAGGGAAACACCACAATCTTCCTGTTACGGGAAAACCCCAATTTCGACACACAAACCAAGGAGCTGAGGTTGGGGTGCTGCATCCCTGGGACCTGGGAGCATCCATCCCAGTGTGGTTCTGCACCTCCAGGCTCAGGGATGCTCATCTAACCCAGTTCCTCTGAGGCAGGACTGGTGGGAAGGATGGAGCGTGCCCTGCTCATATCCAGGTCATTGGAAATCCCCTTGGCTGGGACAGAAGCAGCACATGCACATCACATACCTCAGAGCCTTGAGCCTGGCCTCTCCCCTCCTCTCTCATGGCACCTCCAGCCTTCCTCTTTTTTCTTCTGAAACGCCCAATTTGGCCTGCATTTGTGAGCAGTTTTGGGGAATTTCACTCTTCCAGCCAGGAAGGGCAAGACCAGGTATTTTGGTGCCCATCAAAGGAAAACATCTGCTCGCCAAACATAGCAAAGCCATTCATCACCTTCAGACACCTTTCTTCCCACACAGCAATTTTCGGTGCCTGGAAAGGAAAAGAAAATGACAATAAATGAGTGAAGCTCTTGCCTGTGCACACTGCAGCATTCCTGGATGGGACTGCAGGACCTTCTCCAGCCTGGTGTAGGAGAAGACATCCCCCCAGCTGACTTGGCTGTACAAGCTGTCCTTTTCCATCCCTCCGTTAATGGGACACCGACTTTGGGGCTGACCTGCTGGTCCCTCAGCATGGTTTTTATTGTGGAAACCCTCAACAAAGAGGGCTGGGATAAACCACGCTGCTGGTTCAGGATGGCTTTACCACTCCAGGGAGAGGAGAGGGATGGCTGCTCAGCACTTAGGGCTGAAATGACCCTCTGCCATGCTTCTCCCCATCCCAGCCCCACGTCCTCATCATCTTGCTGCTCATGGAAACCTGTTAGAAGGAGGTTCACTCCTGGCTGACCATCCCTCGGGTGTACCTGCTGCCATGTGATCCACAGCAGCTGGATCAGCCCTTCCCACAGGGAACCACAGCTTGGCCCCAGCTCAGCATCTGTCTCCGGGCTGGGGACTCCCCAACGCCAGCTGGCAGCCAGCCTTGAAGCCACCAAAGCTCCTGGGGACTTCCCAGCCTCTGGAAGAGCTCGCATTGCATCAGCCAGGCTTGGAGGAGCTCAGTGACACCCAGGGATCTCCTCCTCCTTCTCTTGCTTTCAAAGCTTTTCCTGCTTTGCCTGTTCTCCAGAAGGATGCCAGATCTCCCTGGGGCACTCTTGGTGCCACTTGGATGGGGACTTCCTTGGATCAGATGCTAAGAAACACAAATCCACAAGTTTTTTGTCCTCAGGCAGGTAATTAGTGACCTGGGCTTTGCCTACGCCAAGCCAATGGCTCTGCAAGACATGACAGCTCCTGGGTTTTCCAGACTTTTCATCAACTGGCCAGTGGCATACGTAAATTCCAGCCCAGGGAATTCCTGGATGAGCCTTCCCTGTTGGCCACAGTTCCAAACCACAGCACTTTCTGATGAAAGCTGAGCACCAGCAGAGGAACCACACTCAGTGCAGGGTCCCATCTGCTCTCCAGAAGGTGACTCCCAGTTCACAAGTCCACCTTGGACCTTCTGGCCCCAGCAGGACTTTTCAGCCCCAAGCAAAGATGAATTTTTGGAAAAGGCTCCATTAGCTAGCGTGGCTGTGGCCGTGGCCATCCCCTCACCACATCCTGACACAATTTTCCCCCAACACCCTGAAGCAAGAGGGAGAAATTCCTCGTGGCCTTTGGTTTTCCCATCCCACCATCTCAGGGCAGTACCAGTTTGGAGCTTCCTGACCTCCTTGCTGCTCCAAACATCTCATGTGGCTCAGTGGATGGCCTGGGGCTGGGTTGCTGTGTCCTGCTGGATTTGCCTCTGAGGGATTGGGGATGGACTGGGGATGCAGCACAGGATGCCCTCACAGCCTCAAAGCTCAGAGACACCATCACGGCCTGGGATGCTTGTAAGATGGTGTCTTCCCTAAAATCCCCATCATATCCCCACAAAAAAGTGTGGGCAGCACCTGGGGAGGTCCTCCTCCATGTCTGCAGTTCTAAAGTCCAGTAGGAAAAACAAATCCCAGAGGATAAATCAATAAACTTCTCCCAAACGTGGTTTTAATTATCAGTGTTGATGCAGACTTCGATGGGAGGAAGAAGAAAAGGGGAGTGAGGAGGAAGAGCAGAGGCAGCTCTGATTTATCCCTTAGTAATGCATATTCATCTGCATCCATCCAGCAATGATTGAGAAAGGGACTGATTTCGAAAAAAAAAAATCCCAGATGTCAACACATTTGCAACCCAAAAACCCATTAAAAAAAAGGCCCAAATCCCCACATTCCTGCACTGACACCCATCAGCTCGTCCCGAACACACATGGCCACTGCTGCCATCAGTTCCATGAGAGCCGCGGGAGCTGAGAGGTGTTTTGGGGCCAACCCGCCTGTTTTGGAAACACCTTCCTCATTTCAAGGGTGGTGCCAGCTCATTTTGGGCAAGATCCCCCCCTTTATCTTCGGCTTCCCCATCACCCCGGAGGCTGCTCCTCCCAAGGTCACCCCACAGATCCATCTGGGTGGCAGCTCCTTATCTTCCCCTTAGCTTCCCCTCTCCCCTCCAGGGATGCATGCCAGGCCGAGATAAGGATCCACTGGCTCCAGGGAGGGGGAGGGAATGAGGTTCTCCCATCCAAGGATGAGGTGGAGGGGACCATCTGCCATCAGGACACCCGCTGGGCCAAGGAGCCCCAGGGCACCTCGTGCCTATCCTCCGGACATGCCTGGAAAGGGGAAAATTAACATAAACCGAGATAAAACCAAGGGAAAATAAACATAAACTATATACAGCCAACAGAGGAGGGTGAGAGAGAAGCTGTTGCACTTTTCCAGGTGTTTCCAAAGCTCTTCTTTCCAGAGCCGCAGTTGGAGAAAACCGATTCTCCTCCAAAATTCTGTGCCGGTTGAGGCAAGTGGAGAACCAAGACCAGGGGGAAAACCAAACCCGTGGTGTTTTGCAGCTCATCCTCTGCTGGGCCTGGCAGGATGCTCGGGAGAGAGGGAGCCTCAAATCCTGACCCCGAAGGGTCCATCCCCACCATCTCCTGGTTTCCTCAAGGGAAGGGGGGATGTTGACATGGCAGAACCTCACCAGGAGCATCCCACCAGCACAGCTGTGTGCCACGGGAGCGTTGCTAGCTCCGGGGGATGGGAAGGGCCATGGGGAAGTATGGGGAGGAGCTGGAGCCGAAGGGCAGCCCCAGCCCCGGCACTGGCCAGCCGGGATTTTCAGCGGCTGAGTGAGCCAGCAAAGCAAACATGAGCAAAGAGCTCCCGAGTCATGTAAACAAACAACCAATTAAGAGATGAAATAAATCTCCCAGGTACATAACCTTTCTATTTAAACACTCGGGGCCTGGAAAAGTGCCAGAGCATCTGACCCAGCTTCGCCTGTGATGTCCCTGCCAAGCTCCTGCAGGATGAAAGGGTTTGGTTTTCAGGGAGTGACTTTTCTTCTGCCTGTCCCCACACCTAATTATATTATCCTTTCTTCATTGTGTTGGTTTAATTCAGAGGGAAAGCCCCCAGATGTTTCCTTCTGCATCCTTTTCTGGGCATGGAGCAGGGCCTGCCTCCCTTCCCATCCCTGGAATAGGATTGACTGCACTGACTCCTTAACTATGGCGTTTAAGGCCCGTAGAGGGGAAATGGGGGCAAATTGACCCAGCAGCATTAAAGGAGGAGCGGGAAGAGAAAAGCCAGGCTTTAAATGGAGGGCAGACAGCCCTGGGGTGAGGTTTTGGGAGAATGCTCCTTCCACAGCAGGACAAGGCACAGAGGCTCAAGCAGGCTAAACCCAATGGGTGTGTGAGGGAGGGGTGCTGATTTAAATGGGGTTTCTGTCCTCTACAGTTCAGGGGACCCTCAGCCAGCTCTGTCCGTTTAGCACCCAACACCCCACGAACTGCCAGGCCCCTCACCCGCCCTGGGGCTTCCCTGAGCAGCTGCTCTGCTGATTCAGGACAGTGAGGGGCTCACCCCGCTGGCTTCAGCACTGCCTCTAATCCCAGGCTTAACTTTAAGCCCAGGTTTGGGGTCCTGCAGAGGACAGTAGTCACACAGCCCAGCCGAGGTCATGGCCGAGTTATGATGACTCTTTCCAGGGATGGGGGGGTGCATGCACTGTTTTAATTAGTGCTGTGAAATTGCTTACATCCACACACCTGCAGGATTTCGTTACCCAAAACTAAGCGTGGAGGCTGCAGGGATGAGGAACATTTAGGGGAAGCATCACTAATTATTTTTCAAGAAAGAAAACCCTTGCTTCACACTGGGCTAGGAGCTCTTTCAACCCTTGGTGACACTATTTCATTTTAAAATGGCTTTTACTGAGGTGCCTGATGTACCCGAACACCCCACTCTGCCCCACCACCAGGTGCCCAGTCCTGCACAAAATATTTGGGGGTCTGCTCCTTATTCAGAAGCCAAACATGCAGATGTAGCCCATGTCCTGTAGGATGAAAGGGGTGGAGGGGGGTGATGAAGCTTGGACATATCTGCATCCCTGGCAGGGAGGGGACAGTCCCCTAAACTCCGCACACAGGTGATGCCTTAGGATTTTAGCTTCTCTATTTTCATGTATCTGTAATCCTGTAATTGTTTAGTGTATAACTCTGGACACCATACAGGTGCTGAGTGGCTGTTCTCTCATTTTTAGACAAAACAATTCCTCTCTAAGTCCAAAACTCAAGGACACCTCACTGTCTGAGGCCCCGAGATATGTAAACAACAGTGAATTGGGGGAGCAAACTTGGAGTAATTTACTTCATTACCTTAAGGTGTAATTGGAGGATTAAACCCCAATATGCAAATGAACAAAACTTAAAAAGTATGAAAAGCCATGACCTGCTGTCCATTCTGGGTGTAGCCCCTGGGTGGGCTGTGACTGCTTTAAATGCACCTGAAGAAGCTTCAATAAATATAACTGCTTTTTATTTTCTTAACTCTGTCTAGCGTCTGTTTTAGGTAAGCCAGTCTAGGCATCACAGGGATACCGGGGGATCCCCCCCAAACCCCACCATGCAGGGATGCTGGGGGATCCCCCCCAAACCCCACCATGCAGGGATGCTGGCAGTCCCCAAACCCCAAACTCCGACGGCACATGTGGCACCCACCTCCAGCGACACCAGCCCCACCCACCCCAGGGTAGAATTGAGCAAAGACAGGAAAGAAGTTAAAAACAGCTCAAAGCCAAGAAAACCTGCTCAGACAGGGAAGTGAGAGCCCCAGAGATAGCGCTCCCACTCTTTCACATCTGGGCTTTCAGTAATCACAGCTGCTTTCACTTCCCCTTTGCCCTCCGCCCATTCCTCTGCTACTGGGTTTTGGTTCCTCTCTGCTCCCCCGTCACCTTCCCCCTTCGGAGGCCAAGCCTTCAAACCACTTCAGCTTTTATTTCCCTGGGGTGCTGCCAGTTCCCATGTCCCAGCTCCAGCAGCACAGTGCCCTCCGAGGAGCTGGGGCTGTGATGGGGAGGGGAGGTGACGTCCCTTCCCCTGCAGGGATCCAGTTTGGATGGATGCTCTGGGGGAGGATGGACACTGGGTCAGGGGAGGGAGAGAAGGGTGAGGAGTAAGAAGCAGAGCAGCTGGAGCTCTCTTTTTTCCATGGCTTTTCCCAGGTATTCGACTTCCAACAAAACCCCAGCAAACCCAACAATGTGATGATGATTATTTTAAAGAGCCAGCACAGAGGGATGTGCCAGGCTTTGTTCTGCTTTGGCAGCAGGAGAGCCAGTGCGTGCAAGCCCTGACAGAGGGTCAATATTGACTTTCTGCTGAGGCAACTGGCAAGGTTCATGGGCTGGAGGCATTTGGGTGCTCCAGCTGCACCCTGCCAGCACCTCAGCAGCTTTTTCCCGGCTCCAAGAGTGGTTTCCTATGGACAGAAAAATGCTGCTGGAAAAACATCCACCCAGAGCATCTCAGAGCAGACTCACCCCGAGGGTATGCAGGATGCAGATTCCCTGGGGATGCTGTAAGAGCGGGAGCTCCCCACCCTCAGGAAGGATATTCTGGAGGCGAACAGAGCTCTGCCTGTGCCTGGGCACATCCCAGAGCTGGAATTCTCTCTGATAGTGGCTGTGTTGTCCCCCCACAGCTAAATATTGCTACCTTTATAAAGGGGCTGTGTTTGCCAGGGTGGCAAACATGATGTGTTTGTGCAGGGGGCAGCAGGAACCAGGTCAGGGCTTTCCCTGCCACCCTCATTCCTACTGGTGAAGGAAACCTCTGCACAGCCACGTGCCCAGCAGGCACATGGTGCTGCCCAGCAGAGCGAGGGGACGAGGGGACAATGCTTCCCTCAGCTGCCACTCATACAGGAGCTCTCTTTGGGATGGCTGGGATGGCTCTGGTGTGGCACCCAGACACGACACCTGCTCCTTATCCCCGGGGAAGCAGAGCAGTGGTCTGGAGGGAGGCTGCAGCCCGGGGAGCACAGGCAGTCCTGTGCAAGCACAACAGCTCAGGCTGTAAATTATTCCCAGTTAGGAACTTTGGCTGACCCGTGTCCGTGGAGTTTATCTGGAGCCATCCCATGGCCTCAGAGCTGCAGTGGATTTGGGGGTAAGAGCCCCTGCAGTAGGGATGGGAGGCTTTCAGCTACTTTTTTCAGGCACAGGTTCTCATCTTGTCCCTTTTTTGCGCCCGATCCCCTCTCCCAGGGCTTTTGCCAGCCGCAGGCTGGGCTCTCCACCAGCCACATTCCTTCAGGTTGACGTGGCTTTTCTTTCCTCCCTCATCCTTATCACGCTGGAGTTCGTGAATCATATTTCTCCAAAGCTATAAACCACCCAAGCACCCCATGTAAATCAAGCGAGACACAGCAGAGCCAGACCTGGGGGTCAGGCTGCTCCAGGGACACAGCTCTCCTGGGGAAAGGCTCTTCCAGACATTGGAGGAGCCATGTAGGAATAAATCCCTTTTATAAAGCTTTTCTCGCTGTGCTTGGCCCTCTCCCAGCTTGTTTTGGCGTTGGGGAGTCAGCACTGCCTGTCCCAGCACGCTCACCCAGCGCTGGAAGCAGATGTGGGGGGATTTTCTGGATACTCCGATGGACCAGGGGTGTGAAGGGTCCCTGGGGTGTTCACCCCTCCACAGCTGACAGCGGCCATCGATGACTTGCCAGGGGTTGAATGCAGTGGGACAGGGGATTGGGAACATGCTGGGCACTTCCCAATTTCAGACTGAGGGCTCTTTGCAATCATCCATGATGAAGCCTGATTTGAAGCCTGATTTTAGGAGTCTCCGTGCAGAACCCATTTCCCTTTAGGATCCCAGGAGCCTGTGGTCAAGAGCATATTCATTTTATCTCCATTGTGATGACTAAAGTGACCCTTATTCCTCATCTCCCCGGACAGCAAAAAGGCTTTTTTGTCATTCCACCCCCTTTATCCCATTTTCCCCAGAGAGTCAGAAGAGTGAGGTACAACACCAAAGCCAGCATTCCCAGAGAAAAATCCGTCTCCATCTAAAGGACAACACGCCATCCCATGATTAAAATCCCAGACAGGGTGAGACATAGCAGAGAAGAATAAAACCCCAGACAGGGTGAGACCTAGCAGGGAACTCTCCCATCGGATTATTTCACTCCCCTGTGCATCTCTGAGCATCCCAGCTCCAGGGAATTCAAGCTTCTAATTAAGCTCAATTACTCCTGGAAACAATTTTTCATGCACCCAGGGGGGCAGGTGGCCAGGGGAAGAACTCTGCACCTGCAAGTTTTAATTGGGAGGCTGTCCCACCACAGCCAAGCTATTGGTGTTGCTGGTGCCAAGGAGTCTGTGTCGAGCCGTGCTGGGTCTTTTGGCAGTGGCCTTATCACCAGTCAGGGTGATTCAGCTCCCTCCCACTGTTTCCCAAATCACGAGGGCTGGTGAGATAAAAACATTAAGCACATGGAAAGCAAAACATGAGGGCAGAGGTTGGAACCACCACCACCCCTTTGGATCATCTCCCTTTTCCACAAAAAAACCCCATCACTGCAATCTTATAGGAAGAAGGTTTGTGCCTCCTGATGTTGTTTTGAATTCTACCAGCGCGAGGAAAGGAAAAAACCTACGAACACCCCCAGTTCTCACTTGGCACCGCTGAATTGTCACCTCATGGCAGCCCCTGGCCTCTCCCAGCACCCAGCTCGGATGTGGTTGGGGAACAAACCCACTTCCTGCCACCTCACGTGCTTTGGGGATCCGGAGTGGGCGGCATCCCTGCTCGCGGGGGGGTGGGTGCCAAATCCGGAGCCCCGGGGTGCAAAGCCACTGCACCAGGTGCATCACAGAGGCACCGCTGCTGCAAGGCTACATGTGGGGAGGTTTTGTCACGTTTTAAGAGGTTTTGTTCCCTGCTGCAGGTTCCTAGGATAGAGGAGTGGGATGGGACAGGCCTATGGGATGATGCAATTCCCATCCCAAGTCATAGCTGGGGAGAAAATCCTGATCAAAGCCAGAGCAAGGCAGTGCCACGGCATCTCCATCCTCCTCCAGTGCCCCCCAAACCCAAGCAGCAAAGGGATCCCATAGAGTTTGGGATGGGGGGAAGCAGCTGGAGACAGGGATGCTGAGAGGCACATCCAAGCCCAGGAGAGGAGGTGGGCTGCTGCCTTCGCTGAGCTTTTGTCCCAGCTCTTTATCACTCCCAAGCCATGCTGAGAGAAACAGTTTTAAGCAGGATGAATGAAATTGCAACGCAGCAGGATTCGTGGGGGTGCTGCCTCGGTCATCCCAGAGTTTCACAGGAAAGTGAAACAAAAAATCAGCAGGCGGCTTAAAAAGAAGAGCTGAAGAAAAAGAAAAAGCTCATGGGAAATGTCTCAGGCCTACCCTGTGAACCTGAGTCACACACAGAGCTGTGAGGGATGGAGGTGGAAGCCTGAATGCTGTGAGGGATCCATCCCTCAACATCTCCTGGTGACTTCACTGGCTATGGAGAGCCTGGCACTGCCTATTCCCCGAGCTGGCACAGAGCCCTGGTTTGGAATTGGGTCCTTCATCACCGCCGCAAGCCTCGTCCTAGGAAAACACCGCCCCAAAGTTGCCTCCTGAAGCAGACAGGGCTTCCCCCAGCTTCTATTCCTGCTCCTTTTCCCCAGGGAGCAGCTCCTGCCCGCGGGCAGCCGCACCTTCCTGGCCTTGGGTGGGGACCCGTGCCTGCACCAGGCTGGAAGCTGCTCCTGCCTCCCAGAACTGTTTCTTCTATTTGCCCTGAAGGAAAGGTGTTTTGGGCATGGGTTTATCCCAGCCTGGAATGCTATCGCAACCTGCTTCCAATTAAAAAAAATCACAGCAATTATGTAGAGGATCATTTGTCAACATTTCTGGAGCAGCTTAAGGCAGCAAAACAGGCTTTGAAGAGAGGAAGGCTCTTATCAGGGAGGGATGGTGTTTTGTGCTGGGATGGGGGATCTCTGTTGGATTTTCTGTGCTGCCAAGTCAGGGACCAGGATGAAAAATAAACAACTCCAGCCACAGGAGATACGCATGGCAGAGCCCCAAGGACAAATGTCAGTTGTAACAGCCAAAGCAACATTCCCCTGTGAGCAGGAGAAACAACATTCACCATCAGAACTCACAGAAGCCAGGAACCATCTCTTCTACTGTCAATGAGCTTGATAAGATCCTCTGAAAGGCTGAGAGTTTTCACCATGTAAGAACACAAGCAAATTATGCAGACCACTCCATAAATCCTGGCAAAACGCAAAGGTCACAGCCACAACACCACTACAGCCTTCTGTGCGAGCCACAAGCTCTGCTAGCACCAAGATCCTCCTCAGAAGCTTTGACTCCCTGGATCTCTGTCAGTAGAAGAGCCAAAACAGGGAAAGTTCAGAGGTTTTGTTTGTGTAGGATGTGAAAGTCAAGCAAACCTAACCTGGTGACCTCTTCCCTCGTGCACAGCAGGCTGGAGGTTTCCCCCACAGTCAGGATACACATGCTGTACCCAAGGCCTTAAATTTGTTTGGGTTTAGTCAAAAATGAGCCCTGTGGGTAAGCAGTGCTCTGCTAGAGCAGCACGTTCCACAGCTCCCCTTCCCCCCAGGAGCAAGATCGTGCTCCCGAGGAAAGGCTGGACTGGGGGAGCCTGGCCTGGTTTGGCCCACAAGGGCACAGGATTTCCCAATATATTCATGACTGGCAGTTAATTTTCAAGCTGAAAAGGTCATCAAAGGTGAATTTTGACTTCATTCCCTTGGGAAACACCCACCCTTGGCTTTCCATGAGGGCCTGGCCTGTTCATTTCCTGACAGGAGCACCCAGATGGGCAGGAGGCACTTTGGAAAAAGGTTGATGTCTGCATCTCCCTCCAAACAAGAGTGACAAAAGGGCAAAAGGACTGGAGAGCTCCTTTCAGACTATTTTTCTCCATATCTGATAAAAAACCACAAGCAGACACAACAACTTAGCATAAGACGTTGGGTGGGAACAGCTCCCAGAGCAGTCACAAGAAGCAATTCATCAGGGACAGAATTAAAAACTCTTTTTTATTAAGTCCCCGGATGGAAAACGCTTTTTGGACAGTGACTCCTGCTGGGAATGTGCAGCCAGTACAGCTATGGACCAGGCTTTGAACAGCAGGAAAGGTCCAAAACACACTTGCTGGAAGGAGCTGGAATTACCCCATCACCAGAATTTTCAGGTTTTTTTCCTCTCTAGAACCACTGCAGCTCAAACACCTTCTGCAGCCTCCCCAGAACAGAGCACGTGTGAAGCACTGGGGGCTGAGCAGCCTTGGGAACTGTTACTCCCTCTCTGCAAGATACTACAGGGTTTTCCACACTAAAGCAGCACATTCTTGGCTCTGGTTTGTCAAAGTCTGTGGTGAGGTACCACATTTCAGTTTGGCACCAGCTGGAAGACAACCGTTGGCTCCTTCTGTTGAAGAGCAGCTAAAGGTATGCATGCCATGGGTGGGAGGGCAGCTTCCTGCTGGGTTTATCTCCAAACCATCAGGAAGGCACAAAACCACCGTTTACATGCCAAAACATCAGCTCTGCCTTGGCACATCCCGATCTTCAAGGATCATTTTAACTCTTTCCACGATGGTCCACACTTCTGCCATGGCACCTGGGCCTGCAGGGCAAGAGCAAAACCACATTGTGAAATCCAGGGTGAGGGCAAAACTGTCCCAAAAAGCCCTCTGGTGGAGCAAAATTCCCTATTACTTCCTCTCTGCAGGGTAAACGTGGTTTTTTAGTATCTTTTTTAATTGGTCTTTGCCTATATAAAACATTTCCCATTCCACATTGGAGAAACGATCTCCATTAGAGAACGCTGTCCTGGATTCCCAGCAGCCTGAATTTTGGGAGCAACTCTTGGAGAAGGCTGAGTGCTGGACAGAACAAAATGGAAAGGCTTTTCCTTTCAGCCTCGTTATCTGCCAGATGAACATCTAATCTATGCTGTGCTGCTGCTTCCCTTTGAAATGGTTTTTAAACTCAGGTTCAGAATTTTAAAGCCAGAGATGATTAAATCACCTTATCTAACCTTGTGTGCTGAACTCAGCACTGGGAACTGAGGCCATTCACTCTTCTAATTTGCTTGGAGCTGAGGAAAGATGCTTCTCCCACAGGTATTTGTCTCCCTTGGAAGGCTGAAAAGGAGTTTCTCTTGATATTTTGTCCTGCTGGCTAATTGCTCTCATAATTTAAAATACATGCGTTATTGCTCAGCAGAAATTAGTTCTGGGAGGTGTTGTTTTCCTTCTTTTTCAGACCTGTAAATCCCAGGAGGACTGGAGCATCCTGTGGACAAACTGCCGGCAGATTTGGACCTTTCAGCTCTCCTAATCTCAGGGAGAAGAGCTGCACCTGACAAGAGACATTCCCTGACTTGCCTCCGCATGGTTTGGCAGAGCTACACCCTTCCAGAACACTTCCAAGGCCTGCCTTCTTCCTCCACCACTCCATTCTTCAACACCTCTGGCAATTCACAGCTGGACTTTTAGGTTTAGCAAAGCAAATTCTTACAGCACAGCTCACGCCTGCAGGTGGAAATCTTCCTGAGTTCCAGGCTCTAGAAATCCAGCCAAGGAGGATGAAAATAATGGCAGGATGGAAACTACCCAATCGAGGAACTCGATTTGTTATTCTAACTCTCTTTCAGCTGGAGTTTCTGTCTAAAGCTACCCATTTACTAAGGGAGAAAAATGAACCAGGTAAAACTTGGTGGCAGTGAGGACCTGGTGCATTTCAGGTGAGACCCAACCACATGGGGTGAGGAAGAGAAACCTCCTAGAGCAAAACAAACCACAATGTCAACAGACAAAACTGATGCAAACGGAATGTCTCCTGCAGCAGCTGTGTGAGCTTTGCTAGGTGCAAACCAGGGAAACCCCTGCGTGGATGGAAGCCACAAAACCAAGATGAGCATGGAAGAGGCCGTGGGGTGAAAGGCCTGAGAAAAGGGGAAGGGATGAAAACAAGTCAGCTGTGGAGACGAGTTTGGGTCTTCAGAGGGATGGAATCCATTAGTGCCCTGCCATAATCTCCCTACAAAGTGCCAGGAAAATCCTGATGTTTGCCAATAGGAAGATCTTGTGAATTGACTCTCAAGCAGGAGTGGAGTCGAGTCAGATGTGGCAACTCCTGCCATCCCTCCATCCCTCTCCTCCAAGCTCCTTCAGCAGTTTGCTCTCACAGCTGAGACAGCTGAGCTGGACATGAAGAAATTTGATGTAATCATGTCTAAAGTCCCAGTGGAAGGATAATCATCCAGGATATTTCAACTGATGTCTGAGTTACTTGACTACACTTACCTAATTGTAAATATTTCTTAGTTTTCAGCCCCAAAAATACAAACTTCAGAGGCATCGCACCTACGTAAGGATTTCAAAACTAAGCCAGGCCTAGAATTTAACTATGAAGGACATTTTACCATCCTGTCTTTGCTACAGACTGTTTGTTGAACTGACAGGGTGGTTACAATCCTGCTGGAGTTGGGGTTGTTACACAAAAGAGGAGCATAGTCCTGTGTAGGTAACGGCTGCTACGGCCGGAACTGGGGGACATTTTACAGAGATTTGCCCAATAAAATTTTAATAAAAAAGCAAATCCATTCATCCAAATGGTTTGTATCAAAACCCTTCCCAAAAGTCAAAACATCCCCATTTAAAGCAGCTCCTAAAACTCAAATGAGACCATTATTTCCTAGCACTGCAAGCTAAATGTATTGAATCTAAACTTCCTCCACACCCTTCTTTCACTTCACTTCTGGTGTCAAAACCCCAAAACAAAACTTGTTTGCGAAGCTAAAAAGTAACCCAGGCAACAAGAACAACAACAAATGCTAAATGTGTGTCCAGCTACACCCTCAGCCACATCTGCGAAGCGCTTTTCTCACTGTCTGGTCTCGGGGACACAATGTAATCCCAATGACGGAGCTGAGGAACTGAGGCACGATGAAAACAGCCCCCAGTCCCAGCCGAGGGCAAAGTCAGGACACCCAAATCCCAGGCTGATAATGCTCACCACAGAACCTTCCCTCTCTCTGATCTCCTCTCTTCCTGAATGAGCATTTCTGTTCAATACCAGGCTCATCTGAAAGCTCTTAAGACTACTTACACATTAATGAGGAGGGATAACACAGGGCAAAGCTTCAGCTTGCTTGTACAAACCATGGCAGCTCGACATCTCCGCGGCCACACAGCAAAAGGCAGCACATCCCTCCAGGATGAGGGCAGGGCAAGGGGCAGGAGCCACGGGAAAGGACTGACCTTCATCTCCACACACGAGTTTCTTCACCACACAGGGGATCTCGGTGTAGCCAAAGGCCTTCAGCTGCTCCACCTGCCGAGCTGTGATGGGATGCTCCCACATGGCCGTGTTCATGGCCGGGCAGAAGAGCAAGGGCCTGCTCAGGTCCCACGCGCGGATGACACAAGTCTGCGGGAGAAGCCAAGAGAGGGCTTGGATTTCCCCATTCCTTCCCACCCTTTGCTGCACAGAAGTGCCTCTCCAACCTGTGGGTCATTTTGAGGCCAAAAGCCTCAATCTGTCAGCACAGCTGGACTAACCCATGGGTTGAGACTAATTTGTATCACATTCAAGCCAAGCTCATCTCTGACAGGCAGGAAAGATGAAGGAGGCTACCCAGAGGATAAATCCCACCCTGCTCCAGCCAGCAGCCCAGGAGCAAACCAAGCCTCAACAGGACGTGCACAGACTGTGTGGGAGACAGAGAAGCTGAGAGGTGGCTGCAGATTTTATCAGCTCCAGAGAAATCCCCGGGGCAGCACTTCAGATAAACCAGCTGCAAAGCTAAACACTGAGAGTTGGCAATGAGTCTTCTGAAATGAAAAGCTATCCGGATTCATAGCTCTCCACAGGGGCAGCACTGCTGCTTCCAGGACACAAGCAGAGGAGAACATGAGCACATCTGGGCTGCGGCAGGAGATGCTGGCAGATTACAAACCACCTGGCAGCTCCTGTGTGCTACAGGAATCAAATCTGACTCCTCAGCACTTCCAGATAAGCCAAGATCACCTCACCCCCGCAGAAAGATAAAAAAGATAAATGCTGGTTGTTCTTAGTGCAATGTCCATCAGGTTCTCCAGGACTTGCAGCATTTAAGTCAAACAAAGGAGCTTCCAAGGGAGCAGCTCAGATCACAGAGTCTTTACAGGAACTCTGCCCATCCTTTTTTGTACCCTGTGACTTGAACCCTTCCCAGCACAAACAAATCTGCTGGAATCTGCTCTGAACTGCCAACCAGCACCTCCAGCATTCGCTTTCCTTTCCTAGAGCTGCCTCTTCCTTCACAAGGCTCTCCAAAAAGACTGGCAGGAGTCTGTGAAGCCACGCATCCCTGACATCGTTCCTGAGCTCTTCCCTCTGCTAAACCAGCACACCCACAAGGGACCCAGAAGGACAAGACATTGCCTGTCCCTCCCACAGCTCTTTCTGGCTTCTCTCAGACCCCCAGTGACCTGCTCTGGGTGGATTTTGTTCATTTATAGGCACTTCTTATGTGAAAGGCTGTAGGTCATGCAGATCTGCAGCTTCCTGAGACCTTTAGTGTGGTTAATGCCTGGCCACAAAACATTCAGCCCCGCTGAAGGTGCCCTGCACCCAACAAAGAAGCACATTCTATTTTAATACACTTTATGATTAGCCTGAAGAGCCTCAAGAGCACTTTAAATACCAAAAAAACCAAGCCTGAACAAGCAAAATACTCTGTAACTGAGACTGGGAGGTAAGTGGGCATGAGTATGTTTGAAACTCTGTGCTATGTTAGGTGATGGAGGTGGTGAAGTAGCAGGAAGTAAACAGTTTTTTATCTGATCTCACAGGTGTCTTTCCAGATTGCATTGAAAAGACGTAGAGGAACTCAAGAGTGAGTGAGCAAATGTGTGTGTACGAATGACAGAGAGAGGGTGGAGGCAGAAAGAAATACCACCCTTCAGAAAAAGCAGGGAAGACACAAAACGGGGACTGGGAAATAAGACAAGAGACTGACAGAGCTGAGGAGTGGGAAGGGACATTGGTCAGAGAAGGAAAGAGAAGGAGCAGGGGAGCCATGCTGGGGAAGAGAGACAAGCAGATGAGCATGCAAATCTCATTGTTGGGGATGCTGCAGAAGCACAAGTCTCCGTGAAGGCAAGGTCAGGCAGTCCTGAGGGGTGGGAGCAGCGGCAGGCAGAGCCCGGTTACTCACCAGCAAGTTGTCACAGATGCCATTGGCAACCTTTGCCAGCGTGTTGGCATCCAGAGGTGCCACCACCATGAGGTCAGCCCAGCGCCGGAGCTCGATGTGCAGGACGGGGTCCGAGCGGCCCTTCCACAGCTGCGGGGGAGACAAGGTGGGGAACACAAACCTCACACACCTCATCACTCCCACCTCAGAAAACACAATTCCTGCACTTCCAGAGCACAGATAAGGGATGGCAGCAGATCAGCAGATGGGGGGATCCTTTCCCCACAAGGACAATTCACACATCTGACAAGCACAGGTTTCAACTCGCAGCAAAGATCTGTCCCCATCCACAGCATCCCTTAGCTTTGGAATTATTCCGAAGAGCTCCATCCTACAGCCAGCTGAAGCCAGGCAGGCCCAAAACAGAGGCACATTTCCTGTGGAACCCATGTGATTTATAAGCTTCGCACTGAAATGAAACTGCCCACTGGCTTCTCAAAAGGTACAGACCCCTAAGTGAACAAGTCACTTTTAATTAGGATGTACAGCCCTACTCACAGCAGCAAAGGAAACCCTCCTAAGTACCGCAGAGAAGTGTCCTCTTGGCTTTTTCCAGGATGGATGAGGCTTAGCCAGCTGGGCACTTCCTTCCTCTCTTGGCTCTTTGAATTACAGAATGGTTTGGGTTGGGAAGGCCCTTAAAGCTCACCTTGTTCCACCCCCTGCCAAGGGCAGGGACACCTTCCACCTGACCAGGTTGCTCCAAGGCTCATTCAGTCTGACCTCAAACACTTCCAGGGACGGGGCAGCCACAGCTTCTCCTTGACACACTCACTCCTGAGTATTTCTGTTTTCACTGAAGCCCTGAATTGCCCAAGAGAACCCTGCTCTTAAGAGCTCAGTTAACTGGGAAGAGTCCTGAGAAGCAGCAAACAGCATCAGGCGCTCATTCCCCAGAGGACACCCAACCACAGGCCAGCACGGGGTGCGTCAGGGCCACAAACTGCTCCTTCTCTGAGTCACGGGAAGCCACAACAAAAAGGCAGCATCCGGAAAGCTGGGCCTTCCTGAACACCTTTCCCACCTCCTCCACTCACTTCTGTTTCTTCTTGCAGTTTTATTGTCAGAGAGAAATATCTCACAAAGACAGGCTGAGCAGGCTGTCACAGCGAATCCAGAGGAGGCCATCAGGTTGGTCAGAGGGATGGAGCACCTCTCCTATGAGAGAATTGGGACTGTTCAGCCTGGAGAAGAGAAGGCTCAAGGATGACCCAATTGTGTCCTTGCAGTGCCTGAAGGAGCCAGCAAGATGGAGAGAGACTTTGGACAAGGGCCTGGAGCGACAGGACAAGGGGAAATGGCTTCCAATTGACAGAGGGCACAGTAAGATGGGATATTGGAAGAAACTCTTCCCCTGTGAGGGTGGGGAGACCCTGGCACAGGTTGCCCAGAGAAGCTGTGTTGCCTCATCCCTTTAAGTATCCAAGGCCAGGATGGAGCAGCCTGGGACAGTGGAAGGTGTCCCTGCCCACGGCAGGGGATGAACTGGATGAGCTTTAAAGTCCCTTCCAACCCAAACCATTCTGTGATTATTTCCCACCACAAGGCCTCTGTGCCTGCTCTCCAGTGTGCCAGCAGAATTCAAAGCCTGACCTGCATCTCTTCTATCACCCCACTGAGGGCTCCTCAGAAATAACTGCCTGGAGCCATAGCATCCTGGGATCCAGTAGGTCTCCACCAAACCCCAAGGCCAGCCAGAAAGTTTCCTGGCTGTTGTCATTGACATGTTTCATCCACTTAAAAGTGATGCTCATCTGTGAGGGTTTTGGCAGGAGCAGGGGTAAGGAGAGATCACCTTGTGCTCGGATCAGTACTGCAAAGCAGGGATGAGATGCACAGGAAAACAAATCTTGATGCTTATACAATGAACCTCTTCATACTCAAGGACTCTCCAAGTGTGTCAGTAAAACTGCAGTCAGGAGAAAAAGCCATTTCACAGGGTGCAGAGATGTTCACAGCCCTGACAGCTGAGCTGAGGAGAATGAAGCTGCTGCCTGCGTGACAAGGATGACTCATGACAAGCACCAAACATGCTCACCATGGCTCTGCAGGGGCTGTCTTGACATTTCCAGACACTCCTCTCAGAGCCCTGAGCCTAAGGTGGAGAGAGACCACTGCTACCCTGCCTGCCTGCTGCAGGGCAAAATCCTCCAATCCAGCAGAGCAGCCTCTCTCTTCCTCCTCATTTACAACACGTTCTTCAAAAGCCACATTCCAAACATATATTACCAGACCGAGAGGGAGTCTTGGCCCATGTTTAAAAAAGAACTAAGTGTTGTTTCTTGCAAGGAAATCTAGAGGAATGCTTCTGTTTGTAAGAACAACTCACCTGCCACTCCTCTTCATCACCATAGAGGCTCACAGGAATCTCCTGGGCATTGTAGAAATGTTTTGCTCTCTCAGTAGTGACCACCTTCACCTCGAGCTAAGCAGAAAGAAAAAGACCACTGGTTAGACTTGAGGACAATTTTGAAAGTTTTGTGGCTTCTCAGAGGGCCTCTCCTGTTCACAACTGAAAGGCCAGGCCACCACAGGAGCCAGAGACTCATTTCATGTCAACCTAAAGCAGGCAGGTCGTCACCTGCCATGCAAAGGGGAAAACCTCTTTGTAGGTACATTCATAGCACAAGTTTTCTGTGCAGCAAACCAGTGGCTTCCACAAAGACAGACTGGGTGAAAGGACTGAGGGCTCTCTCTGAAATCTCAGATAAACCTGCTAAGCCACTGGAACCTTCACTTATTGGTATCTACTGGGGAAACTCTATCCTATCCCCCAGATATTTATCTGACACACACACTTACGAAAGGTGCTGAGGCGAACCTCTCATTTCCTCCTGCAGAAATCTCCACAAGTGGAAAAAGGGAGGTTTTCCCTGGTTTCTGTGTGTCCTGTAGCTCTGATGAATGCTGCCTGCTCCTGCAAACAGCTCCTGCCACAGGCAGTGAACCAGAGGTGCACATACTGGGGTCAGGCAGTGTCCAAGTGACTTTTCATGCCCTGACTGCCCCTGCAGGACATGGAACTGCAGTTCCAGCAGCAATTCCTCCCAAGAATGCTCCTTAAACTGCTCAACAGGCAGGTCAGTGCATGGATGGAGCACTCTGAACACTGTTAATGAGGAAGATGAACCTCAGGCTGCTGATTGCAGGGAAAAATACCCTTTTTCCATGGTACTGGCCACTGCCTGCTCCTTCCAGCAGCTCACAGAACCCACTGCACAGTTCTGTTGATCCGACCGCGAGATGGGGAGAAAGCAGCCCCACCAGCAGCTCCTTCCTGCTGGAAAACTGTGCCTGGAGGTGGAAAACTGATGAGGCATTTAGTGTGTGCACTCCTTGCTACAACCAACTGCTGGAAACCTCCAAGATCCAAGAAGTTCTCTGCAACAGCAGCAGTGATGTGACAGAGCACATTAACCCAGCTCCCAACACCACCTATTCCACTGGGAATGGGGCAGTGTTGGCTCCATGCATCCTATGTGACTAGAGTAACAGCTGGGAGCAATGGAAAATCCCAGCCTTAGCATATACTGTGGTCATTGGTAATTTTCCCTGTTTTCTGAAGGAAAATTGATGGGATAATACAGCTGCACATGATACATTTTTGGTACTGCATGTTGGCTTTTTTGTCTCCCGAATGTCTGTTCTTCTCCACACGCCCCTGAGTTGGAATCACAGGTGTTTGCAGTGTTTCTGAGTGTGAAGATCACACTCACAGGCATGAACTAACTGTATTATTTCCATGCTAACCTCACCCCACAGGAAGCTGCTCGAGCCAAGCAGCGACACCCACAAAGGTGCTATTGCCACTGCACTGCACCGCGGGCCTCAGGTGAGGTGTTAACCTCAGTCTGCAAGAGAGTATTTATTGGGGGGGTTTAAACAGCACTGTGCAGTTTGAAGGAGCATGTCTGCCATAATAAAAATTTTAAAAAATTATTTCTTCCAAGCATAAGCCAAGGACTAGGGAAGAGCTCTGGCTATCGAGCACTGCATCCAACCATTCCAGGCCAGAACATTCCAGAGGGATGTTCAAGGAGTGTGAGTGCTGGTGGCTGAAATCCCACCAGCCCCCAAGGAAGTTTTTCTGTGAGTTAAATATTGTCCCTAATGAAGGTTTTCTACTGGGGTGGGCTCCTGGTTCCCTCGTCCTCAGCAAGTCCTTCAAGCCCCTCCGGTTACGCTGCAAAGAGATCTGTGTTCTCAAGATCACTTTAGCCTACATAGCTTATTCTTTCTATTTACCTGGCACACCCTCTGTTTGCCTGTGGATATCTTAAACAGCAAAGGCAGTCTGACCACACTCAAACTCCCTCACTGGAGACAGTTTAGATTAGTTGGAGGTCTTCAGCTGAAGCCAAATCTCCAAAACAAACTTTACCACAAAACTGCTCTCCTGTGTTCAGGCAGCACTGCTGGTCTCTGATAGAAGATTCTCCCAGCACAGCCCTTTCTGCTCAGGGTAAAGAGGTGCATGGAATTATTTTTTAATGACTTTCTCAGTTCTGACAGCAAAATCTTTACAGACAGCCTGAGCACAAGAGAACAAGCAGCTCCTCTGTGAGGCAGAGGCTGCCTGGCATGTGGACAATGAAGTGACAGGGTGTGATTTAAACCTGAAGTCCAGGTGACATCCTGGAGCTTCAAGAGAAAAACATTTTGCCCACAGAAAAGCTTGTCTTCGCCCTTCTTTATCATAGGATCCCAGACTGGTGTGGATTGGAAAGGGAATTAAAGGTGTTCCAGTCTCACCCCCTGCCATGGGCAGGGACACCTTCCACTAGCCCAGGTGGCTCCAAGCCCTGTCCAGCCTGGCCTTGGACACTTCCAGGGATCCAGGGGCAGCCACAGCTTCTCTGGGCAACTGTGCCAGGGCCTCAGCACCCTCACAGGGAAGAATTCCTTCCCAATATCCCATCCATCCCTGCCCTCTGGCAGTGGGAAGCCTTTCCCCCCTGTCCTGTCACTCCAAGTCCTTGTCCTGGAAGGGGCTCTAAGGTCTCCCCAAAACCTATTACTAACCAATATCCTGCCAGTATGATTTTTGTCATCGTGCTCCTGCCCAGACATTGAAAAACTCTAGGAATCAAGTGAGTTAGGTGATGAGACACTGCTGTCTCTCCCCACACCAGGTGCAAGGGCAGTAACCTGCTGCCATCTGAATTTCCCAGGTCTGGAAAGATAAGTCAAGCAAAAGGCAGTGAGCTGTAGTCACATCCACTGGCACCCCTGAGGAGGTGTTAAAGTTTAATGAGCAGCAAAATCACTCTGCCAAGTCGTTCACCACAGATCATTTCAGGCAAAACATCAATTTAAACTAATCACTCTGGTTGCAAGCCTGTGACCACATCTCCTCTGGCATAAAAGCCTTTCCTCTGCTCCTGCCCTGCCTGCTTTGTAAAGTTCTGCTTCAGCAGTAAAGAAATTGATGCAACAGCCTTGGCAGAACTCAACAAATTTAATGGGAAAGTTACACTGACTCAACAGGCCTTGAAATCACAGTAAATAAATAACTTTGATTAATAAATTATTAGATACTCCTGGATGTCTCACTTTTGCTTTTTCTGCCCTAAAACCAGTTGGCCACAAAGTCTGCACTGGATGTTACAGACCTCTGGGCCTGCACAGAGAGTTTCAGTCCAGCTGTCTGCAGCTTTTAATTACGAAACAAACACTCAGGGAGAGGGAAAGGGTTTGACCCACATTCCTACCATGGGTCATCTGCATTCTGCCTGTCACCTGCACAGAAGGATGTTCCCAGCTCCAGGAGCAAAGGAAAATGGACAACAGTCGAGCTAATCCAAGAGGGAGAGGATTAGAAGATCCCTATCTCTGGCTCTGGGTTGCTCACCCCAATCCTTGGTGTCATTTTTCTTTGTCCTTCTTACTTCAGGCTGGGACCTTTGACCTCACTAATCAGGTCAGGTCAAGTCATAAATTAACTGAGGCCTCACTTTGCAGTCCATGCCTCACTTCCAGTACCTTTTCCAACTTGGATATTAACAGCAACCAGATAAATCAGCACCTCCTCTGCCTCTACTCAATGTACCCACAAGGTAACACCTCCCAAATTACCCCAAACGGCATTCATGAAGCAATCTAACCAATAAATCTGCAGATTAAAGTGCACCCTCTTGCCCCTACCACTCTTTTATTTCACTGCTCCAAAATATTTCCTCCATTTCTAAAAACGTTTTCTATGTTTAACTTTATTCTGCAGCAGAAAAGAGCACGTTTCCCTCCCTGATCAGTCACCAGTGGCCTCTGCTGGGCACCTCTGTTACTCCAGACAACAAATAGTAAAAAAATACTACATAGGCACACACAGCAGTTTGTGTTTCCTATTTCTGGTTTTACAAGGTCTGTTTTCCCTTTCTGGGTCAGACAGCTGCATTTACATTTGGCAAATCCACATCCCACCCACTGAAAACTGCAATATCCTGGAGATTTCAAGTTTCAGAAGCATCACCTCTGTCTGCAACCACATCTGATAACTTGACTGACAAGGACAAATTACAGGAAAAAACAAAACCCAAAGCAAAGACTTTTTCAAGTATGAAATGATAGGAAAAACAAAAAAAAAAAAAAAAGAATTTTTAAAACAGGAGAATCCTCCTCCCAGAAATTTTCAAAGTGAAGGGCCCCCAAGGAGGAACTTTTCATTTCAGCAGAAGCCATGTGATCTCTCCTCAAAACCAGGGTAACTCCAATTCACAAAGCTCCACCAACAGCTTCACTCACCCCAGGGATTTTCAGCAATTCTGCGATGAGCAGGGGCAGCTTCAGGGCAGCCACGCTTCCAGTCACTCCCACCAGGACACGGAATTTTTTCTGTGGCACAGATGAGCTGTTTCCTGCAGGAATCCCTGGTTCTGGCAGCGACACAGGCTCCATGCTCCAATCAAACTCTGCAGGCACAGAAAAGCAGAGACTCTGGACTAACACTGCCTCCAAGCACAGCAGGGCTCCAATCCCAACATATTCCCAAGGGCACAGATCTGATCCCGGACTCTGCAGGAGCCAGACTCATCCAGAACACTCATCCTACAAAGCTTTCGAGCACCAGCAGAACTCTAAGGGCAGTCTTACGTTTAATTACAATTTTCTCTCAGATATTGTCAAACAGACCCCTAAAACTTGAGCAGACAGGCCACAAAATTGCCCTGGTAAATACCATCCCCCCCCAAAACTAAGACTCTCACATGTTGAACATGGGCCAGAATTTAAGATAGACAAATAAATAAATTTGTGATAAAATTTTACACCAAATTCTGTAAAGATACACAACCCCTCACTGAGTTGCTTTCCCTTTGCACTCTCTGGCGATTAATAAATGCACAGAGATGTCTTAATAAAAATGTGGGGCATGCACAACTGTCTTATTTCTTACTGTTCCTAAATATTTACAGCACCACTAGAAGTTAGCAGCTCTAATTTAGCTCTCCTGCCTCCTCTTGGCTTCTCTGTGCTGATGCCACATTGATAAAAATCAGAAATTCATGTTTCGCTGAGGAAATAATTAGAATGAAGACAAATATCTCAAATATCATTAACTAATCAGTAAATAGCAAAGAATAAATTCACCTCTTGAAAAAACATTACATTCAGTTAAGCTTGTTCCATTTTAGCGATGTCGCTGTTATTCAAACTAAATTGCTTGGAATCACTTTGGGTGGAAAGAAGATGGACTTGTTCAGGCTGCCCTGATTCTTGGGATCAACTCAGAGGTTGGAGTGAGGGGGCTGGATAACCCAGAGAGAGGAATTTCACAGGTTCACAGAATGGCTTGGGTTAGAAGGGACCTTAAAGATCACCCAGTCCCACCCTTGCCATGGGCAGGGACACCTCCCACTGTTCCAGGTTGCTCCAAGCGCTGTCCAGCCTGGCCTGGAACACTTCCAGAGATCCAGGGGCACCCTGGGCCAGGGCCTGCCCACCCCCCCAGGTTGGAATTCCTTCCCAATATCCCATCTAACCCACAGATTAACAGCAGGTTAATTGGGATTCTTCATGGCTGTGCAGCAGTTCCATGGAACTCTGAGCCCCTCACCCAACACAAACACCCCTTCTCACCCTTCACAACACCACCACAAGCTTTTTTTCTCCGCACTCTGCTCAGAATTGTGTTTAACTCCAACCCCAAAGGTTTCTCAGTGTGTTTATAAAATACCTTGCCAGGATAAAAGGCCAATTTCAGCTTTGCTGATTAGCAAGGATAATTAAAGAGGTGAGGAAATGCAGCAGCACATTGACTGGCAGACTTTAATGCTACCACCACACTTCACATATTTATCTGTATCTAATTAAACTCAGAAAATTATTATTACTTACAAATAATTATTATCTACTTAAAGCATCCTTTGGATGTTTCCAAAACTTCCCCTGAGATTCCTAAATGACAATTAATTCCACCAAAACATCCAGATTAAAACCTGGGGATTAAAACGTTTAAGTAGGAAATTTACAAAATGCTTATAAGTGATAATGATAAAAAAATTTAAAATTATAAAAGAATTATTATAATGGTAAAATAATGGTAAAAATAATGGTAAAAATTTTAAAATAGTACGAATTAGAAAATAATTGCAAAAATAGCAAAGTAGTGGTAAAATTTATAAAATAATGGCAAAGGATTATAATAAAAGCTGTATATAACGATAAAAAAGTGCTGGGCCGCGCTTTCCTCTTACCCAAACACAGCTGTGGGGAAGCAGCCACTAGAAAACAAGTACTTTACAGGCCCTTAAGGGTTAATTAAATCGACTTTTAATGCGGTAGTGATGCTGAAAACGGCTCCAAAAGGCCGCACGACAGCACCGAGCAACCCCAGGAGCTCCCAGAACGCAACAAACAAGGCTCCAATACCGATGGAGGCCGGGCCGGGAGAGCCCTGAGGGCCCCGAGCTCGGAGCGCGAGGCCCCGGCAGGAGCAGGAGCGGGGCCGCGGCCGAAGCGGAAGCCGCGGGGGGTGCCGGGAGCCGGTGCGCGCAGGGCGCTGATTGGGCCTGACTGCTCGCGCCCGCACCCGCTGCGCTGATTGGTGTGGACTGCTCGCGCCCGCAGCGCTGATTGGTGTGAACTGCTCGCGCCCGCAGCGCTGATTGGTGCGGAATACTCGCGCCCCCGAGCTGATTGGTGCGGGCAGCGCGCGCGCCCGCGCGGCAGGCGGGAGGAAGGGGTGTCATGGCGGTCTGTCCGTCGGTGATGGCGGCTGCGCTGCCACCCGGGAGGGCTTTGCGCCGCTCGGTGTCCCAGTCGCGCCCACGCGAGGGATCTCCCCAAGGGCAGGTGGGCGGCTTCAGGCTGCTCAGGAAGTTGTCTTAAGGGGGATTGTGGCTCGTGGCGAGGTTTTGGAACGTAACAAAGGGCAACAAAACTCGGCGTAGAAGGCGTGTGGGAAACGAGGTGGAGGAGAGGGTCTGAGGGCCCCTCAAGTGACGGGGTGATATCTGAGCCCAGGAAAGTGCTTCAGACCAGGAGTGAAGCCTTCCCTGCGGAGTTCAGGGCAGCCACTCAGAGTTGGTTGGGCAAAGTGGGTTAAAGAACTTAATGTTTATTGTCTGAGGCACAGAGAGAACAAGGGGGAGTGGCTTCCCACTGCCGGCAGGGAGAGGTGGAATATTGGGAAGGAATTCCTTCCTGTGAGGGTGGTGAGGCCCTGGCACAGGTGCCCACAGCAGCTGTGGCTGCCCCTGGATCCCTGAAAGTGTCCAAGGTTGGACATTGGGGCTTGGAGCAGCCTGGGATAGTGGAAGATGTCCCTGTTGGATGAGCTTTAAGGTCCCTTCCAATCCAAACCATTCCTTGATTGTGCAGGCACGACAGATCTGGGGCAGCATGCGGTGCCCAGCCCTTTGCAGATACAGCTCAAAAGCAGCAGTTATTGGGACATCCTTCTGCTATCAGCTACAAACAAGCAGCAAGGAAGGCAAGAGGCAGAGAGCTCTGCTTTGCTGACTGCAGGACATGGAAAGCAACAGGGAGACCTCAGGAAAACTCCAGGTGTGTTCTATCCTGAGCTGCCTCTCGCCCAGCAGCAGGAACACCCCATCCCACCCTGTGGGCTTCAGGAGCACCACGCTTTGATCACATCCACATCAGCCCCACCTGGAGCAGGGACAGCTTAAAAATAACCAAGGTGAGAGCAGGAGGTCAAGTTTCCCTCCTGGTTGGAGCCGCAGGGGCAACATTTCAGCGCTCACACACTCAGGAGACACATTGGAGAGGAGGGTTAGGTGCTGAAGCAATGTCTGTTAGTTACAGCTCGTTACAGTTATTATTGATGCATCTTATTGTCAATGCAAAAGGTGAAGTCACTTAATCCATCATTTCTCAGACACGGATGACAGAGCACGTGGTTTGGCAGAGTAAGTTTTAGGCGAGCTAGAAATGGATTGCACAATATTTAAACCTGATTAAGTACATAATAGGCTTAGCAAAGGATTACTTTTCTCCTGACATTTTATACATAAATATATACACACACACACAGACAGGCATTTTATCAGTAGCTGCATTTTAGTCTGGTCAAGAGACGACTGCCTATTGCAGAATGACTGGAGTGATACCCTCGAAAAGGAAACTAGTCTTGGTGTGCTTTGCTGGAGAAGAGAAGGTCCTTTTTGGGGTGATTCTCAGGGGTAGGGGTCACATCCAAGCATCACTGGAGGGCTGGAGGGGACAGATAAGGGGCTGGGGACGCACACAGTCCTGGCTGGTGGCACACCAAGCTCCTTCCCTGTGCCAGGCAGGAGATACTGGAGCCAAGGGGCTGGATTGGATTCTGTTTGGGCTGCTTTTCGAGGACTTGGAGAACAATTTGGCTTAGTTAAAGTGCATTTAGAGTTGAAAAGCATCTCAGTAGCTTTCCCTACTCCTGCCCTGCAGCATCCATCCCATTTTTGCTCCCACTCATAATCTTTTCCAGGGTGTGCCAGTCACCTTCCCCTAGAGGTGTTAGTCTGAGCTCAGTGGCTTCCTTCCTGCTAGGGTGCAGGATCATTATTTCATGTCCAATATCCCCAAACTGGGCAGGGATTCGAGCCTGACAGGGATTCCTGCACCAGGAAAATACATGGCCACGTCTCACCACGCTTTTTAGGAGCGCAAGTGAGCAGGAGTCCTTCCCTCCAGCCTGGAGTTTCCTAAAGAGCCTTAAATTAGCACAAATCTCCAAAGCTAACAAGGACAAATCTTGGCCTGGCTATTTCCATGATCAGGGAGACTGCTTGGATGTGCTGGGATAGGGGGTGGCAAGATTTGACCCGCAGCCTTGCCCAAGAGTAGGTCCTCTGAGGAACGCTCTGCCGCTTTTACAGCTGCTTTTCAAAACAGAAGCCTTTAAAAAAAACAGACTCAGGATGCAGAATCCAGAATGGGATGGTTGTATCCCGCAGGGAAAACCTGTCCTTGCTCCCCAACACACACACACTCACACAAACACACACACTGGTCCTTCACGTCAAAGTGTAAACTACTCACTTACAACACCACACACTGAGAGAAGTTGTAGATCCTGAGCCAGGGTGTAGATTAGGAATCTCTTGGCTTCCAGCATATCAACAGCAGGATTGAGGGTTTCTTATCTTTTTTTTTTCCCTTTTTTTTCTTTTTTTTTTTTTTTTTAATGCTGTATCAGCCAGCCACCTGCCAGTTAAAAAGCAAAAGAAAAAGGAGAATTCCCAGGATTGCTTGCCCTTGCTGAGACAGTGGCAAGTGGCTGGACCTACCAACTGAAAGAGAAAACTCACACACGTCAAAAACCCATGGTTCAGGGCTTATTCCAAGAGGGAAGATGGGTGCTGGTTGCTGTTTTTCCCTTTTTGGGGACATGGGGGGGCTTTTGGCTGATGAGGTTCTAACACACACCTATCACCACAGTAATTAAAAAACCACCACCGTACACTATTCCACAGGGAAAAAGAAGACACGTGAACAGACACTGACTACCACGCACAACAAGAGCCCTGCAGGTCAACTCACGGCCTCTTCAGAACGAAAAAGAAAGGAGAAAAGAAGAGCTCAAGACAAGAAAAAGAAAAAAAAAAAAAAAGAAAGAAAAAAATCCCAAAGGATCTCGTTACAAAGACAGGAAAAGAACCACCATTATGGTACACTCTGACTTTCTGAGACAGCTGCAGAAACTCGGCTCAGCCTTCCTCCTCCTCTTCCTCCTCCCTTTTCCCCCCCCAGCTCTTCCTCCCGAGGACAGAGTCCCACTGCTGCTCACATCTCATTGGAGTAGGTATAGTTGGGGGTGGCTGAGTACTGCGTCTCGTGCTGCATCATGGCGCCCTGCGCCGCCCCCATGGCCGCGTTCTGGGCCGCCTGCTGCACGTGGGGGTTCTTCCACGCCCCTGTGGTCCACTCCTCCTGCGCTTTGCTGAAGCTCCCGCCGCTGCCCCGGTAAAACTTGTGCACCTGCAGGGAAAATCCAGGGGGGCTGAGTGCCTGCAGCTGGCACAGAGCCCCCCAAAGCAACGTGGCACCCCCATTACTCCTGCCATACCATGGTAAGAGCAATGAAGGAGAAAACTGCCATGGCTGTGAAGAGCACAGTGGGGATCAGCATCACCACAGCCGAGCCCACGTTGGTCCCAAAGAAGGAAATTGCTGCAATCCAGCCACTGCAAGGAGATGGAAACAACCAGTTCATTGACCAGCCTTCCCAAACTGCGAGCAGCCCTCCCAGCTCCTCAAACCATCGTCCCCATGGAGAGAACCACTGAGGATGCTAAAACACCACGGTGCCCACCCTTGTACCCAACACAGCAGTATTCTCCTTACCAGACCCCCCATCCAGGGATCCCCACTGCCTGGATAATGCTGATCACCAGCTGGGCCATGAAGGTGAAGAAGAAGGCCATGAAGCTGAAGGAACTGTCTGTCCTGCAAAAGAAGGCTCAGTCACTCCCTGCACCACCATCCCTGTAGCTCTCCAAGGTAAGGGAGATGCTCCCATGTGTCAGACCTGGCTGTGGTTTAGAAGGAGGGTGATGAAAAGCAAAATTAAAGGCAGAGGAGAAACTGCAAGAGGTTGGACGTGGTCAAGGGGCACCTGGGAAAGCCACAGGTACCAGACCTTCCCCACATGGGCCTCGGTCAGCTGGGCTTGAGGACATCTGTGTTGGGACACAGCTCACTGCTCACACCATCCCACGTGGGGAATAAATACACCCCCAGTTCTCTAGGTTTGGGGATTGACCTCAGCACCATGGACAATCCATACAAACACCTCGAGGAGTCATGGAAAAATATAAAAGATGCCTCAGCGATGAGAGGGAAAGTGGCACCCCAACCGCATCTTCACCACTCTCCCCCACCGCTGTGCAGAGGCACACAGAGACTGTCCTTACATCACCTGATTGGGGGTTTGGCCCTCAGGAAATCCCAAACACCTTTGTTTTGAAAGTTAGAAAGTAAAGCTAAAGGGTTGCACAGAAAGGAGTTCCCCCAATTATTTAGGCAATGCCCCAAGCTAAACACTGACCGTTTACGAAGGAAAACAAGGCAAAAGGAAGCCAGGCTCAGGTGCGACCACTTACTTGAAAGCTTTGTAAATAGGTCTAAACCAGCAGACATAGGAGCAGGGTGTAAAGAGAATGAGCCAGAGAATTGCCAGTCCAAAATTTACAGCTCCGCCGCCTCCAATGAGCCACGCGAGGCAGCCCACGAGATTCACCGCCAAGGTGATGCTGTTCACTGCAAACACACACACACAGAGCAGAGTAGCACGGACGCAAGGGTGGCACTGAGGCACCAAGGACCCCGACCCCAGGGATGCAGCCTCAGAGGCTTGTTCTAGCTGGACTTCCCTCAAATTAACCTGGGAGCACATTCTGAGGCTGGCTGGGCCAAAGGGGGTCAAGCCTTCGCTGAGTAACAGGAGAAAAATCAATGTATCGCTGAGAGTTATAATTCCCTAAGCAGATCCAGGCATCTGAGAATTGGCAGGAGTCACATCCTCCCTCTCCCATCCAGCCAGGACACATTTCCACCAACAGAAGGAAACTGGAGGAATCCAAGTGAAGCTTTTTCACTTGCTCCAGATACAGCTTTGCTGAAGGAGCTTGTGCAGGAGCTCCCCGAGCACCATTGAGAGCCAAAATCCTGAACTCCCGACCCTGCCTCGCTAGTTCAGGGGGTGACACATTTCCCTCGCCCACCCCTGCTTGGGGACAGGCCACACAAGGGCTCTGACTATGAATCTCAGCTCAGCAGACACAGGACAAAGCAGAGAAGGCTCAGCTGCATTCTGACGCCTCCGAGTTCGGAGAATGATTCATTATTTCGACGAGAACGAAAGCCCTCCCACCGCCGCCTGCCTGAGAGCTGCAGCTGGCAAGGGAAGGAGCTCAGCTGCCTGAGCTGCCCTAAAGGACACGGAGAGACCTTCCAGTCACTCTGTGCTGGGTGTGAGGAGCTGCTGGGGAGAAAATGACCCAGAGAGTAGCTCTGGAGGCAGAAACCAGGGACAGCACCTGGCTCCGAGAGCTGGTGCTTGTGCTGTGGAGCAAGAACTGAGCTCTGTTGCATTAAGAGGAAGAGCAGCCTGATTGGGACCAGGAGGGAATTGAACACCCCCAAGACAGCTTCCCCAGGGAAGCACAACACTTTTTTCCTCCCATTCCTAAACAAGCTAACATGATGAAGCTACCCCATGGCCACCTTCCTGATGGGACACAGCCCCAGGGGTGCCAGCCTGATGCTGTGCCAAAAGCAGGAACACCCAGCCCCTCTGGTGTCAGCTCAGCTCCTAACCTGCTTTCAAAAGCACAAGGCACTCCCTGGGCACTGATGCTTCCAAAGTTCAGGGGAAATGCCTGATAAGGGAACTAAGTTCTTCTAAAAAGAAACTAAATGCTGATGCCAGCTTGCCCTGAGCTGTGCACGTTTCCACCTGTGCTGGGGTGTGACCTTTCCCCCTGGCTCTATTCCCTGGCCAGGGTTGGTGAAGAAGAGAGCTCCAGGATAGTGTGAAGAGCTGGAAGCTGCTGACAGCTCTGTTAGCACAGCACGGCACACAGAGGCATGCAAGAGGAACAGGCAAGCTCCGGGAAGCCTTGAGCTCCACATTTTGGGGAGCAGGCACACGAGCCCTCCAGTCTGAGCCATCTCCTCCTTGCAGCAGGACATCAACATCATCACCAACAGCCCTGGGACACTGAGCCAGCTCCACAGCTCCATTCTGGAGGCTGGAAGGGCTGGGATCCGTGGGATGGTGCCCACATTCCATTCCTGGGTTTTAACAGGAGACACCAACGCCTGGAGGGGGAGAAGGACTTCCCCTGACCTTGCCCTGCTCTTTCAGCTGGCAGCTCCCAGAGGAGCACTCTTTGGAGAGGCAAACAAATCCCACCCAGCCACTCACGCATCCAGAGGTAGTAAAGCCGCTTGGCCATGGTCCGGTGCTGCGGCGGGATCTCCGCATCGAAGTCCTGGTAGAAACATGGCTTCAGGGGGATGAACTTGGGCAGGGGAGGGAAGTTGTTCACCTTTTCTGCAAGGAGAAGTTTCACTGGTGTCAGGCACTGCCCAGAGCACAACAAAAACCAAGAGGCTTCCTAAATAGCCCCAAGAATTGAAGTTTTACACAGGAGTTAAGGATTTCCCATGGAAACCACCACCAAGCCACCCAAAAGGATCAAATTCAGCCCTCACTGGCCACACAGATCTGCAGCCATAGACACCCACCACCCCTCTGGTGATTAACATCATGGCCAGTAAAGCCCCTGATGAGCTTCAAAGCCCCCCATACCTGCCATGCCGGCACACGCTCAGCCTCTCCGCTCCTCAGGAAAAAATACTTGGGAAAAATGTGGGAGCTTTAGCAAAGCTGGAGGAGAACGAGAGAAAAGGTGATTGAAGTGATCAGGGACCTCTGCAAGAGCCTTTACCTCCCCCCTTTCCCAAAACAACTCAAGGACAGCACAGTTTGCTTCGTTTCTGTGACACTCTGGACTATCACACACCCAGGCTGGCACCTGGCTGGCAGCGGGATAAATCCTGGCTCCTCTGGCTGAGGCTTATGTACCACTTAAGGCAGAAGATTACGAGAGGATCCAGTGATGTGTGGCCTCCCACTCCTGACTGACCTACATCCTGGAGAGGGCCAGGTAGGACAGCAGGGAAAGGAGGTGGCTGGGGGCAGTTTGAAACCCTCATGTTCATTATCCAGCCCCAAAATAATTTTTTAAAAAAATATTATTTTTGCTGAATTCCAGCACAGGGGACTACCTGGCTACCTCGTAGCTGCCATCTCTGCAAGCCCAATGCAAAAACAAGGCCAAAAAGGGAGCAGGGAAATCAGAGCAGAGAAATCAGCTGGAAAAAAAAATAAATCAGTGGCGATTGTCACTAATGAGTCACTTGAGTGCCTGGCTTAACAATTACTCATATCATTTGGCACCTCGTGCCAGAGCATGCAGGTGTGAAAGAGGGGAGCTCAGCCTCCCAGGACCATCCCAGACCATTCCATGCTCAGATCTGTACCAGAAGTGAAAATTAAGGTAAATTAAAGCAAAAATGAAGAGCTGGGGTCTTAAATAGAAGCGTGAAGATGGCGTATCCCCACCTGCCTGCAGGTTTTGCCCTCTCCCAGTTGGCAGAGCTGGCAGCAGCCAACACATTTCCCAGGACATGGGGTGCCGGCAGTTGGTGCCCGGGGCTCCGGGAGGATTTGGGGGACTCTCTCTAGAGGTCTTTTCCCACCCTCCAACCACTGCCCAGCGCCAAAGACACAGGCCAGGCACAGCGAACCCCCAGGGCTCGCCGTCTCCCGACATCCGCCGGCAGCCCCCGGATGCTTCCATCCCGCCAGTGCTATAAATACGAGCTCCTCGAGCGCGGTGACGTCCCCCGGCCGCCCCTACCCACGTGTGCCGGGAGGGGGACACCTGACCAGGCGCCCCCCGACCTGACACCTGCGCCACCGTGGATTTGGATAAATTCGGGTGGGGTTTCTTTTGCAAAATTAGGAAACTGGTGCAGGGGTCGGAATATGGTGGAGTGGTTGGAAAAGGGGGGGCTCATCACATGGGTGATGGCACCGAGGACAAACCCCTCCGGTGCGTAGCGTGGGTTTGGGGAGGGCAGGCAGGGCTCGCCCTCGCCGCGGATCGCTTCCCGTGGGTCTCCACGCGTGAAGGGTTGCGTGCCCCACGCATCCCCACCTCAAAGCCGGGCGCAGCTTCCCAGCAGCGGCCTGGATCCGCGAGAAGGGCGGTCCACCCTCCGCTCGTTCCCCGGTGCACCCACGCGTGTGCAGGGTCACCGCGGCTGCCCCCTCGCCGCGCATCCCCCCCGCAACTGGGGCGCAGAGCGGGGGGGTCGGTGCAAAGGGCGGTCAACCCCGTCGGGGGGAGCATGCAGCAGCCTCCCCCCGAGGCATTTCCCCTCCCCACAACCCCGGACTCACCACGTGGCGTGACTCGTCCCGTCCCGTCCGGTCCCCGGCGGGTGGCGGCGGCCGCCCGCCCGCCCGGTGCTGCTCCTGCCGCAGCGACCGCGCTCTCGCGAGACTGCGGCGCCGCCGCCGCCCGGGCTATGGGCAGCGCCGGGATCTCGCGAGAGCGCCCGCCGCTGTCCAGGGTCCTGATGCCGCCGGACGGAGGGGCGGGGCCGAGGGAAAGGGGCGTGGTCATGTGAAAGGGGCGGGGCCTTTGTGGGGGGCCCTATAGGGATGGGGGCTCTATGGGGCTTGGAGGGCTCTATAGGGATGGGGGCTCTATGGGGCTTGGAGGGCTCTGTAGGGATGGGGGCTCTATGGGGCTTGGAGGGCTCTATAGGGCTGGGGGCTCTATGGGGCTTGGAGGGCTCTATAGGGATGGGGGCTCTATGGGGCTTGGAGGGCTCTATAGGAGTGGGGACTCTATAGGGCTATGGGGGCACTGTGGGGCTGGGGCTCTATAGGGTTGGGACTGCTCTGTGGGGCTTGGGGGCTTTGTAGGGGTGGGGGCTCTGTGGGGCAGGGGTGCAGTGACCCCAACCCAGGGCATGGCAAGCACCATGTGGATAGAAGAACACCATCGGTAGCGCAGAGGCTCTGGGGGACAGCCCCTGGCAGGGCATGCAGGCTCCCTGTATCCAGTAGGCAATGGGAAACCAGCAGCTCCCACCAGCTGGGCCAAGTTTGGGGTACTCCACATCCACATCCTGCTGTGCTTTATTCTGGGAGCAGTAATTAATTAGTGGCTTGTGTGAAGAACAGAGGATACATCAATTGCCTTTGCCAGTGATGCCAAGGTTGGGATGTAGCGGGCAGGAGAAGGGACTGGATTGATTCTCAGATAGGACAGGGATCAGAAGCTCCTAAAGGGGATAGAAATCCCAAATCAGCCTGAGGACCATAGGCTGTGTCCCTTGTCCTCAATGTCATCACACAGAGGTCTGTGCACACCACTTGGACCTCCTGCCTTAGTGCTTGTGAGAATATCCCTGAAGTGTTGTGAAAATTACTTTATTTAACAACTAAATCGTCCTCCCTTCCTGGGGTCCAACCTCGAGGGTCACAGAGGGGCAGCAAGGACAACATCCCACCACAGAAAGATGTGAACAGCTGGGGAAAAAAGCAGCAAAATCCCTTTACACCAGTGAGCCCTGGTGGCCAAACCCCCTTGGCAGGGGAACAGCGTTGCTGTGGGGATGCAAGGAAGGAAAGCTGGCAGAAACAGGGAAAACGCCTGCTTCACAGATGGTGAAATAGAGGGAAGCAGGAAAACCAGCGTGCCATAGATGACCCCATAGCAGAGGGCCCAGCTGTCCGCTCTGACCTCTTTCTGGGTCTTGGACCCCGAGCTGCTCCCCACAGAGAGCAGGGACCCCTGCACATCCAGCTCCATCCCCTGTGCAGCCACAGGGAAAGGGAGGAGGGGATGGGGTCATGGATCCCCACTCCTGCCAAGCTCTGGGGGTGCTCAGAGCCTTGGAGAGCCCCTGAGCACCCTGGGGATTTGGGCCTCATTTCTTGTCCCTTATTTCTTATCTCTTGAGCTTTCTCTCACCTAAATCACCTCTCCACCTGTATCTCTGCTGTCTCAGGTCCCCCAGCACCTTCCCATCCCACTGAAGTTTTGGGAGTGGTCACCTACAGAGCTGATCCTTGCCCTCAGCACTATCACATTCCCACCTGTCTGCAGGTTTTCCAGGCAGGGATATTCAGAAATCAAAGGGATGTGTGTTCCACTCCTTCACAGAGAATGCCTGAGGAGCCAAAGGGATAACAGAGGGAAGAGCCTCCCTGCCCATCCCACACTCCCTAGGCTGGGGAGGATGGACAGATCCAAAGAAGAGGCTGGATCAAGCAGCAAATTCCCAGCAAGCAAACAGGTTCAAAACCAAGGAAATACATCCACAGGTCCAGTTTAGGGTCAGTCTGTGGGGTGGAGTCCAGACCAGCTACTGCTGACCCAGAGACCACTCCTGACACAGCTCAGATTAGGACTGAGACCCTTGGATTGAGTTTAAAAAGAGTTCCGGGGCCATGGGCAGGGTGTGGGTGGGGGTCCCAGGTGGGATTGATCAAGAAAATTCAGGTTTATTAATGCCCTCAGGGTCCTTCCAACATCCCTCTGCTCATCATGCTGGAGCTCTGCAAAGGGATTTGTCTTATAAAAGGGATTTTTCCCTTTTCTTTTACTGTCTGGCTATTCAAAATGAGGATTATCTTGAGCTCTGTAATTTTCTGCTTACGGTAGGGATAAGGGCTCAGCAGGGAGCTGGTGCCATCCTAGGATGCTCCGAGGGTTTCTCTGGCATCTTGACACAGCCCCTGCACCCTGGGGTGCATCCTCAGGGGCTGCTCCTGGGAAACAGCAGCTCCGGAACCCTGATTAGGATTGGGGCAGGGGTTCCCTGCAGCTGTGGCATCCTGGGGGTCCCTCTGTACCCCCAATGCTGGGGTTACAATCAGCCCTGGCATCAGCCTGCTGCCGAGTGCAACGTGATGAGAGGCTGAGACCTGAGCCGGGCCGATGTGACGCAGAGATGGGCAATGGCACCGACACTTTCCTTGTATCGGATGCTTCCACTTTCCATCCCGTTCCCGAGCAGGGCCACCTTGGATGAAAGAAAATATAGAGAGGGCAGGTGAAGGACAGGGGCTCGGGTTACTGCTCCTCTCCAGCTGCCCTTACACTGTTAGGAATATGTTTCTGGGTTTTTTTCCCCACTTTTCCAGGTTTGGCTGGGCTCCATGCCCATGCCCAGCAGCCCTCTCCATCCTTGTCACCACCAGCTCTCCTCTGGGCTCCTCTCCCAAATGGTTCTTCCAAGCTCACACCTGTGGGCTTGGGACCAGGCAAGAGGATTTGGAAGGATTTGGAACTCCTCTGGCATGGGGCTGGGATGGCATTGGGATACTCAGAGAGAAACTGTAATGGGAAAAGGGAGGAAGAAACCACTTCCTGGGTCCCACTGTAACCAGAATGGCTGCTCAGGAAGGACAGATAGACAATACTCAGAGTGCAATTCCTTTACTCTTGTTTTTTCACCACTCCCGCCTTTCCCATTTGCTTCTTCTCCATTTTAAAGGACTCTCCATCCTCTTTTCCAGCTTTTGTTTCCCTGATCCCCCACGGCTGGAGCTGTCTGTGCCTTTGTCCCCCCATGCCTGCTTTTCCTCTCCCACCCCGCTGAGCTCATTTCAGCTATTCCTTGGCTTGGAATAACCCATCCACTCTGTTGTCCTCCAACAAATAAGCTGACAGGCTAATGAATGGCTTTGGATGGTAATTAGCAACGGAGTTGCTAATAATGAATTTCATTTACATTTTAAGTGCTGCAGAGGGAAAATAAGCCCCTGTCATTAATGCCCCCCCTGCTCCCAGTGCAGCCTTGGCCTTGGGGGGAGCGCACCCTCCGGAAGCCTTTCCGTGATTGCACCTCTCCCGCCTCCATTTCAGAGGCTGCGATAAGCAGAGTTCGTTAAGCAGCAATTAGACACAGAGGGGAGAAACTGCTGCTGCTTCCATCATCCGATGGCTGGGGAAGCGCCACGGCGCCATGGAAAATGGGCCACGGGAGGCAGGAGCTGGTTTTGGGCCAGGAAAGCAGGGCTGGATGGCTCAGCCAGCACCAGGGATTCACGTGGCTTGCCCAGAGCCCTGGAGCTGTCAGCCCTCCTGCCCACGTAACCCTCCAGGCTACCTAGATATCCCAAGGGATTTCTCAGTCACTAAAATCCTTCCTGATTATTTCTCCAGGGGTTTAGCACCTTTTGAAGGCAGCAGTTTCTCTGAGGGGTTTAATTCATCCCTGCCCGCCTAAGGAAGGAGCCAAGTGCTTTCTGCAAGGGTGCCATAAAGAGTTGTCAAGCGGAGAGGGGTGGAAATGCCATTGTTTTGTCTCATAGGAGTAAGCAATTCACGGTGGGAGCACAGGGAATAGGAATGCTGACTACTGCAGAGCACCAGAAGGGACTTGGGAATGCACAAAGCCTGGATCTGGTGCCGGGGGTGAGCCTGGGACTGTTGCCTGCCCTGCCTCAGTTTCCCTTTCTGTACCTAGGGGGCCTCAGGGGGGGTTAGATGGGTCGGGAAACAATACTCTAAATCTCCTGGGGTTTTCCAGCACACTGCTCGTAGATGGAGGATCCCATCCCAATGCCCACAAACCACTCCCAAACCCCAGTCCAGTGGTTGGATCGGGGGTGTCCCATATCCACCCCCATTTAGGCAGTGGTACCCACAGAAAGCGGCTTTGGGGACCACAAGGATGTGAGATTCACCCCGGACAGGAGGTGACAGCCACATCCTGCCTTCACCTCCTTGGGTAGGGGATCAATTGATTGATTAATATATGTATTTTTTTCAAGCCCTGCTCTGAGTGAAACCAATCCAGGGGCCTCCAGAGGCCGATAAGATTTGACTGCAAGTCAATACTCACATGTCTTTCCACTGTGCAATGATCCCCCGGCCAGCAGGGCGGGAGGGGACAGGCAGGTGACAGGGGCAGGCAGAGGGCCAGCCTGGGGCAGGGACATCGCCTCTGTCCCGGGAAGGGATTGGGGGCAGGAAGGGGACATCTCCTGGCCTCCAGTAGCGATCTTCTGGGATTTGTTCCCAGTACATGTAATGGTGAGCCCACAGTGGAGTGGGCAGCTCCACACTGGGGATGTGGAGATGAGCGAGGGGCAGGGACTGGGAGAGCAGTGGGGAGAGGGAGGGATGGGGAAGGAGGAGGAGCAGGGGAGAGAGAAGAAATCACCCGTGAAAACCAGCTCTGCCATGCATCTGCTCCTCGGAGCTTTGGGAATTGAGAGGTTTTCCTGCCGGCAGAGCCGGGGCTGAGGATACGGGGTGTTGAGGGAGCAGAGCCCTGGCACATTCGATGCATGCCCGGCTGCAATGCCATCTGCCAGGCTTTCTCCTGGCTGCGGGACCCAGTGGCTTTCTCTGATGGCTAAGAAGGGTTGAGCTCGGGCTCCAAAGTACTTCCCAAAGTACCTGCTGGATCTTTGTGCCATCCCTGGGCACAGTGTGGCTGGGATTCCTCATCCCTCTGGGAATGCTGCAGGGCAGGCAGGCAGGGTGACATTTGCAGTTAGCAATGGGTGTCCTTGAGAGGAGCAAGTGCCGAGAGAAGGGACCAGGTTCTCTTTAAGGGGGCAGGACTTTGGGAACATCATGAAGGCAAGAATGAGCTTCTCCCTCTGCCTTCCACCCTCCCCTCCTTCCCTTCCCTTCCCTGTTCCAGGACGGAGACCTGGGTTCCCTGCCCTCCCCTGTGCCTGGTAGGGATGAAGGCAGGAGCTGGGTGCTGGGATGGGCTGCTGAGCAGGGGAGGAGGAGAAGGAGGGGAGGGGAGGAGGGGAGGGAGAAGGGGAGGATCTGCTAATTACACAGAACAGCTCTGGGGGCTGCTGAAGTCCAGAATGAAGCAAAGAGCAGCAGAAGCGAGTGCTGCAGTGGGAGCGGAGGAGCCCAAGCATCACCGGGAGACAGAGCCAGCTGTTATCCCTGCTGGGAGCAACTGGGAGCACCCGGGGCATCCTGCAGCCCTGTCTCCCACAGGAGACAGCCTCTGGCACTGCCACCGAGCCCACTGCCAGCCCCCGGAGAGCCGAGGGGAAGGGGCTGGGCTGGAGGGCAGTGAGGTCAGTGCTGCCATGGTCCCGGGGGGCTAGGAGCCTGTGTGGATCCACCGGGAAGGGGTGAAGGATGGCTGCTGAAGGAGGGAGAACCAAGCCTGTCACCCAGTCCAGGATGGAGAACTTCCGAAAGGTGAGGACATCGGAGGAAGAGATGCCATTGCCCTTCCCAGACCTGCCCCCGGACGTGGTGGAGATGAAAGTGAAGGAGGGCAGCAAGATCAGGAACCTGATGAACTTCGCCATGGCCCAGATGGAGCTGAAGGGCAGGCGGCAGATCGTGTTCAGCGGCTGTGGCAGGGCGGTCACCAAAACCATCACCTGCGTGGAGATCATGAAGCGCAAGCTGGGAGGGCTCCACCAGGTCACCAAGGTACGCTACAAAACCGTGCTGGAGGTCTGGGAGAACCAGGACCCGCTGGCGGATGGCCCCACACAGAACCTGACCGTCCACAAGAACGTCCCCTCCATCTGCATCCTGCTCTCCCGAGACCCCCTGGATCCCAGCCAGACGGGTTACCAGCCCCCAGAGCCCCAGCATGAGGTGGGAGAAGAGACATCGGGATCCTCTGCCAAGGGGCTGAAGCGGCCACTGCCACCTCCCCGTGAGGAGCTGCTGCCCAAAAAGCTGCAGGTACAGGTGTCCGACAGCCCCAGGGGCTCAGGGACCACCACTGGCCAGCTGGACCACTGACCCCACCGCCTCCCACCCCACCAGCCAGGTATCAAGGCAGGAATATACGCTTTTTCTGGGGTCACTGGTGTGCTGCAGGCTTCCACTGACCTGTCCCCACTTGCTGTTCCTTGACCCCTGTGGATGGGGGGGTCCCCAGATTTGGGGTGAGGGTTAAAGGGTTAAACCCACCAACTCTTGGCTATGGACTGAAGTAGGTGAGGATTGGGGGGGGGGAGCTGCTGACCTCTAATTCAGCCACCCGGGGACACCGTGACCACCAGCCACCTCCTGCAGCGACTCCCATGGAGCCAGAGCAGCCTGGACCACCAACACCGCTCCCCACTGCAACGCCTCATCCGTCAGGAGAGATGGGTTTGCCCCAAGCTTGTTGGAATAAAACCTTCTTTATCAAACATGCTGCTGAGGAGCTGTCAGGGTTATTAATGCTGGGCTCAGCATCCCACGGGGCCGTGATTCATCCCAAAAAAGCCACCCAAACAAGCACAGGAGTTGCTCCCTCCCTGCACCCACAGAGCCAAGCACTGCACTGTACTGCCTGCCTGTGGGACAGCACAAGGAAATAAAACAACCCACATTGGATACTCTGGTCTGGAGCTGGGGGAAACCATGGTGTGGGGAGCTGGGGGTAACGGGAGTGTTGGGTGGGTGGTTATTGTGACTGGATGCAGTGCCCAGCACAGGATGAGGAGGTTTTGGGGTCATGCCTTGGCTGCAGAGCCTTTTGGAGCAAAATCCCTGCTTCTCCAGGGGGTAAAGGGAAATGAATGGAAAATAAAAGCTCTTTAGAAATAGTTGAGATATGTCTGTGGGAAAATGGGGAGATCATCTTGGCTGCTGGTCACAGCATGGAGCAGCACAGTGAAGGCTGCTGCCAACCCAGAACAAGGGGATCCCAGCCAAATCCTGTCCCTTGGAAGAATAGGATTGGCGTCTCCTGTGCCAGCACGGCAGCACCTGGCAAAGCCCCCATTCCCGTGGGGACAGGGGAGATTTGGGGGATGGGTTATGGCATGCCAAGCCCTGATCCACCTGGCTCCCTCAACCCAGCGCCCTGGGGCACTGCAGGATGAATTAATCGGTATTAGGGAGCAAACCCTTCCCAAAATCCACGTGTGAGGGATGCTCTGGCTGCAGCAGCCTTATCTCCCTGCCTCACTCCCGCTCTCCAGGGACAGCCAGCATTCCCTCTTTGTCAAGGGCTTGCTTGGCTGGGAGCGGGAATGAAAGGAGAGGAGGGGGAGGAGGTGGAGGAAGCAGGGTCTGTTTTGTGTGGCGATGACCTTGTTATCTCCCTCAGCAGGCAGCTGCTCCTCGGGCCAGAGGCTTGTGCTTATCTACCCTGCTGCAGATTGATTCCCTTCACTTGAACATTAATTTCCAACTGTTTTTTTATGTTAATGATTTTTTTTTTTTTGGTGGGTTTGGGGCTGGGAAAGCTTTGGGCTCTGTCCCATCCAGCTCTTCCCAGTTCCTTTCTCCACTGCAGACCCTGTTCAGGATCAACCCTCCACCGCACATGGGAGCACAGGGTACATTAGGTTCCTACCCCAAATGCACTAAAAATCACGAATAAAAGTGATTAATAAACCTATAATTAATAAATTCCTCTGTAAATACACTGATCACAGCCTGAAGATGGTGGGAGACACACAGTTGAACAGTAACAGCCCTTCACCTCCACTGCTGCCAGCTCACATTTCTCCGAGCAGGGAAAAAAAATAAAAATCACCTATTTCTCCTTATTTTGTTAATGTGCAACATTTTTTTTACTGATTTTATAGGCAGGTAGCTTTCAATCACAGAGGCAGCACTGGGCATTTCACCCACCTTGCTTTGCGGGCTGTGGACTGAGGGCTTCCTGCATGAGAAAGTAATAAAAAATGTGTCTCAAAAAAACCAAGTATTTAAAACAGGACGATGATATCAGGGAACATGGTGAGTGGAATTATCACGATGGTTTAGTACAGCACTGCTGACACCCCAGGGACGATTTTTGGGGCGATTTTGTGCCCGGGTCGGTGCGATGGTGGCTGAAGGCAGCAGCCCATGGTGTGGGGACAGGGACACGATCAGAGAGCCGGGAGCTGGTGGACGCTGCAGCTGAGCCAGTTTGAGCCCATTCCCCTCAGAGGGATCAAGTCGGGCGGGTGTACATTGACAGGGACGGGGAGGCTGCACTGAGGCTGAGCCTGCGCGGGGTCGGCTAACGGGGGGAAACAGCCACCCAAACCCCGCCAGACTGAGCACAAACCCCTCAAAAACGAGCCCGAGCCCCTCAAAAATGAGCCCAAACCCTCTCCAGGAGCTGCTCGGCGAAGCGCAGCACTCCCAGCAGCTGCACCCCTCACGCACAAAATGGCGGTCGGCCCCGCCCCAAGATGGCGGCGGCCCCGCCCCGCCGCGCCCCCAGTCCGTCCCCGCGGCCTCCCGCCCTCCCGCGCGCCGGTCCATCCCCGCCGCGCCGCCGTACCCGCCCTGCGGCCCCCCCGACCCTCACCTCCGTCCCTCCCTCCCGGTGCGCTGCGGGAGCCAGCGGCGCGCCCCCGGTGCCCGGTGCTGTCTCCCTCCCTCACTCCCCGCCGCCATGCTGGCCGCCAGCGCCTCTCTCCTCCGCCGCTGCGCCGTCTCTGGCCTCCGCGCCGCCGTCCGCCGGCCCGCCGGTCCTGCAGGTGAGCGGCCGCACGCGTCTCCGTCCCTCGTGCCGCGATCCCGCCGCGGTTCGCCCCCGGGGCCTTGTCCCGGGAGGCTGTGAGGCGGCGGGGCCCGGCGTGTCCTTGCCGTGACCCCGCGGCCTAGCGCGGGCCGCCCCTGCCGCTCCCGCCACCGCCACCGGGACCGCCCCGCTGGTACCGCCTCAGGGGGCACCGGGCACCTCCCGGCTGCTGCAGCGGGGGGCGGCGGCGTTTTCCCCGCGCCCCCCACCAAGGTGACATTGATGGAGGGTGGCGGTGACCTCCGCAGTGCCGGGGCGCAGGCCACCCCCGGGCCCGCTCCAGCTTCGCGCCAGCCCTCACCCTCCTAATTAACGGCCAAATTAATTTTATTTATAATATTAACATCTTATTAGCGCCCCAGTTAATAGGGAGAGGAGGAAGACCAGCCCCAGGCAGCGTGGTGTGACGGTGGCCAGGGTGGCAGGGCTGGAAGACATACTGCAGAGAACACACTGCCTCTGCATCGCAATTAATAGCTAATTAACTTCAGCATTGCAATTAATAGCTAATTAACAGACATTAATAATGCTCGGAGACCTCTGCTGCGGCACGTGTGAGTTAAACAGCTGCCTTAGGGAGCCTGTTGCTGCGTCTTTTTAAATAATAAGCACAGAGATTTCTTGGATGCTGCTTGAGAGCCTTGGTCTTTTGTTATTTTAAATCCACTAAAAGTCTTTGCTCGATGTTCCTTTGAGCTGCTGAACCCCGGCTGCTCTTGGGTCTCATTTCCAGCAGGTTCCATGTTCTGCTTTTCCAAGATCTTGCATTACAGACACCCCACTTAACACTGCTAGGACCCCTTTGCCTTCGGGGTGGCCTTGGGAGGGTTTATGTTGCTGCAAAACTTTCCCTGTTTAATCCCTGTTTGATCCTTGTTGCCCGATTTTCAGTAAATCAAATTTTTTTTCATGTGTGTTTTTCTTCTGTGCTCATTACCAGAGAAAACTGACCAATTCTGGCCTTTGCAGAGAAGCTTTAACATGTTTTAGTGTCATATTAGGTGATTTTAGACATCTCAGACTCTTGATGCCTGTTGAGTTCACTTGAAAGTAAAGGTACTTGGCCTTTGGTTCTTCCTTGAGTCGGGAATCTCTGCATGGATAGGCTGGCGTGGTTTAGCTGTCACACGCACGTCATGTATGTGACAGTGACCTTGATGGACCCCACTGAAACTCAGGGCAGAGGGACTCACAGAGTCCAGTCTCCAAAATACAGATACAAACATTGCTGTGGAAAACACAGGCTGAAAAAGAAATGTAGCAGCAAGTGAAAAACACACCTTGGAAATCCAGAGTTTTAATTCTTATGGACTGTGTTTGCTCCCTGGATCCTGGGGACGGTTTTGTTGAGGAGAGACTTTAGATTTTGACTTAAAGATTGTATTTGAGCACTTCAATTTAGGCTTTTCTCCAGCTGAGATTTGCTGTTTCTCTGTAGGATTTTCTTTTTCTTTAGGAAAAACAAGGATTCTCCTTCAACCAGCTGAAACCTGCAGGGTTTTCAGCAGTGTCCTGGGCACAGGAGCATTTACACAGCCCTGCTCTTGGTTTGAGCTCAGCTGTGCAGGTGATTTATTGCAGAAAGCAGGGTCAAAGTTCTGCTTTGAAGCTGGGGAAAGGAGGGCGAATTTCCCTCCAGACGCTAAAAGAGCATTTTAATTCTGTCGTGTCCTGTTATTTATTTTTCCATAGCTAAAATAAATAAAGCTATTTTCATGCTTCCATTGCATAAACCAGAATTGCTGCTGAAATGTTGGACCATGTTAGGTTTTGTTAAAAGAGCAGATTGCCTGCTAATTGGGCTGTCATTAATGAGACCAAAGAGAAGTGTATCAGCAAAAATACAAGCCAGTTCTTTTTTTTTTTTTCTTTAAAACAAAACTCTGTAGTTGATCAGTGTGAGTGGTTCATGCTGGGTGAAGAAAGAAAAAGTCAGGAGCTAAATTTGACTTCTGTGAAGCAGAGCTTTGAGCTCCAAGGTCGTATCTGGTGTCTGACCTCTTCGCAAATATTAGTGGAGTGAGATTAGCAGTGGGGAAAGGAAGCACCAGGCCTGTGGTCCTTTAGTTTAGTTCCCTTGGAAAACTGTTCCAGCCTGTGAAAAAAGACAAGTTCATCCAAAAAAACAGCTATTTGTGATAGTGTTGAGTGAAGAAACTAATTAATAATCATATCAGACTAATTTGTGCATTAGCATACAATCTTGTTTTGTGATTAGCTATCAAATATTAACACAACTGAAACCTTAAGACCCAGGGCTTTTCTCTTGGATAGACACAGAGTGATCTTTTCTTTTCCTCCTTCAATCCTTCAGCAGCTGTTTTTAAGAAATATCTCGTCCCTTTGCTTTTGAGAACCTTTGTCGGAACTTCATGGAATTTTGTTGATGAAGGATGTGCATGTTAAAGCTTCTCTGGCTCACTTGGCCGTAGGAAGAGGGAGAAGTCCTCTATCTTACAGAAAAGCAGGAATTTCAGAGAACTGGACTGGTTATCCAGAGGTGGTTTTTGCTTGCGTTTCCCCTGCTCTGACCAATGCTCTGGGAACACTTTAGAAATCTGATGTGGAAAAAAATAGACACTTTGTCACAACACAAACCATGATATTTAATAAGCTACATCCATCCAGTGCTCATCCAGGAGTGATCCGGAGTGACTATATCCAGGGAAATCCACATTTTATGGCTTCTGGCTTCTTGGCCAGGACTAAAGTAGAATTGTTTTGCTTTTTTTTCTGGATTCAGCTGTGCTTCCTGCCCGCTGCTACTCTCACGGGTCACAGGAGTCAGACGAAGAATTTGATGCTCGCTGGGTGACGTATTTCAACAAGCCAGATATTGATGCCTGGGAGCTCAGGAAAGGTATGTTGGGGAACAGGGAAGAGTAACCTGAGGTAAATAAGTTTTGTGAGCAGAAATAACAACTTTACTTGGCGTTTTGTGGACTACTCATCCCTGGAGCTGTCCAAGGCCAGGTTGGACAGGGCTTGGAGTAACCTGGTCTAGTGGAAGGTGTAGACTAAATGATCCTTGAGATCCCTTCCAACCCAAACTATTCCATGATTTTAACACCTGGATGGGAGGGAGAGTAACATTTGCTCCAAGGAAAGTGTGTTTGAGCTCTACTACACTCATTTTTCTTTGGACTTCGACTACTGGCTTGGCCATAACTCCCTGCAGACTTTTTGTCTGGTTATCTCCAATTCTTTGCTGTGGAGTTGCCAAGTTTTATTAAACTTCCCCAATTAGGCCTTAAAAAAATGTGATTGCATAAGCAGATAATTGCAGCCAGAGGGATCATTCCAGCAGCACGTGGCTGATGAGGTGTTGGGTTTTTCTACTCGAGAATAAAGGACTAGACAGCAAGGGGTTCCTTTTGAGAGCATGCCAACCTGATTCCAAGTTTCACTTGGTGTTTCCTTGTCTCCACAGGCATAAACACACTGGTGGGTTACGACCTGGTCCCGGAGCCCAAAATCATCGACGCGGCTCTGAGGGCCTGCAGACGGTTAAATGACTTTGCCAGTGCTGTCCGCATCCTAGAAGTTGTAAAGGTGGGTGGAACTGCTCTGTTCCCATTGCTAGAGGGAGTTTTCCCTGGCTTTTTCCTGCTGCAAAGGGAAACCACACTTAGCTGTTGCCAGAATCAGTGGCTTCAAGATCATACAAAGCTTATGGGCTTCCTGAGGGGCTGAGTGCTGGGCTGGCTGGGACTAATAACTCAGAAAGCTGTGTAGGCTTGGAAAATACCTTAAACCAGCTCCTTGAAACCTGAATCCAGCCTCCCCAGGGAGTTAAGAGAAGCCAGGGCTTTTATTTCAGCCCTAGAGGCCACCAGCTCTGCTCTGCCACAAACATAGAGGTTTTGGAGACATGAGACTTTTCTTTGCATGTTGAAATAATTCCATTGTTTGCTTTTTTGGGGTTTTTTTCAGGACAAGGCAGGACCCCACAAGGAAATCTATCCTTACGTTATCCAGGAGCTTAGACCAACTTTGAGTGAACTCGGAATCTCTACTCCAGAGGAACTGGGCCTGGACAAAGCATAAACCTTGTTGGTAAGGTTTGATGTTGCTTCCCAGGCTCTTAGCATGGGATTCCTGTACCTCAAAACCCCTGGCAAAGACTGAGTGTACACAAGACCTAATGTGCATGATCCCAGAATAAAATTAAGCCCTGAATAAAAATCCTCATGGAAGCGAAGTCTCTTAACTCAGTTTCCTCAGGAGATGACCAGTGTCACATTCTTTTTTTAAATATTATTCTTAGAATAGAGATACTGTATGTCAGACTGCTGCAAATAGTACTTGTTTCTGGATCTTTCAAGTCCTTTTCCTCCTGCTTGCCCTGGGATATGATGTCTTGGTGCAGGGGGTCCTGAATCAGCTCTGCTGGGAATGCAACACCTGCGTTTTTGAGCTGAGGATGTTCCAACAGGGCTTTGAGGGTAGAAGGGATGGAAATAACTCATTTGGGAGCTCGTGGAAATTCTGTGGAGATACTGGGCTGCTGCTTTAACGGCTTTTCTTTTTTTCCCCCCTCTTCTTTTCTATTCCAGGTGCATTACTCAAGTGTTTTATTGATGTGACCTGATTGTACACAGTCACCTAGAGACACAAAACTTAAATCTTACCTGAAATAACTTCTTCCTTTATTGAGTCACAATGTAAGTGCTGTGGACTTGGGCCTAATAAAGGAAAAACTGGTTTGACTGATGTGGTTCCAGTGGCTCGTGTGGTTATTTCTTGTTGCTTTTGTGGGGAAAAAGAAGGAACAAATCACAAATGTGCTCTTTGGAGCTTATAAATTGTTATTTACTTTGCAAAGCCTGTGTCCAGAGCCTTCCCAGGCACCTGGCTCTGGGAAGAGAAGGAGCTGTTTGGAGAGCGTGGTGACCGTCCTGTGTGCACAGCTTTGCGGAGAACTTGAAGGAGGCATTTTCCCGGGATGATGTCCAAAGCTCAGACATGCTCTGAGGTTCCTGTTGTGCCCTCCCTGAGAGGGAATCTGCTCTGGGATAGGTGTTGCACCTGTTTTCCACCTCAGCCCTAGTGCAGGGATTTCGGAAAGAGAGAGGAAAAAAAAAAAAAAAACCAAAAAAACAGGGTGCGGGGAGAACGGATATTTCTTAATATTACTATTTTCCTCCTAGAAAAGGGGAAGTTTCAGGGAAAACAGGAATTTTTGGGTTCCGTGTTGCACAGCCGCCACAGGCCCTCAGGTTGTGTAGGGCAGGACCCCCTGCTGTCCTATCCCACTCTCCTGCCCCGTCCCGGGGTCCCGTCCCGCTCTCCCGTCCCGCTCTCCCGTCCCGCTCTCCCGTCCCGCTCTCCCGTCCCGCTCTCCCGTCCCGCTGCCCCGTCCCGCTCTCCCATCCCGCGGTCCGGTCCCACCCCGCATGCGCGGCAGAGGGGCGCGCCCTTTCCCCTGCTCCCATTGGCTGAGCCCGGCCAGCCCCGCGCTGCCATTGGCGGGCGGAGCGAGGGGCGGGGCCAGGAGCGGCCATGGCGACGGGCGGCGGCGGAGCCGGGGCAGGTCCCGCTCCCGCTCCCGCTGCGAGCGGAGCCGGCGGGCGGCGGGGCCCGGGGGTACGTGCGGGGTACGGGCATGCTGGCCGTGCGGGACTGCGAGCTGGGCGTGGGGCGGGATGGGGGATGTGCATGGGGCTATGGGGCTGAGGGGAGCGTGGGAGAGTGAGTAGGGGTGGTGTAGGGCTTGGGTATGTCCATGGGGCAGGATGGGGTATGTGCACGGGGATGGTATAGGGCTGGGGTATGTCCATGGGGCAGGATGGGGTATGTGCACGGGGATGGTATAGGGCTGGGGTATGTCCATGGGGCAGGATGGGGTATGTGCACGGGGATGGTATAGGGCTGGGGTATGTCCATGGGGCAGTGTGGGGTATGTGCATGGGGATGGCATAGAGCTGGTGTATATCCATGGGGCAGGATGGGGTATGTATATGGGGGTGGCATAGGGCCTGGGGGTTATCTGTAGGGCAGTATGGGGTGTGTGCATGGGGATGGTATAGGGCTGTGGTATATCCATGGGGCAGTATGGGGTATGTGCATGGGGATGGTATAGGGCTGAGGAGTGTCTGTAGGGCAGTATGAGCACAGGGGCTATAGAGCTGGGGAGTGTCTGTAGGGGAGTATGGGGTGTGTGCACAGGGGCTATAGGGCTGGGGAGTGTCTGCAGGGCAGTATGGGGTAGGAGCACAGGGGCTATAGGGCTGGGGAGTGTCTGTAGGGCACTATGGGTTGTAGGCACAGGGACTATAGGGCTGGGGAGTGTGTGTGGGGCAGAATAGGAGCAATACAGTGCAGAGTTTGTCTTCCGGGGTTACACACATGGTGGTCAGCACTGTGTACAGTGTATATATTATATATACACTGTATACATATATACACACACAGGTGTATCAGCACAGCATCAGCTGGCCAGGGAGGGGGATGGCACACCCCGAGGGATCTGGGGGGCCGCTGCCTGCATGGTTATTCCCACGATAAGGTTCTGCACTGCTAATTCCGGCTTAAGACAGTGAGGCTAATCCTGGCTGTGCTCTCCAATCACCATCCCAAGTCCTGTGCCTTGTTCCTTTAATTCCACGTCCCTCCTGCACCAGCTCTCTCTGATTTTCCCTCTATTTTCTTCATTACCCCTTCTGTTTGTGGAGGTTTTTTCCTCTCCCTTGCCCTTAGCAGTGCTGGTTCTCCTTGACAATAACTGGATAAAAGGAGAAGCTTGAAAGGCTCAAACCCTGCAGAGAAATTAAAAGAAACTGTCCTTACATTTGTATTTGATTAACCTCTCAGTAAATCTCCACCACCTTTTTCCAAGTATCACTGCAGCTAGGCTTGCACAGGAACTGCTGGTCACTACCTCTGCTTTTAATTTAACGTCACCATTCCCAAATAATCCTTTCATCTGCTAACAGATCTGCTTATTCCTTTTCCTCTCCCTCCTCCTGGGCGGGGGAGGAGGAGCTGTCCCTCCCCAGCTGACCTGGGGACAGATTTCCCTGCTGACCTTGAGCTCCCAGGAATGATCAGATGCTCTGAGATGACTCTGCTTTATTTCATCCCCATGGAGAGATGCTAAATGTGCTTCTTTCACTTTTTTTTTTTTAAGGCGATTTGGACTGAAAAGAAGCAGCTGAACAAAGGGACAGATGTGGTGGAGAAAAGGGGTCCATACATCATGAGCAAACCTCCCTCCATTCAGGCCAAGCTGAGTAAGTGATGCTTGGTGGACTCTGCTGGGATTTCAGGAATCATTTCCACCTCTTTCCCAGGGCTGCAGTTACTAAAAGCCCTTTTATTCCTTGGTGGGATAAATCCTTTATTAAAAAAACATAAAAACCCCATAGAGATGCCTTTGGAAAAGCACTGCACTGCCCATGCTCACCTGCAACACCCTCCTCACCCATTCCTCAGAAGAATAAACCCTTTGGGAGCACTTGGGAATTTTTATCTCTGTCCCTGTGCTTGGCTTTCAGAGAAGCAACGCGAGCTGGCAAAGGCAGCGCTGCGAAGGCAGGGGCTGCTGGGGGGACACACCGCCCCAAAACCGACTCCTAAAAGGTCTGATCCCCTCTTCCTGTTCCCAAAATGTATTTTTCACTTTTCTTGGGGAGACTGGGAAACTCAGAGGATTAAAAATAAGAGTTTGGGACCTTATTCTGCTGGCTCTGTTTGGCCAGGAACATCCTGTATGATAAAATACATGTTTTTTATTTTGGGGATGATTTGGTGGTATGGATTTCTTTAGCTGGTGGTGGCCCTGGACAGTGTCTGCCTGGGAAGGAGGGGGATTCCTGCCCTGGCTCCTCAGCCCATCAGCTCCATGGCTGTGTTTCCACATAAAACATCTCTCCTGGTCTCACTCCTCTGCTTTCCGGCAGGTCAGTGAAGTTTAACAAGGGCTACACGGCACTCAGCCAGACAGCTGATGAAAACCTGGTCTCCCTCGACTCAGACAGGTGAATATCTCAGGATTTTGGGTAAATATCTCAGGATTGGGGGGGTGGGTGTGCTCACAGCTGGCTTTTTTGGGGGGCTGATTTTTCTTGTCACTGGTAGAGCATTTGCAATGGCACTGGGCACTTCCGAGCAGTGAAATGCTCCTATTGTCCCAGATTTAAAATATCCCTTGGGGTTGCACTGCCAGCTCCTTTTCCCCCCTGAATTTCCCTTATCTGCATCCAAAAGCCCCCATTTCCAGGCCAGCTCTGTTTCCTTTTTCCCTTAGTGACGGCGAGCCGGGATCCAGGTGTTCCTCAGGATACTCCTCTGCTGAGGCAAGTGTGGGGCTGTGACTGGCACTGCGGGGTCCCCGCGGGCTCCCTTGTTCCCCTGACCCCTCGAGGCTCTGGGTAGGGGCTGGAAGGATCACCCCACAGAGCGTGGATGTGTGTCCATCCCGCAGAGCCCCACTTTGTCCCCCGCAGCAGGTGAACCAGGACCTAAGCCGGCAGCTGCTGCAGGATGGCTACCACCTCGACGAGGTCCCCGATGACGAAGACCTGGATCTCATCCCCCCAAAACCCGTCGCCTCCTCTTCTTGCCCCTGTTGTTTCGGAGAAAATCTCTCCTGCGTGATCCAGTAGCTGCACAAGAACAGGTCAAAATCCAGCACTTTCTTTGTCCCGTGGGATGGCTCTTGGGTGTCCGGGTCCCACGCCAGGACGATGACACAAGGACTGAATGACGCTGCTCGTGGCAGAGACCAACTGACCCCAAAGGACTTTTCCTTACACTCAGCAATATCAGGGAGAGGTGGCACAGTGACGTTTTGGTGACCTGGATGGGACCTGGCACATGGCTGGGGTGGGGAGGGAGGAGAGGCAGAGTCCAGCACCTCCACAGGGGTATAAAGGGAAGGACTTGGGAGTTTCTGGGGTTGGAGCTATGGCTTGTTCCCATTCTCCTCAATGCTGCTTTGATGCAGGTGAGGCACAGCCCAGACCCCCCACACCAGCTCCACACAGGGCTCGGATTTGGGGGGCTGGGGAGCCTCCCTGCTGCAAACCATAAACGCTGCCTTAAACCATGGTCCTGCTCTATGACACAGAGGACAATCAGCTTCTTATACAGAAACCTTATTTAAATATTTCATGTCAAGAGACATGAACTGGCTGGGGGGGGCATATTTGTTTGTTTGTTTTTGTATTTTACTTGTAAAAGGGAGCACTCAATAAACTGGATCTCATTACTCAGAGGGGGTGCTGGTGCTGGGGAGGGACTTCTGTTTTCCCTCATCACATTTTACCCCTTTCCTGTGCCTCAGGAGCAACACGGGGTGCAGGCAGTGTTGGGGGGATGCTCCCAGCCTCTCCTCTGGCCTCCCCATCCTCCGGCTCCCCCACCATGCTGCCCTTTGCCAGGAACAAAGTCACCTCTTTATTCATGGCACCAGAGCCTCTCCTGCTCCATCACCCACTACGCAGCCCCCTTTTGCAGCCAGGGAAGGGTGACACTGGCTGCCATCAGCCAGGCTTGGGAAGAACCCACCAGAAGCAGCAGAAAGCCTCAGCCTGCCCTGATCTGTACCATGTCCAAGGAACTGATCCATGGAATTGCTCTTTCTATACATCAGGGCTGGTTTTGGGATTTAATAGGTAGAGGGAAAACTTTCAAGCGAGAAGACTTTGCCCACAGCAGTTTCTATCTACTCAGACGGAGTGAAGTGGAGGAAGTGTCCCAGGTCCTGCTCAGAGGAGGCAGCAGGCTCGGAAGAGCAGCATCCCATCGGGTGAGGAGAGGTGGAGGGAGATGCTCTCGTTGGCCGAGATGAAGAGCACGGAGCCACGGTGCAGGGACATCTCGGAGGCTGCGGCTGTAGAGGTGCCCACAGCTGTCCCTTGGATCACCAGCAAGATGCTGGCAGAGTCCATGGCAGAGATGAGGTACAGCTTGATGGAGGCAGGGATCTGCCGAGGAAAATGTCACTGTGGCTGGAGTCTCCCTCAGCTTTCCTCCTCTCCAGAAAGCTGCAAGGGGGTTGTCCCCATTCCCACCCCTCTGCTAGGCCTGCAGCAGCAGCCCAAACCCAGGGACCCTGAGGACACCCAAGCCTCTTCCTGGTCCTCCCTCTGCCCAGAACTGCTGGAGAAGCTGAATGAGCTCCAGGCAGAGGGAACAGGGGAGGGATAAAGAGACAAGCACCCCATCATGCCCAATCATCCCTCCCTCCTTGCCAGGACACTAATTAAAATGGTGAGCAGCCCCCAGCCAGCACCAGGGTGCCCCACCTGGAGCCCAACGCAGATCTGCCACCACTCACCTCTATCCTCATGATGGAAAAGTCTGGCACAGGCGGGTCATAGAGGTAGACATTGGGATCGAGCTGGCTCTGCACAGCTGGGAAGATCTTGGAGCTGCTGGGTGCTGGTGTGTAGTTGAGCATCTCACACAGGGTGAGCACATCGATGAACTTGGGGGTGAGCCCGGCGCGCACCGTGTTATCCGAGCACGCCATGATCTCCACGCAGTCTGCGGGGATGAGGCAGTGCTGTCAGCCCACCCCAGCTCTTCCACGCGTCCCCAGGACCAGTCCTTACGGGATGCTGGGTTAGGAGAGCCCCCGGTGACCCTCACCTCCGTACAGGTAGGCATGAGGCTCGTTAGCTCCCAGGAACATGGCCTCCCCCGGCTCCAGCCTGACCACATTCAGGAAATAAATGGTGAAGCAGCCGATGTCCCCCGGGTACTGGGAGTGCAGCCGCAGCAGCAGGTCCCCGTTGCTCCCTGATGTGTCCTTCCCTTCTGCCGCTGTGCAGGAAGAGACCCGGCCCAGCATGGGGAGTGAGCTGGGGGTGCCCTGGCTGCTCCCCTAAGCACAGCCCCCGAACCGGTTTGGGGTGTCACAGCCAGGACCCACCTTCCTGGGAGATCCTCTTCACCAGCATGTTCAGCTGGTCCACGAAGAACTTCTTCTCGCTCTTCATGAGGCGGGTGAAGCACACGCGGAGGGCAGCCGAGACCCCGCGGGGGTCATCGCTCCCGCTGCGCTCCAGCTGCTCCGCTGCCACCTCCCCGATCAGCGCCCGCAGCTCGGGGACATCTGTGGGGCCAGCCCCGATCAGAGCCAGCCCCCATCCCAGGGGAATACAGCCCCAGGACCCCCAGTCCAGGGAGAACAGCCCCAGTCAGAACCAGCACTCCCATCCCAGGAGAGCACAGCCACCATCCTCACCCCGAATCCTATCCCTGGGGATGTGCTGTCCTCACCCTGAGCTCCATCCCAAGGGACCACAGCCCCCATCCACACACCCTATGCCAGGGGAGCGTGGCCACCATCCCCACCCTAAACCTGATCCCAAGGGAGCACTATATCTGCCCCAAACCCGATCCCAAGGGAGCACGGCCACCATCCCCACTCCAGGGTCTGACCATGCACCCTCCATCCTTACTCTGGAGGAACGAGACGATCTCCTCCACAGGCCGGAAGCCGCACATGCCCTCGAAGGGGGTGAGGGCGATGGCCATTTCGGGCTTGTGGTTGGCATCGGGATAGTGCTCAGGGAACTGGGCGTGGAGCTTCGCTGCCAGCTCCTGGAGAGGGGGGAAAGGAGCTGGGTGACCTCCCCAGGGACACAGGTTCCGGCTGGGCTGCCCACGCAGGGCTCTCCCTACCTTGTTGGGGTGTGCCTGGACGGACAGGGCAGTGTTGACAGAGAGCACCTTGAACAGGAAGGGCAGCTGTCCCTGGAAGGCATCCTTCACCTTGGCCCCCAGGCAGGCGGGGTTGTCGGCGATCCACTGGCCCAGGGTCTTTTGGGGGATGCGGTTATCCCCGATGAGGGCATCGCCCCGGGGGTGCGTGCCCATCCACAGCTGCGAGACAGACAGATGGCACCCTGAGCCGGGCAGCCAACACAGATGACTTGGGCATTTCCAGAGGCTGCCTGGCCCCGGAGGTGATCCTTGGCAGCTCCCTCAGGGGCTGAGTCACGCTGGGCTTCTCTCCAACGAGGGCACCCCCCAGGGCTATTGGGGACATGGGACAGCTGGGGGTCAGCATCCCGACAGGACACCGGACGGTGAGAGCCACACCCGGCTGGGATGAACACACGGATGGACACACGGACGGCATGGAGACACGGACAGAATGGACACATGGACACACTCACCTCAGCATAGGGCTGGTCAGGCTGGATCTGGACAAGGGGGTCACCACTGGCCAGCAGCTTGGCCACCTCGCTCTCCAGGCCCACTTTCCCCCAGGAATAGTTCTGCACCACGCAGGAGAGGGGGAACACTGCGGGAGGGAAGTCAAACGTTAGCGGGGCACAGAAAGAACCCCCCAAAATCCTTCCGGGCACCCCCAAAGCCCCCGGGGCGGGGTGAGAGAGTGTCAGAGAGAGGGGACCACGAGCTTGGGAGGGGAGAGTGTATGGGGGGACGATTTTCAACCATCACATGGCAATTTGGGGTGCTCGGGCTGGGAGCAGGAGTCACGATCCCTCCGCCCTGTCGCTCTGGGAGTCCCGGACGGGGGTCCCCGTCCCTGTGGCCCAGCCCAGGGTCCCCATCCCCACCGCGGGCGGTGGGTGCCCCGTGCCCCGCTCACCCCGGATCTCCGCCATGGCTCGGCCGGGCAGGGCCTGCCCCCCTCCCTTCCCCCTCCCCACTCCCCCGCGGCTATAAGCGTGGCCGTGACGTCACGCGGCCACGCCCATAGGGTTAACCCCGCGCGAGCTGTGCGCGCCGCCGTGACGTCACGCGCGTCCCGGTCACGCGGGTGCCCCGGAAGCGCCAGGAGCGGCGGCGGCGGGAGCGGAGCGGAGAGGACCGCGCCCATGTCGGGCTTCGACACCAACCCGTTCGCCGACCCGGTGGACATCAACCCCTTCCAGGTGGGCGCGGGGCGCGGGCGACCCCTCCGGCCCGGCGCGGCCCGGCCCGGCCCCCTGTGCCCCGCACGCCGGGACGTGGCACTGACTGAAGCGCCGCTGGCCAATGGCGGCGCCGCTCCTCGGCGGCGCGGCCAATCAGAAGGAGGGGGCGGGCCCAGGGGGCGTGCGGCGGCCGCGACCCCCCGGCCCCGAGGGTGGCCTGGGACCCCTGCCCGGAACCCCAGCCGGGCCGGGGCTGCGGGGCTCGCTCCCCTGCCCTATCCCCGCCCGGGGCCGGGGATCATGTCCCCTTCCTTGTACGCCCCATCCTCGTGCCCGCCCTCCCGCCGGGGCCGGGGGTCCCGCTGCCGTTCCCTGTCCCCCAGCTGGGCCGGGGAGCCTGTCCCCCTCCCTGCATCCCCGTCTGCCCGGGCAGAGGGTCCCGTCTCCCTTCTCTGTGTCCCCCTTCCCCGTGCCCCCTTAGCCCGGACAGGGGGTCCCGAGCCCCCGCTCGGCTGGGGCCGGGGGTCCCGTACCCCCCCCCCCCGTGCCCCTTCCCCAGCTCCCCGCAGGTCACCCGTGAGCACTGTGACCGCCCCCGGTGTCCCTCCCACTCTGTCCCCAGACCAGGCTGCTCCTCACCTCGAGGAGGGGTCTGCCACCGCCCTGTGCTGCCAGGCACAGTGTCCCCTCACCTCCCGGGCAGTGGGGACAGGGTTTCCTGCCTCTCAGGATCATGCACGACAGCTGTGAATGCCTAATCTGTGGTCTTATTAAAAATAATCCATTGCTGGAGCTCTCGTGGCTGTGCTGCCTGGTGGGCTGGTTGTCCGCTGGGTCTCTCTGCATCTGTTTTTAAGGTGCTTCAGCTCTTAAAGCTGAGTTCCCCAGGCAAAGCTGAGGATTTCAGGGCTCAAAGCAGGGGATTCCTGTTAAGGTCACTGAGGACTTGGTCTGTGTTCACTGGGTTTCTCCTCTCTGGGATTAACCTCTGAAAATTGGGGTCATTTACGCAGGGAGTCGGCCTGGAACGGCCTCGGGGACCTGGTGGCTGTGCAGTGGTGTGAAAATCAGTGTCTGGCCTTTGGCTCCCGTCTGTGAGCTCAGCCTCACCTTCGCTGCTTGGCTGGGATATGATCTGCAGGAAGGAGTGTTTTCCTGACCTTGGATTTCAGGGCTGAGCCAAACAGAAATTGTTTGTGGATGAAGCTGAGTCTTCTGAGGAATCAGAGTGAAAAAATTCTTTCTCTTCTTCCTCACTTTCATTTTAACACTGACTTACAAGCGCCTCAGGAATGGGAAGGGTCGGGACGATCGTGTTCCCCTGGTATTTGTTCTGTGGGGTGGAATATATTGCCATTCACGTTGGGATTTGTTGCTTCCGCATTGAGGAAGTAAATATTCCTAGAATCACAGAATGGTTTGTGTTGGAAGGGACCTCAAAGCTCATCCAGTCCCACCCCGTGCCATGGGCAGGGACACCTTCCACCGCCCCAGGTTATTCCAGGCCCCATCCGACATGATCTGGAACTCTTCCAGGGATCCAGGGGCAGCCACAGCCTCTCTGAGCACCCTGTGCCAGGGCCTCCACACCCTCACAGGGAAGAATCTCCTAATATCCAATCTAATCTCTGTCAGTTTGAAGCCATTCTCACTTGTCCTGTCACCTCAGGCCCTTGTGAAAAGTCCCTCTCCGTATTTCTTGTCATCTCCCTTCAGCTGCTTTGTGCGCATTAAAGCTGTCCTGGTATCTGACAGAACAAGGCCGTGCTCTCTCTTTATTCACTGTTCAAACAAAAAAAGGTTGAAGGTGATTTCCAGCTGGCAACTCCCGTGTCAGGCTCACTTCTTAACGAGGAATAACATATGTCCCACCATGGCTTCCCCTGGGAGGGCTCTTTGCACCTCATCTGGTCCTTGTGGCAGGTTCTGTATCCTCCCTTCAGGACTGTGAGCTTTCACCTTGCGTGTTCTTTAAAGAAAAACCCCAGTCCCCAGCAGCTGCCTGTGAGGAATCTTCCACTGCGGTGTCTCGGAGCCTCAAAGCCTTGCTGGTGTGCTTTGAAATGGAATCCCAGCCTGTGGAACAGCCTGTTCCCTGCCAGGGGCTGGATCCAGGTGTTGGCTCCGTGCTGGAGTGGCAGTGTCCCTCTGACACCCCATCCACACGCCCTGGCAGCAGCAGGAGCATCCTCACCCTCCCAGCCTTGCTGCGCTGGCGGATCTCTCGCTGCAGCACCAGGGCTGTCTCTCCTTGCTTCATCCTCTTCAAATCCCGACATGACCGGGATCTTTGCCTTTTCAGCAGACTTTGTTCATGATGTTCGCTAAGCTTTGTGTAAAATAAGCTGCTTTGGTCCTGTTAAAAATATCTCTGGCTCCTCTGTTACTTACTGTAACCAGTTAATGAGAGATGATTAACTGCCTTCCTTTATCTAGTAACCTGCTGGAAGTGGCAGCTGCCTCCAAAACTTTGATCCAAGCCTCAGGCAGAGCTGGAAACTTCCATCCTTCTCAGAGATACCAATAATAAAATCCTCAAGGTTTCTCTTGGTGCATCTTCCAGACAGTGGCAGCACTCTGAGCCTGCAGGACTTGGTGATATTTGGGGCAATACTGTGATATTTTGACAACTGCGTTAAGTTCCAGGTGATACTAGGCTGAGCTATTTTTCCTTGATCTCATCTAGAGAGGCCTCTCATTTTGTTTCTTTAATCTGTGGGAACAGAAAGAAAAGAAAAAATAGAACTTCTTGCACAAACCTGTTGTATCCAAACCTTTCAGCAGCGCGACAGCAACTTTGTATTTGCTCTAAGCTGCATTTGAAAATACTTTTAATATTCATGGCAGTGCAGTTTGGTTGAGATGGGAAGTTATTCTGCGCTGGGGGCATTTGAAGCCGTGAAAAATGACATCACACATCCCTGGCACTTGAGGAAGCAATGTTTGGAAGGGCAGCAAACGAGATCTACTCGCTGGCATCCTGCAGGTCAAGCCAATCATTGATTTGTGCGCACGAGCTTTGTGGCTGGACACGCTCATTGTGGCTCCGGGCGGTTCTGAATTAAATCCCTGTCTCCTGATCCTTTCCAAGGACCAGGCCCGTGGTTGTTCCAGCAGGGTCAGCTGCCTTTTGCTGCAGAGCTGGCAGAAAATAACTGTGAAACGTGAAGTTTGTGGGCAGCTCCTGGTCGCTCTCTGCATTCCTGGTGCTCACTCATCCCTCGCGCTGCCCGCTCTGGGCTCACGGAAGCTGCTGCCCGTGTATCACCCTCTGCTTTCCTTCCTGCCCTACCCAGGCACGTGTCCAAACACTTCAGCTTTGTTGCAGATTCCCTGCTCTTTGGGTTCCTATTTTAGACACACTTGCACAATAGCAGGGAATTGAGCCGAGCTGTGATGCCTTGGCCTTACGGCCTAATTAAGTGATTTTTCTGAAAGCTGTGCGGTAAGATGAGAGCTTGTCTGCCCTGGGAATCAAACTGTGGTGCAACTGAAGCAGTGGTGCTGCTCTCCCTGCCCTTGGAGAGCCTGCAGCTTTCTTTCGGGGTGGAGATGAGCCAAGGGGAGTAAAATCTGTGTTTTACAGTGGTACTGTAGAGTTCTTCCTTATTCCTGAGCACTTTCCTCCCAGCCTGACCACCGAGGCTCTCCAGAGGGCTATGCAGCTTTCACCTTCCACTCCCCGTGCCTTGAAGGGAGTTCCTCTTGCTCGTGCAGTTGTTTTCTGCTGGACTTCAGTCCAGCTGGGGCTCATGTGCTCCGGACTGGAGGGTTTGTGCTGATGTGCAGCACTATCGTGTGTGAGGGAAGTGTAAACTTGTGCTGACAGCCCTCATCCCTGCGCAGCTGAAGCTTCCAGAGGAGTCAGGAGCAAAATAAAAGCACATTTGATTTGCAGCGTGGCAATCCTGCTGCTTCTTCCCACTTTTCACAGCCCTTCCTCGCTGGGGAGTTGAACTTCCCCGAGCGGCGTCGGAGCGATGCCTCAGCCCGGGGTGATTCACAAACGAGTGCAACCTGTTGGTGGGGAGTGCCTGCCATCCAGGAGCTGCAGAGTTACTCATTAACTGCTCCCCGTGGATCCTGCTGGGCAGAAGGCTGCGCTAGAACCCCGGGAATGGCTCCACAGGGATTTTCCTGCAGCGCACGGGCTCCATCAGCCCCTGCACGCCCCAGCGCAGCCTCGGTTGCTTCTCACCCCATTAAGCACCAAATTAGAAGGACTGGTCTGGGCACACGAGTTGCTGAGGGAGGGAGCAGAAGCCACTTTTTAATTTTTGGACCCACACCCAGTTCTCAGGTGGCCAGGCAGGAGAATTTCCGAGTTCAAAAAGGGCCTTGTTCCTGAAATAACTGGGGAGAAGAGCGCTCCAGAGGGCAGCATCTGTCTGTCCGGGAGGAATCTCTGCGTGGAAAGCAGTATGTAGAAAGGAGGAGATAAAAACAGCTGCATGCATTGCAGGTGAGGGGAGAGAGGTGTTGTCAGAGGTGCAGAGAGCCTGTTTTTAAACATCAGAGCATTTGATGGAGACGAGTGGGAGGTGCTGTGAGTAGAAGTGAGAGCTGTTATGCCAGCAGCATTAAAACCTCCTAAAATAATTGGTGTCACACCTCCAGCTCAATTTTCCTGAGTGTTTCACTTTTCCAGAGCAATCATTGGCATTTTAGCTTGCTGGCGTCTCTCAGCCAGGATCACTCGTATCTAAAACCCCATTTTGTGTGGCTCTGCTGTACTTTGGGGCTCCATGCTTTGTGAGGCCCAGCAACATTCTGAGTATGGGTGGATGAATCCTAATCCCTGGAAATTAGGAATAATTCACTGTAGGTAAGTGGTGGTAAATAACCTGCCCGAAGTGTTCCTGTGCCAAAAGCACCCTGTGGTTGTTCAGACATACCTCTTGGCTGAACAGGAGATTATTTCTGCCCGCAAATCTTGTCTTGTTGGTGGTCATCTCCTTGGATATTTAAATTCCATGCCAGCCAGGGCCATCCTTCTGTGGCAGGGATATGTTTCACCCCCTCCAATTCCCAGCTGAGGAGCAGGTGGTAAGCAGGCAGTACAGATAACATGGGCCTGATGTTCTTAAAGGCCTTTTCCAAGCTGAATAACTCGATACTATACGCGATGATGCTGTTATACCCAACGCTGATTTATCCCTGTGCTCTCTCCCTGCAGGACCCCTCGGTGACACAGCTCACAAACACCAGCCAAAGTGGCTTGGATGAATTCAACCCCTTTTCCGAGAGCTCCCAGCTGGTACGTGCCGCGTGTCTCCGCGCTCTGTGTACCTTGCGGTGGTTATAGTGGTGTAGAAGGTCCCTCTATAGGTGCAGGTCAAAAAGAAGAGGAATTCTCAGTTGATTTCCCTGTGGAATGTGGCTCATAGCATGCAGGAACGAGCAAGGAGCGCTAACAAGCTCCCAGCTGGAGCTGTCCACTGGCATGGAACAGCTCCTGTCCAGCTGCTGCTGGCTCGCAGGGAAGCCACATGAAGTGTGAAGGGGAAGATGGTTTGTGGCAGGACGCAGCAGGGTTGGTTTGATCCCTGGGTCGGGAGCGGAGCTGCCCTGGTGGTGCTATTGAAGGATGGCTGGGAGAGCCTCATCCTCATTCCCTGGCTGCTGCCACGAGCGGGGCGGGAGGAGGGGGACGGGAAGCCGCGGTTTGTGGGTTGGACAGTTGACCAGGACCCGTTGTGTTTCTCCTGTCCCGTTTTCACCTTGCTGCCCGCGCTCTCTGCAGACGAATGCGGCGCGGACGACGCCAGCGGCGCAGCCCTCGGGCCACTCGCAGCCAGCCGTGCTGCAGACATCCGTGGAGCCCACCCCACAGGTACGCCAGCCCCGCTTTGCTGCCTCCCCAGCCCCCACGAGCTCCCTGGGAATGCAGGGCGGAGGGATTCTCTGGGGTGGTGCCTGGGAAGCTGTAGGTGATCTTCTCAACCTGCGTTTGCAAGGCAGATCTTTATGGGGAATACATGCAGTCCTTGCGCCTTTTCCCTCTTCCTCTGGTGGCAGAGCTTGCTTTGCCTTGTGTCCCGTTGGCTCTGGAAACGCTGGAATGTGTCCTGCTAATGCTTTTAGCTTAGTTCTGGTGCCTCGGTGCCAGGAGCATAAATGCAAGTACCTGACTGCCAGGAGCACCTCATCCCCAGAGCTGAGGCTGCTGGGAGAGAGGCTGGGGTGTTCTCAGAATACAAAACAGGTGGAACGGATCCTTAAGAGGTGTGGAACTCAGCTGTCTTGCCCTTCCTCTCCGAGCTGGGAGAGAATTGTCCTGGAGAGCCCAGGAGCCCTGCTCACAGCTCTGCCTTTGTGAGGTGCTTGGAGCACTGGGGTGAGCTGGGACGTAGAAGAAGCTGTGGATAAGCCTCCTGAGGGTTCTCCCAGCCCTATTCTCCTGTAGGAGAACTTGATTTTGTGCTCCAGTGGCAGAATCAAGATGTGTCAGGCCACACTTTGATGTCACCCTGTGCCCTGCGTCCCTCCCAGCGCGGCTGATGTCTCTGTCCCTCTCCAGGCCGTGGCTGCAGCGGCACAGGCGGGGCTGCTCCAGCAGCAGGCAGAGCTAGAGAGGAAGGCAGCTGAGCTAGAGAAGAAGGAAAGGGAACTGCAGAGCCACGCAGCCAGCATCGACCGTGAGTACTGACTGCTGCCTGCCCTCCTGTGGGATCCAGGGCGGATCTGATTGCTCAGTTTGCCAGGATTTTGGGAAAGCTCCAGTCCCTTACGGCTGTGGCAGCCCTTCTGGGGCAGTGCCTGGCATCCCACAGCTCCCAAACGGGAAGGCAGCTCGGAGGTGGGATGCTGCAGGCCGGCTGGGGTGGGTCCTGCCCTCGAGTGGGCTCTGAGCAGCTGTTTCACCACCAAAAGCTCTCAAACACTGATTTGTGCCTGTGTCAGAGCTGGTGAGTGACACTGCCACGCTGAGAGCAGAAAAGCTTTCCAGTCTCAAGGGTCTCTTAACCCCACTAACCCAATATTTCCTCCAATCTTGGTTTTAAGTGGCTGAATCTGGGCTTGCACGGCTGAGTGATGGTGGTTGTGATGGCCCTTTGGCCATTGCAGGGCAGTTCTGCCTTGCACAGGGGAAAACCCCCAAACCAGGCTGGTGTGCCTTGCTCTGCCAGCAGTTTATCCCATTCCTGCTCCAGCTTAGGAACTGACCAACCCTGGGCTCTGCCAAGGCTTTAATGCATGAATTAAACAATAGCCGAATGGCTGCTTGGAAATTCTGGGGTTTGAATTACTCTTCTACGAGAGAAGAGCAAGTGAAGAGCTGCTCCTTCCTCCTTCCACAGCGAGGCAGAACAACTGGCCGCCTCTCCCCAAGAACTGTCCCATCAAGCCGTGTTTCTATCAGGATTTTTCTGCAGACATCCCAGCCGACTACCAGCGGATATGCAAGATGCTCTATTACTTGTGGATGTGTAAGTAATGGCTCGAGCTGCAGTCAGAATTCTTTCTGAGGAGGTTCTGCGTGAAAAGCTGAGCTTTGCCGCACAGTGAATTCTGTTGGTGTCATCTACAAGGCTAAAATCATCTTTCCCTCCTTTTTTCATGAAGGTAAATGTGAAGAACCCCAAGGTGATGCTTTGGGAATAGCTCATTCATGGCAGAATTTTAATTGTTTAATGGAGACTTGAGCAACTATTTAAGATCTGGCCGTAAGCAGCAGGATCAGAGGAGCTTCTTAGGTCAAGCTCTGTTTCCCTTCTAAGGGAGGCAGGGAAATTAAATGGCCCAGAGTCACCTTAAATTCTGCAGCTCTGTGTTCGGTGAGAGATTAGGGATGCTCTGGAGTTTCCCAGAGGTTGCTGATGGCTTTTTTTTTCTCTGTCCCACCCCAAACAGTGCATTCCATCACCCTGCTCCTAAACCTGCTCGCTTGCCTGGCATGGTTCACAGTTGACAACAGCAGAGGAGTAGACTTTGGTCTCTCGATTCTGTGGTTAATTTTATTCACCCCTTGTGCCTTTCTCTGTTGGTACCGACCAATTTACAAGGCTTTCAGGCAAGTACTTGTTTTTTTTTCTGTAACAGGGATGTATCTCTTAGTGGGAGGAGCTTTGAGTTATCTGTTCCCATCATGTATTGCCTGCAGGATTTTTCCAGCTCTTTGCATCATTAGATAAACCCAAACCACTATGTTACTGAACATATTAGATCTATCTGTCTGATAGAACTTAATTATGGTGATCCTTTTTCATCCTGAAATCCAAACCTAGGCAGACACAGGGCACTTTTAATCCATTTTTTGTTCACTTTTTTAATTTCTGAGACACCGTTTGGTACACTGATGTTGAGCACGCTGCATGTGTTGAGGGAGCTGTCTTCACCCCATCTTGTGCTGGGCAGAGCGCTGGATTTGCAGTGAACACATTTGGGTGCCCAAATTCCTCCCCAAATCACCTTCCCTCAGCAGCCCTTCCCTGGAGAAAGGAGTTCACTGAAGTTGTGAAGCAGGGACTCGGTGCAGGGATCACAGGTTTCACTCCTACTGCTGTCTCTCCCGCAGGTCTGACAGCTCCTTCAGCTTCTTCGTCTTCTTTTTCATCTTCTTCTGCCAAATAGCAATCTACATCATCCAGGCTGTCGGAATTCCTGGCTGGGGAGACAGGTAAGCTTGGCTTCACTGCCTGCCGTGTCACAGCTCCCTTTTCTCACCAGGGCTGTGCCTGGCAGGAGCTTCGGGGCCTGTTTCTGACAGCTGCCTGTTCTTCCTGCCGTGGTTTTCTCTCTCAGCCTTGGCAGATCCCAGCTGAGCTGCCTCCCTCCTCTGCTCTCCCATCCCAATCCCAGCAAAGGCTGCTGCTGCGAGCCAGCGCTGAGGGCAGTGTGGGAATTACTGAATATTGGGAAGGAATCCTTCCCTGTGAGGTGGGCAGGCCCTGGCACAGGTGTCCAGAGAAGCTGTGGCTGCCCATGGATCCCTGGAGGTGTCCAAGGCCAGGCTGGACAGTGCTTGGAGCAGCCTGGGACAGTGGAAGGTGTCCCTGCCATGGCAGGGGTGGGATGAGATGAGCTTTAAGGTCCTTCCAACCCAGCCATTCTGTGAATCTCTGTTAACTCTCCCATGCCTCTTCTGCTGCCTTCTCCCTCACTCAGTGCAGATCACATTTGCTCAGATCTGCCTGGTTGAAACTGGAGCCTTCCCTGGCAGAGGTGGTGTGGGGCTGAGGGATCTCTGACCCGGAATCTGGGTACTGCTCAGCTTGATAACCACTGCTACCAGCCTGGCTCTGCCCCCAATCTCTTCCTGAATTTCTCTGGAGTGTGCTGTTGGCGGGCTGAGATAAGCAGAGAGGTTTTAGCCTCACCCTTTCTCGGTGACATTGTCCAGAAGGGTGAGCCTGGGCTTCTGGAGCAGCTCCAGCAGCCTCGTGTCAGCAGCTGTGCCCTGCAGGGAGAGCAGAGCCTTTCCTTTCGCCTTGCTGCCTCGGCTGCAACTCCAATTCCCGAGTTACGGAGCGCAGGGAAAAGGTTAGCAGCCCGTGGTGCTTCTCCCGAGGGGAAGCCTTCAGGTGGGAGCTGCTGTCTATTTTAGCCCTCTGCCTGCAGAAGGGCTTGTGGGCAGAGCTGTCCCCAGCCTCCCCCATGCTGCCTGAGTCACGGGGGACGGGGAGGGGGCACTCCGGGTTTAGTCTGGCTCTGAGAGGCTGCCTGGAGCTTTCTGCTCCGTTTCCTCCCGCCAGACAGCGCGGATATTTTTGGCTGCAGTGCATGGTGTGCCTTTCCGCTTCCCTGTGCCGCGAGGAGCGGTGACACACGGCGGGTGGGACCCTCGGGCTCGCTGCGTTCCCTCTCTCCTGGTGGCACATGGTTGAGCAGTTGGAGAGGCTCCTTTCTGCAGCACCCAGGAAGGTGTTCGCAGTTGAGATTTTCAGCCACAGCCAAGCACTGGTAACTCCTCGAGTTCTCCCTGCCCCTTCCCTTCAACAGCTCCCAGTGCCTGTGACTTAGAATGTGGAATCACAGAGTGATTTGGGTTGGAACGGAACTTAAAGCTCATCTCACTTCACTCCCTGCACCTTCTGCTATCCCAGGTTGCTCCAAGCCCTGTCCGGCCTGGCCTGTGGCGCTTCCAGGGATGGAGCAGCCACAGCTTCTCTGGGCACCTGTGCCAGGCTTTGACCAACTCCATGCCTTCCTGCCTCTTCCTCCTGCTCCCAGCCCTTCCATCCCTGCAGGGTGGCAGCACCACACCTGCCAGCTGATCTCTTCCAATTTAGCTGTTCCAGCCTATCTTTACCCCACCTGGCTGAATTTTGAGAAGGTGCCCATGGAAGGCACAGCTGGCGCCAAGGGTATTGATTTTGCTGGCTGCAGGGAGGGCACAGGGCTGGAACGTGGGTGGGATGGGCACAGTCCTCCTCTGGAAATGCTAATGGAAAAGCTATCCCCAAACCAAGGGCCTGGATGAGCTCCGGGCTCCTGTAACCTTCCCCTAAAGCCAGTGTGGGTGCCTGTCCCTGCCCTGCTCCCTCTGGAGCTGTGCTGGAATGCTTTCCGTGCTCACCCCGCTCTCCTCTCCTGGCAGCGGCTGGATTGCGGCGCTGTCGGAGGTCAAAGGGAACCCGGCCGTGGTGGTGATCATGATGGTGGTGGCAGCGTTCTTCACGCTCTGCGCTGTCCTCTCCCTCTTCCTCCTCAAGCAGGTGAGTGGCTCGGAGGCCAGCAGAGCTCAGGCTGGTCCCAGGGGTCCCGGATTGACGCCTCCATTCACCCTCTGGGAATTACGATGGGATCGGGGCTCTGGTGGGTCAAGAGGTTTCAAGGAAAGTGGTTTTGCTTGTGCTTCCTGCATCGATGCCGAATTTCTTGGACACTCTTGAAGTGGGAAGTGGCTTCCCTTTAGAATCACAGATTCATGGAATGATTTGGGTTGGACGGGACCTTAAAGCCCATCCAGTCCCACCCCTGCCCTGGGCAGGGACACCTTCCACCATCTCAGGTTGCCCCAAGCTCTGTCCAGCCTGGCCTTGGACACTTCAGGGATCCAGGGTGTCCCCATCCTCCCTCCCAGCCAGGAATTCCTTCCCAATATCCCGCTTAACCCTGCTCTCTGGCAGTATAAAACCATTCCCCTTGTCCTGCCCAGAGCTGGCAGAGCAGAGGTGGCCATGGCTCTGTTCAGTACCCAGGGCTTTGCTATCATCGCTCCCACAGCATTGTGGGGCTTTCCAAAGCCTGGTGGGATCCCGAGGAGAGCCTTCCCACAACCCTGCTCCCATCTCGTGTCCGACCACAGCAGGGCTGGATTTCTGCAGGAACAGCAGAAATGGAGCTTGGGGGAAGGCAAGGACAGGCTGGACTGATCCTATTTTTATTGCTGCTTCCTTCTTTTCTCCTACATTTATCTTGAGGGAGATACCTGGTGCCGCTGGCACCTTCGGGTACTGCCCTGCAGTAAATGCTGGGTTAGCTGTGCCATCTCAGTGTGGGGAGTTTTGGGTCTGAAACCAGCGATTTTGCCGAGAATTCCACATTTTAGAGCAAATGAGGATCTCCTGAAAGCTGCAGCATCCCATGCTGGGAGTGGTGGAGCCCCTGGCTCTCCATCAGTGATGGAGCTGAGGAAAAGCAAGGTGTGTGCAGCAATCCCAGGCGGATTTCATGGATTCCTTCCCTCCCGTTGTGTTGCAGGTGCATTCCCTCTATCGGCGCACAGGAGCCAGCTTCCAAAGGGCCCAGGAGGAGTTCTCCCAAGGCATCCTCACCAACAGGAGCTTCCAGAACGCGGCAGCCGGAGCAGCCTCGTCAGCTGCACAGAGTGCTTTCCGGGGAAACTAGCCCTTCCCAGGAAACCCAGCCCTGCCCGGGCTGCCTCCCTCTCGCTTCCTACGCCCTCGTTACTCCAACCTTCCTTATTTTTTTGTTTGTTTTTTTCTGAAAATGCACTTTTTGGGGGTACCATGTGAGCTCTGTGATGCCGACTCCTGATGAGAAGAGGTTTTTTTTAGCTTCTGCTGAGCTACGGTTTTGATGATTAGTTTTCCCTGTCTTGTTTTAGGGTGTGGGGAGATGGGGGAAGACATCCTCTGAGGCAAATATTCCTCTCTCCAGGACCTTCTGGGTGTTTGTCTCTTCCTCCCCTCACCTCTGTCTGTAGCAGGAAGACAAGGGGAAGCAGGTTTTTGATTTTACTCTCTCTCTTCTCTTGGCCTTTGCTACGAAGAATTTGATTATCTGCTGTTTTGGGAGGGTTTTGTAACATGCATGTAGTTTATGGTGTTAATTTTAAGAACAGAAACTGTACTTTTGGTTTATTACACTCACACGATGCTGTATTTTGACCTCATAACTGCTCGGCTGCCTGAGAGCCAGGATAACGTGGCATGAAGGAAAATCTGGGAGCAGGGGGCAGTGTGTGGGGGGATGTATTTCTCCTGGTCCCCCCAGGGCACATCCTGTGCTTCCATGAGGATCCTGCAGGTGACAGCCCTGGGCACAGAGAGGGGGAGAAGGGATCAGTGGGGGCTGAGTCTTCTCAGTGACTTGAAACCAGGGGAGGGAGGGGAAAAGGGATTTTGGTTTGGCTCCCAGCTCGGGGTTGGGGCAGCCGAAGACGCCGGGTCACGCAGTGCCTGCGACGTCCTTCTCCAACTAACCTTGAATGGGTCTTTCTCCAGGGAAGGCTCCTCCCTGCCTTCCTCCTTGCGAGTTTAATTTTTTTTTAGCTGGGAAGGAACTGCTTTGATGTGTGTTCAGCTGCATCCCGGGATGGGATATCCCTTGGGACACGGCTGAGGCGCGCGGGTGGATGGGGGCAGATTCTACCTCTCCCTCCTTCAGCCCCGCGTTTTGGGTGTCGGGGAGGGGGTTTAATGCAGGTTTGGCTTCGTGGTGCCCCTTTCCCGGGGTGGGGGTTGTGTTAGACTCCCGTCCTGTGCTGGTGAGGGGTGGCATGGGGGGGCTGGGATGCAGAAATCAGCATTTTTACACCCTTTTCCTCTTGTATTGTTGTTTTTTTTTTCCCCTGCGTCCGATCTTTTAATGTTTAAAAAATTATTAATAAAAAAATGTTCATGTGGTCCAGACACAGTGCCCTACGCCTTCGGGAGGGGGCGTGGTCAGGGCGAGGGGCGGGGCTTGGTACGGAGGCGGGGCTTGGTACGGAGGCGGTGTCTTTTGGGGGCGTGGTCATGATGGGGGCGAGGATTCTGCCGCGGATGAAAGGGGCGGGGCGTGGCCTGGGCATGGCCTGGCGCGGGGGGCGTGGCCAGCGGCGCGGCGCGCCGGGAAGGCGGAAGCGCTGCCGGGCCCGGAGCGCCGGCTCCAGGCGAGCCATGGCCGGGGCCGGCTGGGCCCCGCCGCGCCTCGACGAGTTCATCCTCACCGAGCGCCTCGGCTCCGGCACCTACGCCACCGTCTACAAGGCCTACAGGAAGGTGGGGCCGAGCCCGCCGCGGGGTTCCCTTTTTGCTCCCCAGTCTGCACCCCGCACCCGTGGGACTCTCCTTTTCCTGCCCTCCCCATGGGGCACCACCCCTATAGCCCCCGCATGGCACCTGCAGCCCCCTGGCAGGGGTTCCTCCCCTCCCCTCCGCATCCGGCGGGCTGGGGGAGCAGCCCCGGGTGGCTGTTCGGGTGGGGGGCTCCAGGGTTGCCCGCCCTCCTTGGCAGAGGGACACGCGTGAGGTGGTGGCCGTCAAGTGCGTGAACAAGAGGAGCCTGAACCGCACATCGGTGGAGAACCTGCTGACAGAGATCGAGATCCTCAAGACCATCCGCCATCCCAACATCGTAGAGCTCAAGGACTTCCAGGTGGGCTGGGGGCTTCTCGGCGGGTCTCTGAGCCAGTGATACTCCAGCTTGGACCCCTCCCCGCTTCCCAAGGGCTCGGTGCCAGCAACTGTGCAAACTGGTCCAGGCAAACCTGTGTGGGTGGGAGTGGCTGAGGTGGCATGACAGGGTCTTGCTGCCTCGCAGTGGGACAGTGACCACATCTACCTGATCATGGAGTTCTGCGCCGGGGGGGACCTCTCCCGCTTCATCCGGATGCGCCGGACGCTCCCGGAGAAGGTGGCGCGCATTTTCCTGCAGCAGCTGGGTAAGGACACCCTGCCCTGCTCCCACTCCGGCTCCTATGGGGACCCTTCCCGAGGGTTTTGGGGTGCAGGGCTGTGCTATCACGTGCCCATCCACCCGCCCAGCCTGCGCCCTGAAGTTCCTCCATGACCGCAACATCTCTCACCTGGACCTGAAGCCGCAGAACATCCTCCTGAGTGCCCCAGAGAACCCGCAGCTGAAGCTGGCAGGTCAGGGCAGCTCCCTGGGAGGGGCTGGGAGGGAGGCAATCCCTTCTCCCCGTGCCCCCACGAGCTCTCTGCCCGGCAGATTTCGGCTTTGCTCAGTACATGTCCCCGTGGGACGAGAAGCACGTGCTGCGGGGCTCCCCGCTCTACATGGCCCCCGAGATGGTGTGTCGGCAGCAGTACGACGCCCGCGTGGACCTGTGGTCAGTGGGTGTCATCCTTTACGGTGGGTTTGGCTTTTATTCCCCTGGGGGGTCTGCTCAGGGCTGGCTTCCCCCTCTCCATCTTCCACCACTGTTCCTTTTTCCCCTGCAGAAGCACTTTTTGGGAAGCCGCCCTTTGCTTCCCGCTCCTTCGCTGAGCTGGAGGAGAAGATCCGCAGCGACCGGGCTGTGGAGGTAGCGTGGGGGGGGATGGGGCTGGGGGGCTCTCACAGCGGTCAGTGGGCTCAGCCCCTTCCCTCCCCAGCTTCCCTGCCGGCCCCAGCTCTCTCAGGAATGCCGGGATCTCTTGGGACAGCTCCTGGAGAGGGACCCTCTGAAGCGCATCTCCTTCGAGCGCTTCTTTGCCCACCCCTTCGTGGACATGGAGCACGTCCCCGGCCCCGAGAGCCTCAGCAAGGCGGTGAGCAGGGCCCTGGGGGCTGCTCCCTGGGAATGGGGGGGTTCCGAGCCCTGAGACCCCCTTGTGTTCCCCAGACCAAGCTGGTGGTGGAGGCGGTGAAGAAGGATCAGGAGGGGGACGCCAACGCTGCCTTCTCCCTCTACTGCAAAGCCCTGGAGTATTTCGTGCCAGCACTGCATTGTGAGTCCCCCCGGGGGCTGTGTGGGGCCTGGGTGTATTTTTGGGGGGCAGCACCCCAGGGGAGGCCACTTTTCAGCCCACCCACCCCAGTGTTTGGTCGTGTTCTCCTCAGATGAAAGCGATGTGCGGCGCAAAGAAGCCATCCGGGCCAAGGTGAGCCAAAACCCCTGGGGAGGTGGGGGGCAGCACCCCCGTCCTCTGCACCCTGTTTCGGGGCTCTCCTCACCCCCGAAATGTGCCCAGGTGGGGCAGTACATCTCCCGAGCAGAGGAGCTGAAGGTGTTGGTCACCTCCAGCAACAAGAACCTCCTGGAGAAAGGGAACCCGGCCAGAGAGCTCCTTAAAGGTAGAGCCTTTTGGGGATCCCCCAGTGTCGGAGCTGGCAGCGGGGCAGTGGTGGGATTTTGGGCTGAAGGGTGAAGGTTTTGGGCAATCCCCCTTGCAGAGATGGCCAAGGACAAGCCTCGGCTCTGCGCGGCGCTGGAAGTGGCTTCAGCTGCCATCGCCAAGGTGAGGGGTGGGCGTGGGGGTCCCCTCGAGGGAAGGGGAAGACGCAGAGCTGGTGGGGAGGAGGCTGGTGGATCCCCCAGCCGCTGCCAGCCCCCGGGATCTCTTGCAGGAGGAGGAAGGCAGGGATGACAGTGACACCCTGGAGCTGTACCAGCAGAGCCTGGGGGAGCTGCTGCTGCTCCTGGCCGGTGAGTTGGCACTGTGGCAGGGCTTTTGGGGCACACATGGATCCTGCTCCCATCCCTCACCCCATGGCACGTTCCTCTTCCCCCTGCAGCGGAGCCGGCGGGGCGGCGCCGGGAGCTGCTCCACGCAGAGGTGAGTGCCAGCCCTGGGACACCCACCTGTCCCCAAAGGTGGGCCTGGCTCCAAAGGGACCGTGTCCTCTCTCTCTCTCTCTGTCCCTGCCAGATCCAGACCCTGATGGCCCGAGCCGAGTACCTGAAGGATCAGATCAAGGTACGGATGACTGGGGGCGCTCCGGAGTGTGCTGGGGGTGGATAAAGGCTGGAAAAGCCTCCTCTCCCTTGGCAGATGCGGGAGGCACAATCCATGGGCAAGGAGGCGCTGGCAGAGTCCGTCCGGAGCGGTGAGTGCCCCTCTTCTGAGGGCCTTGGGGGCTATCCCTGCCCGCGGCTGATCCCGACCCCGCACACCCTCGTCTCCCCCGGCACGGGGCCTTCCCCGCCCGGGAGCTGCCCACAGGGGGTGGCAGTGGCTGTGCAGCCGGTGAGTCCCCGTGTCCCCTGTACAGCCTGTACCTTGCAGTGACTCCCAGGAGCTGCCCAGCGGGACTCTGCCGCTCGCTGCCCTGCCACGAGATGCCGGCGCACGGACGAGGCTTCCATCCCCACCACCAGGGTGACACCTCGGGGGTCACCCTCGGGCTGCCGGCCCCGGGGGGTCCGCGGGGCCATCTGCCCCTCTCGCAGGCACTGGCTCATTTCCCTGCCAGCCCTGCCTCGACCTTCTGCCGCTGCAGCCTCCCCAGCCACAGCGGGCGGGTTATTCCACTCTAATTCCCTCCGCTGGCTGCTGTGGGAAGGGTATTTTTATCCTGGCGCTGGGCTCTGCCAGGATATCCCCCCTGCTTTTTCGGCTGGGTGTTTCTTCCACCTCCCAAATTCTGGGGGAGCCTGCAGGGCCCAGGTTCATGAATCCAGCCAGGAGCTGAGGGGGGACAGGGATGCTCCGCTGTGCCTTCCTCGCCCAGCATCTACCTCTGCATCCACCGCTGCTCGTCCAGCCCCCAGCACCAGCCCACTGCACCATCCCAGCCCAGCCATACCTCTCTGTCACTGCTGGAGCACTGGGAATGAGGCTTTTCCTTCCTGAACCTGGAGGGTGGCAGGTACTGACCGTGTCATCGCTGTCATGAGCGTGAGCAGTGCTCGCTGGGGATGAATTGAGCCAGACACGTGCGGGAATCAATCACCTTCAGGGAGGCACCCTCGGCACCCTGCCAGCTCTGCTGCACTCCTCAGGGCTCTGACAACCCCAAGATCCAAATCATGTTCCCAGGAGTCACTTGTCTGGGGTGCTGAGGTTGCCTGTCCTTCAAAACAAGGTACTTGTCTCAAAATCCACTGAATCTCAAGGGAATGTAATTTATTGTCTTTAATAAACTCTAATTTTGGTTTCTCCACCACCTTCGCGCTCAGGTTTGTGATTTGAGCCCTAAGAGGGGTCCCCAGGCATCACCCCCAGTACCCAGCCCGGGGTCCTGGAGCCATCGAGGGTGGCTGGGGACCCTCATTCCTGTTCCCCCAGGAGCAGAGCCGGGGTGTCCCCTCCTCTGCTCCAGCAGTGCCCTCCCTTCCTGTGCTCCCTGGGGACACGAGGCAGCCAAAGCAAGGTTTGACCTTGTTTTCACTTCCCATCTTTTTATTTTTTGTGTGTGTGGAAAACACGGAGCAGAACAACACGAGCCGTTACGTAAAATCCTGTTTTCTCCAATAGCTTTTTGTGGCGGGCGAGGAAGGGCTGGGCTGGGCCATGAGGGAAGGCAGAGGGGCCGGAGCAAGCGATGGGGGCATTTTTGGGGTGTCCCATGGATATTGTGAGCCAAGACCTCTTCCCAAGACAGCCTCCCCCCGATCTGCCCCTGTGCCGGCTGCTCGGCGCTCAAACCGGCACACAGCTTCCCGGGCAGATGCGATGAGGCATTTTTATATCTTTTTATTTTTATTATTATTATTCCGAGCAGAGATTATATCCCGAGGCTTTAAAGCGCTTTCCAAGCCCGTGTCCTCCCCCGGCCCGTGGCGAGTGCGGAGCTGCCGGGGACGGCTGCACCGGCTGGCTGCGGCAGCCGGCGCGGATAATCGCATCTGCCTTCACGCTCGGCCGCAGCGCGGCCCATTCCCCAGCCCTCGGAAGCAGGACGAGGCTCCGGATGCTCCCCCGGGGGTGATGGAGGCCGGGGTGGCCCGGCTTTGTGTCAGGTGGATGTGAGTGTCTCCCGCACCAGGGTTTTTCGGCGGGGTGCTGCCCAAATGTCACCGGGGGAAGGTGGCACTGAGCATGGCCTCTGTCGCTTGGCTGCACAGGGAGGAGCTGCTCCGCTCCGGTCCCATCCATGCCATCGCCCAGCTCTCCCAAAGGGCTCTTCCAACCCTCACGGGGCGGCTCTTGGGGATGGATTGTCACCCAGGGAGGGACGTGCAAGTGGCAGATGGGTTGTCACCCTCGTGGGTTGATGTGAGGTTACACACACAATGGCTTGGGGAGAGCTGGGTCAGTGTGTGGAGCCAACCTTGGGCTTTCCCAGGGCTCTCTAATCTGGATTAATCCCCATCGCTGGACCAGCGGTGGGTGGATGGATGGGCCATCCCTTCCCACAGTGGCTCGCAGGGAGGTTTAATTGCCTGCAAAAAGAAGGGAGATTCCCCAGCCTTCCATGGCAGCTCATTTGTTTCAGTGCTTTAACAATTGCTCATTTAAGGCTTTATCCACTGGGGAAACCACTCGCTCATCCCACACTCATGAGTGGGAAGGAGGAAGATCCTGCAGCCAGCTGAGTGGGAGCAGCTGGTGCAGGAGGGCAGGAGTTTTGTCAATAAAATTTATGTTATTTGATCAATAAAATTTATTTAATTTTATCAACAAAATTCCCTCCTGCCAGCATCTTCCAGCAGCCAGCAAGGGCTTGCTTGGACAAACCCACCCCAATCCTGCCCTCATCAGTGAGGAAATCATCTAGGGCCTGTAAAAGAGACATAAAATACATTTTCTGCTTTAATCCACACTTATTCTTTGCTTCAAGTTTTTCAGTCTGTGTGTTGATGCCCGGAGCAGTCGCATGGCATGGAGGCAGGCAGGATGCTCGGCTGCAGGGATGTTCGGGATATGGCAACGGGAACCACTGGGAAGTGGGATGTGTCCCTGGGTGGGCAGGGAAAGGGCAGCAGGGGGGCTGCCTGCCCCTGCTCCCCCCGTGCCAACCTCTCTCCCTCCACCCCAGCCTCTCCTCCCCGCTACAGGCAGCGATCCAGCCCTGGGAGCAGGGATGAGGGCTGCGAGCATCCTCGGAGCTGCCGACGCTTTGCCGGGAACGCTTTGCCGGGAACGCTTTGCTGAGGCTTAACACGTCGCGCGGAGCCGGGCGGGGGGAGCGCATGCTGCCTGGCTTTTCACATGCCTGGGGGTCATGGTGCCTCCTAAAATAAACCCGCTGAGCTTCACGCGGCCTTTGCGTGGCGGCACGTGGGCCACGGAGAGCGCGGAGCCAGCCCGGGGGTCGGGGATGGCGGGCAGGGGAAGGGGGGCTCAGGGAAAGGTGCGGCACAGGATCCTGGCTGGCTGTGGGGGGATGAAGCACAGGGTTTCGTCTCCCAGCCCCGTGGCTCCCCGCTCTGTGGGGATCCCGCTCTCCCATGGGATGTGTGCCAATCACGCCTCGCCATCGGCCTGGGATTTAAACACCGAGGGCTCGCCTTGGTCCGTGCCTGCTCCCTGCTATCCCTTTCCTATGGGGGATTAGATCAGCTCGGGCTGATCCTCATCAGGTATGATCCCCTTCCAGAGCTAAAGCTGCTCCTGCCAATCTCGCCTCTCGTTTCTCCCCAGCTCCCAATGCCGTGTGGGGCTGGATTGGGGATCTGATGGGAGCAGATGTCCCTGGAGCTGCTGACTGCTCTCCTGTCCCAGGGCCTGGAGGGCTGTGGGGATGTGTGTGCATCACGCCTGAGCTGCTTCTGTCTGTCTGTCTGTCTGTCTGTCCTTCCAGGGATGGATATCAGATTTTCCCAGAACCACCTGGCCCTGGCACGAGGATTATCAGGGGGCTGGGGGCAGAAAGGAATCTCTTGGCCCAGCAGCCCCAGCCATGGCCTGATCCAACATCCTTAATAACAACAAGAAGAACAGTATCAGCTTCCCACCACCCTCTCCTGTGTTTTCCTGGATGACCCACCTTCCCCTTCAAACCCAAACTGCAGCTAAGCAGCTCCCATTGGATTTGGAGCGATAAATTCCCAGCCCATGCCAAGTTTTTCCAGGAAGCCTCTCCGCAGGAGCCCACTGCCTGCCGGGGTGCCGTCAGGGCTGGGAGTCACACCTGTGCTACCACGGGCACATCCCTGCGGAGAAGTGTCCTTGCTTGGAGCAGTGCCGTGGACATCCTGCAGTGCCCGTGAGACCGAGTGTTCTGAAGGTTTTATATTAAATAGCAAAAAATCTGTGAAAAATAGGAATTTTGTTTGCTTTTAAACCCGAGCTACTCATAGCATCTCTTTGGTCCCAAACGTGACCACAACAGGAGCGGTGCATTCTTTGGGATGCTGCTGCCAAGGAGTTCTTCTCGGAGCTCCCGTCCCTGCCTTGGGAAGGGGCACCCCAAAACCTTGGCCAGGAAAACAGAGCTCGGGGAGAAAAATAAATGCATAGACATCTCCTGGTATTTATTCCACCGGTTATAACAGTACCATGGCACGGGGACAGCACAGGAGGTGAGGGACACTCGACCGAGCACAGCGCACGACTACAGCACGACAGAGCGGGAGGACGGGGAGATATTCCCTTAGCACTTTGTTCTTCTCCTGGAAGGAGCAAGGACAGGAGCGGATCCCACCCCAGGAGAGGGACACCACTGCTCCGGGGAAGGGCTGGCGCGGGCTCAGCTCAGCACCAGGGAGTGCTTTTGCTCCTCTCCGGTGTCAATTCAGGCTTCAGCCCTCTGCTCCTCAGCACCGCCCTTCCCACAGGGATGAAGGGGATCGGATAGCAGGTCGGATAGCAGGTCCTTCCCGGCTGGCTCCTTCAGAGGGGCCCTCAAGGGCAGAGGGGTCGGTGTTCCTCGCAGGGATGGGATGTCATTTCTCAGGTGATGGCTACGGGACGCGGGGAGGGGAGTGCTCCACACCCTGCCTCGTCCTTGCGAGGCGAATCGGAGCCTCGCGGCCATTTCTGGGAGGCTGAGTGGAAATGTGGAGGCAGCGTGGCCACCGCGCAGCGTCCTTCCCACGCCGGTGGGTCAAGAACGCTCCAAGGTCACTCTCCTTCCCTGCAGCCTCCCCGGCTGTGGCTACGGACACCCCCTGCCGCGGGCACGGGAGGAGGCCTCGGGGGACGGGGGGGACATGCTGGCTCTTGGCTCTAACCTCAGCCCGGAGAACGGAACGGAAACCACACATCAGGGACATCTGGGTCAGGGACTCGAGGGGTCACACGGCTCAGGAGGACCCAAGTGACACACGGCAAGGGTGACAACGTCGCTGGGGTCCCCGCCGCAGGCAGCAGCCCCCGCCAGACCCTGCGCTGCGTCCCCTCCCTGCTCCCCCACCGTCGCGCCGGCGGCGAGGGCGCTCAGCCCCGTCACATCACGGAGCACTTCTCCGCCGATTGCTTCAGGTCCTCTAGCGTGGCCGAAGCTTTGTCCTTCAAGGAATCAAGGTCCAGGTTCTGGATGTTGCTGAGCTGGCCGATCACGGAGTTCTTCTCCTCCTCCTCCTCGTTGTCCTGCTCGATCATCTTGGCCAGCTCCTTGGGCAGCTCCACGTCACCTCCCACCAGCTGGATCTGGTTGTCATCCGTTTCGTTCTGGAAGGAGCCGGGAGAGAGTCAGGAGGGGACATGTCACAGCGGGAAGGGGGCTCCTGGAAGCTTTTGCGAGCCTCGCAGGAGGGGCTTTGGGCTGTCTGGACCGTGTGGGGAGGTCCCCGGGGGTGAGGGTGCGATGTTGATCCAGGCTGAGCGGAGCCTGGGCGCTCACAGCAGGAGCTGAGACGAAAACCCACGCGCAGCACCAGTATGAACTGGTTTTCAGCTCGCGTCGCGGGGGGTGAGGCACCTAATTAAGCTCCGCGTATGCTTAACTACTGCTCCCACCGGCGATGGGGATGAGCTCCGCGCCGGGAGCCACGGGGAGACTCGGGATGAGGCAGCCCGGCTGCCAAGCGGGATCAGTAATGAGCAGAAGAAACTTGTCAGGAGATGAGAAGGGACATCTCAAGCACAAGAAGGCAGTGAAGGGATTGCGGGGCCAGATCCAAACAATTCCCAGTTTCCCCTGGAGAGTAAAAAATCTCCATCTCTTCTTTCTCTGCCTTTTCTGGCTTTTGGCAGGGGGAAAAGAAATTCTCCGGCTGTTTATTTCCTGGCGATAAAAGGGGGGTGGGAAGCGGGGGGAGGGTGAATCCAGGCTGGCTGAACAACGCCAAACAATCAGAACAATCTCACTTGGCTTAGCTGACCCCTCGGAACTAATATTAGCCCGGCTCCAATTTGGAGTATTCACCACTGAGAGACTCTTCCTGAATAAAGGGTGGGTTTGGAGGGAGAGGAGCTTGTGACAATTCCAAGAATGGCTGAATTATCCCTTGATTAAATTGTTTTTAGTGAATCGCTCATCGTGCGTAAATTCCAGAATTGGAGTTTTGGTGGGAGGTGTTTGCCAAATAATCCGGGGAGCGGAGCTGGCTAATCCAGGCAGAAAGGTGTGACCCTGGCTCCACTCCCAGCTCCAGGGAGTCTGAGGTGAAGGTGGTTTTCCCTCGCCCAGATGGATTTAGGGGTCAAAAGCGAGGAAGAGGGGGATCAAGCAAGGCTGGGAGTTCCGCTGTCTCGGGCCGGTGGTGTGCGCTGCTCAGTGGGGAAGGAAAGGGGCCAAAGTTTGGGGGTAAGGATGGTTTTGAGGGGAACTCGTTTGCGTTTGGGCTTCGTGGCTCAAACCCAGCAAGCCAGAGAGGTCCTTGTCCCTTCCCCTCGCTCCAGAGCTCCGTCCGAAGCTCGGCTCCCCTTGTGCCCCCGTTCCCGGCACAGCCATACCTTGGGCAGTCTGTACTTGTCTCGGAAGTGGGACCTGACCGTGGCTCTCTCCGCCTTGCGCTGGGCAAACTGGGCATCTCTCTCCATCCTGCGAAGCACACAGGGCACTTACCAACAGCCCGTGCCCCCCATCCCTGTGCCTGCACCTCTCCCCAACCTCAGAACCCCCCATTTTCTCTGAAAAGTCCCGGTTTCCCACAATTTCCTCCCCCCAGCGCAGCCTGAGAGGAGAAAACAATCCCATCTCCCGGGCGAGGAAGCGGATTAAGGGATTAGGGGGCTCATTAAACTCCCTCACGGTCCTGCTGTCCCCAGCGCTGGGTGCCCCCAGCTCCCATGCACGGGATGGGGGATGCAGCGGGAGCACCCCCGGGGCTCCAGCCCGTCCCGGTGCCCGGTGCCGCTCGCACTCACTTCTCCTCCACCAGCTGCCGCTGATATTCCTCATACTCCTCGCGGGTCATGCCCTGCGCTTCGGCCGGAGTCTTCTCGCCCTCGCTCTTCTCCTCGCCGCCCAGGCCGCCCGTGAGGTTCTTCAGCTGCCCCCCCACCATGCTCTTCACCATGAACGCCATGGCTGCGCCTTCGGGGGGCCGGGGGGCCGGGGAACAGCGCGGCTCTGCAGCGGGGACACGCGGGGTCAGCGGGGGGCTCCGGGGCAGCGAGCGGCGGGGAAGATGGGCAATGTGAGGAGTCCCCGAGGAACGGCGCCCACTCTTAGTGGGCTGGAATGCCGGGGAGCCGGGGAATGGGCGGTGCTGGGGTGCCGGGGGTTACCGGGAAGCCGAGGTGCTGGGGATGGGAGCTCCGGGAGAGCCGGAGCGCCTGGTTGTGGAGCAGCTGGGGTCAGCGGAGATGCGCTCCGGGCAGCTGAGTGCCGAGTGCCCGCGCAGCTGGGATAGCGGGCGGTGGAAGAGCCGCGATGAGCAGAGCTGGGCTCCTGGGGAGCCCCGGGTTCCGGAGGAATTGGGAACAGGGGAGATGAGCTCCCGTGGAGGAGCTGCGGTCAGTGGAGTGGAGTTCCCGGGGAGCTGAGGTACGGGGTTATGGAGGAGCCGGGATCAGCGGAGCCAAGCTCATAGCGAGTCGGAGTACTGAATTCCCGGGGAACCAGGATCAGCAGAGCTGAATTTCCTGGGAGGAGGAATAACGGGTGATGGAGGAGCCGGGGTCAGCAGAGCTGAGTCCCCGGGGAGCTGTGGGGCGGGGTATGGAGGAGATGGGGTCAGCGGAGATGAATTCCCGGGATGACGGAGTGCTGAGCTCCCGGGATGCCCGGGTACCGGCTGGCGGAGGAGGCAGGGACGGGGGAGATGGGTTCCCGGGGAGCTGGGGCACGGGGTTATGGAGCAGATGGGGTCAGCGGAGACGAATTCCCGGGATGACGGAGTACCGAATTCCCGAAGGGCCGGGACCAGAGGTCAGCGCAGCGGAGTTCCCGGGGCGGTGGAGTACGGAGTTCCCGGGATGCCGGAGCACTGAGAGATGGAGGAGCCGGGCTCAGCGGAGCGGAGGTCCCGAGGAGCCGGGATGCTGTGGAGGTGAGTTCCCGGGGCAGCGGAGTCCCGAATCCCAGGGATGCCGGCGTCAGCGGAGCGGAGTTGCCAGGGTGCCGGAGTACCGAGTTGCCGGGGTGCCGGAGTACGGGCTAAGTCGCTGCCGGGGTGCGCGGGGCTCAGCGAGGCTCAGCGGGGCCGCGCCGCCCGGCCGCCCATGGCGGAGCGGTCCCGGCCGGGAGCGGAGCGGAGCGGGCGCTGCAGCACCGGGGCTCGCACAGCTCCGATGTGTGTGTCCCTGCACGGCGGCGGCGGCACCGCCTCCCGCCCGGCCCCGCCGCCTGCCCCCGGCCCCTCCGCCTCCCCCGGCCCCGCCACCTCCCCCCGGCCCCTCCGCCTCCCCCGGCCCCGCCGCCCTCTGCCGGGCGGAGCCGCCGCCGTCCCGACCCGCCCCGGGGCACCGCGGGGGCCGCCACCCCTGCGGGAGGAAGGAGCCCGCAGAGCCCCCCGGGGACACCGCGAGTGGATGGAGCCATGGCGGGGGCTGCGGGGAGCCCCCCGGATACCCCTCCCTCCGTGATTCGCTGCTGTTTCATCCCACCGAGGAGCAAACCCACTCCAGCGCCCTTTTTCCCCCTCTGTTCCCCATCCCTCGGGTCTGGCAGGAGGAAGAGCCGGCTTGACACCCGGAACAAGCCATATGTACCAGGCACCAGTCACAACTGTTGTTTGCTCGCCGATCCCAGGGCTGGCGTGCCCAAAAGTTCCCTCCCCTTTATCCTATTAATGACATCCATGGAAGTATTCCCATCCCTGGAAGTGTCCAAGGCCAGCTTGGAGCAACCTGGTCTAGAGGAAGGTGTCCCTGCCCATGGCAGGAGGTGGAACTTGGATGAGCTTTAAGGTCCCTTCGGAGCCCAGCCATTCCGGGATTCTGTGATTCCACGATTTTATGATATTAATTAATACCAAAGCTGCTCTCAGCCCCCAGAACCCGGGCACGGTAGCGTTCATCGATCACCTAAATCAGGAGGATGGAGCGGGCATTGATTTTGTTGCATCATTCCCTCGGTCTCTCCAACCCCACTCCCACTCCTGCTCTTCCCTTTGACTGCAGCCGTATTCCAGGCCTTGGGGAGTGAGCAATTAATGGCATCAGCAACGCACCTCCCTTCCAGATGGCCAGCCTGGCTTTAACAGACATTTCTCCCTTTTTTCTTCTCCGCTCATGAAAAATGAGCGCGGATCCAACCCCCAATCCCGGCTTGCGGGAAATCATTTCATTTCCGAAATATAAAGACAATCTCTGCAGATTAAAATGATGGAACAGCTGTGAAGCGACAGAACAAAGTGACAGAGGGAGGGGGAATCGGCCCTTCTCCTCCCATCCCCCCCTCCAAGGTAAAATTATGTCTTAAGAGGAAAATAGATTAAAAAATAATGCATTTTTTCTTGGGTAATAATCCGGTCAGCAGCTTGGCAGTGACTGCTGCGCGTAGGGATTGGAACACACTTTTGGAGGTGACGACAGGGGATTTGTCCTGCTGAAAGCTCTCCTGGTGGAGCAGAGCCCCTGATTGATGCCAGCAGCTCCCTTGAGCCCATCCAAATGTGCAAAGTGACGCTGGGATGAGGGAGGTCCCTCCGAGGCGCCGTTTGGCACAACTCCAGCGTCACCCACATCATCTCTGCCACGCAGGTGCCCTGCGCCTGCTGCTCACCCCGAGCTGGCAGCTCAGGAGTCTCAACAGCTTTCTGAAGTGATGATTTTTGCTTTTCACACCGATCTGCGGGCCGCCCTAAGCATTTTCCCATGGAAAACCCATGGAAAATTAATTTTAACCCACAATGAGCTGCCACAGTCTGCTGAGAAATAGGCTGGGAGCCCCGGGCGCTCCGCAGATGTCCTATTGCCAACGGCGCGGTCACGTTCCGGCTGTCAGGCTGGCTGAAAAGAGGGGCAGGGATAAGGAACAGCACCCCTGGTCGCGTCTTTGGGTGCTGGTCTGAGCCTCGTGTGGGCTCTGAGCAGATTTCGGATGTGGCTGGTCCCGGAGCTTGGCTCGCTCCGGATTTCGCTGGGAGCATCCATTAACAATAAGAGACTGGAAGTCAGGACCGATTTTTTCCGGCTGGGTTAGATGGGTCAGCTCCCACGGAGCCTCCCTGTCTGAGGAACTAAGAGCAAACAGCTCCTGATGAGCAGAAACACTCGGCCAAGGCTGCTAGGTGAAAACAAGCCCGGCGTTCCCGGCAGCGCCTCGGATCCCGTCCCTCATGGCAGGGATGCTCGCTCTCCAGCTTGGGCAGCCTCTCGCTGCCCGGGTTTTACAGGGATGGAGCAAAAGGGCCTCCGGAGAGGTTTAACAGCTCTCCCACTCCCTCGGCTTTCCTGGAGAGGCCGGTGTCCCACCTGGAGGCAGAGCTCGGGGGACAATCAGAGGGTGCAGCGAGCCGGTAAATGATGCTTCAAGGTGGCTGATTTCCCCATTTGCTTTTCCTTGGGCAGCTGAAGCGTTCCTTATCCCTGAAATATATTCAAGTGAGGATGAGTCATCCTTCCTGCCAGGACTCTAACCTGCCGTAATGAGATGTAAATCCTTGCATGACCTATTATATTAGCTTATGCTATATCACACATCTCCATGGATTAGACGGCAGGGAGATGAGACGTCCCCCCGTCGCAGCCTCAGACAAGACGGCGCAAGTTAAGAGGATCCTCTCTCAGCGTTGACACCTGATTTAAATTGGATGCTAGCAGTTCCCTCTGCCATGCCGAGAGGGATCATTCCAGCTCTCCTTTCCAGGTAACTGGCTCCAAAGGCACAGTTACCACAATCAGGGTTTCGTACGATGCTCCAGAGATCCCTGAATGGCCCTGGAGCCGCTGGATCCTGGGGCGATCCCGTGGATTGCACAGGGCAGGGGAAGGCTCCGTGACCTTGAGCGGCAGTGCCATGGCAATAAGGCCGTCAGAAGGCAGGAGCCTGATCCTTGTCAGCCTGAAATCCAGGGAACGTGAAGGTTTAAACCCCTGAAGACCCCGAGTAGGTGAGGGAATCCTGGAAAGCCGCGTGTGTGCGCGCCGGAGCCGCGACGGGCAGGAAATGAGAAGGCGTTTCCAAAGCAAGCAGGCAGCCCGCGGCTGCCGGGGGAAGGCACGCCGGCACTTGGCAGCTGATTGTCACTTGTGGTGATGGGGACAGGCACCGCCACCGCAGGGACCGCCGCGCTCAGCCTTGACCCCGGGCGCCGCCGCAGTCACCTTCGCTCTTCACACCTGCCCATGGGATGGGGACAGGGACATCCTGCTGCGCCACTCCGGCTTGGGGACAAGGCACGGTGACATCTTTCCAGAGGGTCCCACTGCTGGTATGGACCACCAGCTCCCAGGAGTTTGAGGGAAAATATCCTGAAGGTGTTGAGGAAAACATCCCTGCGGAGGGCAGCGGGATCCCTTTTGGGAGATTCTTTATGGGATCAAAGTGTCACTAACAGAGGGAATAAAGAAAGTTTAGGGTAAAGGTGTTGTAAATTACCAAATGAAATTACTTCCTGGCATGTTACTTGAACAGAACTCCACAAAGCTGGAATTTGCCTTGGCTGAGGAAGACGGACTGCAGGACAGCTTGGGATGGGAATGAAACCAAAAACGCCTTTCCCTGACCTAGGGAGGCGTTCCCATGGAAAGCCTTTAAGTTCCCAAAATCTGTGGTCATCATCAAAGGATGAAAAAATCCCAGTGCTCGCCCTCCTCGCCCTGAGATGCCCTGGCAGAGCAACCCCTGGGACACCCCCAGTGGTCCCGGGGAAGGGAAGCCAGGAGTGGGGATTCTGCTGGGATGTCCCCCCAGTTCCCTCGAAATCCCCTCGGAATCCCTCTCTCATCTTTGTCTCACCTGGCACGGGGCTGGCCGGACTTGCCACTGCTGGGTTTGGGGAGTTTTGGGGTGGGAACGGTCCTGTCATATGGGACATACATCCCGAGGGATGGGGTTTTGGGGTGGGAATGGTCATATAGGACTTCCAGCTCCTGTCTCAGGGGATGGGGGGTTTTGGGGTGGAAATGGTGCTGTCATATGGGACATACGTCCCAAAGGACACAGGGATTGGGGTGGGAATGGTCCTGTCATACAGGACATATATCCCGAGGGACTGGATGTTTTGGGGTGGAAATTGTGGTGTCATACGGGACATACATCCCAAGGGACTGGATGTTTCGGGGTGGGAATGTTGCCATCACATGGGACATACGGCCCCTGTCCCGAGGGACTGAAAGTTTTGGGGTGGGAATGGTCCTGTCACATGGGACATACGGCCCCTGTTCCGAGGGACTGGAGGTTTTGGGGTGCTGTGGATGCTCTGGCAGCAGAGCAGGAGGAGCAGGTCGCAGCAGACAGCCGGGTGGCTGCCGTTCCTGCCGGGAGGAGGGGTGCTGGGGGAGGTGAGGAAGCAGAGGGAGGTGCCGGGGCGGCGGGGGGGGCTCCCACGGCGGAGTCTGCACCCAAGCAGTGACACAAATGCAGCCGGACAGACATACAGAGCATGTAAACAGGCACATGGGGAGACCATGTGCTGCTTCGTGCCGGTGGTGGAGAGCAAGCCCCGAGCAAAGGCACACGCCAGCCCCAACGCTCACACGGCCACACACACACGCAGCATTCCCACGGGGGATCTTCCCAGCCTTGCCTTCATTTCCTGGAGTGCTCAGAAGGGAAAAAAAAAAAAAAAAAAAACCAAAAACGGAGAGAGAGAGATAGAGAGCGAAGGGAGCTGGAGAGGTGAACGACACGGAACGGTGATGGGAATGGCTTTGTACATGGCGCTAAAAATAGTCCTTGTGATAAAGTCGATCGCGGAGGGGGAGGAGGCGCCGGCAGCGCACAGATGCCGGCCAGGGATGCCAGGGGTTGGGAAGCTCCAAGGATGGAGCAGAAGGGCCGTAATTAGAGCTGGTAATTAGCCCCGAGCAGCGCTGGGGGAACTGAGCAGCTTTGGGGGGCTCATTGCACCCCCTTCTCCCGGCACGGAGGCTTTGCCACCCTGGGAAATGGAACCGAGCGGCTGCTGCAGCTGGAGTTGGGGTCCTTTGAAGGGAGACTGGGGTTTTGGGGTGTTTGGGGAGAGGAAGGCTCGCTGCCGCTCTGGGGTAACGGGGAGAGGGCGGGCAGGGTGTGGGGACGCAGGGATGAGCCAGAGCTGATGGAAGGAGCCCTGATGAGCCCTAATGAGCCCTAATGAGAGGATCTCTGCTGGGAGCAGGGCTGGCGTGGAAGGGATGCTCTGGCTCGGAGGAGTCCGTGCGGGGCGCAGCTGATGCGGAGGGACGGAAAAGCCGAGGATGTGTGACTTTGGAGATGAGCCTTTCACCCCTGGCAGGTTCCTCACACCAATCCCAGCTCTCCCCAGCCCTGCCCTGACCCCTCCGGGACACCGAGCTCCAGCCCGAGCCGGGATCCCGCTCTGTGGTGTGGAGGGGAGAGGCAGGGGAGCTGCCAGCACTGGAAGCTGGATTTTCCAGAGCTTTTTTAAAGCCTGTGTCCCCGTTCCCTCTCTTCCCGCTGGGAGAGGTCCCCGTGTGCCATCGCACGGACACGGCGGCGCCGGCAGCGGGAATAACTCGGATGATTCACGCCTGGAATCGGAGGCAGGATGGGAGCTGACACGAGTGGGCCTGGTGCCCATCTCACTGCCCGTGGGAGGAGGAGGAGGAGGAGGAAGGGGACGTGATGTGAGCCAGCAATCAGGAGCCCCCGGGTGTCACTCAGCCTGTCCCCTCTGCTGCCACTGATGGGAACAGCCCCAAAATCCCTTGGGAAAAATCACCTGGTGCAATCCGGGGTGAGCAGCTCAGGCCCAAAGTGAAGGAGATCCACAGGAGCACCCCACTCCGTGTGGGGAAACTGAGGCACGGTGGTGGCAGGAGGGGCCGGGCAGGGTTAAACTCCCTGATTTGCAGTGAGGAATGGGATTTCTTCCAGCAGTTCTCTCTCAGCATCCTCCAGCTACATCCCGGAGGGTGCTGAGGCACCAAACACCACCCGGGCACCAGGCACAGTCTCAGAAATGGGAAGCGTGGTGCCATATGGAGAAAAATCAACGGTCTAAACGATTTTTGGGGTTAGTTTTCCCACCTTTTCTGACAGTCTGCCCCAGCGGTAACCCAGGGCAAGGGGACAGGAGGGGACAGGAGCAGACCTCTCCTCACTGTCTCCCATCACGTGAAGGTTCTGTGTATTTCTCGCCATTCCCAAAGCCGTTCCTTGCAGGCTTTGCCTGTAAATGACTTTAATCTTCATAAGCCCAAAAAGTAAAGCTGCTTATCCGGCTGGGCCCTGCCGGAGCGCTGGGAGGAACGGGGGGGACGTGGACGAGGGGAGGGGGGTTGGTCCAGGGGAGATGAAGCACATCACATCCCTCAACCCTGTCCTGCCCCACTGCACATCTAGACACCTGAGGGCTCGGGGTGTGAGCACATCCTCCCCTTCACGCCCCACCCCACACACCCCCCATGTCCCAACACTCCCCAATTTCCATTCCCGAGAGGAGTCTCGGTCTCAGTCCCGGCCCAAAGCAGACGGAGAGCTCCCGACTGGGGCTTGCCAAGCAGGCAGCCGGCAGATCCGGCTGAATAAACGAAAATGATTCAGTTTAACGCTGAATAATTCCCTGGGGATGAGGGGAACTATTCTAAACCTGCCGCCAGACGCCACCTCCACCCAGCTCGTTCTGGGGATTCCATGGGGACAGCTCCTTTGGGGTCGGGGGCTCAGGACATGGGGGTCCCGCTGCACAGATGGCTTTAGCCCCTTGGCTGAGACAAGCAGTGAAGGGAATGAGGTCTGTGAGGTGCAGGAATCAGCCCCAAACCACACCCCCTGCCTGGTCAGAGCATCAGAGAGTAAAGTCCAGACTAAAGGGCAGCTTTGGCATCGCTCGGAAGCTCTGTCACCGTCACAGCCGTGCCAACTCTCTCGGTGCTGCCCAAGGGACTCGTCCCCGCCTATTTAGGGACCCTGGGTTCATCCATCCCCGCATTTGCCCACGAAGGGTGACAGAGGGGGGCTGAGGCGGGATGTGCCGCGTCCGTATGGAATGGTTTTTTTTATTACAGTTTTTAATCTCACAGTCGGTAGCATTACATGAGAATAAAGCACTGGACAGGACTGGAAAAAAAGGCCTCTGGAGACAGCATGCAAACATTGCAACGAGTTTAAAGCAAAACAACCCAAAAAAAAAAGCGTCTGGCGGGGACGCGGCTGCGCTCTCCCGACCGGGCGGCGAGTCCAGCGTCTCCCCGTCAACCATCACTTCTGTCGCTGGGGGTTTCCTTTTCGTGTGTCCGTTTCATTGGTTTGTTTATTATTATTCTCCTTTTAACAACCTTCTTCTCTCTTTCTCTCTTTTTTTTTTCCTTTTTTTTTTTCTTTTAATTACATTAAAAAATAAGATTCGTACTTTAGTAAAACGCCCAACGCTCAGCTGGGCCCTGCTTGAAATAATACAAAAATGACAACAAAAAAAAAAACAACCCAAAAAAAAACCTCCCCCCAAAACTGAGAAAACAACAAAAAAACACCCACAAAAATTGAAAAAAAAAAAAAAAAAAAAAAGAGCGTGGGAGACAAAAACAAAAAATACCCAAACCTAGAAAATAAAAATAAAAACTGACAGATTTGGAAGATTGGAAGCAACCGGGGGAATTTGGGGGGTGGACACCCCCGGGGCTCCCTCCTGGTGCCGGGGCAGGGCAGGGGGGCTGCCCACACCCTGGTCCCCCCCAGCGTGGGTCCCCTCTGGCTGTGGGGTGGCAGAGCCCCCCGTCACAGGTAGAGCTCCTTCTCTTTGATATGCACTAGCTGTTCACGGAGCTGGTGGAAGGACGGCCGGTGCCCAGGGTCCAGCGTCCAGCACTTCTTCATCACCTCGTAGACGACGGCCGGACAACCGTCCGGAGCATCCATCTTGTAGCCCTTCTCCACGCGGGGCACCACGTCCTTCAGGGGCTGGGGGGAATTGGGCTGTGAGGGAAGGGCTGCCCCCACGAGCAGGGGCGCAGCACCCCCAAATCCAGCCCCCACTTACAATTCTCGGATAAGGCACTCGCCCGAAGGAGTAGATTTCCCAGAGGAGGATCCCGAAGCTCCACACGTCCGACTTGGTGGAGAATTTCTGGAGGGGAGAGAAGCCCCATGAGCAGGCTCAGGGAGGAATGGGGGGCAGCAGATCTTCCCCACCCTCAGGGCAGCCAGTTTTGGGGTCATGCTGTGGACAGTGCATCTCCACATGGAAAATTTGGGGCAACCTGGAATGCTCCCCCTTCCCGCAGCCTCCACCACATCCACAGTCCAGGGCCCCCCTGTGCTCGCCCACCTTTTCTCTAAGTGCTTCTGGCGCCGTCCACTTGACCGGCAGCTTGCCCGTGTCCTGTGTGGAGGAGGCTTCCTTGGTGAGCCCGAAATCGCTGACCTTGGCGATGTTGTCCTCCGACACCAGCACGTTCCTGGCCGCCAGGTCCCGGTGCACGAAGTTGTTGGCTTCCAGGTACTCCATGGCTTCACAGACATCTCTGCCAGGGGTGGGGGCCAGAACGGGGTTGGCGGGGCGGCCCCACAGCACAGGTAGGGCGGGTTGGGGTGGTGGGGATGGCCGGGGTCGGTACTTACAAGGAGAACTTGAGCAGGCAGTCTGCCCCGAGCACCGACCGCCCGCGGGACCGCAGGTAGTCTACCAGGCTGCCCTGGAGGCAGGGATGGACAGAGAGAGGGCCATCAGGGGCAGCACCCTGCCTGCTGCCCCCTCCCTCACGGGGCAGGACCGGGGCGTGATGTCCCTTCCCTTGTGGGGCAGGACCCAGAGGGGATGTCCCTCCTGGTAGGGCAGGACCAGGGGATGATGTCCCTCCCGCACAGAGCAGGACTAGGAGATGATATCCTTTCCCTTGTGGGCATGGGAATGATGTCCCTCTGTGTAGGGCAGGATCTGGGGATGATGTCCCTTTAACATGGGGCAGGACCCAGAGATTATGTCCCTTTAGTATGGGACAAGACCCAGAGGGGATGTCCCTCCTGGCAGGGCAGGACCTGGGATGATGTCCCTTTAGTATGGGGCAGGAGCCAGGAATGATGTCCCTGTAACATGGGGCAGGATCTGGGCATGATGTCCCTTCAAACGTGTGGCAGGACACGGGGATGATGTCCCTCCCTCCCTCCCTCCCTCCTCACGGGGCAGGATCTGGGGATGGGACAGTCACCCAGCGATGGGACACCTCCAACCACCATGGTGCCCCAGGGAGATGCCACCCAAGCTGGGATGCCCTGGCTGGTCTCCCAGGAGCCTGGGGGGGACAATGGGGACAGAGTGGGAGGGCAGGTGGCCGGGGGGGTCTCACCTTGGCCATGTACTCGGTGACGATGTAAAGGCCACTCTTCTCCTCCACAATCACCCCCAGGAGCTGCACCAGGTTGCTGTGTCGGAGCTGCCTGCGCGGCACAGGGGGGCTCAGGGTGCGGCTTCGGGGACAAGAGGGGCTCCCCACGGTCCCTGAAAGGTACCAGGGACCACCCCCCCGCTCGCAGGGACAGTGCTGCCCCCTCCCTGGCGCTGTCCCCCCAGTGATGGTGACACTCACGTCATGACGGACGCCTCTGCCAGGAAGGCCTGCGCTGTGGCGTCGTTTTTAATGCACTTCACGGCGACTTTGTTCCCCCGGTAATCCCCCAGCATCACGTCTGCGGGCCAGGAGAGATGGGCACAGGAAGCACTGGGAAGCATCCCGGCCTCCTGGGGCCCCACCATCACCCTGGGGGGGCTACAGAGGAGCCCCCCCAACTCAGGGCCACCACGGGTTGGGGACAGCGGGCTCACCTCCGAATTCCCCTTTGCCAATGATCTGTAGCAACTTGAGGTCCTTCATGTTGAGGGCCCAGCCGCCTGCACGGGGGGAGAAGGGCAGTGAGGGGGTGCTGGGGGGTCCCGGGGGCCGGGGAAGGGGCACGGCCACTCACTGCGGGAGAACTCGTCCTGCGCCGCCACCGTCCCCTCCATCACCTTGGGTTTGATGAGGCGGGTGCACAGCCCGTCCGCGTCCGTGGTGTAGTGCTGGGGGGACACGGCAGGGTGGGTGACACCCCGGCGGGGGTGGGTGACACCCCAGCGGGCGGGGGGTGACACTCCGGCACGGGGGTCCCGCCGAGGCACTGCCGGGCTCTGACGTCCCACCAGGTGGCAGCACGAGGCCACCGATGGGCCTGGCGCTGGCCCGAGGGGCCTTGTCCCTCCTCCCGGTCCCTCTGTCACCTGCACATCCCACCCCTGTCCCCTGTCCCCACGGGTCTGTCCCCAGCATCCCCACCCCAGGGGGTCAGCAGAGAAGGTCCCACCACCTCCTAAGCTCCTGCTGTCCCTGTGTCCCCTCCCCCAGAGCTCGGGCCTCACCTCCACCAGCTGCATGAGGTTCTCGAAGTAGACCTCCTCGTCGATGCTGAGCTTGCTGGAGGAGTAGATGATGCGGTAGTGCTCCACCTTGCCCTCGCAGCTGACGCACAGGGTGTAGTCCCCGGGGTAGTTGGTGCTCTCCCGCACCAGGAACAGCCCCGTCTCGGGGGGGTACAGCAGCCGCTCCGCCTGCTCCCGCGTGATCTTCCCGTGGAACCACCTGCGGTGGGGCGCGGGGGACGGACGAGGGCTGGGGGTGTGTGGCCTGCACCCGTGGGGGCTGTGTTTGGGTGTGGGGCAGCTTCTGTCCCTGCCTGCCTGGGGACGGCGTGTCCGTGCTCTTCCTCACTGTGCCCACCCACCCCATGGCACAGCTCCTTCTGTAGCATCCTGCTCTCCTCCTCCTGGCCCCAAACTGGGGTTCAGCCCCTCTGCACGCTCCTGTGACATTCCCCCCCACCCCGCTCCAGACTGGGCGTCACCGGCAGCTCCGGAATGCAGCAGGAACAACAAACCCATCCATCCATCCCTGATCTATCCATCCATCCATCCATCCATCCATCCATCCGTCCATCCATCCATCCATCCATCCCTGTCCATCCATCCCTCCATCCATCCATTCAGTACAGAGCCCATTCCAACCTTCCTCCTTCCTCCCAGCACCCTCTACAACCCCGACTTTGGGTAAAAAATCCAGTTTAAAATGCAGCCCAAGCATCCATCGCCCTCCCTCCTGGCTGGGTACTCACGGCATGAGGCTGAGCTTGATGCCAGCTTTGACCCCTTCCCGCTTCTGGACATAGTTAGCAGGAATGATGCCCTCCCGGCCCACCTTGTTCTTCGCTTTGTACCAGTTGGGATCCTGTGGGGACAGCAGATGTCACCACGAGCCCACAGCCTCTGGGGACAGTTGCATCCCACCCAAGGAGCCCATGGGGGTGTCAGCGCTGCCCTGGGAGGTCATTCCTGCCTCAGGGGGCTCGGGGCAGGCACTGGGACCAGCAAACCCCAGTGCTGGTGGTCACTGGGATCCCCTCCCCACCTGCTGGGCACCCTGGAGCCCCCCACACCCCCAGCCCCTCTTTTCCTTCCCCGGAGTGGAGTCCAGCACTGCCGCCTTTCCCATCCCTCCTCCACATCCCGGGAGGCGCTTCCATTTGGAGAAACCTTAACTAACGAGGCCATGAATTAATTACCCGAGCGCGCGGCCCCATTCCCGCCCAGGGGGACTGCCCGGACCGGGGGATCCCACGGCACACGTCACGGGGTGCAGGGAGGGTGTCCCACGGAATTCCCGGCGCGGGGGGTGGTGGGGACACCTTACCTTGGTGACAGCGACGATGGTGAGGACGTCTCCTTTGCTGAAGGGCAGGTCCTGCTCGGCGGTACCGTGGAAGTTGTACTTGGCGATACATTCTGTACCGGACGGCCACACGGCCTGGCCAGGAACATGGAATGCCATCAGAGCCTTGGACAGGCTTGTCACCCACCCCTGGCACCCCCTGACCCTCAGGGACCCCCCTCTGAAGCGAACCCAAACGGGATCTGCTCAAACCAAGTGTCCTCAGGAACACTGGGGCCACCTCTGGATGGCTCTGTCCCTGCCTGTCCTCACCCAGAGCTTACCTGCATCCCTGACATCTTCTCAGGAGGTTGGGGCGCGACTCTCACAGGGGGGACACGTCACTCGGTACCATGAGACCTGCACGGGGACAAGGATGGCTGAGAACCGGGCAAGGCAGGAACGACGCCTAAGGAGGATGCAGAAGGAGCATCTCAAAGGATGCTCTCTGCCCGGGTGAGCATCTCTTCTCCCACCAAGAACAGCTCCTGTCCGAGGTGCTGCTCCCCAAATATGCCCAGAGGGAGGTGGCAGTGGGAACCGTGGGTCTGCTGAGCCCCTGCAGCCAGGGGCGGGAGCAGCACGGAGCTGCTCACCCGGATTAGGAGGCATTTGCACGGATACAGCTTCTTAAGGACGGAGTTCTCGAGCGCAGCATCTGCACCAAGGAAAAATCCAGCCCGGTGCGGATGGATGGAGATGCCCAGGGAAGGGAAGGGAAGGGAGCAGGGATGACCTCCAGGAGGCCAATCCCACTCCTCTCCCAGGCTGCACAGCCAGAGCCCTGCTCTCCCTGGTGACCCGCACATGGAAACATCCAGCCCTGAGAGCTTCCCAGGCCTGGGATCCAAAAGAAATAAACCAAATGGACTCCCTGCGGGCTAAAAACCACTGGGACTCTGGGATGTGCGGCTCCTAAAGCCCCGGGGGACGCACTGGCAGGGGTGCTGTGCTCTGGGATGGGTGTGTGGGAGGGGAACAAACCCAGCTTTATTCCTGCCGCTCCAGCCCCTGGGACGGGATGAAGTCAGCGGCCCCGGAATCAAACCAGGCTTTCTTGGGCTGGGGCAGCGGGGTCGTGCCGGGCTGGGGGCACTGAGGGGGACACAGGCAGAGCAACCCCCAAAACACACCCAAATATTTACGAATTCGTCATCTCTGCTGGGGGCCATGGGCGGTCACCACTCCCGGCCCGGCCGTCTGCAGCTCGGAGTATTTTGGGAAGGAGGAAGTGAAACGGGGGGCAAGGCCGAGCGACGGGAGGAGGAAGAAGATAAGGGGCAGAACCGCGGGGAGGAAGAGCGCGGTGAGAACGCGGCCCTGTTTCCACCGCATGCCCAGAGCATTCCGGAAAAAGCATCACGCTGCCACCAACCACCTTCTCCACCTTCCCCCAGGGCAGGGACAAGGCACAAATCGCTCTATTTTTGGCAGCGGAGAGGAGAAATCGAGGCTCGGATGTTCACCCTGAGGGCAGAGTTCGGGTACCGAGGGGTTTGCGGGGTTTCCATCACCACGGCGTTGGGTTGGTTCCCTTCCCAGCCAGCCCAGGAAAAGCCTGAGGAGATGACACCCAAATCCAAGCTGATGGCACCTGGGGACAGAGCCATGCAGTGCCAGGATCCAGGGGAGGGCAGAGCCAGGCGATGCTGGGCTGGGGAGCACTGGGTGGGAGCACAGCCCTCGGAACAGCCCCAGCTCCCCACCAGGGAGACAAGCAGGGAGTACACTACACTCTCTCAGTCCGGGGAGGCATTTAGCTGAGATTTAAGAAGGGAATTTCCCACCGCTGAGGCTTTCAGCCCTGTTCCCCATGCAGCATCCCGTGGGGACACCGAGCACAAGTCGGTTCCGGCTGTTGCTCAAGGAGCAGCTCCTGCCCAAAGCCCTGAGTCAGCGCTTCCCACCAGCCAGGCCTTATTTCAAACATCCAAAAATCAGCACGACGGAGGTCTCACCCGAGGTGTGACACCAGCTGGGAAGCCCTGGAGCCAGGCTGGGATGCCCAAAGGTTCATCCCACGACACACGTTGGGAAAAGCCGTTTCCCGCCCCGTGCAGGAGCTGCATCTTCCCAGTCCCAAAGGCCACTTGTTTGGGCTTTCAGCTCACGGATGTCACCAGCATTTATATTTGATAAATGCAGGGAGGATACAAAATTCATAGCCTGCCTTCATAAAGAGAATTTTTTTCTCTGCTGAAGAGCAAACTGCCCCAGCGAACCCCGCCGAGAACACGCTCCAGCCAGTCCGGGCTTTTTTATCTTCCCGGATCGTGGATATTCATGGCACCGGACTGTGGCATTGTTGTAATTACACACAACAAATTTGCCTTTCGGTTTTAAAGGGGAGGTGGTCACGACGCCGGGAGCTGCCCTTTCACCCTGACACAGACCTTCCTCCTCCTCGCCTCATTTTCTCTTCAATCGTTACCTAATTTCTGCCTCAAAGCTGAGACTTTCCGAGGAGGAGGAGGAGGAAACCACACGGGGCAGCAGCCAAGCAGCCCCCCGAAGGCCTCATGTGACAGCCAGCGGTTCCTGCCGCGCGTCACCCGGGCCAGCCCCGGCCTGGCGCCCGCTTCCGCCAGCCCCGCACATCCCTGTGGGATGCAGGGCTGGGAGAAGGATGTGGAGATGCTCTTGGAGTGGATCCACAGCTTAAAAGCAGCAGCCTCTGCCTTCCGGGAAAACACGGGCATCGCCCCTTCTCTCCTCAAGGAGGATGTGCGGCAGCACATGAAAGAAATTAATAATAATTAAAAAAATTAGCCAGGGAGCAGCCCGGCTGATTGGGCAGAGCTGATGCCTGGGTTTGAGTGTTTCCAGCCCCTTCCAGGGGTTGTTCCCTCTGGAAGCTCCCCATTCCCGAGCTGGGGCTCAGGATATGCTCAGGTGAGCCCCCAAAACGCAGCTCCCTTTTCTCCCCACCCGAGCACCCTCAGAGCTGCTCGGTGCAGGAGCCCCAGGGACGGATCTCACCCCACTGACGCAGCCGAGCTCCATCCCCAGAGCTTTCCTCACCGCCCTGCTCCTGGATTTCCCTTCCCTTCCCTTGCGGGAAGGCCGGCTCGGCAGCAGGAGCTGGGGAAGGTGGGCAGGGAAGGTACGGCGAGCATCTCTGCCACCCTGATCATCCGAAGGGCACCAAGGAAACACCAGGGCATGGTTCCTCTCATTAATCACCACCCAAAACCGAGCTGTGCCAGGCCCACGGGCAGGCTAGGAGAGGAATTTGGGACCTGCAGGGTGAATCCCACCTGAGGAGCGCCACCACCACGGGATGGAGCGGGTGAAGGATGCTGCATTTCCATTCCAAACCCAGCTAGAGGATGGGGGAGCACCTGCCCAGCACCAGGATGACTCTGTTTCAAATGAAGTTTAGTTGTTGATGGCAGGGAGCCTTCATTCCCAGTGGAAACAGGTGTGTGGGCACCATCCACATCCACCCCCTGCCATTCATCCATCTCCCAATGAAGTCCCTTAAACTTTAAAAAAAAAAAATCCCAAACCAACCCCAAACCAGACAACATCCTCCCTGCCTCTGAGAGATCTTATCTCCTGTTATTACAACGAACACCTACGATTACTCTAATCGAAAGAAAAATGTTCCTCCTTCGTCTCACCCGCCAGCTCGCAGCGTCTCGGAGCTGCTCCCTGCAAACCAACCCCGGCCGGGTGCCCTGCTGTGAAAAAGGGGTGAGGGGGGCCAGGCCTCCTTCTTTTCGCAGGGATTTTAAATTCTTTCAGAAGAGAAAGAGGAGATGCTGCTGGTCAGGCTGCAGGAGGCACCTGGGGGACAGGTGGAGGCCTGGAGGGATGCTGCTCCTGGCCCACCCCAGAGAGGTTTTCCTGGTCCTTTATCCTACAAAAACCTCATCAGGGCGATCTTCCGCCCACAAAGCACCCCAGTGTCCCTTTGCAGGGTGCTGGACGTTGTCACAGTGTCCCCAGGGAGGGGCACGTGACATGGAGTGGGGCACGGAAGGGTTTTTTTGCAAACACTCACTTGAAACCGAAAAGATGGGGGGAGGCAGCGGTCACAGGGCAAAGAGCACCCCAAAACTCCCCGGGTTTGCAGGGGTTATCCCACGGCTCCATCCCTCCCATCCCGCTGGTGCTCCACGAGGGAGGATGGGGATGCTCCCAAAGCCTCCCGCATCCCTCCAGGGACCTCTCCGGACACTCCCTGCCTTGCCAGGATGGGGCCGTGCTCCTGCGTGGGTCCACTGGACCATTTGCCATCCCCCTCCTCCCTCTCCCCAGCCCTCCGATCTGCCTTTTATTTTTTCGGACTTTTTGCCCCGCATTTTGATTTCTCTGGGACTTTTTTTTCCGCCCGACGGCACAGCCCCTTTCGCTCTCGCTAAACCAACGAGCAACAGCCGCGGCTATAAATAACCCGCCGCCGCCTTATTGCCCAAAAAAAAAAAAAAGCCCCAAATTTTAAAAAATTCAAACCAACAATGCGCCGCCAACCCCTCTGAACAGCCGGGTGCCCCTGCTCTCCCCGAATCCCCCGCTCCGCGGGCCTTTGTATGGGATGGGGATGCAGCGGCAGGAGGAGCCGGTACCCCCGGCGGGGCTCGGGCGCGGCGGGACCCCCGCCACGGGCAGGGCATGCCGCGGGGGTCCCTCTCCGCCTCGCTGCAGGATGGGGAGCGGGGCTCGGCGGCCCCGGGGAGCGCGGCGGGGCGGGAGCGGCTGTGCCGGGGTCACCGGGGGTCAGCCGCGGCCGGACCCCCGCGCCCCCCCCGCCCCATTGTCCGCGCCCCGCTCGCTCCCCCCGCCCGGCGCCGCCGTCACTCACCTCCCTCCGGGCCGGGGCTCAGCCCGCCGCCGGCTGCTCCATGCGGCGCCGCCGGGGCCTCCGGGCTCGGCTGGGCCGGCGGGGGGGCGCGGGGGGGCGGAAGGGGCGGGGGAAGCCGGAGCCGCCGCCGCCGCCGGAGCGCGGCGGGGCCCAGCGCGGCGCGGGGGGCGCGGGGGCCGCGGGGCGGGCGGGGGCGCGGGGGGTCCCGGGCGGCGGGGCCGGAGGGACGGACCGAGGGAGGGAGGGAGGGACGGAGGGACGGAGGGAGCGGCGCCCGGAACCGGAGCGCCCCGAGCGCAGCGCGCATGCGCCGCGAGCACCGCGCCGGCAGCGGGGCGGGGGCACCGGGCGGCGCGCGGCGCCACCTGGCGGTCACCGCCGGCAGCGCCACCGGCAGCGCGCCTAACCGGGAACAACGGGGACAGCGGGGACAGCGGGGACAGCGGGGACAGCGGGATAGCGGGATAGCGGGGACAGCGGGATAGCGGGGACAGCGGGATAAAGGGAACAGCGGGGACAGCGGGGACAGCGGGATAGAGGGGACAGCGGGGTAGAGGGGACAGCGGGGACAGCGGGACAGAGGGGACATCGGGACAGCGGGGACAGCGGGATAGAGGGGGCAGCGGGGACAGCGGGGACAGCGGGATAGAGGGGTCAGCGGGACAGCGGGGACAGCGGGGACAGCGGGGACAGCGGGATAGAGGGGACATCGGGACAGCGGGGACATGGGGACAAAGGGGACAGCGGGGACAGCGGGATAGAGAGGACGGCGGGGACAGCGGGACAGCGGGGATAGAGGGGACAGCGGGGACAGCGGGATAGAGGGCACGGCGGGGACAGCGGGGCCCGCACCGGGAATGGGATCCACGTCGGGAATGGGACCCTCACGGGAAACGGCAGCGGCAGCAGCACCGGGACCCGCAGCACTAGTGGCACCCCCACAGGCACCGGGACCTGCACCGGCAGTGGGAACGGGAGCAGCACAGCAACGGGACTGCCACCGGCGCCCGCTTGGGGACCGGTAACGGGACCCGCACCGGCACCGGGATCTGCACTGGGACCGGGACTGGGACCGGGACCTGCAGCAGGAGCAGCCCCGGGACTGGGACCGACTCCTCCCCAAGCCGGGAGTGCCCACTCGGTGTGTGCTCACATGGACGCAAAGTAGTGCTGAAATGGTGCTAAAATGCCAATAAAATAATAAAAATCATTACACACCCGTAAATAACCATAAAATGGTCAAATGACAACGATCTATTCCACAACATCTTAGAAATATAATATAAAGTATCTTTAAGGTCTCTTTCAACCCAAACTATTCTCTGATACTGTGGTTCTAGAAGATAATATCAACAATAGTAACAGCAATAATAATAATACAATAAAATTTCTCAAATAACAAAGTAGTAATATATAACATGGCATCATATCGACATATCAGAGAGCATAGCATCATATAATATCATATGGCATGGTAATATAGCATAGAATTAATGGAATTAATAGATGATGTTTAGGGTACCTTCCAACCCAGCCCAGTCCCTGATTTCATGGTTCTATAATATAATATCAACAGCGAGGAAATAATAACAATGCTGGGCACTTCCTGCTCCGGTACCGGCACCTGCTCCACGTACAGCAAAGCAGGAAGTCTTACTCATGGGCCTACTCCTTTTTTTTGGCTGTCCCCCACTTCTCCTCATCCTTCAGCATCCCAACCAGAATGTCACGGCATGGGAAGAGGCTGTGTGACATCCATGTGGCTGGGTGTCCTCATGGGTAAAGGATGAGGACCCAAAAAGGAGCGCTCAGCCCTGGTCCTGCATGTCTGGCGACAGGGAGAGGTGATGGAGATGGCTCTGAAGGGGACAAAGGGACCGCAGGGGACAGGGAAAGTCGGGATACAGAGCCAGGGAGATCCCAGCTGCAAAGCCCGGCTCATTTTTAGGAAGCACACCCTCGCCCCAAGAGCACGTGGGAAAAATCCGGGACGTGCTGCTGGAGTCGGGCACCTCTTTGCAGCCCCGATGTTCCCGCCCGGTCTGGAATGTTCCTCTGGCCTCGGGGAGGTGGGGAAGGGGCTCAGCCTCTCCCAGCCTCCAGCAGAGCCGTGCCGGGAGGAACTGAAAGCAGCTCGTGCGCCAGCAATGCACCCGCGGTCACAAAGCCACACACGCACGCCCCAGTGCACCCGGCCGGCCCTGCGCGCTGCCCTGCTCGCTCACGGGGTGCTCGGGGCGATTGCTAACCAGAATCCCACAGGTATCCTCAGCACAGCACCGCTGCAGCCACGAGTTCCCCTCCCCGGGGCTGGGGAGCAGCAGGAGGCTGCTGAGCCTCACTCTTGGGTGACAAACCAGGCACGAATCCAGCCCAGCCCCAGGTTTTCCCTCCCCATCTGACCTAGAAATAGGGAAATACTCTGCCGTAGGGTTTTTTCCTCCCCCTGGAGCCCCAAGACCATCGGCATCCCCAGGGACGGCTGGAAGGACGATGCAGTGATTTGGCTGAAGCCGGTCCGTGAAGGAGACACGGAGGGGAATCCTCTGGGCGCAGCTGCCGCGATGTCCCGGCTGGAATTTTTCCCGGGAGGTGTCGGGTTTGAGGATGGGTGGTCCCCCGGCTGGAAGGGAAGGATGGATTTGTGCACGGCCGGCGAGGCACGGATGGCCATGTCCCTGCCTTGCACCAGGAGAGGGGGCCCTTCAGCCGGCTGGAGCCAGCAGGAAAAGGGAAAATAAAAGAAAGGGGGGGAATGCAACAGAGGAGGAGCTGAGCAAAATCGCGGCGAGAGCGAGGGATGGAAAATCTCCTGCCCTGGAGAATTCACCTTCCAGCTGGAAAGCCCCGAAGGGAGCGGGGTCTGGCTGGTTCTGCGGCTCCCGGGGCTCCGGGGGCGGCGAGGGATGCGGGATGCTCTGCAGGGGGGTCGGTTCCTACAGATCCCCTTCCCCAAATGTTCCTCCCCCAAAAATCTCCCATCGGCGGTAAAACCGGCGCTGCTCCGTGCCCAGCAGCCACAGGCGCTGGCGGAGCTGGTGTCACAGGTGCCACCGGAGGGCGGTCATGTCCCGGATCCCAGCGGGAGGGGACAGCAGTGCTTCAGGGAATCGGGATCCTGCTCGATCCATCCCAGTTCTGCTCCTCGGGGGGCCGCTTCCCCCTTGCCAACCCAAACCCACCGGAGTGTGGAGAACAGCCTCATTTCGGGGCTCACTCTGGTTCCCGGGGTGTTTCAGTTGAAGGGGAGCAGGCTGGGGACACTGGCTCTCTGCAGGTGGCTTGTCACCTCCGGGGTGAGACCAAGCTGTGTCCCCTAGCCCTGCTCCACTCACCCTGCTGGGCTTCAGGGAGCTGATTTTAGGGCTGCAGGAGTGGGGCAGACAGCTGGGACCCCCTTATTATGGGGCCAGTCAGTGGGGGGGGGGGAGATGAGAGCCCCCCAAATCTGCCCTTCCCCCTGCAGGAGCCACTGCTGTGCTGCCACTGGGACACCCAGGGGCCAGCCTTGGGGACACCCAGGGGGCAGCCAGCGCCAAATGCGTCCTGGCTCTCCAGCTCACATCCTGCTGCCAGGGCAGAGCTTGAGGAGCATCCACAATCCCAGAGACCTTTAGCTCACACTGCCTGGCAGCCCCCAGCTCCACGGGGCCTGCTCCCACGGAAAATCCTGCTGGGGTGGGTGTACAGCCAGGTTTGAGGGAACTCCTGGGAGCCTGGAGCTTTCCTGGAATGGGCAGGAGTTATCTCTGCATCTCTGCTGTTCTCTTCTCAGCCTGGGGACAAACTCCATCCTCACCCTCTCTCTTGCCCTCTGATTCACAGGTACCTTGTACCCCCAATGGGACAGGGCCATCGATCAGCCCAAACACAGCCTCCTTCCTGCTGGGGAGAAGGAGGGGACGGTGGGAGTGGGAAAAGGGAGGTTTGGGAGCCCCACTGGAGCAGAGCCGTGTGCTAGGTCTGATGTGCCCAGCGCCTTTGGCTCAAACACTGCTCCATCCACAGGTTCAGACCGTGTGGCTTGGAGAGCCAGCACCTTCCTCAGCCACCACAGAGGACACTTCACCAGGAGAAGATCCCCTGGTGAAGAGAGATTTTTTTTCCCCAAAAAGGCAGAAATCAGTGTGGAGCTCAAGGCATGAGAGAGCTCAGCTCTGTCCCGGTGGAGATGCAAAGAGAGAGATGGTGCTGGGGGACATTCTTGTGCCAGCAGTGCTGGGGACAAGCAGCTAAAGTGAGGCACATGAGCGTTAATCCCCATGGGGAGACAGTTCCTGACAACAGATCTCAAACAGCCAAAGGAAAGAAAGTAGAAATGCAGGATTCACTTTTAACCGGGAGGGCCATTAAATGTTAGAGCAGCTTCTCCCTCCCAGCCATGAGGAATAGCCACGAGTGGTTCCTCTGACATTTTCGGGGGCTGGGGACTGACTTTCCCAGGGAGGAGATGCCACCAGCCGGAATGCTGGCATCGGGCAGGTGTCTCAGCTAGAGGGAGAGGGTGTGTGTGTGCCTGGAGCTTTTCCTGGGGGGCTGAGGGTGCTGGGAGCGTTACCCTGCTTTGGAAGGGGCTTGGCTGCCAGGACTGGCCTCATGACTCATTTTAGAACCGACCATAAAAGCAATTGGCCACGTAGTGATCAAAGCTCCCCCAGCTTATCACGGCCCCGATTCCAGTAATGAAATCGTGGTGCTCGCACACTGCCCCGGGAGTAATTGGAGGGCTTAATTGAGGAAGGTCATTAGGGCAGGCAAAGATAGGGGAGATGGAGTCTCTCACCTCCTGTGAGCCACTGAGGCTTTCACGGCCTCAGGGATGAAAAGGGGAGGGTTAGGTGGGAGATCAGGAAAAGGTTCCTCTGCCAGAGGGTGGTCAGGCATGGAACAGGGAATGGTCACGGCCCCAAGGCTGCCAGAACTCCAGGAGCTTTTGGACGATGCTCCCAGGGAGGGATTGCTGGGGACTCCATGATCCTTGGGGTCCCTTCAGCTCAGGATATTCTGTTCTACAATTTCATGAACCCCAGCAGGAACACTGGGGCCTCACCTGCTCCTAGGCTGTTGGAGGGGATGTCCAAGGAGAGGAGAGCATGCAGGGATATCAGACAAGGGCCTCAGGGGTCCCTACTGCTGCTGCAAAATGCCTGGAAAGGTCTTCCACAGCTCCATGGGATGGTTCCATTGGTGTCAGGAGAGGGAGAGGCACTAAATGCAGAGGGGGAGTTACAAAGTGAGGGCATCAGGAGAGAGAGAGGTGCTAAATGCAGATGGGGAGTTACAGAGTGGGAGCTTTGCCTCCAACCCTGTGAAGAGAAGGGAAGGATAAGTGCCTGCCCATTCCTGTCCCCTGCAGCCTCTTCCCTTCCCCTGCTCCATCCCAACACAGGGGTGACTTCAGCAGCCCCAAACGGATCCTGGAGAGACCTTCCCCCAGCAAGAGGCTGTTCCATCCCACTAATGTTAATATTAAGCTGCTTATCTGCCCCGGGGCTGTAAAACTCTCATTTCCAAAGGGGGAAAAAGCTCCCACTGTTCTTTCTATCTGCTCCTGCTTATTGCAGCCTTATCAGCACGCCCAGCCAGCCTTCAGGGCAAGGCAGTCACGCAATGGCTGCGGCAAACCAGGCCTGCAGTCCCACAGAGGACCCAGCGCCGCATGTCCCCACTGCAGCGGTGTCACCGGGCCAAGTCCACCCCACGGGGACAGCGTGGCACCACTGAGTCCCTGGCAGTCCTACTGCTCTTCTGAGTGCCCAGGTTGGGCACTGAGATCCACCTCCAGTGGGTGGTCCCACCTTCCCCTTGCGGCAGGTGAATGCTGGCTTTGGGATGTCCCTTGTGGGGACTGCGTTTGTGACCCTGTTGCATTGACCTGTGCCCTTGGGGTAGCTTGTGGAGCTGTTATTTGGCTGGGGGACCTCATGGGTGCTCCTAAAGCATCCTTCCATTTTTCTCCCAAGGCCACAGCAGGTTTGGACCCTCCGCTCCAATGCTTTTTGGACAATATTGGGATTATGGCATTAAACGGAGAAGACAAAGCTGGTGTGACACCAACAGCTGCTCACGCTGGTCCAGGTGGCTCTGAGGCTGCTTCACCTCAGTGCTCCACCGCAAACTGGTGACCGGGCAGGACCTGGACACACACAGTCACTCCTTTTCCCTCAGGCTGGCTCAGCGGGTCTGGACAAGCCGGAATCTCCCTGAAGCCTTGGGCAATCGGCTTTCCCGTTCTCCTCACCACCATGCTTTCTTGGAAGCTTTTGTGCAACGTGTGATGAGTGATTGGCATTTGGACATCCCAGGAGCTCTGTTGGAGCCCCACTGCTCCAGGAGCAGAATCCTGGCCTGGGAATGGGTTCGGGAGCAGAGCACGTGGCACCAGGGCACACTTGTTCCCGTGTCACCCCTGCCAGGCTGGCTGGGGTGGCTTTGCGTGCAAGCTGGAGAAAAGGAGGCATCTGGCTCTGCCAGCGTGGGCTGACTGGCAGCCAATGTAAACTCTTGGGTTTGAGCTGGAGCAATTCCTCTCCTCATTCTCTCCCTGCCGTGAAAACACCTTTGTTCCAGCAAGGAACAGCAGCGGCTTGGCTTTCTCAGCAGCAAGGTCTGACGGTTCCTTCCTTGTGTCCTTCCTCGTGTCCTTCGGGGCCAGCTCTGCCCATGGTGAAGGACGTGTCTGAAGGCTCAAGTGGCACCAGGGGAGGTTTGGACGTTGGGAAAAAGGTCTTCACCATAAAGGTGGTCAGTGGTGGAGTCATCATCCCTGGGGGTATTTAAAAATGTGGGGACATGGGTTAGCGGTGGCCTTGGCTGTGCTGGGTTTGGTGATGTTAAAGCCTTTCCCAACCCAAACAATTCCATAATTCTGTAATTCTGAGACACTGATGGAGGCTGTGGGGATTCTGGCATGGGTTGGCTGTCCTTCATCTATCAGACAGCAATTCCAAAAGGATGCAGTCTAAGACCAGATGTGGTGGAACAGCCAAAATTTAATGGAATATCCAACACTAGAAACACCGGAAGACAAAAGAGGCCAGAATTGTTACAAAGCAATTGTTACAAATTGTTCCAGGTCCAGCTCTGCTGCAAGGACACCCTGGAGATGTCTGACGCCACCGCTCAGCTCCTGCCCTTCATGGGGAAGCGCTGCCTGACCTGGAAGTGCTCACACCTCCTGTGCCTCAGGGTCAGTCCGTAGGTCGGGGTCATGTCGACCTTCTGGCCATCACAGACGCTGAACTCCAGCTGCTGGAGCAGCGTGGCCAGGAAGAGGAACACCTGCCAGCGGGCAATGACCTCCCCGATGCACCTCCTCTTCCCCAGGCCGAACAGCAGCACCTTCTCCCCGTCCTCTTTGTTCACCTTGGTGCCATCAGCACTGAGGAAACGCTGGGGGTTGAAAGTTTCTGGGTCCTTCCAAAGCTTCCTGGAAGGGAAAGCATCAGGTGTTGAGATGGTCTCTCCTGGTGTGGGTGTAAGGGAGGACACTGGAAGGAGGGAACGGTCAGCAGGAACATCGCTGGACTCAGCAGGTCCCTCGCCTGCTCCCTTTTCTCTGCAGGCAGGTTGGCCCCACTCCTGCCTGGGAGCAGAACCGTGCAGGAAGGGACCTGTTTGTCCCCGCCTGTTTGTCCCCGTGGATGGTTTGTGCCTCACAAGGTACTCACTCGTCATGGTTCACTTGCCACTGGTTGATGAACACGCAGCGATCCTTTGGGATGTAGTAGCCGTTCAGCACTGTGTCCTTGGTTGTGCTGGGGAGAGGAAAGATGGAGTTTGCTCAGCCAGAAGGTTCCTCTGCATCCTCAGGGCACTGCCAGGCTGCCCCTGATGCTGCTGAGGGAAGGGTGTGTCCCGAAGGGGTGGTTTTGTGTCCTCCGTGAGCCATCAAAAGGGGCCTCAAGGCCACCTTGTCCCCGGAGCAGCTCTGCCAGCCCAGCCCGTACCTGTGTGGGATGGTGAAGGGCACGAAGGAGGAGTGTCTGAACATCTCCAGGATAAAGGCTTCCGTGTAGGGCAGCGAGCCCCGGTCCGACAGCCGCGGCCGCCTCTCCCGCCCGATGGTCTGGTCTGGGGGAGGTGCAGAGCGGGAACAGGGTCAGGGTCAGGGCTGAGCAGAGAGGTTTTGGCCCTGAGGGAAGGTGGTTCATGGACTCACCCAGCTCTTCCTGGATCTTCCTCTGGATGTCGGGGTACGTCACGAGGTACAAGAGGCTCCAGGACACGGCCGTGGTCACAGTGTCGAAGCCTGGGCGAAGAGGAAAGCGTGTGGGTGAGCTCAGCACAACACCCATCCTGGGCTGACCATTGCCTGGGGCAGTCTGGGGTGGCTGAGGAGGCAGGAGACACCCTAGACACACAGCAAGGCTTGGGGCTTTATTCTAGCACAGAAAACTTGGCTAATATATCCTGCTCTCTCATCCTGTCCCACTCCTGGGTTGTGTCAGGTTCGTACAACTCCTCTGGAACTCGGGGAATTTCCACAGAAAGGTGAATCAGGCCACAGACACCTCCCTCAACCGGGAAAAGCCACCCTGGCTTGAGAAGCTTGGCTGAGCCATAGGCTCTTCTCTCATCCCCGAAGCCTCTTCCCTGAGCTGATGGCCCCAGCTGGTCTCTAGAGGTATCCCTGGAAGGTCTAGTGAGCAGGAGAGTGAGTGCTTAGACCCAAACTGCCTGCCTGCTGTTGGACAAGGTTGAACAGGAGGAGATGGAGGAAACCTGAGAACAGCAGAGGAGAGGTGGGAAAGGATACCTGCTCCAAAGATGTCATTCACGAGGTTGACAATCTTCTCCTTAGGGACCTGCGTGGCCTTGTTTGTTTCCGGCTTTTTGTCCAGGCACTGCTCGATGAGGGAGTCGGTGATGTCGCGGATGTTATTCTGAGAGGAGGTGGAGACAAGGTCAGGGCAGCAGGACTGGCCAAGGTGGGGCTGTTCCTGAGCAGCCCCAGTGGGTGCTGGGGGAGCCTGGGGTGCTGTGAGCTCCGGGGAGCATCATCCTTCAGCTCCCATGGTCCCTGTGGGTACAGGGAGAGGTTCTCCAAGGAACCTGAGGCACAGAGCAGGTGTCTGACCACCAGACTGGCCCGTGGCATGGGGAATGGAGGAGAAGATGACAGGCTCATGAAGCTGAGTCAGGGGAGGTTCAGGTTGGGTATCAGGAAAAGGTTCCTTCCCCAGAGGGTGCTGGGCACTGCCCAGGCTCCCCAGGGAATGGGCACAGCCCCGAGGCTGCCACAGCTCCGGGAGCATTGGGACAGCACTCTCAGGGATGCACAGGGTGGGATTGTTGGGGTGTCTGTGCAGGGTCAGGAGCTGGACTCAATGATCCTGGGACCCCTTCCAACTTAGGAAACCCCACGATTGTGCGATATTCTGTGATTCTGTGAGAAGGAGGACTGGGGAGGGACACGGGCCATGCCTGCTTGGCTGCAAGCACCAAAACACCTTGCTAATACAGAGGGGAGGAGAGCAGGGACACACGTCTGGTGCAGGTGAGGATCCTGCAAGCTCTCACCTCATCATAGGTCTCGTAGTGCTCCTTGACGATCTTCTGCAGGAAGCTGACGAAGTACCTGTTGAAGTCTATAAACAATTCCATGCTGCGGCTGGGGAGGTACCGGAGCAGGGGGATGAAGTCAGCGGGGTTGCCAGCGCCAGTCACATCATCGAACTGCTGCACTGAATTCACCAGGTGGAGCAGCTCCTGGTCCTCGTGCTCGTAGCGCTTCCCGAAGCACATGGCACAGATGACATTGGCCGCTGACACCGCCAGGTACCGGTAGGGCTCAAACCTCTTCTCCTGCTCCATCAGCTGCAGGAATTTGCTGACCAGGTACTCGGCCTCCTTGGAGACATGCTCCTCCAGCAGGCAGGTGGAGGACGACGTGGGGCTGGGGGCGACCGAGAAGCTCTTCAGAGCACTTTGGGCCAACTTCCTGCGAGCCTTCCACACCTCCCCAGAGTCGGGGCTGAACGCCATGCTCTGCCCGTCCGCGACAAGGCGGAAGCTGGGCAGGTCGGGGCGGCCCATGAAGTCCTCTCCTTGCTTGACCAGCGCTTGGCGGATGGTGTCCAGCCCGCTGAGCACCAGCACGGGCCGCGTGCCGATCCGCACCTCCATCACGTCCCCGTAGCGCCGGCCCAGCCGCGTCAGCGCCAGGTGCGTGTCCTTGCGCAGCTCCAGCACGTTGCCCACGATGGGAAGCCCCCGCGGGCCCGGCGGGCTCCGCAGCCCCTTGGGCACGGGCTGCTGCTGCAGCCACTGCAGCAGCAGCACCGCCAGGCAGAACACGGCAGCCGCCAGCAGCACCTCGGTGGCCGACACCAGCCCGGGGCTGCCCAGCAGCGACAGCGCAGCCTTCGCCATCCCTGCGGGCACGGCGCGACCCTGAGGAGCGAAGGAGATGCGGGGGAGAGCCGCGGTCAGCGCGGGCTGAGCGCTGCGGCTGTGGCTGACACAGACCCGGAGCGAGAGCCCTGAACCCGCTCAGGGGATGGAGCTGCCCGCGCAGCCCCGGCGCTCTCGAGGGGCTCGGGGAGACCTGGAAAGGCTCCAAACACACCCACCCATCCCTTAGGGGGCACCTCAGCCTCCCGCAGACTTCGTGACACCCCTTTCCCTACAGATGACCCCAGCGCCCACTGGCACAGCCATGGCTCCTGCCCTGGGCGGATGGTCTTGTAGCAAGGCATGGAAAACCGCAGCTCAGCCAAGGCCAGGCAAGCAGCAGGAGAGGAGCAGCAGCCTGTCCGTGGATAGGGTTCCAGGAATACCAAATCCATGAGGAGCTATAGCCGGCGGCTGGAGCTGCTGGCCAGTGGCACGAGGGGCATGGGGAGCGGGGGTGCCACAGGGTTGCTTTTTGGGAACCCACGGCTCACAGGGCAAGCAGGGCAGGGAGGAGAGGCACAGTTACGACCTTTCCTGTCCCATAGCCGTGTTCGAACCCACACACACACTCGCAGGCTGTCTCCTACCTGCAAGTCCTTGGGAGGGTTTTACTGCCCAGCAGAGATGAGCAGAGGGTGTCTGGCACCAGGAGAAGGGGAGATTCGTCCTCCCCTCCTGAACCTCCTTGTCCTGTCACCTGCACGTCGTTCTGCTCTGCCTGATCCTTCCCCTGCCACCTGAAAGACCACAACCCTCTAAGCTCCACTGCTAGATATTTATCTGCAGAGGGTCACGATGCAAAAGCCCTTGGGAATAGCTACCCATTAACAAATGGGGGTGTAGCCTGGCGGGTGCCGCCCCAAAAATCCAGGGAAGAGCCTTTCTCCTCTCCAACAGGCTCTGGGGGATGGATGGTGACTTCTCCTGCTCAGGGCCCCAGAGCCTGCGATGGGGAGGCAGAAGGAGGTCCCTAGGACAGCGAGGAAGAAGGTCCCTAAGCCCTGCCTTGCGGAGGATGTAGGACATGCTCTCAGCATCGCTTCCCTATGGAATGTGGGTGCCAGCATTTCCCAAAAAAACCTTTTTTGTTCTGGCCAGTCTGTTCCCAGCACCCAGAGAGAGCTGTCACCTCCATGGCCACTCTGGAGGTGCCAGGAGCTGCAGGCTGTGAGCCAGGGGAGGCGTTTGTGCCAAGGCATCCACAGCCCGCCCCATCCCTGGGGAATCACCCGGCAGGTCCCACGTCCCGGGAGAGGTAGTGGCAGGCTCATCCGGGCCAGGGGCAGAGCCAGGCTCAGGTTAACGATTGCCCAGGTTTGCGTGAGAAGGCGGCTGGCTCGCTTCCCCCGGCTCCTCCGGGGCAAACAGGCAGCGAGGAGGAGTGGCGGGGCAGAGGGGAGGAGGTGAGCCCGGGAGATAGGAGAGGTGAAGGGGCAGCCCGGGGCAAGGCTGGGGCAGTTCATCCCCCTGAAAGCACAGGGTGACACCCGACAGGGAAACGCTCGAGCCAGCGGGGCTGCGGCTCGAGGCGGGGCAAAATTTAGGGAGTTTGGGAAGTGTAGCTGGGATGAGCAGGAATGAGCCAGAGCTTTGGGGTTTGGCCCGAGGTTTCATTCAGTCTTTGAAAATTCCAGTGGAAATTTGGCCCAGGTAAAAGCTGAGCTAATATTTAATAAAGGCTTTCAACATCTGGTCTAATCGGGCTCGTTAATAGCAATGACGCCGTTCATTAATGTTTGGCAAGAACAGTTACAAAACCCCGGCTGCTAATATTCCTGCTGATAATTCCCGGGAACGTCGCAGCCCTCCCAGCCCCAGCTGCAGCGACGAGGAAGACCCTCGGGAATGCTTTTGGGGAGGCAGGCTGCAGGAGCGGGGTTTGTTCGGCAGGCTGGATCCTGCCAGCCTCTCCCGTCCCTAAGGATCCATTGCACGGGGTTGGATGGGGAGGGGACTGAGTGATCCCCCAGCAGCATTATGGTGGCCCTTGCGCTGCTGGTGAACCCATCCTCTCCTCATCCATCTCATCCCAAAGCTCTGGAGAAGCTGGGGAGGGTCCCGGAGAGGTTCCCCGGGACCCACCGGCCCCTCTTTCCCCCCGTCCCAGCCCTCCCCGGCTCCCCGGCGGCTGCCAAGCCCTGCTAGGGCAGGGTGCCTCTTGATGAGAGCAGCGCTAAAAGCTGCTGCCTTGCGTGCCAGGCAGCCTCACACCCCAAAAACACCCTCGCCCCCGGCCACCGTCCCGCGCCCAGCCCGCGGATCCCCGGAGCTGGCCGGGAGCAGCCGCGGGGACGCTGCGGGCCCCCTGCCCTCCGTGGATGTCGCGCTCCCCTCCGTGGGTCACCATCCCGCGGGATCGGCCGTGCCGGGCTGTGCGTGAGGGAGGGTGACAGTGACAGCGCCCGCAGGCGCGCACGTGTGGCACGGCGTGTGTGGCACGAGCACGTGCACGCGCACGAGGGACGCGGATCCGCGAGGGACACGAAAGGTGTCTGCACCCCCGAGCGTGTCCCTGCGCACGGACACGGCTCCGTGTGTGCGGGGTGCGTGGGTAGCCTGTCCGTGCGGGGACACACCTGCGCGGGTGCGCGGGGACAGGGGGTGGGCGCTCGCACACGCCTCAGGGACGTGGGGACACCGGGACAAACACACGATGGACTTGGGGACACCGGGGTAAACACACGAGGGGCGTGGGGACACCGGGACAAACACGCGAGGGACGTGGGGACACCGGGACAAACACGCGAGGGACGCGGGGACGCCGGGACAAACACGGCTTGCCCACGCGCAGTGTACTCAGTGCCAGAGACATCCCCGGCCGCGGTTTACGGACACCCTGAGGTGTGTCCCTGAGCCGTGGGGTACATTTGGGACGTTCATGGTCAGCCCCACGGTGTGGGGCACCGCTCGGTGTTCCCTGAGGCTAAGGGGGGACATTTCAGGCGGCACAGCTGGGACCTCCCCACTTCGCACTCCCCTCTCTCCCACTCCTCGTGGCTGGAAAGGGCTGGGATGGCTCTGTCCTGTCGAGGGGGACACAAATGACAGGGGGACTGCTGTCCCCTTACAGGTGATGCAGCGTCCCATGGCAGAGCGCACCCCTGCTGACCCCGACGGTGTCCGCAGTGCTGGGGACCCCCCACAACCTCCCCAAGCCCCAGCCAGCCCGGGGGGAGCTGATCCTGAGCTGCTCCGGCGCCGCCTTGACCCCGGGCCAGGCTCCTGGACGTGAGGCCACCGCCCTGGTCCTTTAAAAACCATTTCCCCCCCCACCCACCCATAGCGTGACTGCGAGTGACCGGGGCGGCCCTCCCGGGTCTGGCCGGAGCCCCTTCGCACGCGATGTCCCTAATGCCACCTCTGGGACCCCCCGGCGGGGCGGGACCCCCTGGCCTATCTCCCTTCTCGTGGCAGCTGGGCTGAGGACGAGGATGCGGGAGGAGGGGGGAGATTTTAGGAGCGGGCCGATCCCCGTTGTCCTCCCTGGAGGGCAGGACCTGGCCTGTCACCCCGCGGGGACCGGGGCTGGGGGCTGCAAACTCTGCCCGAGACCCCCTTCGGACATCCATCATCCCCCCCGACGTGCCCCCGCTCCCTCCGGCTGCACCCTCTGCCCCATCCCAGCCCCACCTCGGCCCCCGGGTCGCCCTGTCCCCAGGGGACAGAGGTGACAGAGGGCACGGCGGCTTCTCACGCGAACCTGGACAATCTTTAACCGGGCCGGGGCAGCCAGGGCCGTGACCCCCGGGGCTGCCCCGCCGCCCACGTCCCCACGGGGACCCTATGGAGCTGTGGGGTGGTCCCGCAGCGTGAGGTGGGGGGACAAGCACGGAGCCGGTGGCCCCCGCTCCGCTTTACCGGGAACACCGGCGGCGGGACGGGCAAAGCCCCCGCGGAGGGCTGCGATCGCTGAAGCCCCGCGGCGGGTGGTCCACGCTCATCCCCGCGCGTCCGCGGAGCCCCGCGGGGACCGAATCCCCCAGTCCCCCCTCCTGCGCCGCACGGCGCACCCCGGGGCAGTTTTCCCACGCTCCCGCTGTCCCCGCGGCTCCGGACACCGCCGATATCCCGGGGCTGCGGGCACCGGGGCGGGGGGCGCGGGTGTGGGTGTACGGCACCCTGGGGGTCCGGGGGGGAGCAGGGCAGCCGGGGCGCCCCCCGGGGGGGTCGTGGGGCGCAGCGGGGCGCGGGACCGGCGCCTTTAAGATCCTGCCGGTAGCGTGACTGGAGTGACCGGGGCGGTGCGGGTTTGCCCAAACATCCCGCCCGCTTCGCACGCGATGCCCGCCCCGGGCTGGAACCCACGGGCGGCACCGGCACCCCCCGCCCCCGCACCCCGCGCCACGAGCCACGAGCCATCGGGACCCCCCTCCGCCCGCTCCCCGGGCTGCCCTCCAGGGATGCGCGGGCAGCGGGGGTCCCGCACCCCGCGCGTGGGGCAGTCCCGGGAAAGGGGGGACCGGGGATGGGGGGGCGTGGGGGGGTCCGGGGAGTTCTTGGGGAGTTGGGGGTCACGTGACGGGAGGCGGCCGGGCCAATCAGAGCGCGGGGCGATGCATATAAAGCAGGAGCCGCGGGGAGCGGGCACCTGTCGCGGGATCGGGCCCCTCCCTCCGCTCTGCTCCGCTCCGCGCCGAGGTGAGTACCGGAGAGCCCGCACCGCGATGGACGGGGCCGGGCGCCACTTCCACCGCCCCGGAGCACCCCCGGGCCATCGACAGCCCCGCGGCGGGCTGTCCCCTCTTTGGGACCCCAGCAGCATCCTTCCCACACCTGTCGGAACGTGCTTTCTGGGGGGTCCCGGGGGTGTTTCTCCCCTCGCAGGGCTTTCCGCAGCCGAGGGCTGCGAACGGGTCCCCGCTGGGCTGCACCCATTGCGGTGCAAGGTCCCAACAGCCCCGCAGAGTCCTCCCGCCGCCGCTGTCCTGTGGGGGTCTGCGGCCCCCTGCCAAACCCAGGGGGAGGTGGGATTGACACCTAACTTCCTCCCACCCCTGCCCGGAGTTTTCTGAAGCTCTGTGAGGAGCCGGGAGTTGGACTCGGTGATCCCTGTGGGTCCCTTCCAGCTTGAGGGACTCTATAATTCCGTGATTTCTGACAGAGGGGGGAGTGGGGGACAATCATCCCGCTGGCCCCCTGCTGCAGCCAGGGTTATCTTTAGTGCCCATCGACTCTTTGGGATGATTCCTGGCACTGCTGTGCTTAGTTTGCTGACGAGGGGAGGCTCGGGGGACTCGAATCAGGATCAGCTCTCCTCTAGTCAAGCACTCTGGAAAAAACTTTGAGGAGAAAAGGGAGATCTTGTGGTTAATAGAGCACCTTTGCTTCCCTGGGAAGTTGGAAAAAAAGTTGGAGGACCTATTCCTACCACTCTAGGCTAGCAAAAAACTTCTTTTTAGTGCAAGAAGTTTCCCAAAGTGCAGAAAAGTGTGACAGCTGTGGATCAGAAGTGAAGCTCATCTCTGCTGCTTGCCTGTGCTGTCACTGCTCCAAGTGTCTCAACCTGGAGACCTGCCCCGATTCCTAACCCTCTTGGGTTTATTCCTAAGGGTTCTGCCTGCCAGTCCCAGGATCTGCTGAGGGGAAAGGGGTGTCACGAAGTCTGCGGGAGGCTGAGGTGCCCCCTAAGGGATGGGTGGGTGTGTTTGGAGCCTTTCCAGGTCTCCCCGAGCCCCTCGAGAGCGCCGGGGCTGCGCGGGCAGCTCCATCCCCTGAGCGGGTTCAGGGCTCTCGCTCCGGGTCTGTGTCAGCCACAGCCGCAGCGCTCAGCCCGCGCTGACCGCGGCTCTCCCCCGCATCTCCTTCGCTCCTCAGGGTCGCGCCGTGCCCGCAGGGATGGCGAAGGCTGCGCTGTCGCTGCTGGGCAGCCCCGGGCTGGTGTCGGCCACCGAGGTGCTGCTGGCGGCTGCCGTGTTCTGCCTGGCGGTGCTGCTGCTGCAGTGGCTGCAGCAGCAGCCCGTGCCCAAGGGGCTGCGGAGCCCGCCGGGCCCGCGGGGGCTTCCCATCGTGGGCAACGTGCTGGAGCTGCGCAAGGACACGCACCTGGCGCTGACGCGGCTGGGCCGGCGCTACGGGGACGTGATGGAGGTGCGGATCGGCACGCGGCCCGTGCTGGTGCTCAGCGGGCTGGACACCATCCGCCAAGCGCTGGTCAAGCAAGGAGAGGACTTCATGGGCCGCCCCGACCTGCCCAGCTTCCACTACATCTCCAACGGGCAGAGCATGGCGTTCAGCCCCGACTCCGGGGAGGTGTGGAAGGCACGCAGGAAGTTGGCCCAAAGTGCTCTGAAGAGCTTCTCGGTCGCCCCCAGCCCCACATCGTCCTCCACCTGCCTGCTGGAGGAGCACGTCTCCAAGGAGGCCGAGTACCTGGTCAGCAAATTCCTGCAGCTGATGGAGCAGGAGAAGAGGTTTGACCTCAACCAGTACCTGGTGGTGTCGGTGGCCAATGTCATCTGTGCCATGTGCTTCGGGAAGCGCTACGAGCACGAGGACCAGGAGCTGCTGAGCCTGGTGACCCTCAGCAATGAATTTGGGGAGGTGGCAGGAGGTGGCCACCCCGCTGACTTCATCCCCCTGCTCCGGTACCTCCCCAGCCGCACCATGGAGCTCTTCAAGGACATCAACAGGCGCTTCAACGTCTTCGTGCAGAAAATTGTGCAGGAGCATTACACCAGCTTTGATAAGGTAAGGGCTTGGCTGCTCCTGAGTATGGGTGGAGATGCCTGGGAGTGTCCCCCTGCCTTGCCCAGGAAAGCCCCTTGGAGCCCTCAGAGCTGCAGCTCATCCCCCTCAAGCCAGCCCTGTTTGGGGCAGGTGTCCCCATCCCTGAGTGTCCATGGTATCTCTGAGCCATGGCTCTTCCCCAGGAGCACATCCGGGACATCACGGACTCGCTGATCGGGCACTGCCAGGAGAAGAGTGGCGGGGAGGATGCCCATGTCCAGCTCTCCAACGAGAAGATCATCAACATCGTCTATGACCTCTTCGGAGCAGGTGGGAATGTTTCTGAGGGCACAGCTGGAGCCCGGGCGGGGACATGGAGCTGCTGGGTTGACACCTTGGCCACGTTTGGGTGTCCTCCTGAGCAGTGACCACAACTCTTTGGTGGCAGCTGACGGGGGAATGAACATCTGGAGCGGTGGAATCTGTGACACCCACTCACCTGTCCCCTTCTAGTGGCTAAACGCCTTTTCCATGTCCGTCCAGGCTTCGACACTGTGACAACTGCCCTGTCCTGGAGCCTCATGTACGTTGCCTTGTACCCCGACATCCAGAAGAAGATCCAGGAAGAGCTGGGTGAGTCCATGAACCACCTTCCCCCAGGGCCAAAACTTCTCTGCTCAGCCCTGACCCTGACCCTGTTCCCGCTCTCCACCTCCCCCAGACCAGACCATCGGGCGGGAGAGGCGGCCGCGGCTGTCGGACCGGGGCTCGCTGCCCTACACGGAAGCCTTTATCCTGGAGATGTTCAGACACTCCTCCTTCGTGCCCTTCACCATCCCACACAGGTACGGGCTGGAGCGGCTGACACCTTATTTGGGGATTTTTTTGGAGGTGTCATTTTGACAGGGAATTGATCTTTGCAAGGGGGAAATATTCCAGCTTGTTGCCCTTCTGGGGCTGAATGCTTTGAGTGCAGTTTCACCCCAAAAATCTTTGCTGGCAGAATGTCCCTGGGTTTACAAATCCTCCTGCCCTGGGAGAAACCACATCACAACTCCTCTGAAATGAGCTGTGAAATGAAACTGGAATTTTTCTGCTGGAGGAAAGTGTAACCGAGACTATTTAATCTCCCGAACACAATCTGGGGTATTTCCTAGCCAGTCCTAAAAGCACAAAGAGGACTTTGAAGATGAACCCCCCGCCAGGCTTTGACTTGTCACGGAGCAGTGGGTCCTTTCTAACTTCCTTTCCCCCCGTGTTTCCTTCAGCACCACAAAAGCCACTGTGCTGAATGGCTTCTACATCCCCAAGGACACCTGCGTGTTCATCAACCAGTGGCAAGTGAACCACGATGAGTGAGTATTCCAATATTCCAACCCCCTGTGCTCATCCCGGCTGCTGTGGATTCTCTGGGTATCGAGATGGCGCTGATTGTTGTGCCAAAAAACAAATGGATCACGAAGAAAAAGGCAGATTGGACCTAAGATGGTGTGGGTTTGGTGCTGAGCCCAGCCTTGGCTCTCGTGGCCGTGGGGCTGGTTGGGTCTGCTGGTTCAGCAGTTCCCCAACACCAGGGCTTGCCCAATTCGTGTGGAAGCTCAGGCTGCTGGATGATCAGGAATCAGTGGATCTCCTGCCAAGCAGATCCTGTGATGAGGGTTGGGGGCTCTGGATGTGCTCAATGGGAATTGCCTGGCTCCCTTTTGAAGGGAGAAAAATGTTGTGATGTGACTGTGTTAGACTCAATGGGTTCGTGCTGTGATTGCTGATAATCAGCTTTGGGAGGGACAGGGAGATCGGAAATCAGAGCCCCATCCTGCCCTCCCCTGCCTTCCAGCAGAGACATTCCAGCAGGGAGAAAATTGATTAAGGCTTGACACAGGAGGTGCTTCTCAGATGGGGTATTTCGGATCAAAGCTCGAGATGTTTATATCCAAACACCCCAACAGCCCAGAAACCTTCCAGTATTCCTCCTGTCCTGCATACTGTGGTGTGCATGGAATGGGAATGCTGTCCTTAAGGCAGAGAGGATTCCACACATCCGAGCAGAAATTTCCAACTAGGACACTGCTAAATCCCACCTGGCGCCTCCCAGCAGCCAGTCTGGGACAGGCTAGGGAGTTCTGCTGAGAGGATTCACAGAGCGAAAACGCTCTGGTGTCTGTCCTTCCCTTTGGAAGGGCTGCTGGCTGATCCCTCCGCTGAAGCTGCAGGATCTCTGGCTGTTGTACATGGAATTAAATCCATCTACGGTGTCTGCACAGGCAAATGCAGCCTGAGCCCGGAACAGAGGTTTCAATAGGCTGAGCTGATGGAGTCTGACATGGAATTGGCCTTTTAGATCAGGGACAGAGCTTGCCAGGGTTTTTTTTTGTGGTGGAATGAGTGCTGCAAAGCTTCCCTCTGCAAGGAGAGGTTTTGGGCACTGACCCCATGGCAGGGGGGGGAAACTGTCACGGTGCCCCAGGGCTGGAGCCCCTCTGCTCTGGAGCCAGGCTGGGGGAAGAGAAGGCTTTGGGGAGACCTTTGAGACCCTTTCAGTGCCTTAAAGTGGCTCCAGGAGAGCTGGAGAGGGACTGGGGACAGGGGATGGAGGGACAGCACACAGGGAATGGCTTCCCAGTGCCACAGAGCAGGGCTGGATGCAATACTGGGGAGGGGCTGGGATGGAATTCCCAGAGCAGCTGTGGCTGTCCCTGGATCCCTGGAAGTGCCCAAGGTCAGGCTGGGCAGGGCTTGGAGCACCTGGGACAGTGGGAGGTGTCCCTGCCCATGGCAGGGGTGGAATGAGATGAGCTTTTATGTCCCCAAACCATTCTGTGATCCTGCGACAAAACAACACCCTCAGGAGTGTCTCTTCTGCCCCAGGACCCTTTGGAAGGAGCCGTCAGCCTTCAAGCCCGAGCGGTTCCTGGACCCCTCGGGGACGGAGCTGAACCGGACGGAGAGCGAGAAGGTGCTGTCCTTCGGCCTGGGCAAGAGGCGCTGCGTCGGGGAGACCATCGGCCGCTGGGAGATCTTCCTGTTCCTCACCACGCTGCTGCAGCAGCTGCACTTCAGCCTGCGGCCCGGGGAGCCGGTGGACATCACCCCCCAGTACGGACTGACCATGAAGTACAAGAAGTGCGAGTCCTTCCAGATCAGGCCGCGCTTTCCCGTGGAGAGCTCTCCGTAGCTCCAGCCCCGGCAGTCGGACACTCGGCCTTGCTTTTGCCTCGCTGTGTTGCTTTGCTGGAGGCTTTTCCTCTCCCGGGAATGGGAGCAGGGAGGGATAAATCTGGCTTTGTCCAGCCCCTGGAATCAGCTCCATCACCCCATCCCACATGGGGCTCACTGGAACTCTCTTGGAAAGATCCAGAGGGACCGTGGCCTGTGGGAGGGAGGAGGATGCTCCACGGGGGGATGTTCTCCATCTCCCGCAGGCAACTCCCTCCATCCAAATAGAAATAAACCTGCACATTGCTCTGGGAAACGCCTGACCAGCCTTATCCCACGGGCTGAAAGCCTCTTTTCCAAGCTCCCTGTGCCGATGGGAATGGGTGCTTCCCGCTGCCTTCGGAAGGGCTCTCGAGGCTGCACCAGCGCCTGCCTTGAGGGGACCCATCCTGGGTGCACCCACATGCCTGAATTCCTTGAATGTAAACTCATGGAATGAATTCCTGACTGTTCTTATCAATAGAAAAAAAAAAAAAAAAAAAGAAAAAGCCACCAGCAGTGCTGCTCACAAACTGAGATATTAAATAAATCCCTACTGTGAAGCCTCCTGGAAAATAGCAAAGGGCTGGGGAAAAAGGGTGGGGAACAGTAGGACACTCCAGGCTTTCAGACTAACTCTGTATTTGCTGCCTTTTTTAATATCAGGGTTTTTTTTTCCTTATCAAGCAATAGATTTCTATATGCAGACTGATTAAAGGGTTTGAGGACTGCAGGAGGTGCCTTGTGCTGCATTCAGCTTTAGCCAGGGGGAAGGTGAAGCCTCGTGGCAAATGGAGCAGCAATTCGTGCCTGTTTGTGCCTGCATGGAATGCAGCTGTGTGCTGAGATGGAACCCACACAATATTTCTAACCCAATAAATACTTCCATGAAAATTTCTGAAGTCTTTGCTCTTATTCCACTGGGATTTTTTTTTTGGGGGGGGGGGCGGGAACACCCCACGCCTCTCTACCATCCTCAAAAATCTGACTTGGTGCATTGGATCAGGGTTTTTCCTACGGGAAATGGGTGGGCTGTGACCCCAGTGGCATTGGGGAAAGTTTTTAGGCCCAGTGGGAGCTGATTCTGGTTCTTCTCCTGCCAAGTCCCAGCTGGGATAGGCAGAAAGGTATTGCCAAGCTCTGAATCAGTTTGGGGCTTCACTAAAACCCAGGACTAACCTTTCTATCCCTGAAAAAATGGAGTCAATAGGTCAAATGCAGCCTTTCAGGGAGCCATCCATGGGGGGATGTTTCATCGTGCCATTACCTGCTTTGCTCATCTGCATCTCAGAGCACGATTAAATCTGAAACTTTTTATCATTTCCCTTAAAAAACAAACAAACAAAAAAAAGGCAATAAACATTAAATTCCCATGGAGATAACATGGGAAGTTGGGGTCTGAGCATCCCTAAGTGGCATCCACGCAGGGATAAGCCCTCGAAGATTTCCAGCCCTGCCGGACCATGGAATTATTGTTAATTTTGGTATTGTGGTGTGGAAAGCTGCCGTGGAGCAGAGGAGCACTGCTCCCACCGTGACCTCCAGGTTGTCATCCAGGTCTCACCACCGGCTGCCATCAGAATAATTCTGTTTGTAATTGCTGTCCCCAGCCCAGTCCGTGTTCCCAGCCTCGGGAAGGTCAGCGGCACAGGGGTCCAGCGCCTCAGCCGTTCCTTCCTCCCGGTAACGAGCAAAACAGCCGCCGCTGCTCGCGGAGGGGATGGAAAGGGGACAGAGGTGACGCAGGTGTGACAGAAGTGATGGAGATACGATGGAGGGAACGAAGGGGGTGGAGGGGATGGAGGGGATGGAAAGGGGACAGAGGTGACGGAGGTGTCACAGAAGTGATGGAGATACGATGGAGGGAATGAAGGGGGTGGAGGGGATGGAGGGGATGGAAGGAATGGAAAGGGGACAGAGGTGATGGAGGTGTGGTGGAGATGATGGAGGGGATGGTGTGATGGAGGGATGGAGGGGCAGAAGTGACAGGTGTGTGACAGGTGTGTGACAGGTGTGTGACAGGTGTGTCACAGGTGTGTCACAGGTGTGACACAGATACCGGAGCGCTCGGGACCGCCCCGCCCGCCGCGGGGCACGGGCACTGCGCATGCGCACCGCGCCGCTCCCACGCCGTCTCTATGGCCCCGCCGGCGGCCGGAGCGCCGCGCGCGCGGGGCGGGGCCGGAAGTGGCGTCACGCCGAGCGTCGCCGAGGCGGAGGGGCCGTGGTGAGGCGGGAGCGGCGGCGGCGGCGGGTGAGGGGTACGGGGGACAGGGGGGAGCCGGCACGGCTCCCCGGGGGTTCGGAGGGAGCGGACTGGGCTGGCTTGGCGCCTTCCCAGGGGGCCGGGCCTCGCCGGGGCTCCCGTGAGACGCGGCCGCGGCGCCAGGCCCTGCCCGGCCTGAACGGGCTGTCGTGGGGAGGTGGGGCCGGGGGAGCCACGGAGGCGGGAGGCCTGTGGGGCGCCTGTGTTTGACTGTGGGGTCCCCGTGTTTACCTGTGGGGGGCTGCCCTTGTTTGTGGGGCCCTGTGTTTCTCTAGGGCGGGGAGTCCCTGTGTTTACCAATGGGGGGGGGCCTGTGTTTACTTACGGGGGGCCTGTGTTTACCTAGGAGGCTCCCTGTGTTTACCTATGGGGGTGCTTGTGTGTACCTATGAAGATGCCCTGTGTTTATCGGGGCGGGGGGAGGAGGCCGTGTTTGTTTATGGGGGTCTCGTGTTGTGGGCTGCCCTGTGCGTGCCCTGGGGTCCCTGTGTTCACTCATGGGGGGCCTGTGTTTGTCTGTGGGGGCCATGCATTTACCTGCTGGGTGGTCTGTTGTCACCCAAGGAATGCCCTTTGTTTGACCATGGGGGGAGCTGTGTTTACCTGTTGGGGGGCCCTGTGTGTACCTGTGGGGGCTCCCTGTGTTTATCTCTGGGGGATGCTGTGTTATCTATGAAGGGGTTTTGTGTTACCCGTGGGGGTCTCTGTGTTTACCTGTGGGGGGGCCATGTGTTACCTGTGGTGAGGACTCTGTGTTTACCTCTTGGGGGTTCCTCTTTTTAGCTTGGGGGGTCCATATGTTTACCTGTGTGTACCTATGGGGGGCTTGAATTTACCTGTAGTAAGTCCCCATGTTTACATATTGGGGGTCCCTGTGTTTACTTGTGGGGTCCCCTCTGTTTTCCCGTGGGGATCAGGCTGGACACAGCCCACCCCAATCCAACCCCGGGATAGTTTAATTTATATTTGTACTCAAATATGGATTTATTGGGGAGTTTTTGCTAGTAGGAGGCTCTTATTTTTAGAAAGGATCCCTGTGAGGTGATGATGTGTGCTGAGCTCTTTCCCTTATCTCCTAAAGGAGATTAAAAAGAAAACAGGAAATGGAATGAAGTTTTGATTTTCCTGTGGCTACTCAGGGATGTGTTATCTGTGTTTTGAGAGTGCTTTTAATCAGCCATCTCCTTGGAATGCAGACATTGTCATCATGGGTTAATGTAAACACAGCCACAGGAAGGAGAGGAGGCTGCTCCTGATGAATTTACAGCTTAGTGACCAGATTTAGCATTTTCTTCCCTTTGAAGCATCCCCTGTTTTCAGTCCTGTGAAAGCTGGGGGAAGTGAGGTTTTTTTCCTCATCCAGGTTTTTTGGTTTTTTTCTTGCATCTTTTTCCAAGAGACTCAGCTTGCAGAGAACCCAACTGCCTCTCCCAGAAATGTGATTTATACATGGGTGTTGATCTCCCTGGGTTGTCTGCTGTGTTCCTTTGTGCTGCTTACAGCAAATATCAAACGTTCTCCCTCTTTGATTGCAGCATGAAAGGCAAATCTATACATTTAGGAGCTTGTCATGTCTCTCGCTCTCTGTGAAGCTCGTGAGCCTGTCACTAGGAAATCTCGGATCAAAGGAGCTGTTTAGCTGCTTCCAGGAGTGTTAGAAACATCTGTCTAAACAAATTGGAGTTTTTCCTCACTGATTCTGACAGAACTCAAGTGCTGGGAAGGAGAGCAACTCTTTTTAAATTTATTTGTTTAATTGTGGCGGTGATACGAGTCCTGCCCCTGCGGAGGATGGACACTTTAGTCTTGGACCCCAGTGACTGGGATTTTCACCCCTTCTGTATCTCTCTGTGCCAGGGCTGGGGTTCCTCTCCTGCCCTGTATCTCTGTTCCCTTAAAGGCTTTTGTTTTCATTTGCACATGCAGAAATCAATCCTCTCACTGCTGAATATTCACAGGAGCTGTTCTGCTCCAGAGTCCACATGACAACGCTTTAAAAAGGGAAGTGAAGACAAATTCCCAGTTTGAAATCACAGGGAGAATGTCCACTAAATACTATATTTTCCCTTGGAACCTGTGAGTCTTGAATTGAGTCGGTCAAACAAAGATCTGCAGTACAATGGGAAAGGCAAGGCCCCATCCAGGGATTTACACTCTCACTGGGATCGTTGGTATCTGTAGGGATGTTATTTCCTCCCCACAAAGGAGAGAGGAGCTGACAAAGCTGGAGCCTGGGAGGGAGCCAGGACTGTGGGCCGGGGGCTGCAGCTGATGCTGATTCAGGTTGTCACTTTGTGCCTCTTGTTACAGCCAGGCCTGTGTCTCTTCACAGCAACTCAGTGCCAGAAATATGGCCACGGACTGGCTGGGGAGCATTGTGTCAATTAACTGCGGAGAGAGCTTGGGAGTCTACCAAGGCAGAGTGTCTGCTGTGGATCAGGTCAGCCAGACCATTTCCCTGACGCGGCCCTTCCACAACGGGGTCAAATGCCTCGTGCCAGAAGTCACCTTCAGGTTAGTGCCTGCCTTTTCTCCCCCTGCCATTTCCCAGCCAGGGGCTGGGGGGTGCTTTGGATGGATTTTTTTCCCTTAGACATGACCTCTTTGCCCTAAATTTCCTTGCTGCTGCCGAGTGCCTCTGGTGTTTGTGTTAGTTTGTGTGCAAGAGATTAGTTCCTGGCTCGGATCCTGGAGTTAGAGTGGGGTGACTCAGGCTGGGAGGTTATTTGGGGGTCAGGCTGTGTGTATATATACAGATGTATATTTTTGTGTGTATACATTCTGTTGTTGGGTTTTTGGAGGGGGCTGACATACTTTTTAGAAGCTTTGCCCTCAGCAGTTCTTTCCCACCAACTCCTGGTAACACTGCTTAAAAAATACAAATAAGAGTTGCTCCTCACTGGGAATTTTCCTGTTCCCTCAAATATTGTGGTTAAGGCTCTGAGTCACTCATTTTACACTAAGATTGACTCCACAAAGTCAATACTCTTAATTTATTTTTTCCCTTGGATTTTGGAGAGAGATAGTGGGGAAAGTGAACCACCACATCCTCAAAGGAGATGTGTGGAAGCCTCTCTGCTTTCATATCCCACTTGGACAAATGCTAAGTTAAAACTAGAAGAGCCTAATTCCTGATGTATTTCTTGCAGTCAGTGCAAATGGAGGTCTTTATAATCACTCCTTTGTTTCCTTTTGGCTCCTGCCCAGTGCTAGATTAGTTTTGTTTATCCTTTTTTTCTGTGGAAATGGGAAGTACCATCCTTGTCTGAGCATGAACTCCACTAATCCAAGGGTAGCTTTCTGCAGAAATGGATTAAAAGTAATAGTAACCTCAAGGCTGAGAGCAATTAATTAGCTGGAAACTTAAATTAATGCAGATTTCTGCAAAGGTCTGGGCCAGTTGCTTCCATTTTTTGCTCTACTGATTCCTGTTTCAGCTGGGAACAGAACCTTTCCAGCAAAATCCAGGTGTGGTGTAGGAATACTGAAGTGGTTATTTTGAAGATTTGCCATTTCAGTTTAGCATTTTGATGTCTGTGGAAATGCCCTGTGTGTTTGAATATTAAAATCCTTTTATTCCCTTGTTTCTATCGATAACAGCATCAGAGCAATCCCACTGCACAATGCTGGATGTTTCTCCTCAGGATTTTTTTTTTTTTGCGCCAGGAAGAGTGCTAAATTCTCGCGTGGTTTTCTCGTGCTGTTTTTAGGGCAGGTGACATCACCGAGCTGAAGATTCTGGAGATCCCAGGCTCGGGGGACAGCAGACAATGTGGGGACTCACAGCAGATGGAAACCGGCATCCCCGGGGTCGGCTGCCAGGTGGGGCCCAGCCAGAACGGCACCGGCAAGGTGCTGAAGAAGCCCATGTCCAGCAGCGCCCCACAGAGCATCCCGAGGAGGACAGACATGAAGAACCAGGACATTGTCATCTCCCCACAGCAGCAGTGCTCCAAGAGCTACATGGACCGACACATGGAAACGCTGAGCCAATCCAAAGGCTTCCGTCGGAGGCACAACTCCTGTGAGTATCTGGGGTATCGTGCAGCTTTCCTGCTCCAGCATCTTCCCTTCTTCTGCAAAGCTTTGCAAACGGGGCTGGAAACTTTCCCTGTGCCACCTGTGTGTTATTCTGAAACAGAATGTATTTCTGTGTACATAGAAAATGTCAATGCTAGTTCCAAAGATTTCCTCATTTTGCTATCTTCCCTATTTGAAGACTGCCCTGCTTCCAGCCTTTTCCTCTAAAAGGAGCTGGAAACAAGCTGCAGTATTATCAAGCTTTCCTTTTTAAGGCCTGTGTACACATAAGCTATTACAACATCACCCTGTACATAATCACAAATGGTTTCTGGCTGTGTTGTTGAAAATACAAATTAGTGAGGGTGATGTAAGATACAATCAGAGCATCCCAAAGTCAAACATCTGTTCTTTTTCTGTTGATAAAATCTTCAAAACCGGGCCAAAACTGGGATTGTTCACTTTTTTCCTCAAAATCCATTGAGCTGTCTTTCTTTCCAGTTCCTCACCATCCAATTTGTGAAATACCAGGATATATCCAGCATATTTCCATGACTTAATTGCTGAAGCCTCAGTATGCATCCAGCATAATTCCATGACTTCATTTTTCCCCCCTTGTAGTTAGAAAAGAAACAAAACCAAGGTGGTCCAGGCCAGTATAACAGGCCCAAGGCTGTGTTTTTGGGGAGAAGTTCCTAGCCCTCTGGAATTCTTTCTCCCTCACCACCTGCTGGTTTATTTCCCCCGCTTCCACGGTGTCTGGTAGATCTGGGGTGAGCAGAGCATGCTTCAGCTCACAAACAGCTCGTGTTGGGTTTACATGAGCACAACAAAGTCACTTTTACAGACTTGGAGGCAGGTTTAGCAAGGTCCTAGCTGTAGATAATTAGCTTGGGTTCATTTTGGAATAAAGGAGGTGGAGAAGGGGTGTGCTACCCTGTCAGATGTGTGCATTTGGAGAGCAGGGTGAATGACGTGTGACTTCTGGGAGGGGGACAGAAATGGGCCTGGCTTTATGCAGGTGGTGGGTGCAGTAGTCCAGGGAAGAATGGGATGAGAAATCATCCAGAACTTCAGTCCTACAGCTGAGAGCTGACCTCTTGTTGGCCCCTAGCGTGCCGAGTCAGGGACAGAATTCCCCTTTGGAGCAGTGGTGTGGCAGGAATCAATAAACAACAAACTCCAGCGCAGGTTTCCCAGCAATGGCTCCGGTGCCGTGCTGGCACCGAGCTCATCGTGCCAGGGCTGGCAGCAAACACTCCCACAGGGATCTCTCAGGAAGGCAGCCAGCTCGCTGCAGACTTTGTTTGCTTGTGTGCCATACATGAAAGGGTTTTTATTCCTTAGAAACAAAAAAAGCCCGGGAAGGATTGTTTATCTTGTGAGGGAGGTGCTGTTCTGTGCGGCACAGAGCTGCCAGCCTGGCGTGGAGCTGCTCCCCTCAACAAGCTTCGTGCAGGGCAGAGGTACTGGAAGTTGTGATCTGAAAGCAGCTGGAATAGGGGATCTGGCTTTCTGTAGCCTGGCTTCTCTTTCCTCCGCTTGCCCTTTTTTTGGCTCTTCTCTTTTCCCTGAGCAGAACCAGCTGTCGTTGTGTCCTGTCTAGAAGGTGATGCTTGAAGAGGAACAACTCCTAACTTTGGAGTTAGGAGTTCCCGCTTTGTTGGAGGCCTGTGCAATGTTCTGTGCAGCTTCTGCCAGGAGGCTGAAGGACAGCCAGGGCAGAGCTGTGTGGGTCAGCAGTATTCCAGAGCTGGCACCCCTCAGGATGGATTAGGGAGCTGCCCCCCACAATGGCCTGTTTTGATGAGGTGCACTCCTGGCTCCCATTCTTTCTGGCTGCAGGGAGCTTTCCAGCCATTGTTGTCCAGCTTTTCTGGGGCAGCTCTTTATTCCATCAGCATTTACACACTGCTCACATCAGCTGCTCCTGTCCTGCTGCACGGCAGGGTCTAGCCCCACATTTTGAGTTTCGGGGCAGCTGTTTGCAGAGGGATCTGGCAAGGAGTGTGACAGGAGCTGGCCAAACACTTGACACTGACACAAGGAGCAGCCTTGGTCTGCCTTTGTGGCACTGCAGGCTCCAGCTTGTTCATCTGAACCCTGAGAGTCCCTTGGCCTTTGCTTGACTGCGGTTCCTGCATGTTGGGAGAACTCTGCCTGCCCTGTTTTCATTCCTTATTTTCCTCTTTCATAGCAGCAGCTGTGGCTGGGACTCCCTCAGCAGTGGCAGTTTAGTTCCATACCAAGTCCTGTCCAGCCTTGGAGTGGTTTATATGTCACCTCTGGTGTGGGATCCCTTGATCCAGGACAAAGTGGAAGTTGTTACCAAAAAGCTTTCAAAACTATGCACGTAAATGAGTGGTCACAGTGTGCCTAGTGGAATTCTCCTTCCTGGGAAACATTGCCCTTCTCCTCTCCTAATTCCTATTTTGTCACCACAATTCTGGAATTCTGCTGCCTGTCCTTCCGTGACAGAAGGTGTATTATCACAGTCCCTTCTCATTTGAGAAGGGTGTTTGGGTTTTTTCTTCATGGGGAATGGTTATTCCGCAGAGTGTGGAAGATTTGGCACCTTGCAGTGGGGACTGGCAAAGCTTTCAGGTTAGTCATTAAACAGTTCTGCAGAAAAACCAAGTCACACACTGTCTGAAATAAATCCTTGCTGAGGCCATGCATCCCTGAGTGGGAATAAACCAAGTGCACATCCTTAGCAAGTCACCTTTCAGCATGACTGAAGTTAGACATGCTGAAACTGGACTTGGCTGCGCTCAGGAAAGGGACAGGTGACTTGCAGGGTGCTCATGGAGGTTGTGCCTATTGCAAATCTTCTGGGATGTTTGCTAAGTCTCCTTAGATGGCTTGAAATTCTTGGTGTTATCAAACAGATCGTCTGAAACTCCTTTGTGTAAATCCCTCACCAAGGGGATTATCTTAAACAACAGGAAATAGTTTAGTAGAGCAAGCAGTTCTGGCTTGATAACTTACTCCATCTGTTGGACGCTGTAGGTGATTCCTGTAACTGTGGGAATTGGCCTGAAATATTTTCTAGTAATTGCAAATGTGACAGTAGGAATGACAAACAGATTAATCTTGTCTGGACCTGAAGAATAACGGAAGAAATAAGCAAGTAAAGGCTACGTTAACCTCATAATTGTCTATTTGCATCAGTTCTTAGTCTCCAGCCATAAGCAGGACACCTTTATCTGCCTCACTGCAGAGAATTTGGGCTTTCCCAATGACTTGAGGTTGGAAGGAAGTGTATTCCACTGAGGAATCACCACAAAAGGTGATGAATGAGTAGGAGAATGAAATCAGGAATGAGGGACTGGACTGTGTGTTGTATCACAGAAATTATATCAAGGGTGAGGAAAAAGAGATCCTTTATATTCAGGGCTTGAAGTTCTCCCTTAAAGATCATTAACATGGAAGAAAACACCTGCAGAAGTTTCTGAAATTTAGGGAAATTCCAGAGAAGGGCTTTGCCTGCACCTGCATGAACCTGAGATCGGTATAGGAGGAGAGCTCCTGGGTCACACCTTGCCACTGGTGTGACACTGAGATTAAATCAAACATGGAGAAACACCTCTCATGCTCCTGTGGGCAAGCTTGTTTTTCTAACCTTGCTGGTGGGAAGTCCCTGGAGGTCTCTTTGCTGATGCTCTTGTTCTATTTTCTGCTGGCTTAGCTGGGCATGAGCAATGCCAGGGATGAGCTCCATGGGAAGTATTCCTTGAGTGGGGGGCTGTAAGCAGGAACCCCCTTCTCTCACAAAATTTGCTGAGAAAGTGACTTTTTCCACTTAGGACACACTCTCAACTTGCTTTCCTGTTGGCTTAGGGTCATCCAGCAGCCGCCACCCGAACCAGGTGACCCCGAAGAAGAGTGGCCTGAAGAACGGGCAGATGAAGAGCAAGGACGACGAGTGCTTCGGGGACGACATCGATGAAATCCCGGACACTGATTTTGATTTCGAGGGCAACCTGGCCCTTTTTGACAAGGCAGCTGTGTTTGAAGAGATTGAGACTTACGAGAGGAGGAGTGGCACCCGATCCCGAGGGACCCCCAACGAGAAACCCGCCCGCTACCGGCATGACGAGAACATCCTGGAGTCAGAGCCCATTGTCTACAGAAGGATTGTGGTACCCCAGAACCCTAACAAGGAATTCTGCACGGGTATGCCACCTGATACAGACCCAAACTGCTGCTTTTTGGGGGGCACACACGGTGGATTTTTGTTCCAAGGGGTGTCTGTCAGCTTAATATGGTCCAAGCATGGGTGTTGTTCACGTGAGATGGGATTTGTTTATTTGCAGTGTTTCTGTGATAATGAATACTCAGAGAGGGCAGCAAGGTAAGTGTTGTTCCAGTTGGGAACTGAGTAAGAAGTCTTTGAATCCTTGCTTTGATTTCAGTAGCCTAGTGAACCCACGTGGACTCAATTGTTGGCTCTGGACAGGGACAGAGGGATGGTCTCAGAATTTGTATTTTCATGGTTCCAGGAGATTGTTGTGCTTCTGCTACTCCTTGGGTCATAATTCTTCATTTTGCATGGGTTTAAATGTTGTTCCTGTAAAAAGAACTCATGGTACATTTAGCTCCAAATTCCAGGTAACTTTAGTCTCCTCGGGATGTCTTGCCTTTGATTTGAAGCACTTGCAAAATGTAGGAGTGAAGGAAATTCGGCATTCTGGGAACGTTTTCCACATCAGAATAGAATCAGATTTCAGCTCTTCTTGCAGGGACACAAACCAACTGATACCCTGGTGGCCTGAGCAGAAGTGTGAGCAGCTCCTTGGGCTGTCATTCATCCTCTGCCTGGAAACTCCATCTGGGGTGTGAAACGCTTCAGGGACGAAGCTGATGGATTTGTAATGATTTGCTGCTTCTCAGTTTTGAGAAAGTCCTTTTTTAATGGTTCTGGTATTTAACAGTGTCCTAGTTGCCCATTTCTGTCATTCCTTTTCCTATTGTTCTATTCTGCTCTCGAGTGAGAGGAAAACACCGTGGGTTGTAGCAGCTCAGTGTTGTGTTTCCAGGGATCCTTAAGGAGAAGTGAAAGAAACGTGCAGTGAGACTTTACCCATTGCTTTGTCTTTCACAATTTTAAGGCTTCCTGAGGCAGCAGTGAGAGTTCAGTATTAATGGATCTTTTTTCTGCTTAATTTAACCTCTTGCTTTTTAAATCTCCCCAAGCTTTCAGCATCTCTCTGTGAAAGAAGCTGCACCGATTGCCCATATGCTTTGTGAATAAGCACCTCTTCATTTTCTGTGTGACTTCCTATCTATTTTGTGGGGGTTTTTAAAAATTTCCTACTTGTCAATCCATCTTCCAGCTGGCTTGTTTGAGAGGAGACAGGGCCTCTGTGGATGTCTAGTCTGAAACAAAAGCTAAGCCACTGTTGGCAGCCAATCTGAGCAGGATGGCTGATAGGGGATTCTAGCAGCAGAATTCCTGCGAGGAAAACCGCCATGCAGTAAGCAGGAGTGAGGAAATTCAGGGATGAAAACACAATCCTGTTTGCTGAGCGCCATCATCCTCCCCTCTGCAGCTCCTGGTTCACAGCGTGCCGAGGGGGACCTGTTGTGAAAGGGAAAATGCCTTGTTTTGCTCTTGGCAGGGCTGCCCAGGGAGGGTGGTCAGTGGCTCCCCTCGGGCCTTGCGGGGTCCTGCTGGCCTCATTAGCTGCTGTTGGCTGATGAGCGTCCCCCGTGCAATTCTAGGTCTGTTTGGAAGAAAGGCTGGCGTGTCACACCAGGGGCAGAGCCGGGCACGTCGCAGACCCAGCAGTGAAGTGTCCCAGGGCTGTGCCTCGGGATGTTTTCCCACGGAGGGTGACTTCCTTTGTGTCCGCTGAGGAAGTTTCCTCCTGCTCAGGGAGTGCTGCTGCCCCTCCAGCAGAGGCTCCTGGAAACAGTTGTGACTTGCCTGCAGTTCCTGGCACTCAGAGGGACAGTGTGCCTGCAGTAACGATGGATTCTCTTGGGAAAAAACCCATCCCAGTCCCTTTGTCTAGCAACTGGAAGGAGGATGCTGAGCTGTAGGCAGCCTGCCTCTTAGTGGCTTAAAGAGCAGCTGCTATAACTAAATGAGTGCCAAGAGCTCCAAAAGCCTTGATTTTGGATGTGTCTGTGGCAGGGTTCTCCCTCCAGAGTTTTTCCTGGTTTCCTAAGGGAAGCTCCACTTGCAAAAAGCACTTCCTAGTTGTGACAAAGCACTTCTTTCTCCTATTTTTTTTTTACCCTGGGCAAATCTGAAAGATGATTGTGTTAATAGAGCCCTGACTGAGACAGTGATTCTCTGTCTGCTGCACCAGCACAAAACTGATGCTGGAGGTTGGCAGGGAGTTCATATCCAGCTCTTGTCACTGTGGGATCCCTGTCTCTGGATCCCTGCCTGCTTTTCTATGCTACGGAGGTAGGGAATAACCAGGATGGTGCGGAGGAAAAACCAAACTGCTGATGTCAGTTTTGAGTCAGTCTTTTAAGTTCCCCGCAAGACTCATCTGCAGGATTTCCAGCCTGGGATTTTATTGCTGACTGAAATAAGTTGGAGTGTGTAGGATAAACACTGCAGCCCACTGGGATGCTTTTCTGAGAGCTGGTTTTGTGGAGCCAGGCTGCCAAGTAGGCACAGCCCTGTGTTTTGGAAGTAAGCAGGGAATGAAGAAGGTGGGAATCTGTTCCAACCAAAAGTGAAATCCTGGAGCTAGTAGAGCTTACCATCTCTTTGGTCACGGCTGAGCTGAGTCTGTCCCTGGGGCTCCACGTGTGAATCCCTCCTAAATACATCTTTAATCTTCACTCGTTTGGGCTGGCTGCTCTTCATCTGTCTGTTTGCTGGGAAATGCAACTGTTTAGCAAAACCTGCCTCCCTGGAAAGGCTGATCCTTGCATGAGGTGTGAGCTGTCTTTTTCTACTTGCAGAGCTGTGCAGCTGGAGAATTCGCATGTCTGTTGGCTCAGGTCTGTCCCTGTTCCTCCTGTTGGCACTAAAATTCCTGTGTTTGACCATCACTGTGTTTTGGGCTCAGATCTTTTAGCAAGAGGAGGAGCTTGGAGGAGTTTGCAGGAGGGTCTGTCCTTCAAACAACCCTTTTCCTTCACAACAGGGAGATGGCGAACGAAAACCGGAGCAGGCAGAGCTTCCGTACCAGGATCAGAGCTCAGGGCCGAGGCTGGGTGTGTTGTGTGAGGGTGATGCCTACAGAGTGGCTCTTCCTTTGGAGTGCCCTGTCCTTGAGTGACTTTTCTCCCCTGTGCAGCTTTTAGCTCTGGAGTGGCTGGATGAGTGCCCTGTGGATGCTGAATGTGTGAAGTGTTCTGGGCTGGCTTGAGGAGAGTGCAAATGAAGCTGGCTTTATCCGCCCGCAGGAGCGAACAAAGTGGTCATGGGGCAGCGTCCCTTTGTCCCTCTGGCAGTTTTTTTGCTCAGCTGGAGGGAATTGTGCACTAATGCTGGGAGAGGCTCACACTGGAAGGTCAGCCAGAACTCCCGCAGGATCTGCCGTAATTAAAAATAATGATGATTAACAAAAACGGCCCTTAAGGTTGTGGAGAAAATCGTTGGTGTCTGAGGGGCAGTACGTGTGTTTTGCTGAGTCTGCAGGCAGGTGGTTCCAGCTTTAGCAGCAAGGAATGTCCCATGCCTGGTGTGGACAAGAGCTACAGACCATCTGAGGCTGTAAGGCTCTGGCGCCTGGCATTATTTATTGCCCAAGGAAAGAGTTAATGATGTCAGGACAGCTTTCAGGAGAGTCTGGTTCTATCTGATGCACTCCTGTAGCTTGCCTGGATTTATTTTAGCAGAGAGCTAGAACTACAGAATTGCTGAAATAGCCAAGGGCAAAGATTGGGCTTAACACCTTAGCACTGAGCTCCTCGAACATCAGCCCTCTCCTTTTTCCCTGCCACTGCAAGCTCAGGAAGCATTTGGGCATCCCAGCAGCATTACAGGGCTTGTTTGGGGGAAAAACTCATAATTCTGTAGCTTCTGGAGAGTTAGCTCAGCCCTTCTGCTGGGTGTTTTTATCCACCCACTGTCACTCTGCATGTCACAAAACTGTTTAGTCTATATCTGCCTTGTGGGTTGTTTTTTTTTTTTTTGTCCCAGGCAGCTGTAAAATACATTTATTTAATATTAAAAGGCCTGGGCTAATTTATTTTATTGCCTTCATTAGCAAACAATAAAGATGCCCTGTCCAACCCAAACATAATTAAAGTTGGCAGGGCTTCAGTTTTGTGGCAGTGGTGTTATTGTTTGTGGGTTTACACGTCGCCTCCGTGATCGCTCTGTGCCAGAGTTTATTTAACTCCCTGGGCCCACTTTTGATGAGCCAGTCTGACTGGTTGGACCTTGCGTGAGGGCGAAGAAGGGAAGTTCTCTTGGCATTTCAGCCTGCTCCTGAGAGGGAGCAATTAGGACACGCTGGCGTGCTAAATGCCAGTTCATCACTGCCTCCCAGTAACCCCTGTGGATTAACCCACTGGTGGCAGCCAGCCCGTGGAAAATGCAGTTTTCCTGAAGCTGCTGGTTGAGGGAAGGATGTGGAGGGTGCAGAGGAGATCTGTGCTAAATTGGGTGCATACAGGGTAGAGATTGTCTGGTTTGTCCTTCTGGTTCGGGGAGTTGGTTCAAAATGTAAGCAGGGAATTTGTGGGTGCTTCAGACAGAGCAAAAGCAGAGTTTGGGAGTCCCTGTTTGGGGTTAGCAGATGATGTTGGGAGAGATCCTGACCTCAGGTCGCTCATTCCAAATCTTCCCCGAAGCTTGAAAAACAAGAGGAAGTGGCAGAGCCGTGAATGGCAGTGTGGCAGAGCGGGGCTTGCGTGACTGCGGCGCGGGGCAGGCGTGTGGGACAGGGCAGGTGCGTGACAGCTGCGGCCACGGGGCAGGGCGTGGCTGCAGGACAGGCCCGGGTTAGTGCTGCCTGCCGCTGCCAGCAGCCTGGGGTGGCTCTGATAACGTGGCCTGACCTCATTGGGGGTGACCTCAGTGTGCTTTGCGTGTGGGGTCAAGTGCTGGGACACCTCGGGCCCTCTCTGCCTGCAAAGCCTCGCTGGTGAGGCCAGCACTGAAGTCCCCAAGGGCTCGGCAGTGTGTGCTCTGCTGCATTTCGCTGTGACCCTGCAGGAACACCTCTGGTCTGACGGTGACAACCCCAGGATGTGCAGAACCTCCCGTTTCCACCGGAGCTTGACTTGGTGGCTGGTGACTGGGGCACCCTGGGGAAATATGGCAGCACGAATCGTTCAAATCCACGCTGCTCTTCTCATTTGTGTGTGGCCCTCGTTAGAGCTGCTTCTCATTATGGTTTTTGTGCACGGAGGAGCCCAAGCCCACGAGTAAGGGCCAGGTTCCTCCCAGGGCGGATATGCGAGCAGTGCCTGTTCCCCTCGGAGCGTTTCCACCTGGCTGTGCCACATTCCCACAGCTCCTGGGCTGCCAGGAGCACCCGGGAGCCACTGTCACCCCCAGTGCAGAGGGACAGGGGCCAGGGGGAGTGTGAGGGTGACCCAGTGCTGCTGAGCACTGGGGAAGCTGAGAGGAGAGGAGCTGCTGGAGGGACTGAGTTCACACTTTGACCCGATGATGTTTGGTGGTGTGCCTGAGCTTGGCTGGCAGTGCTTTTAATCCTGGGCCTTTTTGCTCCATGGTGCCTGAGTGCTGTGCACCTCCTCTGCCTGTCCCCGAGTGGGAGCAGGACTTGCTGCAATTCCTTGCAAGAGAAGGAGCTGAGAGCTTCTCCTGCTGCAGCTCTGTGGCCATCCCACACGGGAAGGGAATTAATCTGTGCTGCTGCTTATCTGGAAGGTAGCTAAGGACACCCTGGCCTTGCAGGAGACTTCAAGGGAAGAGCAGAGTGTTTCTGATTGCACAGAGTGGAAATCCTGAGCACAGAGTGAAGGGCTTGAGATCAGAATTATCTTGGAGAAGAGTTAGAACAGAGGCTGATTGCTGGGGCTGGAGATATCTGGGATATGTTGTTTAGATATTAGGAAGGAATCCTTCCCTGGGAGGCTGCGGAGGCCCAGGGATGCACACAGAAGCTGTGGCTGCTGCTGCATCCCTGGGAGTGTCCCAGGCCAGGCTGGACAGTTCTCAGCACTTTACAAAACCTCTCTTATTTCTTTCCTCTTGATCCCCGATGCTGGAGCATTTCCCAAGCTGGAGCCTGCTCCAGCTTGCCAGCCCAGGCTCTCCAAAACACCTGGGAAGTGTTTTTCTGCACAGTTTGTTCTTTGATCACTTCCCTGCTGCTTCAGTGTGATCCAGCTGTTGTGTCTGGAGCAGCCCTTCTGCCGTGGGAACACCCACCTAGCAAATGTGGGATGTTTCGCTGTGTTCTTTGGGATTTTGGGGAAGTATAACACATCCAAGGTTTTTTTGGTGGGAAATGTACTTCACAGCTGCTCCTCTGTCTCAGTGCTCAGGAACACTTCAGGGTGGGTTAAAGCACTGGTGGCCTGGAGACCATTAAGAAAAAATCTTAATATTCCATCTGTAAGTCATGCAGGCCTTCTCAGTCCTTGTGTTGCTAAAACTGCCTGCTGAATTTTTGTGCAAGTGTCATTACAAGCCCAGCAGTTGTGTTTAGGTGTCTCTGCTTCACTCAGAATAATTTGGATTCATTTGATGGTCTGGGAAGGAATGTGGTGAAGCAGACCGTTGGGGACAGCCAATAAACCTTTCCACTGCCACTGTTTCTGAGTGTGTGATTGTCTCCCTCCCCAGACTCGGGGCTGGTGGTGCCCAGCGTGTCCTACGAGCTGCACAAGAAGCTGCTGTCGGTGGCCGAGAAGCACGGGCTGACCCTGGAGAGGAGGCTGGAGATGACAGGGGTGTGTGCCAGCCAGATGGCCCTGAGCCTCCTGGGGGGGCCCAACAGGTAAGGGGGATGCCACTGCGGGGGGTGGGACAGGGCTGGCTCCTGCATCCTCACAGACAGAGCAGAATGAAGATTTTCTTCTCTTACTGGGAGTTTTCTCAGGGAATTGAGCTTTGCACAGGTGCTGCCTGAGGTAGATGAAGCCGCTGCAGAATATGGAATGAACTCATCCTTTCTGCACGTGAATGAGCCTTCCCTTTGCTCTTCTGGCACGTTACGATTTCACCACGTCGATAAAAGCAGAAGGCAGCCGTGAACACAAAGCGCTGCGTGGATTTTTGCAAGGCTAACTCAGCTCTTCAGGTGCCTGCACCTCACCTGAGCTCATCGTGCTCTTTTGCAGGGCTCTTTGCACCAGGTCTGGAGTGCACTCGGTGCCTTTTGCAGGAACATATGTGCTCCTCTTGAAGAGCTCTGCACCCTGCCCGCACTTCCGTAGCTGTTGATGCGAGCAGGAACTGCACCTGTATCTTTGTGGTGTTGATAGCTGCTCCAAATTATTTGCTCTTGAAATGAAAGGTAACCCTTCAGGCTCCATCTGCTCTTTCAGTACTGCTTCAGCAGGACCTGATCACTTGGTGGAGAGCACTGAGTGATGACACACGAGCAGCTGAATTTCCTGCTGGAAGCCCTGATGGCTTCTGGGCCAAACGAACTTTATTGTGCAGTTGTTGGGGCTTAGGGAGTAGAAATCAGTTTTCTTCTTTTTTTAAAATTGTGTCTGTCCTGATGGGGAAGCTCACCCCAAATTTTTATCTTTTTCTGCAATCAGAGATGTTGGGACCTTGTGCTCTCAGCTGTGGGTGCAAGGAAGTCTTGAAGGGAAGGAGAAGGTTGGAGCAGCCTTCAAGTATCTGAAGGGCCTACAAGGAAACCAGAGAGGGGCTCTTCATCAGGAACTTAAAGAGCAGAAATTTAGGTTAAGTACATGGAAGAAACTCTTCCCTGTCAGGGAGGTGAGGCCCTGGCACAGGTTCCCAGAGCAGCTGTGGCTGCCCCTGGATCCCTGGGAGTGTCCCAGGCCAGGTTGGACAGGGCTTGGAGCAACCTGGGACAGTGGAAGGTGTCCCTGCCCACACCGGGGAGGAACTGGATGAGCTTTAGGGTGCATTCAAGCCAAACCAAGCTGTGATTCTCTGAACCTGTGAGCAGAGCAGCGTCAGCACCGCAAAAGGATGTGGGTTGCTTCTCGAGAGCGATGGCAGATTTGCAGAACACCTGGCAATTTGCATCTTACTGATTCTTTTTCTCGTGCAGGAAGGAGGTAAGAGGCTTTGGGGATTGCTCACAGTGCCTTTTTTTTCAGACTGAACCCCAAGAACGTGCACCAGCGGCCCACGGTGGCTCTGCTGTGCGGCCCCCACGTGAAAGGGGCCCAGGGCATCAGCTGCGGCCGGCACCTCTCCAACCACGACGTCCACGTCATCCTCTTCCTCCCCAACTTCGTCAAGATGCTGGAGTCCATCACCAACGAGCTGAACCTCTTCAGCAAGACACAAGGCCAGCAGGTGTCCAGCGTCAAAGGTGAGCAGCCGAGGAGGGATGGCTTCTCCAGGGAGGAGGGATGGTTCTCCAGCACAGCGTCTCGCTGCCTGCCCGCTCCCCTGGCACCATCTAGTGGCACTGCCACGCCTGGGTGGCTGCCCGGAGGCTGGAGGGACAGCAGGCACTCAGAGGCTCCACAGAGGAGCAGTTGTGCTGGCACAGATGTTTCCGGTGGGAGCAAACAAGGAAGAGCTGCCGTATGGAACTGTTGTTGTAGGATAAGGGCCTGCCTTGTTCGGCGTGTTGGAACTGGGAGGGAATGAGTGTCCAGCTGCTGCTGCAGACCAGCAGCCAGCTTTGCTGAGCCACTTCCAGCAGCTGTCAGGGTTCCCATCTCGGTATTCCCTAGAATGAACAGCTCCTGTGACAGTGCTGCCTTCTGCTTGGCATTTCACTGGTCTTTTTCCAACCTGCTTCACTCAAACTTCTGGGGAGAAACAAACCTGGCAGTTAGGGCTGTGCTGTGCTGACAGAGCTGCTTGCCTGTTACAAAACATTGGAAAAGATTGGAACAGGTTTTCCTGAGCAGCTGTGGCTGCCCCTGTATCCCTGGAAGTGCCCAAGGCCAGGTTGGATGGGGCTTGGAGCAGCCTGGGACAGTGGAAGGTGTCCCTGCCCATGGCAGGGGGTGCAATGAGATGTGCTTTAAGGTTCCTTCCAACCCAAACCATTCCATAGTTTTGCACCAAGGACTTTGTGGTCCAGCAGGTGTGGGGAATGCAGCAGGTGTGCTGCAGAGCAGGTGTGGGGATGCGGCAGGTGTGGGGATGCGGCAGGTGTGGGGATGCGGCAGGTGTAGTGCAGAGCAGGTGACAGCGACAGACCTTGGTAGGGCAGGCAGCACTGCAGAGACTGCTGTCATGTTCCAAACACCAGCCTTATTCTCACCTTGTGGAATAGAACATGGTCCTTTTTGATGGAGAGAGAGCCCCGCTGCTCCCCTGGGCTGCCTGGGCCCGTGAGCTCAGCGGCACTGGGGCTGCTCACGTGCTGGTCAGTCCATGAGGTTTGTACCTGCGAGGCTGGGGGTGTCCCCCAGAGTGCTAAGGAGCTGTTCAGTGTTGGTCTGCCTGGGATGGCAATGACAGCAGGTAAGGCTAGGCTGTGCAGCGAGCCTGGAGGCCAAACCCCAAGGCTGCCAGCAGCGCTGGCCTCAGCTGGCTCTCAGCCATGTCCGTGTTTCTTTCAGACCTCCCCGACACCCCCGTGGACCTAGTGATCAACTGCCTGGATTGTCACGAAAATGCCTTTCTGCGAGACCAGCCTTGGTACAAAGCCGTGGTGGACTGGGCCAACCAGAACCGAGCGCCCGTGCTGAGCATAGACCCCCCCATCAGTGAGATGGAGCTGGGCATCGACGCCAAGTGGTCGCTGGCCCTGGGGCTGCCGCTGCCGCTGGGCGAGCGCGCGGGCCGCGTCTACCTCTGTGACATTGGCATCCCCCAGAAGGTCTTCCAGGAGGTGGGCATCAACTACCACTCGCCCTTCGGCTGCAAATTCGTCATCCCCCTGCACTCCACTTAGAGCCTGTGCAGCCCCCCCGGCTCTGAAGGGAGAGAGGAGGAGCTCTGTCAAACCAAGCTGCCCAGTGGATCCCGGCTGGTCGGCTCGCGACGCCTTAAAAAGGATGTGAAGTTCTGGAAGGGTTTGCCTGCCAGAAGAAACGTTGTGTATTTAAAAAGAAAAAATAGAATAATCATAAAATGAAACAAAAAAAAAAAAGAAACCAAACGAAGAAAGAAAGGAGGAGGAGGAAGTGAATGTTCCTGCAAAGCTGTTTTCATTCTCTCGTGCCATGGGATGAAGGATGTGCAGGACCGTGGTGTCTGTCCCTGGCGAAGGCGGCTGCTGCTGCCCAGCCCTGGCTGGCACGTGGCACACATAAAGGTGGTTTGGAGCTTTGAGATGTGTTCCTGGTCCTTCTGGGTGGATATTCCCAGCAAGGATGTCCTGGTGGGAACAGCACCCCTTGATTGTGTAGAAATCCCTTGTGTTGAGGGGAAATCTCCTTTGGTTCCGATGTTGTTTTTGACTGTCCCGTCCCCTGTTTTGTGTTCTGGAAGGCAGTTGTAGCTCCCTCTGCTTCCCAGCCCCTCCAGCCCCTCATGGAGAGGGTTCCCTGTTTGGAAAGCTTGTGTCAGGAGCCAGAGGCTCACACATGCTCTGGGAACACTGATGTCCTTCCTCAGCTAGGCCTTACCGCTTATGTACTGTTGGCTTTTCTTTGTTCGCTTCGTGGGTGAAGCCCAGGCCTGTGGGATGGAGGCCTGGTATGGAAAAGAACTTTTCCAGGGTCCTCGTGGGGTTTGGGGTTGTTTTCTTTTGTTCTTTCTTTGTCCTGGCCCAGCGAGTGGTGGAGCCGGGGCCAGGGGAGTGAAGCAGGGCAGGGTTGTTGGGCGGTGTGGGGTGCAGGTGATGTTTTGGCTAAGTTCCTCCGTCCTTCCAGTATCCCTGCACCGTTTGGTATTGTTTGGGAAGTACCTGATGGATCTGTTCATTCCCTTGGGAATGAAAGCCTGTGGAAGGGGGTGAGCTTGTGTGTGTGCTGGGAATGGGCCTGAGGAGGGACCAGCTCCTGTTTGCTGGCAGAAGAGGGCACGGCGAGAGCCGCTGTGCTCCTGGAGGACTGTGCCAGGGTTCCTGGGTGGAATTTCCACGGGAAATCTGCTCTGCTGCTGGACTGCTGTGCCATGCCCTGCCAGGAAGCGTTGGGTTATCCTTCCCTGTGTTCTTTTGTTGGCCCTGGCAGTGCCTGGAGCAGGGGCGAGCTGAGGAACGCCAGCTAGCTGGCTTTGGGACTCAGCTCGGGAATGCGCCGTGCTGGCTCCCTGTGTGCCCCCGCAGGGCTCTGTGCCTGGCAGCCGAGCCAGGGCAGTGCTGGAGCTGCAGGAGGGGCTGTGAGGCACTGGCAGTGTGGGCAGTGCTCGGAGCTCTGCTGCTCCTCTCAAACCTGAACCATCCCCAGCGCTCCTGGGGCACCTGAGCCTCGCCTAGCCCCTGCTGCGGCATCTGGGAGGGCTCGTGATGGTGCCTTTGTCCAGGGGAGCCACATCCCTTCAGAGGCTGAGGCACAGGAACGTGGGGCTGCAGTCCCATTCCCCAGAGCCACAGCCAGACCCACTTGTGCTCTGAGCTGGGCATTGAGTCAGGCACTCATCTTTCCCTTTCCTCTGCTAGGACAAAGGCCAGGGCTGTCACAGGAGGAGGGAAGAGCCTTCCCTGCTCGGAAAGAAGCAATTTGTGAGTACAGCCTGGCAGCGTGGAGCGCCCAGGAGGCTGCTGGGCACTGGGCTCCCCCCAGGCCTCTCCCCCTGCACGTTGCCATATCTACCTCAGCAGGACCAGGGGCTCTGCCCGCGCTGCCCGGAGCCCTGGTTTCCCTCAGCTGCTCTCGGAGACTCGGCAGTGCTGCCATGTGGGGCTCTGCCCTCCATCCTGTGGACAGCACCCACGGTTCAGCCCCAGCTGCAGTGGCACTGACCAGGCTGTGGTTCTGACTGGGACAGGACAGCAGTGTGGTGGTTTTTCACAGCACAAACACAAGGTTTCGCTCTGCCTTTCTTGTTTCTTGGGCTGTTTCCTCAGATCGTTGCCTGGGAGCAGCAGTGGGTTAAAAAGGTTGTTGCTGTAGTCAGTGTTAGCTTTAGTCCCCTTATTTTCACTCTCTTTGCTCAAGACACTCAGTACGAGACTCGCTGTTTCAATTTCTGCTTTCTGCAGGTTTTTCCTGCCCTTTCTGGGTTTGGCTGTTGAACTGTAGCTTGTACACACAGCAGGAACAGGGCAGGGGCAGTCCAGGGCTGAAGCTGCCCTGCCTGAAGGCACTGAAGCAGGGGCAAGTGTTTTTGCAGGGATGGAGTTCTGGGAAGCACTGAGGCCCTGCGTGAAATGGTTCTCCATGTTGAAGCAAAAAATAAAGTGAGCAGTGTTCTGCCCCTGGGGTAGGGAAAGGGATTCCCAATCCCGACCTGTGCGGTGTTCAGGGCACAGCAGGCAGCTCGGGGCTGTGCTCACTGCGAGATTTGGGTATTTGGCGGTACTTCTCCTCACATCCACACGTTTCTTGAGGAAGTACCTGCTTCACACACCTCCAGTGTGAGGTGTCAGCTCTTCTGGAGCACTCGGAGACCCAGAAAGGGGTCTGGGTCTCCTCCTCCCCGTCCCCCACGGTGCCAGCGTCAATTCCAGGAATGGAGCACTGTTGTAGCTGTGTTTGGGATAGTTCCTACCCCCACCTGCCCCAGCAGCACAGGAACTGCCCCTGGGTGCTGCTCGGGGCCCTGACAGGTGACCATCACTGCACTGTGGCACTGCTCGATACCCCATTTGTGACCTGATGTTTGTAACGACCAATTCCTGCCACTGCGGGGGACGATGCCCTGAAATAAAGTGCAACTCTTCATGTGCGCTATTGTGTGCAGCCATTTATTTGTCTGCTCTCCTTCTAGAACCTTCCTGCTGCCAGGGCACACCCTGGGCCCCTCGCCCTCAGTGATTCCAGGTGATTTCTCACCCTCTCCCTCTTCCTTCGCCAAAAAGGCAAAGCCGGGACAACACAACCCTACACCCGCCTACAAGGGAAGTATCAAACAATAAGAAACACTTTATTTTAACTTTACAACATATAAATAGACAAATCTGTGCTTTCCAATGGAACTTTCCTTCCCCCTCCCCTCCCCAGGGTCCTTGTGGCAGCGCCCCAGCCCCCGCGGACTCGGGGAGGGGAGCGGAGGCCAGGCGGATCCATGCCGGCGGATCTCGGCCGTCATCTGCTCAGGTCCCGGCTGGCGCCGCGCCCGCACAGCATCCGCTCCTCCGCCGAGAGCCCGGCAAAGAAGGGGTGCAGGAGGGCTTCCGAGAACGTGATCCGCTGCGAGGGGTCGAACTCCAGCATCCTCCGCATCAGGTCGAAGAGCTGCGCGTGCTCCAGCGAGTCGTGCAGCATGTACGTCTGCGGGGACAGCAGGGGACACGGGGACTGAGCCCACAGCACTGGGGCATGGGCTGCTGCCCATCCCAAATACAGCATTGCCCCTTCCCTGAGACCCTGAGGGACTCAGCCCTGGCCTGTGGGCTGCCTCCCATCCCAAATACAGCATCCCCCTTCCCTGATACCCAGAGGGACTCAGCCCAATGCCTTAAGGCCATGGCTGCCTCCTTTCCCAAATCCAGCATCCCCGCTTCCCTGAGAGCCAGAGGGACTCAGGAGCCCTGGGGCCAGGGCTCCCTCCCATCCCAAATACAGCATCCCCCTTCCCTGACACCCATCCTGCTTTAGCCAGACCAGGATCATGGCAGAGGAGAGCTTCGGGCTCTCCCTCCCCACTGGAAATTCCCATCCCTAGGCCCCACAGCCTGCGCCAGGGAAGGGAGCAGCACCTACCCGCAGGGGCTTGCAGTTCTCCTGGACGTATCTCCCGTCGGACGTGTTCTCATCCCACACCAGGTTGCCATTGTGGAAGTATTTCTGCTTCCTGCACAGGGAAGGAGGGGGTCAGGCAGGATCTCTCCCTCTCATCCAGGTGAGGGCAGAGTGTCCTGAGCTCAGGGCCAGGCTCTTACCGAGTTTTGTGGACCATGTGAGAAGGGAGTGGCCCCAGGATTTTCTCCATCATAACAAGATGCTCACGGTTCTCATGGGTCTGCAAAGAAACAGAGCAGGGGTGGGTTAGTCAGAGCACGGGGAGCTGATGACAAAAGGTTTGTCACCTCTGCAGGGACAGGGGATAAAACATTGGACCAGGTCCTATCCAACTCTTCATCTCTGGCTTTTCCCTTTCTTCAGAGAATAGAAATAACCTGAACCCAGAGGTGACAAACACACAGCAAGGCACTCCTCAAACCAGCCCTGTTCCAGGGTTCATTTCCATGCTCAGCTTCTGCTTTTTAACACTTGCTGTGTGTTTCCCTCGCCCTCCCCTCATTCTGAGCCCTTCTGGACAGTGAGGGTTCTCAGGGAACAGGAATCCTACCTGGAAGAGCGTGAAGCCGCGGTAGTACTCGAACAGAATGCAGCCAGTGCTCCAGACATCACATGGCTGTGCCCAGCCCAGCTCTGCGAAGAAAATCAAATTAACCATGTGCTCCCAACAAACCCCACCACCCTTCTCCTTGTTAAAACCACAAGGCTTCCACTCAGAGCTAGAAATTATCTATCCCAGAGCTGGAGCACTCCCAGCCTGCTTTTCCTCCAGCCAGCATCATCCTGGGACAGCTGCTCCCCTGTGCCCCCCTCGAGACTCCCCAAAACCTGCAGTTCTCACCCAGAATGACTTCAGGGGGACGGTAGTGCCGGGTGGCCACGATGGTGGTGTGGTGCTCGTGGTCGAAGGTGGCGCTGCCGAAGTCGGCCACGCGGATGCTCGTGTTCCGGATGGACTTCTCCTCGCAGCTCTGCAAGCCAAGCACAGGGCAGGGGCAGGCGGTGAGAGGAGTCCCCAGGGCGGCAGAGTCTGCACCTCCTCGGATGGGTGGGAACCGTGGAGCTCCACCATCCTGGAGCAGCGTCAAGGAAAGCCCCCGAACGCTCCATGGCAGGAACAAGAGGCCTGACTTGCAGTTTGCTCCCACTGAACAGGCTCTGAAGGCCTGTGCGGAGCAGGGAAGACCCCATTTCTGCAGGGGGGGCAGGGCAGGCTATTCCTGCTGCATCCACCGCTCCTCTGGACACAACGCACCTTATTCTCATTGTACAGCGTGTCAAAATCCGAGTTGACAAACAGGATGTTTTCTGGCTTGAGGTCGGTGTGAGTCAGCTGGTTGTCGTGTAGAACTGCACAGGGGTGAGAGGACGGAGAAAAAAAATCTAAGAACCAGAGAGGAGCACCCCCAGAGCTGTGTTCAGCCCAGTGCCCGCACAGCTCCTCCCCAACCCGTTCTGGGTCACTCACATCGCAAGGCGTGGCAGAGCTGGTAGGCCATGTGCCGGATCTGCGGCAGAGGGTACGGCTGGAAGTTGTTCTCCTTCAGGAACTCAAACGTGTTCTTGCCCAGAAGCTCGAAGGCGATGCACATGTGGCCGTGGAAGTTGAACCAGTCCGACATCAGGACGCACAGGCTGTGCAGGGGGACAGGGAGGGGTTAACCACCCTCCAGGGACCCGCTGGACAGCCACTGTCCCTACCCCAGCCCCTTGAGAAGGGGCCAGCTGACTCAGGAGTGCAGCGATCCAGGGAGACACCTCCTGGGGGCTCAGCCACCCTCGGAGAAAGCTGAGGAATGGCACCAGTCCCCCTCACCACCTCAGCCCTGCGCTGCTTTGGGTCCCTCATGTGCAAGGACACAGTACTGGGAACTTACAACTTGTTCTCCTTGTCCTTCTCTTTGATTTTTTTCAGGACGTTGATCTCCAGCCTGGCAGCCTCTCGGTACTTCCCAACGTTCTTTATGATTTTCAGTGCCACCTGTGACTTGCCTCTGTGAGGGAGGAGACAGAAGGATGGAGTCAGACAAAAATCCTGTGTCCGCACATGCCCAGCCCGCGGGGGGAGGCACATCCCATCACTCCAGGCACGTTCTCGTGCATCATTTGTCCTAACAAAGCTCTGCCAGCCACTGATGCTGCTCGGGCAGTGGCTAATTTGAAGCGAAAGGCTCCTGCTGGGTAACGCTCCCAAGAGACATTCCTGACACAGCAGTCCCTCCAGCAGCCACCTCCCCTCCCCAGCCGTGCCAGGGATTCCCCGGGAGGCAGCAGAGCCCCATGGCTCCTGCAGCAAACTGACCCTGGGGCTCCGAGCCAGACGGAAGGTCGGGAGCAGACAGGGGTCAAACGGAACCACGGGCGAGGTTAAAGGGGAGGATGGAGAAGTGCCCTGGCAGATTAAGAGGTCACAGGGCCCACCCCTCGGCAGGAGCTCAGAGCAGCAGAACAACCTTCCACGGCCGGGGCTGGCAGGGTCAGGCTGGAGATCAGGGAAAAGCTCTTCCCCAGAGGCTTGCCCAGGCTCCCCAGGGAATGGGCACGGCCCTGAGGCTGCCACAGCTCCAGGAGTGTTGGGACAGCACTCTCAGGGGTGCACAGGGTGGGATCGTTGGGGTGTCTGTGCAGGGCCAGGAGCTGCACTTTGATGATTTGGGGGAATCCCTTCCAATTGGGGATATTCTGTGACCCCCTGCCTCCCCTAACACATCAGCCTGTAAATCTGGGGGCTGAGGTTCGAGCCAGGCCCCTTGCACTCGCTCTGAGGAATGCAGTGACACGGGGAAGGTGACAGGCTTGGTGCCATGGAGCCCAGGTCACACTTGGGAGCAGCCGGGCTGGATCCTCGAGGGACAGATGCAGGGAAGGGTGCCCACCTGGCATGGTCCACACACTCCACCACTTTCCCAAAAGTGCCTTCGCCAAGGCTGCCGACGATTTCATCTAGGAGAGAAAACAGGAGCGGATGTGAGCCCGGGGGGGGCTCGGCCAGAGCGCGGCTCCTGCAACTTCACAGCAATAAAACATCAAAGCAAACAAAAGAACTGTCTCTCACTGCTACACTCTTTAAATCTCAAGTGTCTATGCTCTGCCTCAGGCAAGTTACTGGTCAGTAAATAAAACACTAGAGACCCCTCCAGTACAGGACGAGAGATCTGGGCTAACCCGGGGGTAAAAGTAGAGGTAAAGTTTTACGAAAGGTGGCTGTACATCGCTCTTGAAGCCAATCGCCGATCCTGCACACCAGGTGACCTTCCTTGTCATCTTCCACGCTCCTGCTGCGCTTACTGCTCTGTTGGCTTCTCTGCACACACCGCCCCCCGGGACGGCAAAGAGTGCGGTCATTCAAAGGTGGAGAGACGACGGGGCGCCGGTGGGTGGATTTTCCAGATCCCAGCATTTCATAAGGCACACAGCATATATAACGATAGGGATATTGCAAGGGACACGTCAAGACACAAACTAACTTCAAAACAGAAAAGTCATCAACAGCTACAGGTATGGCAAGAAAACTTCTCTCATTAGCTACAGCCTGCGGTGCAGGGGGACGCCCCCTCTTCCGGGATGGGAAGCAGCAGCTGGGGAAGGTGGCTCGGCTTGGCACCGCCGTGCCCCGCGGAGGATGCTGCCAGAGGCCTTTGCCAGCAGAGTGTCACCTCTCCGCTGGCAGCGTGATGAGCGCTCGGTTTGGACAGGCTGTCCAGTAGAAGCCACAGTAGCAGTTTTCCCTCTGTGCATCCTGCTCTTTGTGCCTCGGCAAATGCAGCTCCAGCTCCCAATCCAGAGCTGTGTCCTGCCCCGGCTGTGAGGCAGCCCTGCCTTTCCTGACATCAGCCACACTGATCCTAAATCCACTCCAGGGCACGTTGGCCTTGGGGGGCCTTTGGAAAACTGGGAGAGCTTTAGGAACGGGACAGGTAAATCAATCCTCAGGCAAGGTCCAAGGTCCCGTTCACCCCCTGCTACTGGCAAGCTTCTACTGGAAAACCAGCCCAACATTCCTGCAAGGACCCAGGGTCCACAAAGCGAGCTGCCCTAATTCCTCACCTCGTTCTAGTCTGCTTTAAAAATAGTCACAACCTCTGCAGCCAAAGGAATTCATGGAAACCTTCACATCTCCATGCCTGAGCGTCTAGCAGCCTTCTCTTCTGTGCCCCTTGCCCCCCCAGCTGGTCCCAAATAATGAGCTAAGATCAAAACTCCCCCAAAACAATCAGCTGGAATGGAGGAGAAGGTGGAGAGGAGAGCTGGGACAGCTGTGAGGTGTCAGGGGACCAAGGTCCCCCACGCCAGACCCGCACAGCTGGCTCCCTCCAGCACTGACAGTCCAAAGCCAATGGGAAAGGGATCAAAAGGAGCAGCTCAGGAGGTCCCAGCCGTGCGGATTATCCAACTGCCGGGATCGGCCTCAGGCATTTGGTTGTGATAGCATTTCAGGTGGGAGGGGAGCGTTCCCTGCAGGAGGGAGGTGCTGAAGTGCTCGGTCTGACACCTCACACCACTTCAGGGTATTCCTGGGACCAGCCCCCCACCCAGCTCTGAGCATTCCTATTAATCCTTGGAAGGAACGCTACGTTTCAGGGCGAAGTTTGCAGAGAAGCTGAAATCCGAGTGGAAAGGGAAAGAGGACACACGTGTACCCTTGGAAGGTGGGGCTCTCTCTGAGAACTAACGGGTTAAAAACAACTCCGGAGCCCCAGGCTGACGGATCCCACCTGGAAGGGGATCCAGGCAAAGCCAAACCGAGCCAGCTGCACACCAAACCCCCCGGAAGCAGCAGCAGCCGCAGGCAGAAGCAATCCCTGGCCTGGGTAAAGCCGAGCCCTCCGGATCCCTGTGAGCAGGGCTGGCCCTCGGCCAAGGCTGTCCCTCGTCAGCCATCACGTGAGTGCTGCTGGAAGCTCTCCCTGATCCCTTCCCGGCCGCAGAGAACACGGCTCAGCTCCCTCACGTATTGAGGCTACGGGCGCTGGCCCAGCAAAACCCCACGGCTACCAACGCTCCCCGCCGGACACGACACAGATTCGGGACTTTACATTCCACGGGATGCCGACAGACACAGAAACGGGGTTCGAGGTACTCACCCAGGGCGCTCGGAGCTGGAAGGAGGCAAGAACAGTTAAACCCTGAGCTCGTGGTGGATGCTACTCACCGAGGAGGCACTGCTACAAGACCTGCTCCTGCGTCTCCGGCAGTGGTGCTGGTATCTCCTGGGCCGGTGCTGCTCCCTGCCCCTGGAGCGCCGCCAGGTCCGCGGCCGTGCCGGGTAATATTCCTCCCCGAAGGATGGGCTGCGCTCCTCGAACCTGTAGGCATCGCTGTCCCGCCGGCATCTGCGGTGGTAAGGCATCCTCTCATGGCTGCACACAGAGAGCAGCACTGTTAGGGGCTGGATCCTGGAGTGCTGCTGGAACTGAGGCATGGAGTCACGATATCCCGAGCGGGAAGGGACTCGGGAACCATGGAGGCCACCCCAGCAATCCCACCCTGCGCTGGGAGTGCTGTCTCCTGCGGAGCCTGTTCAGTGCCTGATTCACCCTCCGGAGAAAAGCACCTTTTCCTGACATCCTGCCTAAATCCCTGCCCTGACACAGCTCCCCGCTGGCCCTTCAGGTCACCACAGAGGAATCCTCCTGCTCCCACTCCCCATGGCAGGAGCTTCAAACCCTGCTGCACCTCAGACTCCAAGCACTAAGGAGAAGGTTTTGAGATAAAACAGATTGGCATTCCCACATTTCAGAGCTGAGGGAAGCCCACCCTCCGAGAGCTCCAGCTGGGCTGCCTGCCTTGTGGTGGGCTCCCATCCCTGGCAGTGTCCAAGGCCAGGCTGGACAGAATTTGGAGCAGCCTGGGACAGTGGAAGGTGTCCCTGCCCATGGCATGGGTGGCACTGGATGAGCTTTAAGGTCCTTCCAACCCTTTAACACTCTATGACTCCATGTCACCTGAGCCACCTCTGCCACCACACAAGCGTTTGTCATCGTTCCTCCTCCCTCGGGAAGGTGTCTCATTAGTTCCTAAATAAATGAGAAGCAGCAGCAGGGCTCTGGTTGTCACCCCAGGGGGAACACCAAGCCTCGGTGTGCACACACGGCAGCTCCACACATCAGCAGCAAGAGCCAGGAGGAAAATCTGTACCCAAGCTCCTGCCCCTCGAGGAACAACCTCTGAGGAAAGAAGGAAAACTTCTGGCTAAACTCTGCATCAGGAAGGGCCAGGAGACCTCAGGAAAAGCTCAGCCCTGTATTTACACACAGGTGTCACGCACGAGGTTTTGGGTACGGTGTGGGGACATGATGACAAGAGAAGCTCCCCAAACACCAGTGCCCCCCACTAGATCTCACTGGAGCCTTGCTTCACAGCCCAGTGAGAAAGAGGCTGTGTTTAGGTAGAAAATGTTGCAATTCCAAACTCAAAGCAGCGTTGGCTCCCCAGTGATAACCCCGGGCACGCTCCAGTCCCGCTCGATGCTGTCACCCAGCAACGGCTTCGGCAGCCAAGACCTTCAGCCTGGAAAGGGAATTTCTGCTGTTTGCACCTCTCTGCCTGTCAACAACCAGCTCCCGTGCTGGCAGCCTAGCGGGGCACGTGGGGATCATCCCAGAGCGGATCAAAACTCCAGACTGCACCAAGACAGCTGCGGCTCTGGGTCACTGCTGGAGCACCCAAAACACAGGCCCACGGCTCTGTCCCAGCATCGATCTGCGCACACAGCGGTGCAGCCTTGCTGTGTGATTTGGACAGACAAAAGGGAGCAGAAATAACGACCTGAAGGACAGAAACACTCCCCAGAGAGGCTGAGACTGAGACTAAAGGGACAAGACTGTTTTCATCCAAACCTGTCCCAAATGACCCACCAGATGAAAACAATTGGAAAAGCTCATTGCCTGTGCCAGCTCTGTTTCACAATCCACCTCCTTCAAGTAAACAAAAGCCAGGCTGGGGAGAGAAATTAATCTGGAGAGCATTTCAGGAATTTAAGGATGAGCTCAGCTCCTGCCTGGCTGCACCTGCCCAGTCCAACCAGTGGAACCACAGCAGCCCCAGTACCACCAGCAGCACATCGCAGCCGCATGGTGCCACATGGCTCCGGCCTCTGTTCCAGAACCCTCCCCTTATCAGAGGCCTTATCCCGCTTCCAGCACCTAATTGTCCCTGTGGAAACGCTGAACAAAGAGAGGATCAAAGGCAAAATCCCGAACCAAAGCAGGAAAGATCAGTTAGCGGTCGGATCCTTTAGCTGGGATCCTTTCCGAGGTGAGGGAGGAGCGCTGGAGCTTTAAATCTGATTTTAATCCTGTCAGAGGGAAGCGGGTTGTCAGGAAAAAGACTTTAATGCCTCCACAGCGTAGAAACGTGATGCCAGGGCAGGCTGTTCCCTCGTCAACATGAAAGCCGTGGCTTTGGGAAGAACTTTAGCATGGCAGGGAAGGCACACACACACACACACACACGAGTAAGCCCTTCACTTCCATCCCCGGGATTTACGGCTTTAAAGCCGATCTGCAGCAGGGAGAGAGTGCCGGCCCGGCCAGGCCAGCGGGCTCGGGCCGGGGTTTGGGGCCAGCCCGGCCCGCACGGCTCGTACCTCCTGGATCGGGATCGCCGGGAGAGGTCCCTGCGGGGCGGGTACCGCAGCCTGCCCTCGTACTCCCTGCTCCGCGACCGCCGCCGCTTCCACCGGTGCCCCAGCTCGCTGTCCTGCTCCGGGGACCGGAACCTCCTGCAGTGATGCATCTGCGGGGACAGGATCCGCGCTCAGAGCCTGGCCCGGCACAGCTCCGGGCCGCGGACAGGGCCCGCCGGGGCTCGGCGCTGCCGCAGCGCTTTGGGGCCCGGCAGGGCCCGGGGGTTGCGGGGCCGTTACCGCGCCGGGCCGGGCCGGGCCGTTCCGCGCCCGCCGCCCCGCGTGTCCCCCCGCTGTCCCCTCCGTGTCCCCCCGGCTCACCGCCGCCCCTGCGGCCGCGCTCGGCGGGTGCGGCCCGGCCCGGCCCCTGCGGCCCCGCAGCGCCGCCGCTTCCGCTTCCCGGCCCGGGTTAAACCCGCCCCGCAGGGACGGCACGGGGTCAAACCCGCCCCGACGGGTTCAAACCCGCCCCGCGGGACCGCACCGGGGTCAGATCCGTCCCGACGGCCCGGGGCCGCGCTAACGCTGTGGCTGCTCCTGGGCCGCTCACCCTGCCCTTCCTCACCGCCGCCGTCCTCAGCCTCGGCACGGCTTCCTGCCCTGCTCTGACTCACCAGGGTTGTCCTCACCACAGCCTCTCCGCGGCCATCCGCACCTTCCACACAGCCTTCCTCACCCAGGCTGGGTCTGCCTCACCGCAGCCTTCCTCGCCAGAGTCGGCCTTCACCGTGACCAGCTTCTTCCTCAGCCTGCTCTTCTTCCCTTCTTCATCCGCCTCACCATGGTCTTCATCATCACAGCTTATCTCACGGCAGACCTCTCTCACCACTGGGCCTTCCTTGCCATGGTCACCCTCACCATGATGACCCCCGCAGTGACAACCCTCCCCACGGCCTTCCTCCCCGTGGGGACGCTCCCGTGGTCTTCATTGCGGTGGCTCATGGACAGGAGAGAGAGACCCACACATGTGATCATCCCCGAGCCCTTTATTTATCGATCAACCGCTCGTTAGGGCCAGTGATCATTTAAAAATGCTGATGGACACCTGTATCACCAGCTGATATTGGCACGTCCTTGTGGCTCCACTCAGGTGTGTCTGAGCCCGTGGGTGTGGCCATGGTGGGCTGAAGGGGCAGGAGATGCCACCGCCGTGGTGGCCACAGGGATCCCAGCTGGGTGACTTTCCCACCCGGAGCCTCTGAGCCGGGGACAGTGCACGGAGCAAGCAAAGCTTCTCTCCTCTCCCCGAGGCTGAGACCACTTCAGACAGGCTCGGTCCCCTCCGGAGCCGTTCAGGGTGGGGTTGTGTGATCACCGCTGGTCTCCAGCCCTGGAGATGGAGCGCTGATCGCCCATGACGGTGAGGATGAGACCTCTCCTCTCCACGGCTCAGAGACCCCCTTGGCTCAGTCCCGTGACTCCAGGGCACGCCTGGCCCGTGTGGCAGGATCAGGGCTGGATGCGGTGCCAGCGCTCCGACTCCAGCGGTGCCCGGGTGCACATGTCCCTCCAGTGCAGCATCCCCGTCCCGGGGGCACATGGCCCCACCTGGACACGGCCCAGCACAGAGCCACGGGTGTGGAGCCGAGCCTGGGGCAGGACAGGACAGTGGGACATGGCTGGTGGCCTTCCCTTGTCCCCAGAGGAGCCATCCCACTCCAGAAACCTCCCAGGGATGGCAAGAAACAGCTCCTCTGGGGTCTGAGCCTGCCGGGTGCTGAGAACAGTGACCCAGGTCACCTCAGCCATGGTCACCTCACCTGCATGACAATGAACTCCAAGGCCAGCTCCTGCTGCTGGATGTCCCCAGCAGGGACACTGAAGAGGAAGGGTGCGTTCCACACGGGGTTGTAGCCGCTGATGGCCTTGGTCTCCTTGGTGTCGATGACGCGCCCAGCGTGGTAGAGGCGGATGATGATGTAGTGGCCTGGAAATGGAGATGAGCCCTGGAGAGAGGGACCTGCTCTGGACACAGGCCAGGGAGGGAGGCTGGGAGTTCCCAGGCAGTGCCTGGGGGGCTGCAGGACCCCCGCGGGGCTCTGTGGGGCTGTGGGGAGAGCACAGAGCTCCTGAGGTTTCCTCCACAGTCCTCAGCTCACATCCCTGCCCACATGGCAGAGAGCAGGGAGAGCTAGAGGTGACCACAGCCAGCAGGACAGGAAGCCAAATGCTCATTTTTGACCATAAATACATAGATATATGTCGAGCACTTTGGGAGCATATTGGAGATCCCACCTTAGGAATTATGCTCCCTGTGCTCATTTTTATACACTCATAGAATCATTGAATGGTTTGGGCTGGAAGGGAGCCCAAGGATCATCTCATTCCAACCCTCTCCCATCCTTGGGAGAAGTTTAAGAGGGAATCAGACAATCTGCCAGGCAAAGGAGGGGGAGGTGTTCCCTGTGCCCACCTGGGCATCTCCTCAGCCCTGTGCCCTACCTGGAGCTCCTGGCACGCGGGAGAGGTGGGCCAGGGCCTCTGCCTTGCGGAGCAGCACCTTGATGCGCCCAGCCACAGCCTGGTGCTGCAGCAGGAGGAAGAGCTGGCCCAGGGCTCTGGGAGGCGAGGAGAGGATGCTGCAGCTCAGGCTGTGGGCCCTGCGGTGCTGGATGGGGAGGAGAGAGCAGGAAACACCATGAAACCTCCTCCGGCCTCGGCCAGTGCTCCCAGCCCAGCGCTGCTTGTCCCCAGCAAGGTCAGGGATGGGCAGAAATGAGTCACGAATGTGGGTTTGATGCTCAACAGCGCTGTGAGGATGGTGCCAGCTGTGTGTTTGACCCTTCCACCCCAGCACCCCCTGAAGATGGGGTGCAAAGCCCCCAGGAAGAGGCCCTGCTGTGGACTTGCCTCACCAGGGACACACCACGGGGGTACTCGGTGGTGTTTGGGGGAGGCTCAGCCTCTGCCCGCGGAGTTCCAGGGCTCTGGGATCAGGCTAAACTCAGTCAAACCACTGAAACCACCACCGTGCTGACCTTCCCGAGCTTGCTTTTGGTGCTCGCCAGCTCCCAGGAGTAGCTGGAGGGGGCGCGGGGGTCCCAGGAGGCCTCGGCGCAGGGGAACAGGACCTCCCCCACGAAGGAATCCTGGAGGCTCCGCGACCTGGCGTAGACAGCAAAGCGCAGGGTGCAGCCGCCCAGCTCCTCCGGGCCGCAGGGGCCGAAGCGGCACCGGCGCGGCTCCCGGCGGGCGGGCCCGAGGCTCCCGAGGCTCCCGCGGCGCACGGACCCGCGCCGGGACAGCGACGGCCGCGGCAGCAGCGACACCTTGACGCGGGAGCCCTGGTGGCCCCGGGGCAGGTGCGAGACGCCGAGGATGGTGACGGTGAGGGTGGCCTCGGGCAGGGAGTAGCGCAGGTCGCAGTGGAGCCGGGGGCGCTGCCCGGGGCGCGGGGGGGACCCCGGCCCGGGGGGCACCAGCGGGCTCCGCTCGGTGCCGGAGACGGTGCGGCGGCGCTGCCACAGCCCCGCCAGCTGCGGGAGGAACGGCAGGGTGGGCAGGGATGCTCTGCCGCGGGGGGAGCCCCCTGGCCATGCCGGGGAAATCTCTTCTGCCCGGGCAGCCGGCGCCTCTCCCGGCACCGCCTCGCCATGCTGCTGGACCGGCACCGGCACCGCCGCCCCGGGCAGCGCCGGGCCCAGCTCCACCCGCTCCCGGCACAGGTGGCGGCCCGGGCGCCGGCGGTGCCACCAGCACATGGCACAGCCCAGGAGGGCGCCGAGGCACAGGAGGGACAGCCCCGCGCCGAGGGAGAGCTGCAGGTGCCCTGGAGAGAGGGAGAGATGGGCACCGTTAGCGGGAGGGTCTCACCGGGGCCGTGCCAGCGGGGCACACCTGGGTGCCCCCTCCCCGGGACCCCATCCCTGCTCCGAGTGAGCTGGGATGGAGCTGAACATCCCAAATCGGAGGCTGGGACAGGAGCTGGCGGGGCTGGCAGGCGCTCGGGCAGCCTGACACGGGTCCGGGGCTGAAACAAAGCCGGCCTCACCCCGGGGTGATAAGGGCCGTGAAAACGGGGAGTTATCAGCGCTGCTGCCAGGCTGACGCAGCTCGGGCACGATCAGCCGGGCGTTGGGGGGAGTGGGGGCACCTGCAAGGGGGGTTTGGGGTGTCCGGGCTGGGTTCAAAGCGGCAGCAGCCCCTGAGCGGGGAGACGAGCCAAGCCCGGTCCCAAAATAAGGGAACCTCCTCGCCGAGCTGTGCCTGTGTGGGTGATGACCCGGGGTTTGTCCTCCCGGCAGGGATGCCCGCAGAGCTTGGGGCTCCCTGGAAGAGTGGCATCGCTGCACATTGGGCATTTTTAGGGAGCAGGGAGGCAAACTCCTGGACATGAGGGCTGAGGCTCCTTTGGAACTTAGTTCCTGGGTGTCAGAGGTGGCACCTGTGCTGGCAGAAAACCTCGCCGTGCCCAGAGCTGGCTTTGCCTCCAGCGCTGGCACGAGGGATTAAGGAGAGCAGGGCCGGGACAGGGCCGTGCCAGAGGCTCAGCCGGGTTCCAAAGGGTTGGGGATGTTGGAAGGAGAAAAGCAGGCATTGTCTCAGCCCGCAGGGCCGGGCCCCCCTGCCCAGGTGCCTTAATCCGCGCTGGGCTCTCCGCAGCCCTTTGTCGTTTGTTCGGGAGCCGGGTGGTGGCTGCGATGAGCCGAACGGCGGCGTTTGGGGAGGGATGGAGGCAAGGGGCCCGGGTGGGAGCTTGCCTGGGGGATGATACCCCAGCCCGAACAGCGCCTGCCGTGCCCGCGCTATCCGGCTCTGGGAGAGCGAGCTGGGAGGGCCGGAGCGTGTCCAGCCCTAGGAAAACACGGGGATCTGCAGCGCTGGGGGTGGCATCGGACCCTTGGGGTGCCCACTTTGGAGTGCGGGGCCGGAGGATGCCACGCCAGGAGGGATCACCCGATCCCAGGCAGGGGCTGCAGGGATTGGGGTGCGCAGCGCGGAGCCCCTTCTCACTGAGCCCAGGGTGTCTGAGCACCCCCGGAGCGGGGGGAGACCCCTCCCCAGTTGCCGGTGGATGAACCCCGCGGCGAACCCCGCGGGTGGGAGTCCCGGAGCCCACCTTACCTGCCCCGGCCATCGGGACGGGCCGGGGAGTCCTTGAGCTGCCTCAGCTGCGCTGCCAAGGGGAAAAGCCGGGGCTGGGAGAGCCGAGGCCGGGAGGGGTGGGCAGGACGGGAGGGGAGCTGGGGGAGAGGCCGGGATAGGCTGGGAGCGGAGCCCGGGGAGCCCTGCCCGAGCGGGGAGCTCACCTGCGGCCGGGAGCGAGGGAAGGGGCGGGCGGGAGGGGACGGGCTCCATCCCGCGGGGCGAGTTCGGCGGGAGGATGAGGAAGGTCGTGGGCTCCATCCCCTCCCCGGCACCCGGCCCCACACACGGGCCCCCGGCCAAGGCAAATGCAGGCGCGGGGCATCGGCACGGCTGGCACGGGAGGGACGGGAAACGGCTGCCGTGCCGCTGCCGGACTGGTTCAATGACTGGAAAAACCGCGCCGCTGCTGTGCAAACAGCGAAGCGTTGAAGGTGCTTTTTGTGGGGAGCAGGTGGTGACAGAGCGGGGATTTGGGAGCTGGGCGAGGGACAGGGCCAGAACACCTGGGAAAGGAGATCCCGTGTGGCTCCCGTCTGCATCCAGCCTGGAAGTGCCGTCATTCCAGCCCAGTCTGGAACATTCCCAGCCCAGCTCCAAACCGGGAGCACGGAGCCCCTGCAAGGACAGAGCCCAGCCGCTGGGAATTGTTTAAATTCAGGGAGACAGCCGGGGGTACAAAGCAGGCGTGGGGGTCACGGTGTGAAGAGGTAGAAGTTTATTGGAATATAAACATTCAGATAACCTGTAAGATAGAAAAAACCCAACAACAACATATACAGACACTTGTTGGAAGGAGACGTTGAGGTATTTATCCACCGCCTAGGCTATCACATTTGTTTTTATTTACTTATTTTATTATTTTTTTTTAAATTTTAAATAGGTAAGAAAACTAGTAGCAAGGCTGCTGCAGCTGTTTGGAGAGAACCTCTGATGGCAGTCCCTTCGGAACCGAAAGGACTTGGTGTGACACGATTTGGGAGCCGAGCAGGCACACGCAGCCACCCCCCTCGGCCCAACCTTTGTGCCTCCCCGGCAGCTCCGGGAGCGCCCGGAGCAGGCTCGGATTTCCCAAACTCCCCCCGGAAGCGAGCTGGGGGCCGGTCGGGGATTTTTGGCCTCTCGGCTGGTGCGCGGAGCTGGGGGAGGATGGAGCAGCACTGCCTAGCGGAGCGCTTCCCTCGGGAACATCCTACTCGCAGCATCGAACCCTGAGTACTGCACTGGGCTGGGGCAGAGGGGGCAGCGCGGCCCCGCTCGGCCTCCCCCGCTCTGCTGCTGGTTTCCAGCACCCCAAAGGCCCCAAAGCCTGGCAGCTCAGCAGGAGACCCGCAGCTCGGGGTCAAAGCCAGGCTCAGGGCAACGGGGAACTCTTCACAGTCTGGGTGGTCCTTGTCACCCTGCACTGGGAAAGGACCGGTTTATTGGTGCAGCTTATTTAACTGAGGTATCTGTTACACTTCCCGACCTGATTCTTTCCCTGAATTGGATACAAAACAATCTGTTAGTCCCTGGCTAGTTCCAGTCTAGGTTGAGTAAAGCTTATAAACATTAATACTCTAGTAGTGTCCAAGCAGTTCAGTGATTCGAGTGCCTTTCTGTGCAAGAAAACACGACGTTAGCAAGTGAGACAAAGCAACCCCGCCCCGGAGCAGCCTCTGCTCTCCAGGGCTGGGCAGCAGAGCAGAGGGAAAAGTAGAAAGTGCCCCAGTCCCACTCAGAGGAAACAGCCCCAACCCCATCCCCGAATAAAATAAAATTTTAAAAAAACCAAAACCAAAAGAAAACAAAAAAAAAGGGGAAAAAAACCCCCATCTGGTTGAGTCCCAGAGGCTGGAAAATCCTCTGGGAGCCTGCGGGGATGAAATGCTGTGGAGTCTGCAGGGTCAGCCTGGCTTCCCCTGCTCACAGGGAGGGCACCACTCCCTCTGGAAGCAGCCGGATGGGACACTGGGAGCAGCATCCCTCTCAGGACATGTGCATTCCCACCTCAGAACCCCTCAGGGCTGCGGTGGCAGGAGAGCTCTGGCCATAGTGTATGAACCAGCACAAGGACAGAGCCCAGAGCTCGGAAACGTCGGGACAGCAGACAGATCCAAGTGCCAGCGTCACTCCTGCCCCGTTTTCCCGCTGTCCTGCCATGCACATGTCCTGGGATGATGCTGGAGCTCGGCTCCCGCTGGCCTGGAGCACAGGGAAGCCACTGCTCCTTTGCTCAGCCTCGTTTGAACTTCCTGTCTTTGGTGATCCATTTAAAAACGAAAACAAATAAAAGCAACCACAAAGTCAGCAAACCCACCTAGTAAAACCCCAAGCGATAGGATATGCCAATACTTCCTGAAGAGGTTAAAAAAACCAACCCAACACAAACAAAAGCAACCCAACAACAAGTACATATCTGAGGTATTTCGTCTGCTCAAAAAACCTGCCTCGGGCCTGGAGCGCGGGAAGGACGTCACCAGGGCAGGAGGGGTGGCAGGGACGTCACCAGGGCAGGGGATGGAGCGAAGGCCACAGGGACAGGGGGACAGCACGAGGCCACCTGAGCAGCTGATTCAGGAGTCAGGGAACTCCAGGGAACTCCAGCTCTGCCTCCAGCTGGGGGTCCCAGGGGAAAGGGCGAGGAAGGGCTCGATTTCCTGTGCTCTGCTTGTCCCCCGAGAGCAGCAGCTCTCCCCCGCTCGGGTACGATTTGGGGGGTTTGTTCAGAGCCCCAAATCCCTGCCGTGTGCCACGTTAACCACAACACCTGCACTGGTGCCCAGCTGGATCCCATCACCTCCTGTCCTCAGCACACAGAGCTTCCAGAGCCGCCTTGGCAGAGGGAAGCTGCTGCAGGGAGCCTGGATCCGCCCAGGGACAGTGCCACAGGGGCAGAGGGTCGGGACACGGAGCCCCAGCATCCTCAGGTATTGCTGGGGAGCCCCTCAGGGGACACAGGACACGGAGCCCCTCAGGGGACACGGGACACGGAGCCCCAGCATCCTCAGGTATCGCTGGGGAGCCCCTCAGGGGACACAGGACACGGAGCCCCTCAGGGGACACAGGACACATCAGGGGCATTTGGAACTCGGCTCAGTGCCTGAAGGCAACAGGAGGGATGAGGTGGCACCAGCCAGAACCGAGCAGTGCCAGAACCATGGAGAGGAGCAAGAAGGAAGCTCAAGAGCCTCCCGTGAGGACATGGGGACACAGCAGGAAGGGACACAGGCGGTTTGCCACGGGAGGACAGGGCCAGGCAGCCCCTGGCTCTCAGGATTGTCAAACACGGAGTTGTGGGTGGGGAGAGCCCTGGTGGCTCCTGGTTCCAGGAGAACCAGGATTCCCTGCCCCAGCTCCGGCTCTTTCCCTGCCCTGGTGACGTCGGCTCTGGAGCCCATCCCTGATTGAGAAACGCCAGGTGTGCCCCCCCCCCACTCCATGGGAACACCCAAACCCTGGGAGGAGGAGGAGGAGGAAACAGAGCAAAAGGGAGGAAGCGAAGGGGGGAACAAAGCAGAAAAGGCCAGACAAAGAGATGATGAAGGAAAACTCGCTGGCATGGAAAGGTTCCACCACCACCACCACCACCACCATCATCATCATCATCATCATCATCCCCTTGCTGGCCAGAGCAGGTTCCTTGAGATGAGGTATCTGTGCGGCTCCCAGCTTGTTCCCGAGCCGGGCTGGGACACGGTGCCCGGGCTGGGACACCCAGGCTGGGACACGGTGCCCGGGCTGGGGCACGGTGCCTGTCAGAGGGACCAGCTGGTGGAGGGCTCTGCGCCGGGCGTGCCCCGGGACGAGGTAGGGCTGGGGGAGCAGTGGGAGCTGCTGCTGCTGCTGCTGCTGCTGCTGCTGCACGAGCTCTGCGTGCCCGAGCCGGCCAGGAGCTGCACCACGGGCTTCTGGGCAAACAGCACCCCTGGGGGCACAGAGCAGGGTTAGGGGGCGTGGGATTCAAGGAGAAGGGATGGCTTTCCCACCCCAAGGATCCCATCCCGGCGGGGAGAGGCTCAGGGATGGGGTTAGGAGAGGGCTTGGAGCCAGAGCAGTCAGTGCTTATCAGGGAAGGGATCCCTGGCTCTGGAGCCTGACAAAAGGATGCTGTCCTTCCAGGAAACAGATCCCAAATGGCTTCCGCCTTGGGAGGAGAGGAGCAGCTTCCACTGCCCAGCAGAGCCAGGATTCCCACCCGGGATTTGCCCAAGGATGTGCAGGCATGGCCTGCAAAGGGGAAGTGCTCCAGCTGAGTACAGGGGGCAGTTCTGCTGGGAAAGCTGAGCAAAGCCCCTCCTCGGGAGAAGAGGGATAATGCTCCTTCCTACCGACACTTCCACAGAGATTCTAAAATCCTTCCCTCGGATTTTACAGCACGGGAAGGGCGCTCATCCTGCCCAGGCCAGCCAAGGGAACAGGAATGGGGTGGGGACCACCCCCATCCCACCCATCCTGCCCCCCAAGAGGGCACTCCTATTCCCAGGAGGGTCTCTCACCAGCATAGGTGGTGCCATTGATCTCCACGGACATGTTGATGCTCCCGATGCCATTGGGGGACAGGTTCAGCGCCGCCGCTGCCGACTCGGCCTTGTCTTGTCCCGGGAGGGGAGGGAGGCAGAGTTAGAGGGCAATGATCCCATTCCTTAGAGGGCAGTGATCCCAGTCCTTACAGGGCAGTGATCCTGTTCCTTACAAGGCAATGATCCTATTCCTTACAGGGCATTGATCCCGTTCCTTACAGGGCAGTGATCCCATTCCTTACAGGGCAGTGATCCTATTCCTTACAGGGCAGTGATCCCATTCCTTACAGGGCAGTGATCCTATTCCTTACAGGGCAGTGATCCCGTTCCTTACAGGGCAGTGATCCCATTCCTTACAGGGCAGTGATCCTATTCCTTACAGGGCAGTGATCCCGTTCCTTACAGGGCAGTGATCCCATTCCTTACAGGGCAATGATCCCATTCCTTACAGGGCAGTGATCCCATTCCTTACAGGGCAACGATCCCATTCCTTACAGGGCAGTCGTCCTGTTCCTTACAGGGCAGTGATTCCATTCCCTACAGGGCAGTGATCCCATTCCTTACAGGGCAGTGATCCCATTCCTTACAGGGCAGTGATCCCATTCCTTACAGGGCAGTGATCCCATTCCTTACAGGGCAGTGATCCCATTCCTTACAGGGCAACGATCCCATTCCTTACAGGGCAGTCGTCCTGTTCCTTACAGGGCAGTGATTCCATTCCCTACAGGGCAGTGATCCCATTCCTTACAGGGCAGTGATCCCATTCCTTACAGGGCAGTGATCCCATTCCTTACAGGGCAGTGATCCTATTCCTTAGAGGGCAATGATCCCATTCCCTACAGGGCAGTGATCCCATTCCTTACAGGGCAGTGATCCTATTCCTTAGAGGGCAATGATCCCATTCCTTATAGGGCAACGATCCCATTCCTCACAGGGTAATGATCCCATTCCTTACAGGGCCACGATCCCAATCCCTGCACTCCCCAGGGGTGATCACAGCCCCCCCTGCTGTCCCCTCTTTGGGGAGAAAGTCCACACATGATGTCCCCATTCCAGAGCAGCTGTGGCTGCCCCTGGATGCCTGGAAGTGCCCCAGGCCAGCCGGACGGGCCATGGAGCACCCTGGGACAGTGGCAAGGTCCCATGGCTTTGAGGTCCCTTCCAACTCCAAGCATTCCATGAAAAGGCCACAAAGGTGGTGAAGGGCTTTGGTGAGGCTGGGAGCCCACTGGCACTTGGAAATCTTTCCCTGAGGGCCAAATTCCCACTGCCCTCCCAAGGAAGGGCTGGGAGCACATGAGACAAGCCCAGATTTAACTCTCAGCTGGATTTTGGGTGGTTGGGATCTGCTGTGGCTTGGTGTGCTCGGCCTGCAGCAGCTCCAGTGGCCACTGGAGGGAGGGAAAACCCTGGAACACTCCATGAAAATCGAGATTTTTCTCCTTCTCCTCAGCCTGGGCAGGGATGGGCAGCTCTGGGAATATCAGCACAGAGCAGGGGTTCAGTTTGCCATGGTGTGTGAGGGGAGCTGGATGTCAAACTCTTCCAGGAGCTCCATGAGAGAGAGCCTGGATTTTGGGATTGCTCCTCCAGGGAGGGCAGTGAGACCAACCCCCCTAAAAACTGCACATTATTAACATTGAACCTAAATGTTGTTATCGAGCCATGCTGTGCTTACCAAAAGCACCTCTCCAAGCAGCACAATCTGATTTCTGTGGTGCCGTGGGAGAAATGAGGGCATGGAATACAGGACAGCCCTGCCCACAACCAGCTCTCAAAGGTGGGAATCCCATCCCTGAACCCTCAGGGCCCAGCCTGTCCCTCTTTGTAGGGACTCTCGCAGTGAGGTGAGAGGGACTGGATAAAATCTGTATTCCCTTTTCACTGGCTCTTTGGGTTTGGATGTGGAATTTAGGCGGATGCAAAGCTGCTGGGAACTGGAAATCCCAATCCCAGCTGCTGCTTTGGAGGGAATCTGCTTTTTTGACCTTTTCCCTATTTGAGGCCAAGCACCTCAAACCAGCACTGCTGACCAGCTTTGGGAACATGGCAAAGATGAACCGGGAACATTCTGAATCCGGGCTGGACTGGGGGAAAACCCAACCAAAAACCCAACCTCGCTGTGCCCCACTTCAACCTCTCTGTGCTGCACCTGCTGCTCGGGACCCCCAGAGCCACCCCAGCCCCCGTGTGTGACATTCCAGGCCGGGAGCCTTTCCCTCCCTGCCGCTTCCCGAGGTTTTCTGCGTGTCTTTCCTCACCCTTGCCGTTGATTTTGATCCTCATGGGGATCTGGCGGGCCACGCTGAGCAGGTTGCGCTGCAGCGCCTGCTGCACCAGCCGCTGCTCCTCGTCCGTCAGCCGCGCCGCCTTCTTCTTCGGGGGCTCTCCCGCCTCCAGCCGCTCCCGCAGCTGCTCCAGGGCGCCCGTCCTGCCGGCCACGGTGGCCTGAGGGCCGCCCAGGGGCACCGGGAGGCGGCTGGGCATGGACACGGCCAGGGGCACGCCGTCACCTGGGCATGGAGGGGGCACTCAGCACCTCGGGATATTCCCAAACCCTGCTCCTGCATCCAGGGGACAAAGTGGGAAACACCCTCGGGACATTCCCAACCTGCTCCCACATCCAGGGAATAAAGCGGGAAACACCCACAGGATATTCCCAACCTGCTCCTGCATCCAGGGGATAAAGTGGGAAACACCCTCGGGACATTCCCAACCTGCTCCCACATCCAGGGGATAAAGCGGGAAACACCCACAGGATATTCCCAACCTGCTCCTGCATCCAGGGGATAAAGTGGGAAACACCCTCAGGACATTCCCAAACCCTGTTCCCACCTCCAGGGAAGAAAGTAGGAAACATCCACAGGATATTCCCGACCCCAACACTCCCACATCCAGGGAACAAAGCGAGAAAAACCCTCGGGATATTCCCAAACCCTGCTCCCACATCCAGGGGATAAAGCGGGAAACACCCACAGGATATTCCCAGCCTGCTCCTGCATCCAGGGGATAAAGTGGGAAACACCCTTGGGACATTCCCAACCTGCTTCCACATCCAGGGGATAAAGCGGGAAACACCCCTGGGATATTCCCAACCTACTCCCACATCCAGGGGATAAAGTGGGAAACACCCTCAGGACATTCCCAAACTCTGTTCCCACCTCCAGGGAAGAAAGTAGGAAACACCATTGGGATATTCCCGACCCCAACACTCCCACATCCAGGGAACAAAGCGAGAAAAACCCTCGGGATATTCCCAAACCCTGCTCCCACATCCAGGGGATAAAGCGGGAAACACCTTCAGGATATTCCCAACCCCAACGCTCCCACATCCAGGGGATAAAGCGGGAAACACCCTCAGGATATTTCCAACCTGCTCCCACATCCAGGGGATAAAGTGGGAAACACCCTCAGGACATTCCCAAACTCTGTTCCCACCTCCAGGGAAGAAAGTAGGAAACACCATTGGGATATTCCCGACCCCAACACTCCCACATCCAGGGAACAAAGCGAGAAAAACCCTCGGGATATTCCCAAACCCTGCTCCCACATCCAGGGGATAAAGCGGGAAACACCTTCAGGATATTCCCAACCCCAACGCTCCCACATCCAGGGGATAAAGCGGGAAACACCCTCAGGATATTTCCAACCTGCTCCCACATCCAGGGGATAAAGTGGGAAAAACCCTTGGGATATTCCCAACCTGCTCCCACATCCAGCGGATAAAGCTGGAAACATCCTTGGGATATTCCAAACCCCAAAGCTCCCACATCCAGGGGATAAAGAGGGAAACACCCTCGGGATATTCCCAACCCCAATACTCCCACATCCAGGGGATAAAGTGGAAAACACCTCGGGCTATCGCAATCCCCCCACTCCCACACCCAGGGGGTAAATCAGAAAACCCCCGAGCTGCCGCCCAGGAGGAGCTGACCTTTCCTGCTGGCCGGCGACGCCCGGGGGGTGCCGGAGCCGCTGCCCGGCGCCACGGCCAGGATGGGGAAGCGGATTTTGGGGGGGGACAGCAGCGAGGGGGGCGCCGGGGGGGACGGGGAGAAGCCGAACAGGGGCGAGCTGTAGCTGGGCCGCCGCCCCTCGCGCCGGTTTCCGTCGATGGCCGCCTGCAGCTCGGCCGGGGAGCTCAGGGACTTCTTCTCGCACTCGTAGGCGTAGAGGTACTTCATGTACCTGCGGAGAGGAGAGAGAGACAGAGGTACTTCATGTACCTGTGGAGAGGGGAGACAGAGGGATGGAGGGACACTTCAGAGAGAGAGGGATACTTAATGTCCCTGCAGAGAGGGACAGAGGGACTTCATCCAGAATTCCCTCCCAACTGAAAAATCACCTAAGAATCATTCACAATTCCCTCACAACTGAAATATCATCTCTAAATCATCTAGAATTCCCTCACAACTAAAATACCTTCTTTAAATCATCATAATTCCCTCACAACTGAAATATCATCTATAAGTAGTCCAGAATTCACTCACAACTGAAATATTATCCATAAATAACTCAGAATTCACTCACGACAGAAATATCATCTCTAAATCATCCAGAATTCCCTCATGACTGAAATACCCTCAAAAGAATCCTCCAGAATTCCCACACAACTGAAATATCATCTAAAAATCATCCAGAATTTCCTCACGACTGAAAAATTATCTATAAATCATCCAGAATTCCCTCACAACCAAAATATCATCTTTAAATCATCATAATTCCCTCCCAACTGAAATATCATCTATAAATAATCCATAATTCGCTCACAACTGAAATATTATCCATAAATAACTCAGAATTCACTCACGACAGAAATAACTCTAAATCATCCAGAATTCCCTCATGACTGAAATACTCTCAAAAGAGTCCTCCAGAATTCCCTCACAACTGAAATATCTTCTCTAAATCATCCAGAATTTCCTCACGACTGAAAAATTCTCTGTAAAACATCCAGAATTCCCTCACAACTGAAATATCATCTCAAAATCATCCAGAATTCCCTCATAACTGAAATATCATCTCCAAAGTATCCAGAATTCCCTCACAACTGAAATATCATCTCCAAATCGTCCAGAATTCCCTCATGACTGAAAAATTATCTCTAAATCATCCAGAACTCCCTCACAACTGAAATATTGTCTTTAAATCATCTACGATTCCTTCTCAACTGAAATATTATCTCTACATCATCCAGAATTCCCTCACAACTGGAACACCATCTATAAATCATCCAGAATTCCCTCATAAGTGGAACACCATCTATAAATCATCCAGAACTCCTCTACAACTGACAATCTCAAATCCTAAAAACAAGATCTTGGACCACAACACTCAGTTCTAGGAATTTTGAGGAATTACCCCTGTCCAAGCCATTTTTACTGAGCAGCACCAAACCCTGACCCCTTTTTGAGGAGTTTTGGTCTACAGGACCTGTGGGAATGGCGAGGAGCTTCCCTCCATGATTGGGTTTATCTCTCAAGCCTAAAATGAGGAATTCACCCTGAGGGACAGATAAGCTAAGGAGGCAAAAAGGCTCAGGGGGGATGGAGGGAGGGGCACGAATTCCATGTGGGAATTGCTATCCCGACTCACTGCGTGCGCAGGGTGAAGGCAGCGCTGGTGATGGAGGTGGGCAGGTTGAGGCCTTTGGTGATCTCCCTCCAGATCTTCTTGTTGATGATCTCCACCAGGCCGCCCTTCTCGGTCACCAGCTTGTAGAGCATGTAGAGGTCCAGGATCTGCTTGGCCATGATGGGGATGCGGTTGATGGGAGTTCCTGTGGGGAAAAACGGGAAGGGTGGAGTCAGGGAGAGGGTGGGAAGCTTGGGGGGATCCATCTCCCTCACAAATCCAGGGATTCGCGGCCTGGCTCAAGGCCTCCCCGTGGGGGAGTCCATGAGGCAGCCACAGGGAAAAATCTTCCTTTCCGTGGAAAATCCTTTCCTGTGGGCAAAGGGAATGGTCAGCCCAATAAAACCCTCCTGGAACAGAAAGAGGGGAAGTCGGGACTATTGAATATGAGGCCTGGCTCCAGGCCTCTCCATGGGGGAGTCAATGAGGTGGGGAGGAGCGGCCATAGGGAAAAATCTTCCTTTCCGTGGAAAATCCTTTCCTGTGGGCAAAGGGAATTGTCAGCCCAATAAAAACCTCCCGGAATAGAATGAGGGGAAGTCAGGACTATTGAATCTGAGGCACAAAGGGATGGGTTTTATGAGGTCAGGGATAAAAATCCTGGCTGTGCTTGGGGAGCGGCTCCCGGAGCTCAGCTCCTTCATTCCCAAGGCTGCTTTCCTGGGAACAGCGGAACCCAGGGAATCATGGCACCATTCCATCCTCCCTCCCACGTGCAGCACTTCGAACAACCTGGAGAGGTAAAATAAAGGCTGCTCCTTCCACTCCTTTTCCCTGGACTTGCTCCCAAACAATTCCCTGGCGAGGCCACGGAGTGTCCCAGCACCTTTGGGAAGGCAAACCTGGCTCCTGATCCATCCTTCCCGCTCCATTTTGTTGTATTTCGGGTTAACACAGAAGAAAATCTGATTTTTAACCCCTTAGTGCCTCTTTAGCAGCTCCTTGAAGCGCTAAAGTCAAATTAATGAGACTGAGGCAAGGAGAGGAAGGAGGAATACAAAAAGCCGATGTGGCAGGGCTGTGTTTGGCCTGGGAATTCTGTCCCGGATCAAAGGCAGCATCCTGTCCCCACAATGGGCAGCCCCAGCCGGGCAGGAAGGCCTGGGAAGGGACAATTGTGGAATCCCGATCCCCAGGGAGGCCCCTAGCAGCCCCGGGTCCCCGCAGACCCTGCACAGGAGCGTTTATGGCCCTATAAAATGGTTTGTTCCCTGCAGATGTCCTCGTTACACATCCAAGGGGGATTTTATTCCCTGTCTTTTCTTTGGGAAGCCTGTCAGGCATTAGCTCGTGGTGCCATTCCCACAAGTTAACGAGATGCTGGAGAAAAACTCTATTTTTGCAGCTTCAAAGGGTTGGAATTCCCAGCAATTCCAAGCGTTCAGGAGCAGCTCAATCAGGTTTATATCAATTTATATCCATCCCATCCTCTTCTCCTGGTCCCAGGAGCCCCTTCCAGGCCCATGGAGCAGCAATTCCTGCAGCAGATCCCTTCCCTGCATTCCAGAGACACAGACCCCTCGGGGAGCACAGACTGAATTCCAAACCCTCCAAACCCCCTGGGGCTCCATCCCAAAAATCCTCGATTTGCCACGGTTTTCCCAAGCCTCCATTTTGTGGCAGACTGGGAGCACGGGATCCACAGAGCACCGGGAATCAGGGAATGACTGAGTTACCGGCACTGGGAATCAGGGAATGACTGAGTTACCGGCACTGGGAATCAGGGAATGACTGAGTTACCGGCACTGGGAATCAGGGAATGACCGAGCTACCGGCACCGGGAATCAGGGAATGACCGAGTTACCAGCACTGGGAATCAAGGAATGACCGAGTTACCAGCACCAGGAATCAGGGAATGCTCACGTTCCCGGCACCGGGAATCAGGGAATGCTCACGATACCGGCACCGGGAATCAGGGAATGCTCACGTTACCGGCACCGGGAATCAGGGAATGCTCACGTTACCGGCACCGGGAATCAGGGAATGCTCACGTTACCGGCACCGGGAATCAGGGAATGCTCACGTTACCGGCACCGGGAATCAGGGAATGCTCACGTTACCGGCACCGGGAATCAGGGAATGCTCACGTTACCGGCACCGGGAATCAGGGAATGCTCACGTTACCGGCACCGGGAATCAGGGAATGACCGAGTAACCGGCACCGGGAATCAGGGAATGCTCACGTTACCGGCACCGGGAATCAGGGAATGCTCACATTACTGGCACCGGGAATCAGGGAATGCTCACAATACTGGCACCGGGAATCAGGGAATGACCGAGTAACCGGCACCGGGAATCAGGGAATGCTCACTGTCACCGGGAATCAGGGAATGCTCACGTTACCGGCACCAGGAATCAGGGAATGCTCACGTTACTGTCACCGGGAATCAGGGAATGCTCACGTTACTGTCACCGGGAATCAGGGAATGCTCATGTTACCGGCACCGAGCTGTCACTCATCAGCTGAGCCACGGCAGCCCAGTCACACCCACAGGACAAACAGGGAAATGTTTCCTGCCAAAAGCTCCAGGAAGAGGTTTTCCACCCCAAAATCCCTTTCTCCCATGAATTAGTGGGAGCAGCAGAGCCTTTGCTGTGCTGGGAAGGATGGAGCTGCTCAAAGCCACCCGAGTTTCCCAATCCAATTTAGGGAGTGGCATTAACCTGTCCAGAAGGGACTTTCCTCATCCAGATGGAGAGGGAAAGGGAACGGCCATGGATAAGGCTCCGCAGCAACCCAGCTGCTCACATGGAATTATTAACGAATATCTGTCTTTTGATACCCTTTAATTTACCCCAAATGCACTTCTACCATTCTCCCAATCCCCCCGGCTCAGCAGCTGGGAAAACACACAAATTATTAATCCAAAGGATTAAGAGGGCACAAGCATCACCTGGGGAATCCATGGGGAATAAAGGCATTTCCAGGGAGCTGCTCCAGGCTCCAGGCTGAGCTTCCCGAGCCACCTCAGTCACCTTCCTTCCCTCAGCTTGGCTTTTAAACAGGGCCAGAGTGCCCTGAAATTCTCTTTATAGATGAGATTTAGCTCAGCCCAATCGGGATTTATACAGAAATACCCATTTATAAACACAGCTAAATGGGGTTATGTAAATTACCTATATAAATATAAATTACCTATGTATAGGCAGTATAAACTGCATATATAATACATATAAGTAATATATAAATATATAAATATAAAAATAAAAATATAAGAATATAAATATATAAATACATAAATATATAAGTATATATACATATATAATGTACAATATATATGATATATAAAATATATATTATATATTATATAAGTATATAAATGAATATATAATTTACAGGTATAAATTACCTATACAAATTGGCATTTATATAGAAATACACATTTATAAACGAGTGGAATATGTTTATATGGAGAACCCAAATTTATCCACTGAGATAAAAACCTTGAGTTTGGTTTCCCCCACGCAGAATTTTTTTATACAGCAGGGGCGGAACTTCTCCCGCTCGAGCAAGGAGACAAAATAATTCCATTTTCCACGCGTTCCCACAGCGCTGCCTCGAGTCCCACCCCGCGGATCCAGCAGCGAGCGAGTTGGGGCCGGACCCCAGAGAATTCCCGGTGTTCTCCCTGGGCTGTGGTGCCCTCTCCTCCCCCAGCCCTGCCCCAGGAAGGCGATTTCCAAGGGTTTCTTGGGAAGCGCAAGACAGGAAGGGCTGAAAGCCGAGAGCCCGGGGCCGAGGGGAGCCCGGCAGATCCTGTCCCAGGCTGGCTGTCAGGGCCGTGATGGATTACTGGCATCTGGCAGCGCCAGGATTAATGATCCCAGGGCCAGGGGGCAGAATTCCAGAGGGAAAGGTCAGCGGCCGGGGGCACGGCACAAGACTTGTTGCCTTTTGATGGCAAACTCATTTTACTGTACGCCCAAAGCTCCCTCCCCGAGCCCTGCCCGGCTCTTCCTCTCGCGTTTCCTCAGAAAACAACTTTTCCCCCTTTCAGCAGAACCCCGGCTCTGTCTCTTGGCTCATCCCAGCCTGACTGGGAGTCTGTTCCCACCGGAAAAGTGAAGATGTGGGGTTGATAAACACCGGGGGAAAGCAGAGTCATCCCACAGCCCACAGGCTCCTGGTTTTCCGAGGAGGACGGCGGCCACGATCCGGATTTCTGGGATAAAGGGTTTCCCTGGAGGAAGGCTGGCTGGAGCCATAAACACCTCCGGCCTTCCAGGGGATTTCTCCCCTTCCAAAGCCTCCTCTGTTCCAGGCAGACGCAGCGGGAGCCTCGGGGTTTATCCGGAGCGTCCCCTCTGTGCCCTGCTCTGGAAATCTGCTGGATTTGCGGCCTCAGCCCGGCCTTGCTGGGTGATCAACCTCGGCCCATCCTCTTCCTCCCCATCCAACACCACCCCGGGGTTGGTTTTCCTCTCCTCCATCCTCCCCTAGCCAGGTTTCGGAGTCAGACCTCCACCTGGAGATGCGGGCTGAGGAAAACTGGTTTTGACCAAATTCTAGGGAATTGGAGGGGTTTGCTCGGCTGTCCAAGGCTGGTTTTGATGGAATTGTAGGGAATTGTAGGGGTTTCCTCTGCTTTCCAGGGCTGGTTTTGACCAAATTCTGAGGAATTAGAGGGGTTTGCTCAGCTTTCCAAGGCCAGTTTTGAAAGAATTCTAGAGAATTGGAGGGGTTTGCTCAGCTTTCCAGGGCTGGTTTTGACCAAATTCCAGGGAATTGGAGGGGTCCACTCAGCTTTCCAAGACCGGTTTTGTCTGAATTCCAGGGAATTGGAGGGGTTTGTTCAGCTTTCCAAGGCTGGTTTTGAAGGAATTCTAGAGAATTGGAAGGTTTTCTCTGCTTTCCAAGGCCGGTTTTGATGGAATTCTAGGGAATTGCAAAGGTTTGCTCGGCTTTCCAAGCTGGAGATTCCCTGCCAAGGGCCACTCTCCCCTTTCCAAGGCCAGTTTTGAAGGAATTCTAGGGAATTGGAGGGGTTTGCTTCCCTTTCCATGGCCGGTTTTGACTGAATTCCAGGGAACTGGAGGGGTTTGCTTCCCTTTCCAAGGCTGGTTTTGACTGAATTCTAGGGAATTGGAGGGGTTCACTCAGCTTTCCAAGGCCGGTTTTGATGGAATTCTAGGGAATTGGGGGGTTTGCTCAGCTTTCCAAGCTGGAGACTCCCTGCCAAGGGCTGCTCTCCCCACACAGGGATTGATTTCCCCGCCGTCCATCCCGGAGCCTTGTCCTGCACAAAGAGCATTTTAATCACACCCAGCTCTGCTTTTCCAATCACCTCCCACATTCCCGATCCCATTTCCTCGCAGAAGTGTCCATTTTACAGCCGGGAACAAAGGAGGTGAGAATCCCAGGCGTTTGTTCAGCAGGGAAACGTTTAAATGGCAATAAAGTGCTCTCTGGAGTGAAAGACAGGCAGAAAAAAGGCAATTTTTAAGCTACAACCTGGAACAGGTAAATAAAAAGCTGCTCTTCCCACTCTAAATATGTTCAGAGGAGATGCTGGATCAGGCAGCCAAAAGGAACAGGGTTTCCCAGGGAAACTGGGGAAGTCCACGGGGATTTAAAATAATATTGAGGCAAATCTCAAGGAGAACTTCGTGTTTCTTTGAAGGGAGGCAGAGGAATTCTGTGGGGTGTAATTATAAAATATCCCAGGCTAAACACAGGGAAAATTCACTTCTACAGCAGCAAATCAGCTCCTGGTTTGCCCAAATCCCTCTCCAAGGACAAATCCTGGCTGGTTTCAGGGGTTCAGCCCCAGTTTTGTGGGGTTTGGCTGTCCAGAGTTGGGGTCCAAAGCCCAGGGACGAAGGGAAAGCTCTCTCTGCTCCCTCGGTGTTAGCTGACCCGGCCTGTCCCGGCAGGGCATTCCCACCGTTCCCAGCTCCCAAACAGGGATGTCAGCACCTGATCCGGGAGCCTGCAGCCCATTAGGGCCGATCCGGGCGGGAGCCGGGCTGGAGGGTGATCCATCAGCTCGGGGTGACAGGAGGAAACCTCTGATCTGCTGCCCTTCAAAGGGCCCGGCCCCGCGGCCCCGATCGGATTGCAGCGCTGGGCTGGCCCCGGGCCATGGCCCTGGGACCTGCCGGGAGCGGGGATCCCGTGGAGAGCGGGGATCCCATGGAGAGCTGGGCCCTGCAGCAGGGATCCCGTGGAGAGTGGGGATCCCATGGAGAGTGCGGATCCCATGGAGAGTGGGGATCCCATGGAGAGCTGGGCCATTGGAATGGGGATCTCATGGAGAGCAGGGATCCTATGGAGAGCTGGGCCCTGGAATAGGGATCCCATGGAGAGCGGGGTCATTGGAATGGGGATCCCAGGGAGAGCTGGGCTCTGGAGTGGGGATCCCATGGAGAGCGGGGATCCCATGGAGAGCTGGACTCTGGAGTGGGGATCCCATGGAGAGCTGCAATCCCTGAACCTGCCCTGGGGCAGGGATCCCATGGAGAGCTGCAATCCCTGAGCCTGTCCTGGAACACGGATCCCTTGGAAAGCTTCGATCCCTAAACCTGCCCTGGGGCAGGGATCCCATGGAGAGCTGCAATCCCTGGAACACGGATCCAATGGAGAGCTGTGCCCTGGAACACGGATCCCATGGAGAGCTGTGCTCTGGAACACGGATCCCATGGAGAGCTGCGGATCAGCCACACAAATGTGGATGCAGAGCAGCACCACCCAATAATTCCCAACAAATCTGTTTTAATTTGGGCCAACCCTGTTCCCAAGCAAACACTGGAGCTGCTCCAACACCTTCACCCTGACTGAACCCAACCAAAGCTCCTCGAAGCCAGGACCAGGCAAACTCCTCACTCTTTTCCCATTTATTCCTTCCAATGTGATTTTTCCTTGGAGCCAAAGCAATATTCCCTCTAACCCACCATTTACAGCTGCTTAAATGGATAATTAATTATTTGAAATGTTTATTTTTGCAGGAAAGATTTTTTTTTAGATCTTTCCAAAGGGAAGCTTCCAGGCTTTTTCCAAATTAGAGAAAAAAATTCTCCCATCTGCCTGGAATGAATAGATAAACAAATCCATTTTGATGGATAAATTAGAAAAAGGGGGAGAAGTTTGGGTTTTGTGGGAAGGACCTGCTGACAACTGCTTCTAAAGAATCGGAATTTGCAGGTGAACTGCCCCAAAATATCAACTGATGGACCTGGTGGAGGCTTTTGGTCACCTGGTGCTTGAGGTGGACATTCCCTGCAGGAGATCCAGCTCCTGCCCAGGAATCAAACCCAACCCAAGGCTGGTTCCAGCTCCCCTCTCATCCCCTTTTCCAGCATTCTTGCTGCTCCAGGGCTGTTTTATCACTTGCAGCTGGGGACAGCCTGCTGTGCTGGGGACCTGCACGTTTGATCTGCATTCCAGCTCTTCTATGGCTCCCCCTTCCCAGGGGATCCCTAAAGCCATCCCGACATTTTCATCCAAGCAGCTCCTGTGAAATCTCCTGTTGATTTTCCCCACCAGGCTGGGCTGGGTTTGGTTTCTGATCCCGAATCCACCCGGCGAATCCCTGTTTTCACAGCAGGGACGTTTTATGGGCAGAGCTGCTCCCCAGCCCCCTGGCCCCCAAACTGAGCAGCTCTTCACATGTCCCAGCTAAAAACACTCAGCTCTCGGGAGAAACGAGCTGGGTTTGGGGTGTTTTTGGGAACGAGGCAGTGATTCAACCTGGGATTGAGATGTTTGGAGTCAGGGGAGAAGTGAAGCCTGAATCCCTGTGGTTATCCCTTGGGATGTCCTCCCTGCAACCCCAAACCCTGGGAAGAGCAGGAACGGGAAAAACGGACACACAGCTGGTAAAAAACCACTCCAGGTGAAAATATTCCCTCATCCTCACAGCTCCTGTGAAATCTCCCGTTGATTTGCTAGGTTTGGTTTCTGATCCCGAATCCACCCAACGAATCCCTGTTTTCACAGCAGGGACGTTTTATGGGACACGAGGTGCAAACTAAGCAGCTCTTCACATGTCCCAGCTAAAAAACGCTCAGCTCTCAGGAGAAAAGAGCTGGGTTTGGGGTTTTTTTTGGGAACAAGGCAGCAATTCAGCCTTGGATTGGGATGTTTGGAGCCAGGGGAGGAGAAGTGAAGCCTGAATCCCTGTTGTTATCCCTTGGGATGTCCTCCCCGCAACCCCAAACCCCGGGAAGAGCAGGAATGGGAAAAACGGACACACAGCTGGTAAAAAACCACTCCAGGTGAAAATATTCCCTCTGCAGGAAGGCACAGCAGCTCAGATCAAGGACAGAGAAGAAGCCACCTCCCAGATCTCAGCACACACTGCCTGCTTCTCCCATCAACAGGGAGAAATTCCCTGAATCCAGCGAATCCAAACATTCCCAGCTCCTCTCCCCCGAGGATGCCGAGCTCTTCCCTCTCACGCTCCCAGCAGGCAGGAAAACAAGGGAGCCAGCAGCAAAGGAGCGCCCAGCTGATTAAAGCTGAACTCCTCCAGCTGGAGAGCGGCCTGGGAGCATGGCCACCATCAATAATTAACGGGGAATGGGAAGCAGACACGAGCACGGAGCGGATTTCTCCAGAGGTGTCCACGGCTGCCGATCCCACCCTGGGCTGCTGTCAGTCCCCAGGAGTGAGCTAGGGTTAAGGTTTGCAGAGGAATTAATTCATCCTGGCTCTGCCTCTGAGCTCAGAAGACAAAAATTCCAGCAAAAAAAACCCCACCCTCAGCTCGAGTTTAACAACCTGGAGAGGGAAAATCCACATGGGAAAATGGATGTGGAGGGCAGTGTTGGATATTTGTTGGGATCAGCCTCCTGGGGTGGATTGAAGGGGCAGAGCTCCAAGCTGGCAGCCTTGGAGGGGCAAGAGAGCACCCCGAACGTTCAGGATGAGTATTTAATCCACCAGCATATTTAAATGCATTTGAATGATCCAAAATCTGCACTGAGACCTGGATTTTGATAACTGGGGACACCTAGGACAGGTGACAGCAGGGGCAGGGATGAGGGAAATCTGCACACAGGACCCCTGACTGGAGAGCTGAGATGCTGGGAATCCCCAGGAAAAGGTTCCTGGCATCTTCAGGGCATGGATAACACCAGCACTGACCCGGAAGGAGAAGAAATGAAGTTGCAGGATGGATTTTTCCTACTGCTCTCCTCATCTCCCGAGGGAAATCCCCCAAGTTTCAGCTCTGCTCCTCCACCTGATCCGGGAGGGCCAGGCCTGGATTTGGCCCTTCAGCCTCAGCAGGGAAGAATTCCCTCTCCCGCTGTGCTTTAAAATCTCACTCACCCCTCTTCTGCATGAAGATGAAGAGGTCGTCCAGGAATTCCTTCCGCTCAGGATCGCTGTCCAGTTCGTAGAGCTGTGGGGAGGGGAACAAACCGAAATGAGGGCACAGATCCACGGGGAGATGGAAAATGAAGGGATATTGGCTCCCTGCAGGGCGGGCGGTGTTCGCAGGGGGTGAGAGGAGGGAAAGCAGGGAGAGGCTCCCAAGGGATTTGGTGGCTGTGACAGTGACAGTGACAGCCTGAGGACCGTCAGGGACTAATCCAAGCATCCTGATGGGAACAGCATTCCCAGAGCCATTCAGGTTGGGAAAGACCTCCAAATCAACCTTCAGCTCAGTCAATGGCTCCAGAGCAGAGTTTGAGGCACCTGGAAGCAAAGGGGATGGGAACAACGGAGATGAGCTGGGAAGGACAAGGACACAGCCACAAGGGAGAGGACAGCGGTTTGGGGCACACCAGCAGCACCAGGGAGGTGAATCTCCTCTCCAGCTTCTCCTGAATTCCCAATTCCCTCCCTCAGGGATTGTCACACAAGTGCCAAACTCCCAGAGGGAGGAGATGAAAGGACAGAGCCTCCCCGCGTGCCTGGCAGTACCTAAACAAACCAAAAGCCTTCCAAAACACCAGGAGCCAGCCCAGCATCCGTTTGCTGCAGGAAGAATTTCTACCAGAAAGGCCTGAAATCCCTAAATAATTAAAATGAAGTTCCCTGGGCAGCGCATCCCAAGAGAGAGGGGCTGTGTGGGAACACAAATCCCGGGTTTTTCAGAAGGGACAGGCACAAGTGTCACCCTACAGCCACTGCAAAAATCCAATTTGCACCTCTCAGGAATCCTGTGGGGCTGGGAAGGGCCAGGCTGGAGTCAGGCTCCCAAGATTCCTTGGGAAATACCAATTCCAGCCTCTCTGTGGGCACTGCAGCTCCTTGGTGCTCATCTGTTCCAAAAAAGAGGGGCTTTTGGGGCTGAATTCCTGGGAAATGTGGGAAAAGCGGAGCTGTCAAAGCTGAAGGAGCTGCCTTAGTTTGAACTGAATTCCTCCAGCTGCTGGGACATGTTCAGATCCAGGAGCACAGGATTCCAGAGGGAAAATGTTCTTCTCCCAAGCCTGGACTGAAGTTTTTAAATGCCCAAATTAACAAAAATGTTAATTCTTGGTCCAAACTACCCCAGTGCAAGGCAACCAAACAGCCCCAAATTGCAGGACCAAGCAGTTTTCCCACAAATTCCCTGCGGTGAGGGCTCTGTGGTCACCCTGTGTGATGGATCAGGGTGAGAATTCCCCAAACTCCCCTCTTCCCGAGATCCCCACGACCCACCTTGGCAAAATCTCGGGAGATTTCCCTTCCTCGGCACCCGTCGCCTTCGTCGCTCCAGGTCACGCTGCCGTTCTGGGGAGGGAAAATGGGGAAGGATGAAAGGATTCCCGAGGAAAGGCTTCCCCAGAAGGGCTGGAAATGTGCATTTTGAGGCACAAACACGTGGCAAAGCGGCTGCTGGCTCAGCTCGAGGTGGCGAGAAAGGCAGGAGGGCGTTAGTGCTTTTGTCACAACGTGTTTTCCTGGAATTTCACACAAAATGGGAAGTGGCATTGCACCTTCCAGCCACATTCCCGAGGAGGAATTCTGCCAATTCCTCTGCTGGAATGAGACCCAACGCCTGCAGAGGTGCTGCTTTTGCTTTCCAAGGGCACATCCCAAACCCCCTGGTGAAAAGTGTCACCCTTCCTCCCCGTTCTCCAGGTGACACCCGGAAAAGCCCTGCCACCCTTCCCAACAAAACCAGGGCCAGAAGGAGTGGAATAATCCCTCGGGAAAGCTGCTTGCCAGCCTAGGTGCCCCGACTCCCCGGAGGATGTAGATTTTCCCCGGAGAAATGGAAAGCTCAGCTTTGCTGGATTAAGGTTCATTAGAAGGATTAGTGTGGTTAGGCCCTATTTCACTTGGGAAATCACCAGCCTGGAATGGTCACCAAGGGCTGGGAAAAGGTGTGGGGAAGGCCAGGATGATCCTGAAATACATCCAAGCATCCTGAAAACACCAACTCCACAAAAGTCCCAGTCCGGTGTGTGCTGGAAAAAGAAGAGCCAAACCCACCCTGACAAACACGTGGAGAAAAAAGGTCCCAGCACCCCCAAAGCTGGGAATTCTGGGGGTACTCCAATACCTGAAATCCCAGAATGATCTGGCTGTGAGACACACATTGAATTAGGGAGATGAACAGCTCCGGCCCAACCCCGATCCCAAGGCCTGCAATGAGCTCCCTAATGCCTGCTGATTTGGTTTGAGCCAGTAATTCCTGCTGGAAAGTCAATTATCCAGCGAGCCCCATCAGCTGAGAGACATTTAATGGGGGATTATTGCCACTTCTGTTGTGTCAGCTGTTTGTGGCGGCGGATCAATTCCCAGCCCTCTCCAGGAAGGGATCCGAGGCCGGGTCTGCTTCCAGGAGGATTCATCCTGCTGGCCTTTCTCCCTCTCCCCTGCAGGGATTAAACCCACGGGTTTTTGGCTAATTATGGAAGTGCCCAGCTGCTCCTAAAACCCCACTGCCTGTTCGCTGGGATCAAACCTCTGGGAACGGCCAGAATCCTTCCCTTCCTTCCTCGCAGTGGAAGGAAAAGGAGGCAGCGGGAATTTCCCACCCTGGACATCTGGGGGTGCCCCTGACAAACACGTGGAGAAAAAAGGTCCCAGCACCCCCAAAAGCTGGGAATTCTGGGGGTGCTCCAACACCCGAAATCCCGTAACGATCTGGCTGTGAGACACACATTGAATTAGGGAGATGAACAGCTCTGGCCCAACCCCGATCCCAAGGCATCCCCAAGGCACGGGGATTTGTGAGGGTTCAGCTTTCTGACCCTCTCCTTGGGCTGTTCCCTTCCCGAGATTGCATTTGGGTGTAAATCCGGAGGGCAGAACTTGCTCCCGCAGGGAATTCTGTTCCTGTGGAGAGCTTATTCCGCTGAGGGGTTAAAGGAGACGGTTCCCTCCTGCCAGTGGGTTTGAACTTGGGACAATTCCCAGGAATAAAACTTTTAAAGGGGTTAAAGACTCTTTGAAAGTTCAAAAGTGAAACGGAGCAAGTTTGGCTTGTTGGCTGTGAAGGAAAAGAGTGTTTAGAGGAGAATAACAGAGATAATAAATCCATCCTTCTCCTCACGGCTCCACGCTGGAATCTCGGCAGGGAAAAGGAGCTTACAGGGAGCTGAAGGCACCGGGGCTTGGCCATATGGCCACAAAATCACAGCGATGGCTCTCACCTGGCGTGGCACGGACTGACCTGAGCTCAGGGGCACCTCCTCCTCCGGAGCTGGGAGCGTTCAGAGCCATTCCCCACCCCAGGGGATCAGGAGAGGGGAATAACGCTGGGTTTCTCCAGGGAAAGGGCCCTTGCCCAGCCTCAGCCTGCATCTGGAGGGAACATTCCACTCACCAGAACCTCTGGGCTGTGCTAAGGCTCCAGCCCCAAGCCCCAAATATGGATCCCCACAGAGACTCCAGCACAGGGAATCCCCATGGAATGAACTCCCTCCTGCTGGGCATGAGCTCTGGATCCACCTCCCTGCCATTCCCGCCGGGAAAATGAAGTTCCCTGTGCTGGGCAGCCTCCTCTGTGGGAAGGGCAGGAGAAATCCATAAATACATCCCCACAGACCTCTGGAGAAGCCCAAGGGGCAGCAGAGGCAGGTGATTCCCTGGGGGAAATCCTGCCTGTCCCTCCTCCCTCCGCATCCAGGGAATCTGCTGAGGTTTGATGGGCAGGGATTCCTTGGGCAGGGACTCCTCGGGCAGGGATTCCTCGGGCAGGGATTCCCTGCAGCAAAAGGCGCTGGAATTGCCACTGGATGTGCCCAAAGTGTAGATGCAGAGGGGCTGGGAGGGGCTGCCCACATTGCCGAGCTGCTGGGAGAGCCACGGAGTCCCTTCCTGTGCCATGGACACCTCAGGGACACCTTGGGGACACCTCAGGGACACCTCGGGGACACTTTGGGGACACCTCGGGGACACCGGAGCCCCTTCCCTGTGCCAGGGAGATCTCGGGGGCACCAGAGCCCTTCCCTGTGCCACGGACACCTCAGGGACAGCAGAGCCCCTTCCCTGTGCCACCAACACCTCGGGGACACCGGAGCCCCTTCCCTGTGTCATGGACACCTCAGGGACACCTCGGGGACACTGGAGCTCCTTCCCTGTGCCACCAACACCTCAGAGACGCCTTAGGGACACCTCAGGGACACTTGAGCCCTTCCCTGTGCCACCAACACCTTGGGGACACCGGAGCCCTTCCCTGTGCCAGAGACACCTCAGGGACACCTCGGGGACACCTTGGGGACACCGGAGCCCTTCCCTGTGCCACGGACACCTCAGGGACACCTTGGGGACACCTCATGGACACCTTGGGGACACCTCGGGGACACCGGAGCCCCCCTGGCCGCCCCCTCCCCACGCCGCCTCAGCAGCAATTGCCTGCAGCCCTATTTTGGGATTACTCCCTAAGCACCTGGAATATCTGATTAGAGGGAGGCTCAGATGTCCAGAGCAATTTTGGTTCCCAGCCCCACACGGGAGCTCACCCTGAGCTCTGAGCAGATGGAGGAGGAGGAGGAGGAGGTGGCAAACACTGCCAGGACAAAAACTTGCAAACGAGAGGAACAAACACTCCTGCCATGAAACCCAAACTCCTCGCTTTGGACAGAGGTTTTAGGGCAGGAATCTGCTGGAATACCCACCCAGGGATGAGGCTGGAGAACAAGGAAACCCCTCCCCTGCCCCGTGGGTTGGGTCAATGAAAAGGGATGGGGGCAGCAATTTCAGGATTATCAGGGAATCCACAGAAATTCCTTCTGCGGGCAGAGCTAAGCCTTAGGAAGTGAAACAGATGCTCCCAGAAAGAAAACTGTTGTAGGACAAAGGCTGATAAGATCAGCGCTGCTGCCCCGAGCTGCAAGTTCTCAGGCACGGGAGCCAAGGGCTAATTACTGCCCACAGCAGCTCCCCCGGAATGGGAACCAACCCTGCCCAGCCTTCCTAATAACAGAGCTCAATTCAAGGCTTCAAAGGCAGCCCTCGAAAACATTTTAGTGATTTCAGGAATGGCAGGGAGGATGGGCAAGGGAAGGGAAGGAAGGGCTGAGGTTTAACCGATTAATTACCTTTTTTTTTTATTGAGTTCCTTTTATGTGTTGCTGTGAGCAAACAGGAACCTGTTTCCTCATCCTTGAGGAAAAGCTGGGCTCTCTGAAGGACTCCCATTCCCAAATACTCGGAGGGATTAACCCCAACCTGAGTGCCAGGATTTGTTTGGGGTGGGAAGAGCGAGTCTCACTGCCAGCCCTGAGCCACCGATTTACCCTCGAGTGAGAAAAACACAAGAGCAGGGGAACAACACATTCCAGCTCTTCCCACCTCCTGTCCCCAGCCTGAATTGCTGGGAACTGGCACTGAGGGAGACAAGCTGCCACTGCTCCTATAAATAAGAGTGGCACCTGAATAAATCCTAAAATGAGCTGCATCTTCCTCGGGATATAAATGAGCTCCTTTTCCTGCCTGCAGATCCAGCACAGCTGCTGCCATCTAACTCCAAACCCGTGGAATTCTGGAGAGGAAGAGCTGGGGGAGGGAATCCTCTGAGCCTAAACCAGAGATTTCAGGATGAAGTGAAGGATTCAAATCTGTCACTACAGCAGAAGAAAACCCAGGCAGGGAATGAGGAATCTCCTCCCACTGTGGCATGAAAGGGAATATATCCAGTGGCACACTAAAGGACCTAAAAACCCAACCCTGAACCAGCCCCTGGGTATCTGAATAACCCCACAGTGTGAAAATGCCACTTTTCCATCCCTGGATTGAGGTCCCAAGCGCTCCCTGCACGCCCAGCACTGGAGACACACATACCTCAGCCCATGGAATCTCATTCCCGGGGCCTGCAGCAAGCAATTATTTTAAGCTGACTTATCTTAATAAACAGCGTGACCTCTGCCAGGGTTTGGGTCAGGATTTCTCAGCAGCTGATTTCTGGGAAATCCCCCAAAAGCGGGGCACAAACTGTTCCCGTGTCCGGTGCTTTATGGACACTCACACTCCATGAAAAATGGAAATGTGGGATGGAATCTGGGATCTGTTCTCACATTCCTGGTGCAGCACTGCTTTCCCTGCTCAGCTTCCCCTTTTCCAGGAAATAAAGCCAATTTTCCCCCCACTTCCATGAGCAGCAGGCATTCTACATCCCAGGAATACTCATGGAGTGGCAGCACACGACTGCTAAAAGAAGCTAAAAAGAAAAGGAACCAATTCAGGAATATTTTGGAAGCAAACTTTCCTGTTTTATCCCGGATTTTCTGCCCGTTAAAGACAAAGAGTGAACGAAAAAGCTCATCCTTTTAAAACGTGCCTTGAGATTGAAGATTCCAGGGAATTAAGTGGCAACTCCATGGTTCCTCACGATTCTCCCCCAATAATGCATGGGGAATGCATTATTCCCCATGTATCCCAGCAAAAGTGGGTTTCTTTCAGTTTTTCCTGCTGAACCTTCGGGCTCGGATTAAAGTGGCCTGAACCACATGAAGCCATGACCTCCCAAAACACTCCATCGGTGCAGGAATGGGCCAAAGCACATCATGCCAACTGCAGAATAATGCTTTATTCCACCTTTTTTTCCTCTTCAAGGCCAGCTCTCGCTGGTTCCATGGCCACTGGCCTCGCCAGAATGACCACTGAGGTGTGCAGGGCTCTCCCAACAGGAGCAAGGAACAAACCCAGCCACACACTCAGCCAGAGTTTTGTGGCTTTTCAAACAAAGTGATCCCTTAAGACCCAAGCCCTGCCCTCTTTCCCCACCCAGAGCCCTGAAAGAGGAAGTTTTCACCACTCCCATCCCGTAAATTCTGAGGCAATGGCCCCTGACCGGCAAACCCACCTCGTTTCCCTGCAGCAGCTAGAGCAACTCCCTCTCCTCCACCCAGCCCCTCTAGGGAAGCAAACACAGAGAAAAACCACCAGCGAGTGCTTCCCCCGAGTGTTTCGCAGCCCTGCGAGCCACAGGGCCGATCCCTGGGGAGCTCCTGCAGCGTGCAGGGCTGTGGGGACACCCACCTGCTCTGCAGAACAGCTGGGGAGGGGCAGACCCCAGCGATCCACTGAAATACCCACTCACAACAAAGGGAATGATTCCATGATCCTCTGGCACTCGGATACATGGAGTAGTAATTCTCCAGTCAAACGTGGAATTAACCTCCTACGAGGCAGCAGTGAGCTGGCTCCTTCCTTCTTTCCTTCCTTCCCACACACGGAATAGAAAGTGGCTCTGCCTCCCAGGATCAGGGCACATTACCCTGCCTGCCCACACCAACACCTGGAATTCCAGAATTCCAGGATCCCAGAGGCCCCACAAGAAATGGTCAGATGTCAGCAGGGAACGGCCTGCACCAGAAATGAACATACCAGCGGGCTCTTCCCTCGGGAATGCCCCACAAATCCCTCCCCACAAAGGGAGTTCCTCTATCCCAAGCTGGAAATCCCTAAAGATTGTGGAATCTATAAAAGAGAGCGCGCCAGGGAAGCATCGCCTCCCAAAGCACTTCCAAGGCTGAGATGTCCTCAGGTTGGCTGGAAATGGTCGTTTTTAGGAGGGGATTTTTTAGGGAATCCTAAAAAGGGGTTTAGGGACCCTTAGGAGGATCGTTTTTAGGGAATGGGGCACTGACCTGTTTGAGCTGCTCGTCCAGGCGCCAGCCGGGCCGTCCCACCGCAGCCCCGGTGTGCTTGGCAGAGTCTTTGCCCTGCTCCTCCTTGCCCTGCGGGGCTGCACGCGGCTGCCCCGGGCCCGGCACGGGGCTGGAGGCCACGGCCACTCTTTGGTTGGGATGGGCAGCTTTGGGAGCACGGAAATACTTGAGGGCAGAGCAGCTTTCCTCGCCTGTCATCTCTGCGCCGTCCTCCAGCTCAGCGCCGTCTTCCTCATCCTCCTCCTCCTCCTCTTCCTCCTCCTCCTCATCCTCCTCGTCCTGCTCGGAGTTCATGCTGCTCTGGTCGAAGGGCCGGGTGGCTGCGGCTGCAGGGGGGGCTCTGGCAGGGGGGACGGCAGGTGACATCCCCGGGGCGCGTCCGCGGGGCTGCGGCGGGAACGGCGGCGGCGGGAACGGCACCTGCGGCTCGCGGCGAGAGCGCTCCCGGTTCTCCATCGGCACCGCCGGCTGCTGCTGCTGCTGCTGCTGCTGCTGCTGCTGCTGCTTCTGCAGCTGCTCCACCACCGCCTGCAGCTTCATCCCGCCGTTCGCATGGCTGGCGGGCCCGGCCTCGGGAGGCACGCGGGATCTGCCGGGGAGACAAACGCGTGTGAGTACGGGGCGCTTTCATCTCTGCCCCAGGAAGGGCAGCCACGGAGCGCAAAGCCGGGGCTCTTTCCTGTGCAGGAGACCGTGAAACAATCAGCTCCGCGTTTAACAGCCTCGGGCTCCGGCTCCCATTCCATTTTCAGACTGGTTAATTGTGTTTTCGGGCTGGGCGCGTTCGCCTGGAGCTCGCTCTGCTCTGCCCCAAAGACACCAGCCCGAGCGCCTTTGTCCGGGCACAGGCCTTCCACGCTTCCTAAAGAATTACCGCTGGAAGGTCAGGTTTAAGATTTGGTGCTGCTGGAATACTGCCTTAAAAGGAGACAGCCAGGATGAGCTTGACCATATTTATATAAAAACCAGGCAGGGATTTGTCACGCAGGGCTATCCCTAAATTCTTCTGTGCTCTCGCTCTGTGGCTAAACCCTAATTCTTCCGTACTCTCACTCTGTGGCTAAATCCTTGCCACTTTATACATAGAAAATAAATATATTTCAGCATTATTTTTCCCAGGGAGATGGAGATGGGAGCACAGCAAAACCCTCTGAGCGCCAAGTGACTCCAGCCTCGGATCCTGCATTTCCCAGTGCATCTCAAGCCCCATCCGTGCCCTCTGTTCAATTTTCCCAGCCCGAGGAGCCCGGGAGCTTTCCCAGCTCTCCATTTTGACCTGCTGAGCCAGCACTTGAGCAAAGACCAACAGAACAGCCCCCGGCTGGAAGCGCAGCTCGGGATCAATCCTGGAAAGACGACGGCGCCGTTAATCCCCGGCCGCTAAAATCACCGTGTGTAGTTTGGACTTTGTGTCCCCCACCAGCCCTGCTGGCAAAGACTGTCCTCCTCGTGGGGAAGAGATGGTCAAACACATCCCACTGGCTGCCCCTTCCAGGCTGGTGGGTATCAAAACACGGCCAGCTTGGAGAAACAAAGGAAAAGCCAACTCCAAACAAGCCCCGAGCTCCTGCCACCTCCCACCACCCCGGTCACAGCCAGCACACTTGGGAAAAAATGGATTATTCTGCAAAAAACCTGTTCAAATCAGGCAGGATTCTGCCCTAAAACAATGAACACCTACCAGGCAGCAGCTTTCCAAGTGAAAGACAACTTCCAGCATGCCCAGAGCATCCCTAGGTGGTCACACAGTGTCTCCCGGATGAAGTGCTCCGTGCCAAACTCATTTTTCCTTCCCTCTCTCTTCCCTAATTTTTCCCTGGGCAAACTCTTCCCCGAAGGAGCAGCCCAGCCCCAAAAAGAAGAGCTTTTACCAGCTGCGCTTTTACCTGCGGGGCAGTGCCGCCTGCAAGAGCCACCCCACGGCGGGGATTAGTGGGGCTGGGGCGTCAGGAGCACATCCCACCCTCCCCGCAGCTGCGAGGAGCCCGGGGCTCCTCGGGAGGGCAAAACCAGCCGGCCCCGCGCACTCCGAGCACCCCGGCTGGGTGCTGCGGCACTCCGGGGTGTCACCTGTGCCGCCCGGGGACACCTCGGGGGATAAAGGAGCGGAGAGCGGCAGAGCAAACACGGCTCAGGTGCGGCAGCAGCACCCGGGAATGCGACACCGCGACTCGGGCACAAAGCTGGGCCGGGGCAGGCAGGGCAGGGCAGGGCAGGGGGACAGGGGGCTGCGGCACGACCCCCTGGAAAAGGGGAATTTGGGGACAGCGAGCACAGCCCCGGCACTGGGGGGCACGGGCAGCGAATTCACAGCCGGGTTTGGGGCAAAAAGGAGGCGATTCGCTCCCGGTAAATCGCGGTTTCAGGAGCGAGCTTGAGGTGACAACTGGAACGAGAATAAAACCGTGAAACCACCGCAGGTTTTCAGAGGCGTTTCACGCCCTCAGCGCGGATGTTTGCTCACTTTCGGTGGCCTTGCCCGACTTTTTGTGTCCCTCCCTCACTCTTAGCGTCTGCCCCCGTCACTTTCGGTGTCTCTGCCTCGCTTTTTGTGCCTCTCCCCTCAGGCAGGCAGGGCAAGCACCGAGTTTACACCCCCGCCCCAGCCCCGGCGGGGCTTTAAACCCCTGCGAGAGCCCTTTCCTTGAGCAGCCCCTCGATGTCCATCTTTAACCAGCCCTTTCATCCAGCAGCCCTTTCATTCCGGTTTTTAACCGGCTCCATCGGGAAGCAGCGCTTTTCCAAGCGGGAACCACCTGAAAGAGTTAAAGCCGGAGCCGAGCGGCACCGAGAGCTGCGGGGGCCGCAAAATAATTCATTCGCGACCCCCCCGTTCTACCGGGGACGCCGCCTCAAGGGGAATGACCTCAGGCGGAAATACCGAGGGCGCGGGGGGCCGTGCCGCGACCCCCAAACCACCCCCCTCAGCACCGCTCAGGGCCCCCCCCAGTTTTCCCCCGTTACCTCCCGTGGCGGGTCCCGCCGGTCCGTGCACGGCCGCCTCAGCTCCTCCTTCCTCCCCTCCTTCCTTTCCCTTCCTCCTTCCCTTCCTTCCCCCCTCCCGCCCCTTCCTCGCCCGGCCGGAAGCGGCGGAAGCGCCCGCGCCGCTTCCGGGAACGGCGGGGCCCGGAAGCGGCCGGGCCGTGGCGGGGAGGGAAAGCGACAGCCAATGAGAGAGCGCGGCGCCGGGCGGCTTCCGGTTCCGGGCGGTATAAAAGCGCGCGCGGGGCGCGGGCCCGGCAGTCGCGGAGGAGGTGCCGCTGGGGCTGAGGGAGTGCGTGAGGGTGAGCGGGGCCCGGGGCATCCCCGGGGCTGAACGGGCCCGCGGGGAAGGGGTTTAGGGGTCCCCCCGTGTCTGTTTGGGCTTTGAGAGGGAGCTTAGGAGTTCCTCGGAGGGGAGGTTAGGGTCTTTTCGTATCTGTTCGAGCTCTGAGGGTGGGCTTAGGGGGCCTCCCTGTGTGTCTTAGGTGCTTCAGGGTGGGGTTAGGGGTCCCCTGTGTGTGATTGGGCCCTCAGCGGGGGATTTCGGGATCCATCTCTCGCGGAAGGGGTTGGGGTCCCTTTATGTCTGTTTAGGCCCTCAGAGGGGGTTTAAGACCCCTTCAAGGTAAGTTATGGGGTCCCCCATTTCTGTTCGGGCCCTGGGGGAGGGTTGGGGTGCCCCCATGTCTATTTGGCTTCTTAGGGGTGGGTTAGGGATCCCCCTCATGCCTGTTTGGGCCCTTAGGGAGAGTTAGGGGTTCCCCTCATGTCTGTTCTGGCTCTAAGTGTGAGGGTAGGCATTCCCCCGTGGCTGTCTGGGATCTCAGGTGGGGTTGGGATTCCCTGCTGGAGCCACTGGGGGGTGGGTTTGGGGCTCCCCCAGGTGTGTTCAGGCTCTTGGAGTGGGTGGATTTGGGGTACCCCAAATCCTGTCTGGGCTCTGGCAGGGAAGGGGGCTGGTGCTTTTTGCTGAGGACCTTTATTCCTTCAGCTCTGTGGTAAAGCAGTGGGGTGCGCTGGGTAGGGAGGAACCTGCTGGTCCACTCTGATCCCTGGTAAATGAGTGGGAATCACAGAATGCTTTGGGTTGGAAAAACCTTAATGATGTTTTCATTCCAACCCTCTGCCATGGGCAGGGACACCTTCCATGGACATTTGCTTGTCCTCTCAGGGACTGCATTTATTTCTGTGTGTGTTTTGAGGGAATAAATAGGTTTTTTATCACCCCACAGACCCCTCAGGGTCTGATTCACAGGACCCCTCAGCACTGCTGTCGGGGGTCCCTGGTGTATCTCAGTCCCTGGGGGCACATCTGTGCTGTCCCTGCTCTGTCCCCCGCGGGCAGGCAGTGACACCCCCCTCCTTCTGCCCGTAGGCCGGGCAGGATGGCGGACGAGGAGATCGCTGCCCTGGTGGTGGACAACGGCTCGGGGATGTGCAAGGCGGGCTTCGCGGGGGATGACGCGCCCCGCGCCGTCTTCCCCTCCATTGTGGGGCGGCCGCGGCACCAGGGCGTCATGGTGGGCATGGGGCAGAAGGACAGCTACGTGGGGGACGAGGCGCAGAGCAAGAGGGGCATCCTCACCCTCAAGTACCCCATCGAGCACGGCATCGTCACCAACTGGGACGACATGGAGAAGATCTGGCACCACACCTTCTACAATGAGCTGCGCGTGGCGCCCGAGGAGCACCCGGTGCTGCTCACCGAGGCCCCCCTGAACCCCAAGGCCAACCGGGAGAAGATGACGCAGATCATGTTTGAGACCTTCAACACGCCGGCCATGTATGTGGCCATCCAGGCCGTGCTGTCCCTCTACGCCTCCGGCCGCACCACGGGCATCGTGATGGACTCCGGCGACGGTGTCACCCACACGGTGCCCATCTACGAGGGCTATGCCCTGCCCCACGCCATCCTGCGCCTGGACCTGGCCGGCCGCGACCTCACCGACTACCTCATGAAGATCCTGACGGAGCGCGGCTACAGCTTCACCACCACAGCTGAGCGGGAGATTGTGCGCGACATCAAGGAGAAGCTGTGCTACGTGGCGCTGGACTTCGAGCAGGAGATGGCCACGGCCGCCTCGTCCTCTTCGCTGGAGAAGAGCTACGAGCTGCCCGATGGGCAGGTCATCACCATCGGCAACGAGCGCTTCCGCTGCCCCGAGTCCATCTTCCAGCCCTCCTTCCTGGGCATGGAGTCCTGCGGCATCCACGAGACCACCTTCAACTCCATCATGAAGTGCGACGTGGACATCCGCAAGGACCTGTACGCCAACACCGTGCTTTCCGGGGGCACCACCATGTACCCCGGCATCGCCGACCGCATGCAGAAGGAGATCACGGCGCTGGCCCCCAGCACCATGAAGATCAAGATCATCGCCCCACCTGAGCGCAAGTACTCCGTGTGGATCGGCGGCTCCATCCTGGCCTCGCTCTCCACCTTCCAGCAGATGTGGATCAGCAAGCAGGAATACGACGAGTCTGGCCCCTCCATCGTCCATCGCAAGTGCTTCTAGAGGGGCTGCTGGCAGCACCCCGACCCTGCCACACCGGGACCTCCCACCACGTTGGACCAGATTGTCCCACCGTTCCTTAGCCCGCGTTCTGATTCATTTCTTGAGGTACCAATTAGTGATGTGCGTTTTAATGGCCCGTTAGGCTGTAGTTCTCCCGTGGCTCTCCAGGGCTTGGAAGCAGACGGAGGGTTGTTCACTTTCCCTGTGTAACACGGATAGGATGACACTAAAGTTAGGTTTGTCACCTTTAGGTTTGTCACCTTTAGGTTCCTTTGTAGGAAAACAAATAAACTTCCGAGGTTTAAACACTAGAGGAGCTGATCTTGCTTTCTTTCTGGGTGGGTCCTCTCTCCCCTCACTGCAAAGAATTGTTGGCCAAAAGGTTTTGGAGTCCAACCTGGCCTGAAGTTAACTCTTACCCCAGATTTTGTTTTCTAAATTCTCTTTAAATCCCATCACGGTCCCTGGTGCTGCTCGGACCATTTTAAGAGCTGTTAGGGAGCAAAGCGTGCCTGGAATGTGGCTCTTGCAGCCTGACTGGACTTTCATGGTAACTTGGCTTTTTTTAGAACACAAACAGCTCTTCTTGTCAGAAAAAGTTGGCGCCTTGGCACAGGATTTGGTCACCGGAGTAGTGGCCGCTCCTTTTTTGGGAGAGGGTGAGGAGATGGAGCAGCAGACAGCGCTGAAGAGCGGGCAGCTTCGGACAGCTGGGCCCTCCTGCGTTCGCGGGGGTTCTACAGGAGCTGCTCGCCCACGGGGGAGGGATGGCAACCCCGTAATTAATGAGGTAGCGTTAATTAAAGGCAGTGTGGGCGGGGGAGTTTCACGGGACTGCGCACCCCTCGCCGCGCTGCTCCCTTTAAACCCTCGGCCGCCCGCCCATTGGCTGCTCAGGGCAGGGCCAGCCAATCAGCGGCGTCTCCACGGGGGCCGGGGGTGTTACGGCTTAGTCTGCCGGACTCAGTTTCCCAGCGCGCACCGCGCTGCTGTGGCACTTCCGCTTCCCATCCGTGAGGTAGCGCGGAGCTGAGGGAGGCCCTGAGGGGGGACACGGCCGGGACGCCCCTGAGCTGGGGAGGGATCGGGACGGGGGTCGGAGACTCGGCCGAGACCCTCGTGAGGTGAGAGGGGGCGGTCGGGTCTGGGGGAAGGCACGGTCAGGGCTTCCTGAGTGCCGGGAGGCTGAGTGGGGGCCACGACAGGGACCTTCCTGAGCTGAGGGGGGGCCTGAGGAGGGAATGGCCGGGACTCCCCTGAGCTGAGGCGGGGCACGGTCAGGATCCACCTGCGCGTCTGAAGGGGCACGGCCGGGACCGCCCTGAGCTGAGGGGAGGTCGGGTCTGGGCGGGGAGCGCAGTCAGGACCCTCTTGAGCGCCGGGGGAATCGGGGGTCTGGGGACCGGGGAGCTACGGCCGGGACCCGTGAGCGCCAGAGGGATCGGGGCTGGGGCTGCCACTGCCGGGACCCTCCGAGCTGAGCTGGGCCCGAGGAGCCATGGCCGGGACCCCTGAGCGCCGGAGGGATCGGCGCTGGGGCTGGCAGTGCCGGGACCCTCCGAGCCGAGCTGGGCCCGGGGCTCTGTGCGCGGGGGCTGGAGCCGGTGAGGGTTCGGTGGGTGTGGGCGGCCTCACTCGGCTGTGTTCCCCGTTCCAGAGCCGTTTGGTCTCCGGTCCCGCCCGGGAGCTGCCATGGCCCTGCCCGAGTGGCACATCGCTGTGAAGCTGGCGGAGCAGCCGCTGGCCCCCAAATCCATCCTGCGCCTGCCGGAGACCGAGCTGGGCGAGTGTCCCCTGGGCGGCTGCAGCATCTCGCACCTCAAGCAGCTCATCACGGGCAAGCTGCAGGAATCCGTGCCGGACCCCGAGCTCATCGGTGTGTGGAGCCTGGCGCGGTCCCGCCACTTGGGGACACCCTCGGCCCGTCCTCGCCGCGGCCGGGACAGGACATCCTCCTGCTGGTGGTGGCAGTGGGAGGCCTCGGTGTTTGTTCCCTGTTTCCTTGGGATCACGGTGCTCCAGCCGTGTCAGTGCCCTTGTTAGGGAATATTTGGGCTTCCCAACCCCTCCGTGTCCTTGTGGGAGCTCTCATGAGAACTGGGAGGTTGGCTCTTACACGGAAGGTGACTCTGCCACCTCCTCTAGATCAGCTCCATGATTTCCCTCCAGATCCTCAGCCCCACAGCTTCCCTATGTTGTTCCCAGGCCAGATGGAGCAGCTACAGCTGCTGAACTACCCCCAGGGCTCTAAGTCACACCTAGAGACCCCCAGCCCCCCTTGAGAGGCCACAGGGCTTTATCTGCAGGTGTTTTTCCCCTCAGACCTGATCTATTGTGGGCGGAAGCTGAGGGATGACCAGACCCTGGATTTTTATGGAATCCAGTCCGGCTCCACCGTCCATGTCCTGCGCAAATCCTGGCCTGAGCCTGACCAGAAACCAGGTGAGGAACTGTGGGGATTGCCCCTGGATCTCCTGGGGATGTGGTTTTTAAGGGAGTGAGGAACAGCTTCTTGTGGGATTTGCTCCTGGGAGACTGCTCTGGATGTTTCCAGGGGAATGAATCCCCTTGTTTGGGAACTCCCCACCTCTTCCAGCAGCACATGGGTGTTCATTTTCCTGCTGACAGAAGAGCTGAGGAATGAGCTGTGCAGCGTGGAGCAGGATCATCCCTTCCCTAATTGCCTGCGATCCATTTTAGGGCGTTGCCAGGGAATCTGGAGCAAAGCCCCAGGGATGAGCAGGCTCCTGTGTGCTCCTGCTGTGCCTGACTGTACAAAAAGAGGAGTTGGAGTTGGCATTCCTGTAATGGCACGTGTAGGAGGATATTCCTGTATATTTTTATGATCTCAGTGTGCAGTCAGTCATTACTCTGCAGTAACTGCACTGAATCCAAGGATGTTCAAGGATCTGTGTTGCAGCATGGAAGTCCTGGTGGGATGTCAGATGGCTCACAGAGGCTGAGCTGTGTTTTGTTGTGGTGTTTTCCCCCTCAGAGCCTGTGGATAAGGTGGCAGCAGTCCGGGAATTCCGTGTCCTGCACACCGCCCTGCACAGCAGCCCTGCCTACAGAGATGCTGTGAGTGGGGCATCCCTGGGGGAATTTGGCTGTCCCCTCCCTCTGGGGACAATCCCACGGTGGGGCCTGGCTGGGTGGCATTCCTGATCTGCTCTGCTTTCCCTGGCAGGTCTTTAAGATGCTGGGAAACAAGGAATCCCTGGATCAGATCATTGTGGCAACTCCCGGCCTCAGCAGCGACCCTGTGGCTCTGGGTGAGTCCAGCTGTGCTCCAGAGGATCTGAGGAAAGGTTTGAATCCTGATGAGAGAAGGGAGAGAGACCCAAATCTGGGCTGAATTCTTGACAGGGAGAAGGGAGAGTTCCCTCGGCCTGGAAAAGCCCCACATTTTTTGTCCCTTTGTGGAACATAGGAGGCAGTGGCTGCTCAGATGTCAGCTGTGCTCTGCTGCTGATGTCTAGGGATGGGTTCTGGCTTCAGAAGGATTAGAGAGAGGAGGGATGGATGCTTTTTCCGTACTACAAAATGTTCATGAAATCCAGCCTGCATGTTCTGGGGTGGTGCCGATCCGAGGCAGGTGGAATTTGGGATGCAGTCACAGCCTGCAGGGAGCCGGGGTGGGATCCCATCCTGCCCTTGAGGTGGAGCCCCCATGGGATCTGCTGGAAAAGCCCAACCTTGGGTGCGTGACTGCGACCGAGAGTGTCCCCGGGAGCACAAAGGCTTCAGAGAAACAATGAGGGTATTTATGGTGTTTACACATGACTCAGTTCCTGGAAAACAATTCCTATTTGTCTTTGTGGCTTTTGTGTGCCTGGCTCCCGATTCTTGTATCCTGTCTGACTGCCTTTTGTGGTCTTTTCCAGGAGTTCTGCAGGACAAGGATCTGTTTTCCGTGTTTGCAGACCCCAACATGCTGGACACGTAAGTTCCTGAGCTGGGGCAATGACTCAGCAGTGCTTTGTGTCCCTGGGTGTCGGCAGAAGGATCCCTGGTGAGCCATGGAAAGGTCCAACAGGGAATCCAGAAGGATCCTTGGTGAGCCATGGAAAGGTCCAAGAGGGGATCCTGAAGGGTCCCTGGTGAGCAATGGAAGGATCCAGAAGGATCCCTGTGGAAAGGTCCAACATAGGCTCCAGAAGAATCCTTGGTGAGCCATGGGAAATGAACATGGCATCCAGAAGGATCCTTGGTGAGCCATGGAAAGGTCCAACAGGGGATTCAGAGGGATCCTTGGCGAGCCATGGAAAGGTCTAAGAGGGGCTCCAGAAGGATCCTTGGTGAGCCATGGAAAGGTCCAACAGGGAATCCAGAAGGATCTCTGGTGAGCCATGGAAAGGTCCAACAGGGGATTCAGAGGGATCCTTGGCGAGCCATGGAAAGGTCTAACATAGGCTCCAGAAGGATCCTTGGTGAGCCATGGAAAGGTCTAACATAGGCTCCAGAAGGATCCTTGGTGAGCCATGGAAAGGTCTAATATGGGATCCAGAAGGATCTCTGGTGAGCCATGGAAAAGTCCAACAGGGGATCGAGAGGGATCTTTAGTGAGCCATGGGAAGGTCCAACAGGGGCTCCAGAAGGATCTTTAGTGAGCCATGGGAAGGTCCAACAGGGGCTCCAGAAGGATCCCTGGCTGCCCCAAGGAGTTTTTGCCAGGCCCCAAGGCAGGAGTGTGGTGGGGGTGGCTGTGCCCCATTTCAGGGCTGATTCTGGGTTCTACCATGCCCACCCCTCACCCTCGTCCCGTTTGTGCCCAGGCTGATCCCGGCCCACCCTGCCCTGGTGAACGCCATCGTCCTGGTGCTGCACTCGGTGGCAGGCAGCACTGCCCTGCCAGCCCCGGACACCTCCTCCCGGGCCATGGCCTCAGGCTCCTACCGTGACATGCCAGGTACGTCCAGCTTGGGGGGAGCTGCAGGATCCGTGTTCTGTGGGATCAGGGGATCCTGGAATGGGTGTGCTGGGAGGGGAACTCGGTGCTGCAGGACCTGTAGGATCAGGGGAATGGGTGTGCTGGGAGGGGAACTCCGTGCTGCAGGACCTGTAGGATCAGGGAATCCCAGATCCCTCACCATTCGGTGCTGAGGCCTGGCTGTTCAGCCAAAAACTCCGCAGGATTCTCATCTTGTGCCGAATTCCTGCCATTTTACCACATCCCTTTATTCCCCTCTCTGCTGCAGGTGGTTTTCTCTTTGAGGGGCTCTCTGATGATGAAGATGACTTCCACCAGGTAAGCAGCCAGGCTGGATTGTTTTTAAAACAGCCTGCCTGTTTTAGGGTTTGCCATTTGGGTTTAACTTCCAGCCCTGAGGCTCCCGAGCTTTTCCTTTCCCGTCTGGTGAACAGCACGAGCTGCTCTGGCTCCCCGGGGGGTTGTGGAGACAAACATATTGATCCTGGCTGCTTCCATGCTGTTCGAGAGAGGATTTCCCTCAGTGCTAAACTCACAACAGGAAAATGGAGCAGAGGAAACTCCCTCATGACCAAATAGTGCCTGGATGAGGGGGAAGCATGGCAATGTTGGTCCCTGCCCTCCTGCAGTCTTCCTCTCCAAAGTGTTCTGTAGGAGCAGTTGGATATTTGGGTTGGAAAAGTGCCTGTCAGCAGGGAATTGTTTGTCACAGGCTAAAAACACTCAGGTTTGAGGCTGGTGGATGAGAGATTAAAAGCTTTCCTGCTGGTTTCCACAGCTGACTGTATGGAAAAAGCACATCCCACTTCCACGTTTGTCTTCCAAAAGTTCCGCACTTGGGAGTTTCGGCTGTTGTAGGGCAGGGGTCTGTGGGAGCAGGCACGAGGCAGGTTTGAGTGGGACACAAACCCCGACACCACAGCTGGGGTTTCTTTTCATCACGCTCTCTTTTCTTTCCCTCCCCGCAGAGCACGAGGTCCACCCCTTCCAGCAGCACGTCCGGCTCGCGCCCGGCCTCGCTGGGCTATGCGGGGGCTGCGGGACCCCGGCCCATCACCCAGAGCGAGCTGGCCACCGCCCTGGCCCTGGCCAGCACCCCCGAGAGCAGCTCCCACACCCCCACCCCGGGCACCCAGGTAACGGCACCCAGGGCTGGCACACCCGGTTGTTCACCCCTCATGGATGAGTTCGTCCATTTGATCCCACCCCAGCACCCAGGGAACAGCACCAGTCCTGCTCAGGGCTGGCACACCTGGTTCTTCATTCTCTCCTGGATGAGCTCTCTTCCATTTGATCCCACCCCAGCACCCAGGGGAGAGCCAGTGCAGCCCGGCTTGGGTCTGGGACACATGGAGCCTTCATTCCTTCAGGGATGAGCCCTTCTCAGGTCTGGGATACTCATCTCTTCATTCCCTCAGGGACGAGTTCTCTTCCATTTGATACCACCTCAGCACCCAGGGGACAGCACCAGCCCTGCTCAGGGCTGGCACATCTGGTTATTCATTCCGTCAGGGTTGAGTTCTCTTCCATTTGGTCCCATCCCTGGCAGCCAGGGAGCAGCCAGCACCTGCCCTGGTTGCGTCTGGGATACATGGAGCCTTCATTCCCTCAGGGATAAGCCCATGTCAGATCTGGGATACCCAGCTCTTCATTCCCTCAGGGATGAGTTCTCTTCCATTGATCCCCCCCGGCACCCAGGGGACAGCCAGCACAGCCTGGCTTGGGTCTGGGACGCCTGGCTCTGCATTTCCTCATGGAAATCCATGTGATCCATATCTTCCATATGATCCCAGTACCCAGGGGACAGCCAGCACAGCCCAGCTCGGGTCTGGGACACCTGGAGCCTTCATTCCCTCATGGCTGAGCTCTGTTCCATGTGAGATTGAGGATCAGGGGGTGCTGCAGGTGTTCCTGGGAGCCTTCTCCTGATCCGTGCACAATTACCTCCTCCCAGGGCCACTCGTCCGGGACGTCCCCGATGTCATCCAGTGTGCAGTCGGGGACACCCATCACCAACGACCTCTTCAGCCAGGCCCTACAGCATGCCCTGCAGGCCTCGGGGCAGCCCAGCCTCCAGGTCAGTGCCAGCCCCTGGAATCCTATATCCCATTGGTACAGGGTGCCTCTCCAGCTGCCTCCTGTGGCAGGACATGAGCTGGAGGGGGCAGCGCAGACAGCTCTGGGTGCAAATGGGATGGAGGGGTGGTGGATTTGGGGACTTTGCGGTGCCACCCCGAGCTTCCAGGAGCTGTTTGCTCCAGGGGTGGGGTGGGAGAGTGGGAAAGGCTGCTGGTTCTCATGCTCAGATTCTCACATCCACCCTTAACTTCTCCTGTGCTGTGAGCAGAGCCAGTGGCAGCCCCAGCTGCAGCAGCTGCGAGACATGGGAATACACGACGACGAGCTGAGCCTGCGGGCCCTGCAGGCCACCGGAGGGGACATCCAGGCTGCCCTGGAGCTGATCTTTGCCGGGGGGGCTCCCTAAACCCTCGTGCTGGGCTGGTGAGTGGCACCGGGACTGCTGGGCCTGGTTCTGTGCATGGGGATGCACTGGGGGGTGGCTGCTCCTTTCCTGTGGGCAGCTCCAGGTCCTCTCTCCAACCTCCTCCTTCTGGCCACCAGGGATGGGACCTCAGGGCTTTGTCCAGCATGGAGAAAGGAAGAGGTGTTGGAGATGTGGCCCCTTCAGCTCTGCGGCCTTTGTTCTGTCACCACGTCCTTTGCCAGTTGTTCCATTCCTGGCCCACCCTGTGCTCCCCCTGGATTAAATGGACTCTGTTCCATTCCCTGCCTGCTGTTGTTGCCTTTTGGCTGCTCTTAGAATTCTGAGGTAGACACACAAAGGGTTTTACTTGGGTATTTTGATAGGATTTTAGGTGCATAGTTTTTCAAAGGTAGGACAGAAATGCACACTCGCTGTATAATGCATATACAATTCTGTAGACTTTGTAAATTAGTATATTTATTTAGAATTTTTTAATAAGAAACTTTATAGATGAAGTAATGTTTTTTTTTATTTTAAAGAAACCTTCCTTAACTGAGGTTAGAGTCCAGTTTATAAAATATGTTTTAGAGAGGAGGTTTTAACTAAGATTAAAACCTCGAGTTTTGAGATAGTCCAGGGCTCTTTGGCTTCTTACTGTGAATGTGTGGTTTTTCTGCCTTGCAGAACTAAAATTACAAGTGTGTAGGCTAAGGATACAAGGAATGCATAGAGGCTACAGAAAATATACAAAGGGTATATAAAATATATAAAAGGGTACGTAGAAAAGAAAAGGCAAGAATCATCAGGCATCATCAGTGTGTGGGTTGGGATCTGTCGCGGGTTGTGCCCCAGATGGCCAAGGCCGTGAGGGGAAGTGGAAGTGGGGGAAAAGCTCTGCCTTTGTGGGAGGTGGTGCTTTCAGCAGAGGGCACTGCCCTGCCAGCTGCCGAGGGCACAGCAGTTCACGGCCACCGCGAGGTGACAGTGACAAAGAAATGACAGGGCTGAGTGTGAGCTGGGTGAGTGCCTCTGACAGCCTGCTCTGGCTGCAGCCCCTGTTTGCGGTGCCCTCTAATCCCGGGTGCCACCACCTGCCCGGGACCTGCTGCAAAGCCAATTAAAGGCGTTTGCCTCTAATTGCAATCAGTGGGAGCTGAGAAAAGCCGGGCCTGGAGCTGGGCCGGGATTAACGAGGCATGAAAACGGGAGCGGCTTCTCCTCAGATGCCACCGTGCCTGCGACAACGCTCTCCTGCTTTACCTCCAGGCCGCCCGCGCTGCCCTCTAATTCCTGCGGAGCTCTGTGATCCTCGCTGATACCATCTCGGTATCACCCAGCAAACGCGGGATTGTTCTCTCCGGGGCTCCCGGCACTGATAGGCTTTAATCCTGTCGAGAGGATTAATGCCCGCGGGAGGGAGGGGCTGTTTTTGTGCCTCAGGCTGTAGCAGATAAGATATGATGGACGTAAATGGCTTTCCTGACGAGCTGCCCTCCCATCCCTGCCCTCAGCACGCACTGGGGCTCAGCGCTCACGGGATTTGGTGTGTAAGAAAACCGATTAATCCCTTCCCGCCCCTGGAGCCCTGGCCCCTGGCTCTGCAGGGCCGGGAAAGAGCATATGCACAGCGTCCTCCCTTCCCCACGAGGGGAGAGCAGCCCTGCCGGCAGCCCCCAATCCTCGGGATAACTGCGGATTAGCCGGATCACAGATGCTCCTGCCCAAAGCTGGGAAGCATTTGGAGGCTCTCCTGGAGCAGCTCTGGGTCTGGCGTGTCCAGTTCGCCCTCCTGTTCCCCCTTTTCTCAGTTTAGGGCTCACTGCTGTCCCAAATGGTGTTTTTCACGTTGCTTTTAGGATGTTTGATCCTCATGTTGACCTACGTTTGGTTCAAAGCCGTTTTTGCTGCTATTTCTGCTTCCCCACGCCCCCAGACAGCTGAGAAGCGCCTGGATTTTGGGGATGGAAGTGACTTTTCCCTGGTTCCTTCCCCAAATGGCAGTGTTTGGCTGGGAGCAGCCGCTCAGGCACATTCCCTGGCCGCGCTGGCTGTGGCAGAGGAGAAGTTGGCAGCGGCGCCGCTCACGACGCCTGGGAGGGACGTGCTGGGGAAGCGGGCATGGGGAGAGCTGCAGGGAGGGGGACAGGCTCTGCCTGCCTCCTGCACGGCTGGGGGGGCACGGGGAGCGCTCTGCTGTGGGAGAGGGGCGGCTTGCAGGGAGCTGGGAGTGCTTGTGCAGCCGCTGGGTGAAGCCACTGCCGAAGCATCACTTCCATGCTGGCACATGGAAGTGATGCTCATGGGGCTTTGCGAGGGTGTGGAGCAGCAGAAACAGGGGGACAGGCTTTTAAATTGCAGGATTGAGTTGGATATTCGGGAGGAATCCTTCCCTGGGAGGGTGGGGAGGCCCTGGCATAGCGTGCCCAGGGAAGCTGTGGCTGTTCCATCCCTGGAAGTGTCCCAGGCCAGGCTTGGGACTGACCTCATTCCCATGGGATGGATTTGAGGTCCCTGTCACTCAGTTCCCAGTGGCTGAATGTGACAGATTCCACCCTTTGGGAGCAACCTGCCATACCCGTTCCTCGTGGCCCATCCCTGGTGCCACCACCCTGCCACCTTCCCCTCCTCCTGCCCCACACTCTGATGCTTCTCCCGCATTTGGATTGGAGTGGATCTTCTCTGGCTGGGTGTCAGTTTATCCATCCCTGGGCTCTGTTTCTGGTCACCAGCCCCAGCCTGAGGCTTTGCCAGGAGCAGACTGAGAAGTGACCCTGGCAGAGGAGGAGGTCAGGCTGCAGTTCCCCAATGCCAGCAGGGCCCTTCTGTTTGTGACATCAAAGAGCAGCTCTGGGTTCCGTTCCCTCTGTGGGGCTGACAGGGGAAGCTGCAGCAGCGGCTGTTTACAGCAGGGAGGGCTGGGAGCAGCTGCTTTTCCTGCCGTGTTTGCCATAATCCTGTTATTTATCCTGGTGCTTGACCCTCGCTGGACACCTGGAGCTTTGGCTGGGCCCTGTAAACCACATGTGCTCTGCTTTTCCAGAAACCTTTTCTCCTCAGCTCTTGCTTTTTGGGCTGCTTTGTCTCCGTGAGGAGCCAAGGGGTGTCGGGGTGGGGTAATTTCCCAGCAGAAAGGTGGAATGGAGGCAGAGCCGAGCCTTTTGCAGTGCCTGAACCTGTGTGAGCCCCCAGCTCCTGTTCCTGCGCTCTGCCAAGCTGTGGGGAGGGAGTGCCAGGATCTATCCCAGGAGCAGACGTTGGTGTTGGAGCCGTTCCCTGTTCCCGAGCACACACGGATCCCTGCTGTGGGCGACTGTGGGGGCGGCTCCTTGCGGCAGAGCAGAAGTCACCAAAGTTTTGAGCCCTTCAGCCCTGATTTCTGCTGTCGCAGGACTCCTGATGGACTCAGAACGACGGAATTATTTCCACGGAATTCTGTTCATTCCTTGCTCCCCCACCCCACGAGCATTCCCAGCCTGTCCCCATCGCATCCTGGGGCTCCACACCTCGGCCCCCCAGCTCCTCCCAGTTCCAGGATCCTGCTGAAGGTGACTTTCCCTGGTGCTCCGGGGTTTTCTTGGGCAGCCTGGCAGGTGCATCCAGCAGGGATTTGTCTGGCAGAGCCTTTGCCCATCAGTTTTCTTTATTTGCACAGGACTCTGTGGTTTCCTGGCTGCTTCCAGCTTTGTCCTTGGAGGAAAGGCCAAAACACAATCATTTTTAGGTTTTTTTTTCTTTTTCCAGCTCTGTGCTGGTTCAGGTGGTGGGAAGGGACAAGGGAAGAGGGGACAGAGGTGTCCTTGGCAATGATGACATTCTGATTTTACATTTTCTCCTGGAAATTCTGGAATAAAGTTCTGACGCTGGGACAAGTGATGAGGTGACAGCCCAGAGCCAGGGCAGGTGACACAGAGCAGCTTCCCAGTGACCCATGTCCTGTGGGATTTGATCCCTTTCCTGGCCTGAATCACCATTTTCCTGTTAGAAATGACGAAAAAGAAGCTCTGATTTCACCCTTTTAAGGTTAGGGAGTTGAGAGCCCACGTGACGCATAATAAAAACCAGGGGGGTTTTGAGAAAACTATTTTAACTTGGGGAAAGCAGAAATGGACCGAAAATGTCACCCTGTGAGAATATTTCTATTTCCTTATGTTCCCTTTTATATTTATAGTGCTCTAATATCCATAAACGTGTCCCAAAATCCCTGGGAGAAGGTTTTTTTTCCCCTCTCTATCTCTGAAATAAATGCCTTGCTGATTTGAGGGCAGGGTCTGCTGGTTCAGCAGGGATGGATTAATTCAGGTGTTGAGGAGCTCCACTCCAGGAGCCCTCAAAGCATCAGATAAGAGCCAGAATTCCCTCTCTTCCCACTGAGGCCAAAAAGAGACTGGAGAAAAACTTTGGAACGGGGGGGAGCAGAGAAAAATCTGTTTTTGAGAGATTTTTGAGAGATTTTTGAGAGATTTTTGAGAGATTTTTGAGAGGTTTTTGAGAGGTTTTTGGTGTTGTCTGAGGTTTGGAGGCTTTTAGAGCTGGGTGTGGGGTGTTGGGAGTAGACCCCACACAACTTTTTCCTTTAAACAGTGGCGTTTGGGGCCTCTGTGTCACCCCAGGAGTGGCCCCAGGTCCCCAGGGTGCCCCGGGGGGCTGTGACACAGTCCTGGGTTCCCAGTAACACTTTTGGGGATAATTTTGGGGTGCCTGTGGCACAGTTCTGGGTCCCCATAATGCTTTTGGGGTGCCTGTGGCACAGTCCTGGGTCCCCATAACGCTTTTGGGGTGCCTGTGGCACAGTCCTGGGTCCCAGTAACGCTTTTGGGGTTAATTTTGTGGTGCCTGTGGCACAGTCCTGTGTCCCTGTAATGCTTTTGGGGTTAATTTTGGGGTGCCTGTGGCACACTCCTGGGTCCAATAACGCTTTTGGGGTTAATTTTGGGGTGCCTGTGGCACAGTCCTGGGTCCCAGTAACGCTTTTGGGGTTAATTTTGTGGTGCCTGTGGCACAGTCCTGTGTCCCAGTAACGCTTTTGGGGTTAATTTTGGGGTGCCAGGAAGGAAATGGTCCCCTGCGGGTGCCCGCCCGGCACACCCCGCAGGGTTCCCCTTTGTGGGGACGGCTTTGTTTGCTCCTGCCGAGGAAGGGAAGGATTCCTGGCCCTCCTGTCCCCACAGGATTGCTCCCCGGGGTTTATCTCGCTGTCATTAAACGCTCCGATCCCATCCCGGAGGATTCTCGGTTACACATCATTTAATCATCCCCCGAGCCCTGCCAGCTGCTGTCTGCTCGGCTGAGGTCACTGCCCTTCATCCTCCCCCCGGCTCCTTCCTCATCCCTGATCTCCCCCGTGACCCTGGGGCTCCTGCGGTCCCAAACGAGCCCCGTGGGGACACACCAGCCCCAAAAGTAGCAGGTGAGGGGCACATGGGACACAGGATGGAAGGGCAGCTCCTCCCTGCCTGCCCCAGGGGAAATGAGGGGTGCAGCACTGGGGAGATCCTGCCCTGTCCCTACTGTGCTGCCGGAAAAGCTGCAGAACTTCCCGTGGTTGGTGGCCTGGCCCAGTGCCACCAGGCTCAGAGTCCCTGCAGCCCCGTCCCTCTGTGTCCCCAGGCCTGGGGGGCTCCCGGGGGTCGCACTGGGAAGGAAGAGCAGGACAGGGACTCTTTTTCCCCTTCTGGGAATGAGGAGCAGGACATGGACCCTTTTGCCTGTCATGGACCCTTTTTCCATCTGGGAAGGAGGAGCAGGACAAGGACCCTTTTTCCATCTGGGAAGGAGGAGCAGGACAAGAAGCCTTTTCCCTGTCTGGGAATGAGGGGGACAGGGATCCTTTTCCCTGTCTGGGAATGAGGAGCAGGACATGGACCCTTTTCCCTGTCATGGACCCTTTTTCCGTGTCTGGGAAGGAGGAGCAGGACATGGATCCATTTTTCCATGTCTGGGAAGGAGGAGCAGGACATGGATCCATTTTTCCGTGTCTGGGAAGGAGGAGCAGGACGTTGCCTCTTTTCTGTCTCTCCCTTCCTGGCCAGACAGATAACACAACACTCCAAGGTCAGCTGTGAGGAGTTGACTTTTCCTGAGTTTACTTTTCGGGTTTATGAGCCTGGCACTTTTCCCGGGAGCGGCTGGAAGTGGCTTCTTGGGAACCAGGTGAGATTGTTTGCCTTCCCAGCAGAAAAATGCAGGTCGAAATTCCAGCCGATATCCCGGCAGGCAGATTGCAGAGCGATTAAACCTCCATTTCGGTGTTTGCAGGAGGATTTGGGGCTGGGATGGGGCTGGCAAAGGGGGTTTTATCAGCTTCTTCAGGGCATGGTGCTCTGGCAGATGTGGGAATCCCATTCCCCCTTGGGAATGCTGCCCTAGGTGGGCTGTGCTTGGGGCCACGGCAGCTGAGGCTGTGGCCAGTCCTGTGACCGGTGAATCCTATTTTGAGACCAGCCTGGCAGGGCCTGGGCGAGCCCCCGGGCTTTCCTCAGAGGCAGAGGAAGCAGGGGAGTCCCTGCTGGGGTTTTGTGCTGTTCTCTAAATCACTGAGTGCAAATCAGCTCGGTCACAAGTTTCCTCCTGGTGAAATCTCCTGGGAAATCTTCTCTGCAGGGCGAAATCTGCTGGGAGATCTTCTCTGGGGGCCACGTGGCTCCCCCACCCCTTTCCCGAGTGGTTTGTAAAGCCCTGAGGGTGGCACTGAGCACATTCGGGCCCCTTCGGTGGCACTTGTGCTGTGACACGGTGACAGAACCACGGGGGGAAGTTGGATGGACTCATCAGAACCCCCAGACTCAATCCAGCTTAGAGATGAGCCTGGAGAAATGCCCAGCCCCTGCAGGCTGTGGCCTTGGGGAGGGATGGTTGAGGTTTTTTGGGAGCTGCCTGCTGGGAGCGGGAGCTGGAGGGGGAGAATTCGGGTGTGGAAACAGAAAGCGCAGCAGCTGATAAATGATCTGCTCTGCTGCCTCCCTCCTCGCTCTGTCAGCTGAGGAATGAAGGGCCTGTCAGCACCCAAGGAGCTGCGAGGGGAATTTCACTGATTCCCACTCCAAATCCAGCCGGCTTGTTCCCAAAAAGCTGCTCTGATGGGAGCGCTGATCTTCCAGAGCTGTTTCCAGCTCTGTCCCAAGCTCCCAGGCCATCAATCCCTCATGCAGGTTTATCACAGGATTTTCGAGGATTTTCCAGGATCCCAGTCTTGTCTGGGAAGGGATCACGGAAAAGAGGCATGAGGAACACCCTGAGCCACCAGTCCCTCCTGGCGGCTGTGAGTGTCACCCCTGGCTCGCGATGGCACAGCAGAGGACAGATCCTGCCTGGCTTTTCCAGATTTGTCTCATTGTGCCTTTTTTCCACGGGAGATCTGCCTGTGGTTGTGCTTCCAGGGGTCACATTCCTGCCTGAGGTCGAGGGAAGGTAATGGATCTGGTTTTGTGGATAAACATCTCCACATGCCTGCTCGGGTGCCAAGTGAAATCCAAGCTCTCGTGGTAGCTGGGTTGCCTGGGCCACAAACATTCGGCGTGTGATGAATAAAACTGTTCCTCTTCGGGGGAAAAAATCTGTGCTTCATGCTTCTGACAAGATTCCTGGGGGAGGCTGCCTCCTGATCCATGCTGGAACCGAGGCGCATGATCTGGGAAAAAGCTGTGCTGGGGAAGTTCTGATCCTGCAGCGGAGCAGATGGAAATTTCTGCAGGAAAGGGCTGAGCTGGTGCCTGGAATCCGATGAGGTCCTGAGCAGGCAAACTGTCTCTCTGCTTTGGGAAGCGTGTCCCTCCTTCCTGGATGTGTCCAACACCTCCTGCGACCTGGCAATGAGCTCTGCAGGTTTGGGTTTTCCTGCGGGTCGTGTTCCCTCTGTGCTCTCATATCCTGGAATCCTGGAATCGCATTCGCAGGCGCTGACCTCATGGTTCTGGGAGTCGAGTTCCCTCCTGGCAGCTCAGTCACGCTGCTACCCTTGGGAGGAGGGAGGGAGGGACACCGAGGGGAGCTGGAGCTCCTGGGGAGGGCAGAGAGCTTTGGGTGGGGGCTCGGATTGAAGGGACTCTTGGAAAAGCAGCATTTTGGGTGGGGTGCTCCCACACACTCCCTGTTCCTGAGACAGGGCAGGTTTAGATAGGATTTTAGGGAGAAATCCTTCCCTGTGAGGCTGGCACAGCTTTCCCAGGGAAGCCGTGGCTGCCCCATCCCTGCAAGTGTCCAAGGCCAGGCTTGGAGCGGCCTGGGACAGCAGAAGGTGTTGGAACACCATGGACTCTAAAATCCCTCCCGACCCAAACCATTCTGAGATTCTGTGAACAGTGCTAAAGTCCTGAGGGAGCTTGAGCCTAAATTTTACTCACAGGAACTTTGTATTTACCTGCAGATGGAACAAAACCCCAAAACTTAAAACCACACCGAGCCCCCAGCTGTGTCAGGTAGGGGTGAGAGACCATTGTAGGTGTTTTTCAGGAAGAAAACCCCTTTTTTCCTGCTGGAAACCGAGGGATAATGGGGTCTGGCACGTCAGGGAGAGGACACGGAACTGCAGCCGCCTCTGGGGCAGTTTGGGGTGAGCACAGGGCGCCCCGAGGCCGGGAATCACCATGTCCAGAAGTGGGAAAGCAGAATGAGTGTGTGTGCTCCCCCTGTAATTACCCCAGCAGCTGCGTGGCCGAGGAGAAAGATGAACCCACACACACAAAGCGGCGCTGGGAAATCCCTGGGGCTCCTGAAAAGTCACCATTAGCTGGCTCATTAATTTTAGTTTTTTTTTGATTCCTCCAGAATGCCCCCGTGCCCTGCCCCTGCTCATCCCTCCAGGAGCGGAGCGGGGCCGGGGCCGAGCTTCAATCCCGACTTTAAAGGGCGCAGCTGCGCCTTCCCGGTGGGCTTCTCCCATTCCGGTCACGTCCCTGCTCGCTCTCCGTGCTCGGAATTCCGTGCTCCACAAAGGCTCCCGGCCCTTCCCGGCCTCTCCGGGGACAGCTTCGGGACAACGAGGCGACTTCCCAGAGGTTGTGCTCGGGGTGTCCTTCGCGGGAGAGTCCTCATCACAAAAGGATCGCCGGCAAGGGCTCACCTTCAGCTCACCTTCATCCCCGCGTGCCCACATCCACTCGGGGATGTCATTCCCTGCCACGCTGGCACGACTGCTCGGGGCACGGGCGTGTGACAGTGACAGCGTTTGATGGCCCTAGGAGTGGCCCTTTCCTGTTGGCACGCAGGACGCGCTGCAGCCCTGCTGCATCCTGCTCCTCCTGGCAGGGGATGCCGATCCAGCTGTTCAGCTCCCGACCCAGATGTTCCGCTCCCGATCCAGCTGTTCCGCACCTGCCTCCCTCCCTGGCTCCGGCCCCGGCACATCTCGGTGTTTCACCACCCCCGTCCCCGCTCTGTGCCCTATTCTCGGCCCTATTTCCACTCTCCTCTCACTCGTCCCAACCTTTATTTCCCCTCCGCAGCCCCTGCGGGAAGTTCAGTGCCAACCTCGGGCCGGCCGCAGCTTCTCCCCAGCGCCCAGGCTGAGCGAAGCCACCAACCCCCGCACCTTCCTCTTGCGGAGGAGGAGGAGGAGGAGGAGGAAACCCAAAAAAAGCCCCAAACCCCCCGAGTAAAAGCTGCGAGCGCTGGAGCTCAGGTGTTAAACGGAGCGGGGGGATGTTCCATTCTCAAGGCCCGCCCTCCCCGCGCCATTGGCCGGGGCCGGCAGCTTTTGTAGAGCCGGAGATGCTGCTGCCCGCTCGCCCGGCTCGTGCTCCCTGCGCGCTCCCGGACTAGCGATGGGCAGCAGGCGCTGGCCGCTCGCCCTCCTGGTGGCCCTGTGGCTCGGCCAGCTGGGCGCGTGGGCAGCGGGGCGCCCCAAGGTGAACCCCAGGATCATCGCGGCTCCCCAAGGTGAGTCCCGGGCTGCGCCCTCGGGATGCGGCTGCTCCCTGCGCCGGCTCTTTCCTACCTGGGGCTCGTCCTTTGAGCAGAGTTGGTCTATTTTTATTTCTTTTGTTTCCTCGGGGGGGCTTTTGGCTCTCCTTGAACCCAGCTGAAACGCCTGCGGGCTCTGGCTTCTGGCTTTTAATTGGATTTTTAGACCGTTCTTGCCTTTTTTATGGTTTAAAAGCATTTTCCTACGAGCTGGGGATATTGAAGGCTGTCAAAAAGCTTTTTTTCCCCCTATCAGCTGGGTGTATTAAAGGCTGTCAAAAGCTCCGAGGCAGCCACAGGACACATTTCCCCTAACTCCTCTCCAGAAATGAGAAGCGTATTTACATAGTTAATGCACTTATTCATCCGATTTAACTCGCCCTGCTTGCCGCAGATGAGTTTGGTGAGCAAACATTTGCAGAGAACCCCTGGTCTCTGGGAAAATTTATAAACGGCACGTAAGGACTTTGTAACCAGACTGGATCTCGGCGAATCCGAACAAAGAAATGTTTTCAAGCTCCGAGCCCAGCCCTGGTGTGCCGGCGCTGGTTTTACCCCATGCTCCCCGAGCTTTTGGGATGAATCCCCTCCGGGCTGGCTGGAACAAAGCCCCCGTTGGCTCGGGCTGGGCGGGCTGAGCTCTGCGGCACAAGGGCCGCTCTGTGCTGCCCATCCCCTGGCAACTTCCGAGAACACCCATTTCCCCCGCTTCGTTCCGTGCCATCTGTTGTCCCTCTGCCGGCATTTCTGTGCCCTTCCCCGGGCTGGCAGCGCGGGAGGGCGGCCGTGCTGGCCGTGCGCGCCGCTCGGAGGTGGCCTCTGCTGTCACCTTGTCACACAAAGGGGGGAGAGGCACCGGCGCGGAGGGCAGGGGAGGTTGCTCCGCTATGGCGTCACCGGTGGCGGCTGCAGGCAAATGCTGTGGCCGGGAAAAGGGAGTGGGAGTGGGGCAGGAGGTGCTGCTCCGTGGGTATAGCCCCGCGCCGAGAGGGGACGCGGGGTACCATTCAAATGTTGAGGTTTGGCGTGGCTGCGAAGGCCGGTCCTGGAGGGAAAGGCAGGGATGGAGCGGCTGATTGCCACCTGTGTCTGTGCACAACGCTGTCATTGTCCCTCACCCAGTCAGGGTGGCACTGAAGGCTGCCAGGACCTGTCACCGAAACCAGTTAGTGCTGGGACATTCACCTGCTCCGCTTGTCTCAGCTCCGCGCTTATCTCTGCTCATCAGGGCCCCGGGCCAAGCGGGACTGCAGTCAGGGAGGGACGGCACGGGCCGTGTCCTATTTACCACCTCCCAATTTCCTTGGAGCAACCTCCACCCTCCAGAAGTAGGGCTGTGGGTGAAGGAGCAGCGCGGCGAGGAGGAAGAGGAGGAGGAGGGTGGAGAAACGGTCCAGGGGCTGCTGCGGCCGAGCGGCCCCGCCGAACTTCCCCATGCTCGGGGCAAGCTCAGCATGTTCGGTGGAACCGGCGCTCAGCACGTGGCTGCCGCAGCTGCAGCCCCGCTCCCCGCCCGGCCCTCGCCGTCAGGGGGGCCATGGAGCCGCAGGGCTGATTTGCAGCCCGGCCCCCGTTCCCGGCGGTGGGGGATGGATGGATGGATGGATGGATGGAGAGCGGCGTGCCGGGCCGCTCCCGGTGCCGCGTTTGCGGTGGTGCAGGGCTGGCCCCGGCGCTGGGCTCTGCGGGAGCTGGCAGCTCTCTCCTAATTAAATTTCTTACACGCCACGGCCCCGCACCGGCAGCGAGTGATGCGGCTCAGCAAAGGCACCTCCACGTGCTCTGAGGAGGGTGAGGGGATGGATTTCTGGGATTTCTGGGGCTGGGCAGAGCCAGGCTCTCTCCGGGAGGGATCCCTCCCTGCCTGCAGTGCGGGGGCACGGCAGGAAATTGGGCAAAGCTGCAGCTGCCTTTCCATCTCTCAGCCTCGCTTCCCTCACCAGCACCGAGCCCTGCGAGTCCGTGACACCAAAAGTCTCGTTTGGCTAGGTTTCAGTGGATTCGGTGACATGTGGAGCGTCCCTGACTTGGCCGGATCCAGGGAGAGCCCTGCCCTCCCTGCAGGTCCCAGAACCACTCCGCTGTTTCACCCCCCAGTTCCCAGCATGAAATGGGTGAGGGGACGTGGTGAGCTGGGACAAAATGTGACCGGGCTGAGGTGGCACAATGCTGCTCGGACCTGCAGACAAAGGAGCAGAGTGGGCCTGGCTCGGTGCTCGGGGCTCCTGGGTTAATCATCCCCATGACTTTGGAGCTCAGTGTTCCTCAGCTCTGCCTTCCAAAGTCGCCCGGAGGCTTTGACCCCAGCCCTGCCTTCTTTCGTGTCCCCAGTGCCCCAGCCCAGAGCGGAGGAAGGCACCCGCTGTCCCCAAGGATCAGCGCGGTTCCGCGGCCCTGGAGCCCTGCCAGCTCGGGTTACAGGTGGCCAGCTCCGGGCCCAGCGGATCCTGCCAGGTCACCAGTGAGCACTCCTGACTCCGTAGAGTTCCCTCCTCCTGGGAAAGGAGCGAAGGTCAGCTCCACATCACTGCTGCAGCTCGGGCGCCTCGGGTCACTTCTGCTGGCAGGACCTTTGCCCCGTTCCCTCCGCAGCTGCCCTGGGGTGGCTCCCGGCTCTGCCCTTCCCCGTGTCCCTGTGGAGGGACAGCCAAACACCGCTGCCCTTCCCGTGTCCCCACGGAGGGAGATCCCAATGCCTTTCCTATGTCCCCATGGAGGGAGATCCCAGTGCCTCCCACTGTGTCCCCATGGAGGGAGATCCCAGTGCCCTCCCCGTGTCCCCATGGAGGGAGATCCCAGTCCCCTTCCCCATGTCCCCATGGAGGGAGATCCCAGTGCCCTCCCCGTGTCCCCATGGAGGGAGATCCCAGTGCCCTCCCCATGTCCCCATGGAGGGAGATCCCAGTGCCTCCCCCTGTGTCCCCATGGAGAGAGATCCAAACAGCACTGCCCTCCCTGTGTCCCCATGGAGGGAGATCCCAATGCCTTTCCCGTGTCCCCATGGAGGGAGACCCCAGTGCCCTTCCCGTGTCCCCATGGACAGAGATCCCAGTGCTGGAGGGAGATCTCATTGTCCTCCCCTTGTCCTCATGGAGAGAGATCCCAATGCCCTCCCCGTGTCCCCATGGAGGGAGTTCCCAGTGCCGAGTTCCCTCCAGGCTGAGCTCGGCACCGGCGCTGGTGCAGTGCTCCATCCTCCCTTCCCTCCCATCCTCCCCTCCTCCCTGGGTTTTCCCAGCCATCGCTTTGGGACAGGCTCAGCCTCGTCCCACGCGGAGCTGTCGCTGCTCAGCGCGGACCCCGCGTGTCCCCCGCATCCCGCCGTGTCCCGGGCCCGGGGGGTGGCGGTGGGAGGGGACGCCCCAGCCTGGCTGTCTCCTGACCGGAAAGTCACCGAGCATCGGGAAAACGCTGAGCGTGGCAAGGAGCCCGCGGGCTGGCTCGAGCTGCTGCAGCCCGGGGCCCCTGGAGCTGCTGCCAGCTCGGGAATTCGTCCCTGCTCACCCACACGTGCACGAATCCAAGCAAAACTCGGCTGTTTGCCTTCACACCGCGCGGCGGGCCGGGCCGGGGCTGTTTAATTATCCCCAGCTCATTAGCAGGTGAGCTGGAAGCCGCGGGGAGCAGGTTCTGAGATAAGCAGGGCGCTGAGGGAGAAGGAAGATTATCCAATTGACCCTTGGCTGCCTCGGCTGCGTGCGCCGGCTCCAGCCCGCCCCGAGATCCAGCGGGCCGCTGGAATGGCGCTGCTGGGAATCTGACAGCTCCCGGGCTTCGCCGCCGCCTTTCCCGGGAAAGCTGTGTCAGCAGGGCTGCGGGAGCTCTGTGTCCCTGCAGAACCTTCCGGAAAGGGCTCCAGGAGAGATGGACAGGGGCTTGGGACAAGCGATGGAGGGACATGCCGCAGGGAATGGCTTCCCACTGCCGGATGGGATATCGGGAAGGAATCCTTCCCTGTAAGGGTGGGATGGAATTTCCAAAGAAGCTGTGGATCCCAAGACCCAAGGCCAGGCTGGAGCACCCCGGGATGGTGGAAGGTGTCCCTGCCCCATGGGCTGATGGGATGAGATGATCTTTAAGGTCCTCATCTCTTTCCTGCTGTGGCAAAACCCGGGATTTTCGGTGCCAGCAGCAGCCTTTCCTCCTCAGTGACAGCATCTCCGGGATTTTTTGCGGTCCCGTGGTGTGAAACATCTTGGTAGGACACTTTCCCACAAAGCTCTCGGAGCATCACCATTTCCAGGAGAAAGCTGCTCGCTTTCCCAGCAGTGCTATTTTCTCCTTTTCACAGGGTTGGGGGATGCTGGGAGCAGAAAACGTTGGTTGGGGAGGAAAAAAAAAAAGGAGAAAAAAAGAAAGAAAAAATATGTTTTGCTGTGCGCAGATTGAAAAAGAAGAAAAAGCAAACCAAACAAATGGAGTGAATCACAGCCACCTCCTGTCGCAAGAGCACGACACAAAAACAACAGGCAGGGGAGGACTCGTGGAAGTTGTGGCTGGAAAAGGGAGCCGGATGCCAATTCCTGACCACGTTCCCAGCTCCGTGCCAGCCGGTTTGGGGACAGAACGGCTGGAAATGGGCCTGGGAAGGTGCTCTGCAGTTGCTGCAGTCACATTCAGTGCCTTAAATGGGACAAACTAAATTTAAACCCGAGCGCTGGAACACGAGCTCGGTCTAAATCTGAGCATGGAGTAAATCTAAGTGCAGAGTCCGTGGTGCTTTTTGAGGAAAGTTGTCCCCAGAAAAAGGGCTGGGAGGTGAGTGAGGAAATGGCTTTTGCGGCCACCTGCATCCCATGGCGTGCGGCTATTCCCGGCGGCTCCAGGAATAGGGCTGGTTCCTCCTGTCGGGTCCTCTTTCCCTGCCAGTCCCAGCTCCGCCCGGCACGCCGTGGGAGTGCCACCGGAGCGGGATGCGGCAGTGCCACCGGAGTGGTTTAGGTGTGGAGGGACAGGTTTGAGGTGACAAATCCGCCCTCAGTGACAGCTCTGCTCTGTCCCTTGTCCCCTCTCTGCTCAGAGTCCTCGTGCAGCGATGTTCCACATCTCCTTATCCACCAGGGCCAAATATTCCCCTCGGGATTGTGCTGGTGTGGGAGGGAGAGGACAGCGCCAGTTTAAGGAGCTCTGGGGGTTACCCTGAGGCATTCACAGCTGGCGCCAGCCCCAGCCGGACACCTGCCCGGGCCCTGCCCGTGGCTTCGCTGGCGTCTCGGAGTTCTGGGAAGTCTGGGCCGCGTGTCTGGTTTCGAATTCCTGCCCCCGAGCCTTTCCAAGCCTGGGGAATGCGGGGCTGGACGTGAGGGGAATGGGGAACCCGTGTCGGGATGCTCGGGAGGGCTCCGCGCCATTCCCTGGCACAACCCCAGGGAATGAGCCCCTCCTGGAGCTCATTCTGGGTGCGGGAAGCCTCCAGCCGCAGGAGCAGGCCGGGAAGGGCCCGGGAGCGAATTCCCGACCCCGCCGGGAAGTGATGGCTGCACGCACCCCTCCGTGCTCTGCAGGGGTAAAACCTCTGGATCTGCCCACCTGCAAACCGCTGCGGAGAACTTCACAGCCTTCCTCGCCCTCTTCCCACCCCTGGCCTGGGAGAGCCTGCCCGGGAAGGGTTTTCCAGCCGCAGGGAGCTGGGAGAGAGAAGCCAATTGTTGTTTTGCTGGTGGATGCTGCTGGAGCTGCTCGGGGCAGCTTTCCCCCCCAGAGAAGGCCTTTCCCGGGAAATCAATCCCTGGATCCGGCTTTGCCGGGGTGGGAGGGGCTCCCCGGGTCCCGCTGAAGGATCCTTTGTTGCCTTGACACAACATCCAGCGGTGCCCGTGCCATTGTTCAGCCGGATAGAATGGATAAAATTCCATAACCGCAGCCTGCCGCTTCCCAGCTCCCGCCGGGAGCGCGGCACAGCTTGGGACCTTTTCCTTTGGAAAGTCACAAAGCCCGGCTCTAAATTTAGCCCCTGCGGGCTGCAGGGTGCAGCGGGCGGCTCCGGGGCCGGCCGGGAATGCTGTACCTGGCGGATGGCAGAAATCCAGGGAATCAAAGGCTCCGGCCTCGCCTTGCAGCTCCAGTGCTGCATAATGACGGGGGGGAGAGCGGGGCCGCGTTAGTATTCATGGAATTGCTGCCGAGCCTGCCAGGGAGAGATCCGCTCTTTAATGAGGAGAATTCCAGCGTTCCCGGAGCGCGGAGCCCCCGGCTTTGAATCCAGGGCTTGTTCCCGCCGGGATGCAGGTTAGGGGGGCTTTTGTTGCCTGCTGAGTGGGTGTTTGGGATCAATTCCAGCTCGGAGGCCGCTCGGAGAGGATATCGGCAGCGCCGAGAGCTTCTGAGCGATCCCAAACCCAGCAGCAGCTCAGTTACCGAACCAAAAGGGTTTTTTTCCCCCCCCCATTCCTGCCCCAGCTCCCCCCGAGGCCGCTGCCAAGGCGCTCCCAGAAATAGCTCGGGAATGGTTGATGTGCCAGGATATTTGCCTTTGGAGTGTGACTATGGGAAAAAAAAAAAAAAAAAAAAAAAAAAGGCGCATTTGTCTGCTCGGAGAGTGCTCTGCGAGCGTGGCCCTGCCGGGCATGGCGATGGAGAGTATTGTGGGATGGATCCCGGGTAATGCGGGCTGAATTGTTTCCCTGGCCTCAGAAAAGCCGCGGATGGCAGGGACCTCTCCAGGGCAGAGCGACCTGCCCGTGGGTGCAGGGAGAGCGGGGGAAGGAGCCGGGGAAAAGCAGGATATGCTGTGGGGATGTGCCGGGAATGCGGGCGTGGAAAAGGGTGGAAAAGGGTGGAAAAGCCCCGCTGAGGGAGGATGGGGATGTTGGTGGTCCCGGCCCTTCCCTTGGAGGGGAACGCGGAAGCCTCGGGGAGGCAGAGATAAGATGAGAAGAGATAACGCGGAGCGTTCTTGGCGGGCGATGAGGAATCGCTGCTCATCTCCAAAGCGGCTCGGGGGCACGGCACGATGAGAAAACCCAAATTCATCGCCGGCCGGGGCACGGCAGGATGAGCAAACCCAAATTCATCGCGGGCCGGGGCATGGCGGGATGAGAAACCGCAAATTCGGCCCGGGGCACGGCAGGATGAGAAAACCCAAATTCACGCCGGGCCGGGGAACGGCAGGATGAGAAAACCCAAATTCGGCCCGGGGCACGGCAGGATGGGAAAACCCAAATTCGGGCCGGGCCGTTAATCATTCTCATTGCTGGGGTCTCGGAATGAGCGAGAGGACTGAGATGTGTCAGTCTGGGCTGCAGGAACGGGGGCCCAGCTGCAGTTTCCCCAGGCCGTTCACACCTCTATTTTGGGGTTTGCTGTGAGCTCCCGGACCCCTTTTAGGGCTGTGTGTCCCCCCAGTCCCTGTGCCCCCACCCAGCGCTGGTTCTGAGCGAGGAGCTGGAGCTTCTCCTCGCTCCCAGATGCAAAATGGGACGGAGAGCAGCCCGCGGCCCAATCCCTCCGCTCTCGGAAACCGCAGCCTTTCCTACAGGACGGAGGGAACGGGAAAATTCCGGTCAGGGCTTTCACCCGCCCCGGGCTGGTGGGAAAGAAAGCACTTTGGAAAAGCTTTTAACCACTCCATCCTTTCCGGGCACGCTCCGGGGATGCGGCCGAGGAAAGGCAGCGCCGTGTCCGCCTGGCTCCTGCCCTTCCCCACCCCGGGGGCACGGGAGAGGCGGCGAGCACGTGGGAATGCCTTTGGAATACGTGGGAAGCGAGGGATAATTGCGGCAGGACTCGCCGATCCACGTTCCAGCCTCGGGGTGGCATGGACAGCAGGGGCGGGGAATGTCTCAGCAAGGAATGGTTTCACCTCTCCGGGTTTCGCAGCAGAGTTTTGGGGTCCCTGATGCCTTTAGGGAGAGCACGAAAGCGCCGACCCCACCCGAGCCCCGAGCCGGACAGGGCGGGCACAGGGAGGGAGTGAAAGTGGGACAGGGATGACATTCGGATCCGGAGGAAGCTCCGAGGGGGCTGGGACAGAAACCCGGAGGTGTCGGTTCTGCTCTGCTGCTTCTGCTTCCCTTGAAAAATGACGCACGCTGGGCACAGGATGAGCCGTGGGGCTGCCCTGCTCTCCGTGGGGTGATCCCACGGCCTTCCCAGGCCTCTCCTTCTCCAGGGGGGTGGCTGTGAGGGGCCAGCCCCTCAGGGAGCAAGGTCCCCTCTCCTGGGGTGCAGGTGGCACAATCTGGGGACAGGAGGGAGCAGCGGGGAGGAAGCGCCCCCCCATTTCTCGCCACTTGCATTTCTCGTTTCACCTCCTCCCGAAACCAAGAAATGTCTCACTTTTCACGAGGTGCGGTGGTGGTTGCGTGTCGGGGACCTCGCAGCCACAAACCCTTCAATTATTCCGTGGCAGGTCGGAGCGAGCTCGCCCAAACTGTTCCTCCCGGAACGCCTCATTTACAGTCAGATTGTTCCTATAAAAAACCCCAGTGCTGCAGGGCGCCAGGAGCCCGTCAGGCTGCCTGAGGCATCCGTCCCGTGGGAAAGGGACACTCGGGGCTGCGCAGGGCTCTGGGGAGGGCTGCCTGTCCCCGCTGTGTCACGCTGTTCCCTCGTGTCACTCTGTTCCCTCTGCGCAAAGTCACGCTGGGAGGAAAACTTAGCGCGGCAGCTCCTTGGAGACATATTTCCTCTTCCTGAAATGCCTCAATTTGGGAATTTATAGATCGTCTTAAAAAAAAAAAAAAAAGGGAAAAAAAAAAAGAAATGCAGCCTGGTTTCCTGCTGGCATCCGTGGTGGAGCTGAGGGGGAAGGCAGTGTGGGTGGGAGCGGGGCGGGGAGGCCAGGGATGGAGGGGACCCTGGCATCCTCTGAGGTGGCTGCTATGACCCCCCCAGGGGACAGGGCGGGGCTGGGATTTGTCCAAGCAGGTGGGAAATCCAGGGATTTTCCTCCCGGCGAGGGAATGACGGAATTCCTGCGGGAACAACGCAACTCCGGCCGCACTGCAGGGCGGTGCGGGAGCTGGGATCGAGCCCTGACCCCAAGCGGGGTGACTCAGGCAGAGGACCTGAATCACATTCCCGGGAAAACTCTGGATCCGGGTTGCTCGTCACTCATCCCGCATCCACGGGGCAAGGGAGCGGAACAGGGATCGCAGTCACCGCATCCCGATTTCCCAGCAGCCGTGGGGACGAGTCCTGACTCAGCCGGGATGAGGGCACACGTGCAGGGATGACATCCAGGGGACACTCCCGCGTTCCCAGCCCCTGAGCCGGCTTTTCCTTCCGCCGATCCCGGCTGGATCGCGCTGTCATCGAGGTCGGAATCTGTCAGGGCGATGGGAAGAGGAAGGAAGGAATGCGAGGCGGGGAACGCTCGGAGCAGGAAGGGCTGCGAGCGCTGGCGGAGGCAGGAGCGTGCCCGCCGTGGGTGGCGGTGCCATCGGGGCCGCCGTGCCTGACAGCGCTGCCACGCGTCACGGCGACAATTCTCGGGGGAACGCGGCGGCGCGGGGCTGCCAGGGCTCGGCAGCGGGCCCGCGTCAATCCCGGTTCGCCATGTGCCGGTGGCGGCACAGCCCCGCGTCAATCCCGGTTCGCCATGTGCCGGTGGCGGCACAGCCCCGCGTCAATCCCGGTTTTCCGTGTGCCGGTGGCGGCACAGCCCCGCGTCAATCCCGGTTTGCCATGTGCCGGTGGCGGCACGGCCCCGCGTCAATCCCGGTTTGCCATGTGCCGGTGGCGGCACAGCCCCGCGTCAATCCCGGTTTGCCATGTGCCGGTGGCGGCACAGCCCCGCGTCAATCCCGGTTTGCCATGTGCCGGTGGCGGCACAGCCCCGCGTCAATCCCGGTTTGCCATGTGCCGGTGGCGGCACAGCCCCGCGTCAATCCCGGTTTGCCATGTGCCGGTGGCGGCACAGCCCCGCGTCAATCCCGGTTTGCCATGTGCCGGTGGCGGCACAGCCCCGCGTCAATCCCGGTTTGCCATGTGCCGGTGGCGGCACAGCCCCGCGGCCCGCGGCGGGAGAGCTCGGGATGGCTGAGGGCAGCGCAGGGGCCGTGTGGGAGCGGAAATAATTAATGCCAGGGAGCGGGAAATAATTAATGCCAGGGAGCAGGGCATAATTCCAGGGGGCGGGCGAACTCCGTACCCACCTCTCCCACCCCAAATTCCAAAACTCCCCAAAATTCCCCAAATTCTGAGCGATTCCCGCCCAGAAGGGGTTCACGGGCAGCGGGTGAAGGCTCTGCCCCTCGCCTCCCTCAGGCCCCGAGCCCCGGCAGGCTCTGCTCTCATTCCTCCCGAGCTTTATTCCGGCTCCTGATTTTAACCTGTCGGAGCCACCGCCTCCATCGCGGGTGCCCAGCGCGGCGTTCCCGCAGCGCGCAGCCCCTCCCGGTGCCGGGAGCGGTGCGAGCCGGTGACTCAGGAGCGTCTGGGCTGCGGGAGCTGCTGCCAGCCGGAGAGCTGCAGCGAGAGAGGGGAGGCGGAGCTGACTCAGCCCCAGCCGGGCCGGGGCGGCGGAGTTCGCCTCGGGAGGCTGCGGCAGCTCCGGAGGGGAACACAGAGCTCTGGAATGCTCTGGGGTGCTCTGGGGTGCTTTGGGGAGCTCTGGGAGGCCCTGGTATCCTCTGGGATGCTCTGGGGTGCTCTGGGATGTTCCAGGGTGTTCTGGGATGCTCCGGGGTGCTCTGGGGTGTTCTGGGGTGCTCTGGGATGAGCTGGGATGCTCTGGGGTGCTCCAGGATTCTCTGGAATGCTCTGAGATTCTCTGGAATGCTCTGGGGTGCTCTGGGAGCCAGAGAACACTGAGCTCTGAGATGCCCTGGGATGCTCTGGGATGCTCTGGGGTGCTCTGGGGTGCTCTGGGGTGCTTTGGGGAGCTCTGGGAGGCCCTGGTATCCTCTGGGATGCTCTGGGGTGCTCTGGGATGCTCTAGGATGCCCTGGGATGCTCTGGAGTGCTCTGGGATGCCCTGAGATGCTCTGAGGTGCTCCAGACTTCTCTGGGATGCTCTGGGGTGCCCTGGGATGCTCTGGGATCCTCTGGCATCCTCTGGGATGTCCTGGGATCCTCTGGGATGTTCTGAGATCCTCTGTGACTCTCAGGGATCCTCTGGAATGCTCTGGAATGCTCTCGGATGCTCTGGGACGCTCTGGGGTGCTCTGGGAGCCAAGTGACGGTGGCTGTGTCACCAAAGCCGTGGCCCGACAGGGAGTGGGATCTCTCCGCTCTCCCCGCCGCACCCGGAGCGTCTCCCGCTTCCCTTCCCCGCTCGCCTCCCTCACCCTTCCGTGACGCCCTGCACTCCCCGTGTCCCTGATTTGATATTCCGCTGCCCTCCCCTCCGTGCCGAGCACAAAGCCGCCCTTTCTCCCGTCCCTGCCGCCGCAGCAGCGACATTTCCAGGGACAGAGGTGCCATTGATTGGGGGCTGGCGGCAAACGCCGGGCGCGGGGGCTCGGCGGGGTCAGCCAGGCTGCGGGAATGAGCCCTGTGTCCCCGGGCTGGCATTTGGGACCGAGGGTGACCGAGGGTCAGGCCTTGTCCCTTCCGAGGGGTCTGGCCTTTCTTCATGGTGTCAAAAGCAGCTTTGGACTCGCCAGGAGAGACGTATCCCGTTCTTTTGGGACATGATGGGACATGGCCCCGTCCCCGGCAGTGACCGAGGCCAGGCGGGACAGGGTTTTGATCACCCTGGGACAGGGGAAGGTGTCCCTGCCCTTGCCACGGGAGCAGGATGGGCTGTGAGGCCTCTTCCAGCCCAAACCAGTCATGATTTCATGGTGCCATCAGATGCCTTTTCCCTCCTCATCCGCAGCTCCTGAAGGGGTCCAACCCCAGAGCCCCAGACTGGGGATGCAGGGAGGGTCCCCCGTCCTGCCAGGGGACACGCACAGGGGAAGGGGATGGAGCCACTTCCAGGGGATGGGACCAGCTGTGCAGGGTTTGGGATCAGCTCTACAGGGTTTGGGGCCAGCTCTGCAGGGTTTGGGACCATTTTTGCAGGGTTTGGGACCAGCTTTGTGGGGTTTGGGACCATTTTTGCAGGGTTTGGGACCAGCTTTGCAGGGTTTGGAACCAGCTTTGCAGGGTTTGGGACCAGCTCTGCAGGGTTTGGGACCATTTCTGCATGGTTTGGGGCCAGCTCTGCAGGGTTTGGGGCCAGCTCTGCAGGGTTTGTGACCATTTTTGTAGGGTTTGGGATCAGCTCTGCAGGGTTTGGGACCATTTTTGCAGGGTTTGGGACCAGCTTTGCAGGGTTTGGGACCAGCTCTGCAGGGTTTGGGACCAGCTCTGCAGGGTTTGGGACCATTTCTGCATGGTTTGGGGCCAGCTCTGCAGGGTTTGGGGCCAGCTCTGCAGGGTTTGTGACCATTTTTGCAGGGTTTGGGACCATTTTTGCAGGGTTTGGGACCAGCTTTGCAGGGTTTGGGACCAGCTTTGCAGGGTTTGGGACCAGCTCTGCAGGGTTTGGGACCAGCTCTGCAGGGTTTGGGACCATTTCTGCATGGTTTGGGGCCAGCTCTGCAGGGTTTGGGACTATTTCTGCATGGTTTGGGGCCAGCTCTGCAGGGTTTGGGACCATTTTTGCAGGGCTTGGGACCATTTTTGCAGGGTTTGGGACCATTTTTGCAGGGTTTGGGACAAGCTTTGCAGGGTTTAGTATCAGCTTTGCAGGGTTTGGGACCAGCTCCGCAGGATTTGGGATCAGCTTTGCAGGGTTTGGGACCAGCTCTGCAGGGTTTAGGATCAGCTTTGCGGGGTTTGGGACCCCACGGCTCGGGGCTGCTCTCTGCCCGGGCACTCCGAGTTTTCATTCCCTCTTTTTTCCTTTCGCAGAGCAGAGCAGAGGAGAGCAGAGCGATGGCTCCCCCGTGCCCTGGCGAGCCCGGGAGCGCCTCTGGCGCTGCCAGCCGCCAGCAATTAATGGGCAATTAGCGGGTGGCACGTGGCCCTCTCTATTTCTGGGGCTGGCACCGGGCCGGGCAGGAGAGTCCAAGAGGGAAAAGGCCGATCAGAGGTCACCGGGGCTGCCCAATTCCCGCGGGGTTTGTGGGGTCATTCCCCATCCCCATCCCCTCATCCCTGCGGGGTTCAGCAGCAGAGTTTGGGAAAAGGGCTTGGGGCAGGGCTGTGGGGACAGGACGGGACGGGAGAATCCCACCCCTGCCCAGCCTTCCCCGCCTCTCCTGGGCCCGAGGGATTGGGAAAACCGCGGAGCCCGAGCTGGGGAAGCTGCCACGGAGTCCTTCAGGGAGATCCTGCCCTCAGTCTGAGCCTCCCAGGACAGGAATAATCCCCTTTTCCCCTCTCCCTTCCCAGCAGCCTCCAAAACCCCACTCCTGGGGAGCCCCTGAAGCGCTCTGACCCCACACCGCGGGCCTCACCGAAATTCACTCATTTTGGAGCCCCCAGCCTCTAAATCGCTGCGAATCCTGGCAAATCCACCCTGCAGCTCCTCCACCTCCCCTCTCCAATTTTCCTGCTGCCTCTGGGCTTGTTTGGAGCCTCTCCCGACGTTCCCGGAGCCGGGAGAGCCGAGCCAACCTGCAGGGCCACGCTGCTCTCCGCGGCGCCGAAAACAGCCGAGCCCTGAAGAGCCCTAAACAATCGTTTGGCCGCGCCGGCGGTGTTGTTTATCCTGCGGCTCCCCCGGGATTCCTCTGGGAATGCGAGCCGGGAGTAAACAGCGCTGCCAGCCAGGGCTGAGCTCACCGCGCGGGGAGGGAGCGCAGAGCTTCCAAAGTGGGGCTTGGGGTCTTAAACCCTGTAAAAAATGTCCCAAACCCTGCAAAAATGGCCCTAAACCCTGTAAAAAAGCTCCTAAACCCTGTAAAAAAGGTCCCAAACCCTGCAAAAATGGTCCTAAACCCTGCAAAAATGGTCCTAAACCCTGCAGAGCTGATCCCAAACCCTTCAGAGCTGATCCCAAACCCTGCAGAACTGGTCCCAAACCCTGCAAAAATGGGACCAAACCCTGCAAAAATGGGACCAAACCCTGCAAAAATGGGACCAAACCCTGCAGAACTGGTCCCAAAGCCTGCAGAACTGGTCCCAAAGCCTGCAAAAATGGTCGCAAACCCCACAATTCCCATTCTTCCTCCCTCCGTTGTGGAGCTTTCTTGTGCTCTGGGACCAGGAAGTGATGGACAGGGTTTGGATCCCAGGGATGGACAGGGTTTGGATCCCAGGGATGGACAGGGTTTGGATCCCAGGGAGGATCAGGGTTTGGATCCCAGGGATGGACAGGGTTTGGATCCCAGGGATGGACAAGGTTTGGATCCCAGGGATGGACAGGGTTTGGATTTCTGGGATGGACAGGGTTTGGATCCCAGGGATGGACAGGGTTTGGATCCCAGGGATGGACAGGGTTTGGATTTCTGGGATGGACAGGGTTTGGATCCCAGGTTTTCCCCCCAGGATGGACACGGTTTGGATTCCAGGTTTTCCCATCCCTCCAAGGGCTCGGGAAGGATGGGATCATTGGGGCCGGGTGTTCCCACAGCTGATCCCTGACCGTTGTGCCATCCCCAGGTGCCAAGGAATATGTGTTCCCGCGGAGGGAGAAGTTCCCGGTGTTCTTCCACCAGGAGAACACCTCCTCCATCTTCGTCGGGGGCGAGGGGAGGCTCTACTTCTACGACTTTGCAACCCGCGAGAACTACACGGTGAGGGGGCTGTGCCGCCGGGTCGGGCCTCAAAACCCCACAAAGAACACCCAGGATTCATCTCCCAGCCCAAAATCCAGCACTGGAAGGGCCTGGTCTCTGCCCAGCCCGCCGGGAAGCCAAATCCCACCCAGAAGGAATGATGGCAGCAGGGAGAAATCTCCTGGGCAAGCTGTGGGTGGATTTTTCCCTGGATGTGGTCCCTCTGAGTTCCTTGCTGCCCCAAAAAATCCTGCAGGGAGGATTTTTCCACGTCAGGGATCCTTTTTCAAACACTATGCTTGGATTCCATCACTGCGGAGAAGCCGCGATTCCAATCTTTTCCACTGCCGGAGCTTTCCCTCCAAGGCAGGAATTTCTGAGCTGGGCATGGAGTCAGGAGAGCAGGAAAACCACACAGGTGGCATCTCCTGACCCCTTCTCACCTTCCCATTTTGCGTCCAAAACCCTTCTTTTGGTGTTCCCAGAACGCTGTGGTTCATGTCTCCACTGCCCTTTTCCCACAAGGATGAGTCCTCTTCCCAAATTCCCTGGAATTCCCAGCCCTTGCAGGGATCCAGCCCAGCCTTCCTGAGGGATTTCGGACACCCAGGATGGGGACAAGGACATGTCACGGTGTTTAATGGCCTTGTAGCACTCTGAATCCCCTTTGACAGAGCAGGAATGAAAGAATTTCCCTCTCTTTGATCCCAGGAAGAGTTCCCGGTGAATGGTGAAGCCCAGTGCGTGATGTCAGGGAATTCGGTAGGTCCCGAACAGTGGGATGGGAGCGGGTGGAGGGTTGGAGTTGGAAGAGCTCTGTGTGCTGCTCACATCCAGGGATGGACAGGGATGGGATCCCAGGGATGGACAGGGGTGGGATCCCAAGGATGGACAGGGTTTGGATCCCAGGGAGGATCAGGGTTTGGATTTCTGGGATGGACAGGTTTTGGATCCCAGGGAGGATCAGGGTTTGGATCCCGGGGATGGACAGGGTTTGGATCCCAGGGATGGACAGGGTTTAGATCCCAGGGATGGGTAGGGTTTGTATCCCCAGGGATGGACAGGGTTTGGATCCCAGGGATGGGTAGGGTTTGTATCCCCAGGGATGGACACGGTTTGGATCCCAGGGATGGACAGGGTTTGGATCCCAGGGAGGGTCAGGGTTTGGATCCCAGGGATGGACAAGGTTTGGATTTCTGGGATAGATAGGATTTGGATCCCAGGGATGGGTAGGGTTTGGATCCCAGGGAGGATCAGGGTTTGGATCCCAGGGATGGACAGGGTTTGGATCCCAGGGATGGACAGGGTTTGGATCCCAGGGATGGACAGGGTTTGGATTTCTGGGATGGATAGGGTTTGGATCCCAGGGATGGACAGGGTTTGGATTTCTGGGAGGATCAGGGTTTGGATCCCAGGGATGGACAGGGTTTGGATCCCAGGCATGGGTAGGGTTTGGATCCCAGGGATGGGTAGGGTTTGGATCCCGGGGAGGATCAGGCTTTGGATTCCAGGGAGGATCAGGGTGTGGATCCCCAGGAAATCCAGAGAAATCCAGGGAAATCCTGTGGCGCTGGGGTTTCGCGTGCCATTCCCAGGCTCCTGTTCCCTCCCCGCAGGAGGACAGCCGGAATTACCTGACCCTGGTGGAGCAGTATGGGGATGGGCTCCTGGTGTGCGGGACCGGCGCCTGCGCTCCCACCTGCTGGAACGTGGTACGGATCCTTCCCTGGGCCGGAAAAACCCGGGAAAAGGCCGGGAAAACCCGGGAAAAGGCCGGGAAAACCTGGGAAAAGGCTGGGAGAACCCGGGAAAAGGCTGGGAAAACCCAGGAAAAGGCTGGGAAAACCTGGCCTCCCGCTTCCCACGGGTCCTGATCCCACTCAGGATCCATTCTGTCCCTCCCCAGACGCACAGGAAGGAGAGCCCGCCCTGGGATGGGAGAGGGATCGCTCCCTTCACCCCCGACTCCAACACCCTCGTTGTTGTGGATGGTAAATCCGATATTTTCCTTGTTTTCTGGGGTCGTGCTGGGCACAGAGGCTCCCTGGGACACTAAAGGGGCTCCCTGGGACTCAAAGGGTTCCCCTAAAGGCTGCTCCGAGGGATCTGTGCCCTGCTCTGTTTAGGTGTAGTGCTCCTTGTCCTGTCCCTATGGAAGTGCACAGCCCTTTAGGACAGAGCATGGACATTCCCCCCGGGGCACGGGTGGGACATCAGGAATCGGGAATGGTTGGGATTAGGAAGGTTCTGCAGCGATCCCACTGCTCCCGGGGAGGGAATGGCTGAGGGAACTTCCCAAGAATCTCCCACCCTTTAAGGAAAAGGGTCAGGGGAACCAACCGGGACTGGGATTCCTGTCCATATCCACACCCCTGCGAGCCCCGCCCCCAGAAAATCCTCATTCTTTCATCCCTTCTCCCCTCCCCAATCCCTCTGGGTTTTCCCGCTGGAAACCATCCCTCTGGCCCCGCAGGCCAGGACATCTACTCCACCATCAAGAAGAGCCAGCAGAACGGCAAGATCCCGCGCTTCCGCCGTGTGCGGGGCGGCGGCGAGCTCTACACCAGCGACACCGTGATGCAGAGTGAGTGCGGAGACGTTCCTGGCAGGGATCCCAGCTGGGATCTGCCACCCCACGGCTGTGAGGGGACATCCCCTGGGGTCCCTGGGCAGTCCCTGCCATGGGAGAAGCTCCAGAGTTTCTCGTTTGGGGTCTGCAGTGGGGGCTGCTCAGGTCAGGCAGGAGTACCAGCTGTCCCCTCCAGCTGAGGGAATGTCACTGCTTCCCTCTTGTCCTGAAGTGACCGAGAAGTGACTTCCCCTTCCCTGGGGGATGAGGAAATGGGGCTGGCGAGTCCCTCTGGGGGATGGGGAAATGGGGCTGGCGAGTCCCTCTGGGGGATGGGGAAATGGGGCTGGCGAGTCCCTCTTCAGTTTGGGGAAATGGGGCTGGCGAGTCCTTCTCGGCTGGCGGAAGGAAATGGGGTTGTGCAAAGGTCCCCGGGGCATTGGGCAACTTCCCCTGCAGGCAGGGGTTCTGGGCAAACCCTGGGGACAGGGTGGGAACACCGGGAAAGGACCCCGCTCCACTTCCAGGGGGCGGCATTGGCTTCCCGGTGACACCGGGAAGTTATTGGGGTAAAAAAATGGAATCAAAACTATGCCAGGATGAAACAGGGAGTGGGAAAGCAATGCAAAGTGGAGAGCCCCGGGGGTGCCAGGCTGATCCCTGGACATTCCCTGCCCTGGGAACACCACAGCCCTGATCCCTGGACATTCCCAGCCCTGTCCCCTTTCCGGATGAAATCCCAGATGGAATCCACGCGGCTCAGGCCGAGGTCTGTCCCTTCCCTCCGCAGACCCTCAGTTTGTCAAGGCCACCACACTGCGGCACGAGGAGCCCCACCAGGACAAGATCTATTATTTCTTCCGCGAGGACAACCCGGACAAGAGCCCCGAGGCGCCGCGGAACATCTCGCGGGTGGCCCAGCTGTGTAAGGTACCTTGGGAACGGGAACGGGGAGCCAGGACAGCTCCAGGGGTGACAAAGGGACCTGGGTTGGTGTGGCCCCTCTGAGTGCGGCACAGCCACGTCCTTTGGCCTCGCGGGGGAGAGAATTCTCCGTTCCGCCTCGCGGAATGTCAGAGGAATGGCACTGTGACAGTGCCCAGCACCACCCTGGGGCGTCCCCAGTTCCATGGTTTATCCCTCAGGATGGGGATTTGGGGTGTGCCCTGCCCAGCCCTGACTCCCTCCCCTGTCCCCCAGGAGGACAAAGGAGGGACTAGCTCCCTGTCGGCCTCCAAGTGGACCACATTCCTCAAGGCCACCCTGATCTGCGTGGACCCCGTCACCAAGGGCAACTTCAACTGGCTGCAGGACGTCTTCTTTGTCCCCGCGGCAGACTGGCGGCGCTCCAAGGTCTACGGGCTCTTCACCAACACCTGGTGAGCGGTTCTGGTCCCAACTCTTCCTCCCAGGCCTTTTTTCCTCTGGAAAACAGCTGGAGCGGGCACAGCGATGGACACAGTGTCCCCCTGACACCATTTGTCCCCTCAGGGGGAGCTCTGCTGTCTGTGTCTACTCCTTTGAGGACATCGACAACGTGTTCAGGACGTCGCGGCTTAAAGGCTACAACGGCCCCAACCCCGAGGTCAAGCCCGGCCAGGTGAGGGATGGGGAAAAGCCGCCCCTCGGGGAATTTGGGGGGTCCCGCGGCCGGGGGGGGCAGGGGAGGGGACACGGGGCAGGGAAGGGTCTGAGCCCCGGGAATAAAAGCACGCTGGATAAGCTCGGGGAGAAAATCGGGGAGAGAAGATCTCCGAGGCAGCGGGCACGGTGACAATCCCCGCCCCTCGGGGCTGAATCGTCCCTCCCCGCCCGGCTCTGAGCGCCCCTTTGTCCCCTCCGCCCGCAGTGCGTCCCCTCCGGGCAGCACACGCCGAGCGAGACCTTCAAGATCGCCGACAGCCACCCCGAGGTGGAGGAGCGGGTGGAGCCGCTGTGGCCGTCGCGGGGCCCTCTGTTCCACAACAAGCACCGCTACCAGAAAATCGGCGTGCACGAGGTGGCCGCGGCCGACGGGCGCCGCTACAACGTCCTCTACCTGGCCACAGGTAGCGGGGACATTCCCCGGGGGTGTGACAGTCCCTCCCTTCCCCGAGGGAAGCGGGGCTGCGTTCCCAGCCTGGCATATGCTCGTCAGGCGGGAGGAGCTGCCAAGTCCCGCTGCGGCTTCCAGTTTGGCTGCGTGGGCACAGCCGCGCTCCAGGCAGGATCCCAGCGCGGGGGAGGGACCGCCTCCGGCGGGGAGGGGGGCGCAGAGCCCCCCCGGGGGGGGATTCAGGGTGGGAGCACAGATCCTTCCCAAAAGGAGCAGCTCCATCGTTTCCTAGCCCTCCCCAGGTGGGGATTCAGGGTGGGAGCACAGACCCTTTCCAAAAGGAGCAGTTCCATCGTTCTCAGCCCTCCCTCCCCAGGTGGGGATTCAGGGTGGGAGCAGTGATCGTTCCCAAAAGGAGCAGGGATCCTTCCCAAAAGGAGCAGAGATCCTTCCCAGAAGGAGCAGTTCCAACATTTCCCAGCCCTCCCTCCCCAGGTGGGGGTTCATGACAGGGATCAGGAATCCTTTCCAAAAGGAATTCCCATCGTTTCCCAGCCCTCCCCAGGTGTGGGGATCAGGAATCCTCTCCAAAATGAGCAATTCCATCATTTCCCAACCCTCCCTCCCCAGGTATGGGTTCATGGTGGAGATCAGGAATCCCTCCTAAAAGGAGCAGAGATCCTTTCCAAAAGGAGCAGTTCTATTGTCTCCCAGCCCTCCCCAGGTGGGGGTCCATGGCAGGGATCAGGAATCCTTCCCAAAAGGAGCAGTTCCATTGTTTCCCAGCAGTTCCATCGTTTCCCAGCCCTCCTCAGATGTGGGGATCAGGAATCCTTTCCAAAAGGAGCAGTTCCATCATTTCCCAGCAGTTCCATCGTTTCCCAGCACTTCCCTGAGCTGCACTCGCCTCTCGCTCTGCTCCAAGCCGGGATCTGCTCCCTGGCCCTCGTGGAGGGACTTCAGGGCTTTTCAAATCCCTGCTCTGTGGTTAGGAGCTGCAGCTGGCACTCGGTGTGCAGCTGGGGTTGGACTAGGGCCCACGAGAGGTCTGATTTCCCGGAATCCTGGGTCTAAAGGCAGAGATTCCCCCTGGGATGGACACGGAGCCATGGGGTTTCTCCTCCCCCTGGATGACGGCAAGAAGGGATCTACTTGGGAAGGGGAATCCACGAGGATTCCCGAGCCGTGTTCCCTCGGGATGCCGCTCTGGGAAAAGCCCTGCCCTCTCCGAGTGCCTGACACCTCCGGGATCCTCACCGGGGCTCTCCCTTCTCTCCTCGCAGACAAGGGCTCCATCCACAAGGTGGTGGAGCTGCCAGACGGGGTGCAGAACATCATGGAGATCCAGGTCTTCCCCAACAAGGATCCCATCCAGGCCATGATCCTGGACCACGCCAGGGTGGGTCCCTGCTCGTGCCGGGGGATGGGAAGGAGGGGACAGAGGGGTCAGTGCCAGCCCTGGGGCTGGGAGGAGAATCCTGGAATTATTTGGGTTGAAAGGGACCTTAATGACCACCCAGTCCCCTATGGCAGGGACACCTCCCACTGTCCCAAGGTGCTCCATGTCCTGTCCAGCCTGACCCTGGACGCTCACAGAGATCCAGGGTCAGGCTGGGAATTCCATCCCAGCCCTCCCCAATATCCCATCTCTCCCTGCCCTGTGGCACTGGGAAGCCATTCCCTGTGTCCTGTCCCTCCATCCCTTGTCCCCAGTCTCTCTCCAGCTCTCCTGGAGCCCCTCCAGGCCCTGGAAGGGCTCTGAGCTCTCCCTGGAGCTCCTGATCCCCCCCAGCTCTCCCAGCCTGGCTCCAGCACAGAAGGGCTCCAACCTCGGAGCATCTCCAGATTCCCTCCAGGTCCTCCCTGGGTGTCCCGGGGCACGGAATGACCTCTCCGTCTCTCCGCTCCCACAGGCCGTGCTGTACGTGGGCTCCAGCAGCCGCATCCTGGAGCTGCCCATGGACATGTGCCGGGCCTACCGCAACAACTGCCACAGCTGCCTGCTGGCCAGGGACCCCTACTGCGGCTGGGCCAACGGCTCCTGCCTCTCGCTGGCCCTCAACCGGTGCGTGGGGGGCGATCCCGCTGCTGATCCCGCGGGATGAACGGCCACGCCCTCGGTGTTCACCTCCCGGGCACGGCCGTGGGGGGGTTTGGGGTGGTGGTGGTGTTCCCAAAGGTTTGGGGTGCTCTGCATGGATCCAGCTGTCCCTTGAGGGGTTTTGGGGACCCGGCCGCTCTTCTTGGTGCTGGGGCACCATGGACCTCTGAATTGGGATGGGGTGGGGGAGATGGGTGTGATGGGTGGGATGAGTGGGACGGGTGGGAATCTCCCCCACCCCATCCCAATTAGGAAGTCCAAATCCCATCCGAACCCATCCAAATCCATCCGAACCTCATCCAAACCCATCCAACCCCATCCAACCCCATCCAACCCCATCCAAACACATCCAAACACATCCAAACACATCCAAACCCCATCCAACCCCATCCAAACCCATCCAACCCCATCCAAACACATCCAAACCCATCCAACCCCATCCAACCCCATCCAACCCCATCCAACCCCATCCAAACCCATCCAACCCCATCCAACCCCATCCAAACCCATCCAAACCCATCCAACCCCATCCAACCCCATCCAAACACATGCAAACCCATCCAAACCCATCCAAACCCCATCCAAACACATCCAAACCCATCCAAACACATCCAAACACATCCAAACACATCCAAGCCCATCCAAACCCACCCAAACCCACCCAAACCCATCCAAACCCACCCAAACCCATCCAAACCCACCCGAACCCACCCGAACCCATCCGAACCCATCCGAACCCATCCGAACCCCATCCAAACCCCATCCAAACCCCATCCCAACCCAACCAAACCCATACAAACACATCCAAACCCCATCCAAACCCACCCAAACCCACCCAACCCCATCCAACCCCATCCAAACCCCATCCAAACCCCATCCAACCCCATCCAAACCCATCCAAACCCATCCAAACCCATCCAAACCCATCCAAACACATCCAAACACATCCAAACCCATCCAAACCCAACCAAACCCACCCAAACCCATCCAAACCCATCCAAACCAATCCAAACCCATCCAAACCCATCCAAACCCAACCAAACCCACCCAAACCCATCCAAACCCATCCGAACCCCATCCAAACCCAACCAAACCCACCCAAACCCATCCGAACCCATCCAAACCCATCCAAACCCATCCAAACCCACCCAAACCCCATCCAAACCCAACCAAACCCATCCAAACCCATCCAAACCCAACCAAACCCACCCAAACCCATACAAACACATCCAAACCCCATCCAACCCCATCCAAACCCCATCCAAACGCCATCCAAACCAATCCAGACCCCATCCAAGCCCCATCCCACTCATCCGGGGGATTCCTCTCCCTGAAATGCCACTTCCCGATGCTCCGTTGGTGCTGATTCCCATTCCCGTCCCACAGGGAGGGGCTCCAGAACCTGAACTTGGACTCGTGGCGAGGAACCTGCCAGCGGGGGGATGTCAAGGAAGGTACGCGGAGGTGTCATGGGCAGGGCAGGAATTGATGGATTCACCAGGCTTGGGATGGGTTTGGGTGGACTTGAGTGGGTTTGGACGGGGTTTGGATAGGTTGGGATGGGTTTGGATGGGTTTGGATTGATTTGGATGGGTTTGGACGGGGTTTGGATGGGGTTTGGATTGGTTTGGATGGGTTTGGATTGGCTAGGATTGGTTTGAATGGGTTCAGATAGGGTTCAGATGGGTTTGGATTGGTTTGGATTGGTTTCGACTGGTTTGGATTGGTTTGGATGGATTTGGATGGGGTTAGGATGGGGTTAGGATGGGGCTGGATGGGGTTTGGATGAGTTGGGATGGGTTGGGATGGGTTTAGATGGGGTTTGGATGGGTTCAGATAGGGTTCAGATGGGTTTGGATGGGTTGGGATGGGTTTGGATGGGTTTGGGTGGGTTTGGATGGTGTAAGATGTCACTGGTGAACTGGGAACACCTCCAGAATCACACACCGTGGTGGAATTGGTGGAAATAATTTTTCCGATCTGGGTGGGAAGGATCAAACTGGGAGAAAAGTCCTGTGGGCTTCATCAGACCTGGGCTGTAACATCAGAATTGCTGAATGGTTTTGGGGTTGGATGGGACCCCATGGAGTTCCACCTCTCCCACTATGGACCCCTTGACGCAGCTGCTCTTCCCTTAGAGTTTGTGGGGGAATCTGTGGGGAAATCTGTGGGGGAATCTGTGCTTCCTGGCCACCCCTCACCCCTTTTCCCACCCCATTGCCCTGTCACTGAAACTGCGGGAAAAACAAAAACCCTTCGACAACATTTTTAATGTTAGAGATTCAAGGCATTACTGTATTTTCTGGCCGGGATGTGCCACAGAAATCATCTCATCCACACTTAGCCCGGGTGTGCAGAGAAAATCATTCCATGACACATAGGTTTTACAAGATTTTCCCCCAAACTTTATACGATAAAAATCCATAGAACTTCATTGGTTTAATATTCATCGGTCTAAAGTTGCATTGCCCTTAGTATTTGGTTTCCTCTTGGACCCAGATTTCTTCACTGCTGATGTTAATTAGATCTTTATTCCTTGATTTTCTTATCAGTCTTTTCCGGACTGGATGTCTCCAGCTCTGTCAGAGGAGAATTATCCATATTATTTGATGTTACACATATGCGTTCCTCTAGTAAATTGCAGATTGTTCTGGGGTGGAGGTTCATGGACGGCCGCTGATGTTCTGTCGATGTTTTTATAATTTTGGGTATTTTTTGGGCTACTCCCATTGGTTGGAATACCAAACCCACCAGGCCTCACCTAGAGAAACAACGCCCTGCAACAAGACCTCGGTTCTCCTGGGGCAAAGGTGAACAAACCCGGCTAAGTCACATAAAAAAATTTAAACTTTTGTGTTTTCCACCACCCCACAGACGACTTCCGGAACATCTCGGTGCTGCCCTTCTCCCGCTATTACCTCAACTGCTCGGTCGAGTCGCACTACGCCACCTACAACTGGTACCACGAGGACGTGCTCATCAAGAGCTGCAACACGTCCCAGCCGCAGCAGGACTGCTTCCACTTCATCCCCAGCGTGGGCCGCGAGCACTACGGCCACTACGTCTGCGTGTCCGACGAGGACGGCTTCCGCCAGGCGCTGGTCAAGGAGCGCCTGCTCGACCGCCTGCGCTTCCTGTCGCAGAAGGGCCGCGCCGGAGCCACCCTGGTGGCCTCGTGGCTGCAGCTGCTGCTCGTGGTGGCCCTGGCGGAGCTGTTCCACTGACGGAGCCATCCCGCCCGCCCTGATTTCCGCGGCTCCGTGGGTGTCGAGCTGTTCCCCGGGGGAGCGGCGCCTTCTCCGCGCTGGAAGAGCCTCGGGGAGGAGGGGGTGACCGCAGGGCTCGGGGACACGCGGTGGCTCCGCGGTCCCGGTGCCGGCCGGGGCGCGGCTGGCCGGCGATGCATGCACTGACCCTCCGGGCACGGCCACTCCTTGCATGTGATGAAGAGGAGGAGGAGGAGCCGGCCCTCGGCCTCCGGACTGGGATCCCAGCGCGGGCCGCTGCCTCCCGAGGGCTAGGGGATGAAGTCGGGGCTGGCGTCGCTCGCGGGGCTCCTCCCGCTCCGGAGGGCTCGGAGGGGCTTCGGTTCGTTGTTTTTTTATTCGCGGCCAGCTTTGGTGTGGGAGGGAGGTCGGGAATCGGCGCCGGGACACCCGCGGGGGCCGGCGCCGCGGTGGGAATTTGCATGGAAAAGCCGCGGAAGGTGACTAGATTTGGGGTGCGGGGAAGGGGGGCCGGGAGCAGGGCCCGGGAAGGGTTGGAGACGCACAAATCCTCCGCGGAGGACATTTCCCGGGCATCTCCCACCCCGCTCCCGGCACAGGGACCGGGCGTCCTCAGGGAACGAGGCTGCGGATCTCAGGGCCGGGGGGCGGAGGGCGCGGGGGTCGCTCCCCTCGCGCTTTCGGAGGTCTCGGGGCGAGACTAAACTGTGAAAAACTCGGGATGCTCTCCCGCCCAGGGGGAACCGAACCTTGGGGACATCCTGGCTCGTGCTTCCAATGCCTGTCCCGGCTCCTGTTCCGGGCCCGCTCACTCAGGAGAGCCCGGGGGGCTCGGGAGGTGCCACGGCCACGTCCCGCGGGCCGGAGCTTCCCGCTGCACTACATTCCCGAGAAATTCCCCCGTCCCCAACCTAGGATAGAGCTTCTTACACCCCTTCTCAAAGCACTTTAACTTTGTGGACTAACAGATATTTATTATATCGACTGCTCATTACCGTTACCGTAGGATTTTATAATATTACAGGAGGCGGGGTCGGATTAGAGGAGAGGGAAATTTAAAAGGAAAAATGGAAACGAACGCCACAACAGTTACCAAAACCAAACAACAACAACAACAAAACCCTTTCGGATCTGTAACCAAAGCGGATGGTTGGAATAAAGAGTGGAAAAGAGAGGGACAGGGCTGTGTTTCTCTATGGGAACGGACGGGGCAGGAGCTCCCCTCGCCTTTTTCCACGGCCTCAGCCCCGGGTTTGCCGCTCCTGCTCTGGACTGGCACCTTCCAGGGATGTGCCCGATTTTCAGCTGCTTTTTGGGGTGAAACGAGCTGATTTTTGATCTTGGGAGGGGGGAAAGGGGCCGGAGGGAGGCAGGGAACGGGAATTCAGGCGTGTGAAAGGTGCCGAACAAAGCCTTCCCTCCGCTTCCATCAGCGCCCCGCGGCACAAAGGCAGCTCTGGCTCGGGGCTCACCCCATCCAAGCCTGGCTATTCTCGGTGCCGCCTCCAGGCCTTCTCCCGCACGGAAATACCTCGGCATGGGAGGTTTTGTCCCGCGTTTGCCGCGCTGGAGACACGGGGGGGACACGCTGGGGACACCGACGGGATCCATCCGCAGGTCCCCGACCCGCACCGGGGGGATTTGGCAGCGGGGAAAGCGAAACCTTTCCCTGCCTCCTTCCCAGCCCGGAGCAGGGTTTGGCACAGGGCTCCCGCTGGCGCCCGCGGCGTGCGGCAGCTTGCGGGGAGGGAGCGCTCCAGAGCCGCGGCTGTGAATTTTGGCAGCCCCCGCCCCGCCGTGGGACGGGAAACGAGAGGAGCCCTGCTCCCAGAGGGAATTTCTGAGCGCTGTTCCCATCCCCTGGGACCCCAAAATCCCTGACTGAAACCCCGGGAAGTCGCGCTGGGAGGAGCCCCCCAGGAATGGGTCGAAGCACGGCGCGGGCAGCGATAATTCCAGCGCGGCTGCCCCAAAATCTCTTTTATTTCCCAAGCGCCCGGCTGGGAGCGCGGGATCGAGACCGCGGGGACAATGAGGGTGACAGGGACACCCCCGCCCCATGCCACCCCCGGCCCCGCTGCCAGGACAAACAAGGCGCTTTTTGCTGAATTCCCGGGGAAAAGCAGCAAACCCCGAGCCCCGCGGGCTGTGGTTTATTCTGGGCCGCGCTCCCACCGCCGCCGGCTGCTTCCTTAAATAAAACGAGCCAAAGAGCCAAAAGCCGGGAGCGAGCGCGGGGTTTATTGTGGCCTCGGGGGGACGGCGGTGTCACCATTGTTCCCGGGGTTATTTTGGGACCCGCGCTCTCCCGGGAGCGGGGCCGCGCAGGAAGGTCAGCAATTCCAGCCCGGAAGGTCAGGACGCTTTTCCAGGCTTCCTCCCGCCCCGAACAAAAGCCGCCAGGAGGATTTAATTGCTTTCCCAGGATGATTTTTGGGGGCGCTCCAGCTCCAGGAGGAGGGTTTGCCGTGCGGGACCGTCCTGTTCCCCACGGAGCTGGCGGGACACCCCAGAGCCGCACCCGAGGGACGCTGGCTCCATCCGCTGCATCCCTCCGGGAATTTTTCCAGCCGGGATTGGGGTGCAGAGGGACCCCAGAGGGATCCTGGGATCGGGAGACCCCCGGATCCACCAGAGCCAGGATTCCAGGGATGGGGAGCTGCTGCTGCATCCCGACCGCGCCTTCCGTAAAGGGAGAGTAAATCCATTTGTGGCTCCATCCCGGGAATCCGTGGGCCTGGACTGGGTACCCGAAACCCCGCCACGCTCTGGGTTCGATCCCGGCTGTGTCACCCCTTGTCCCACCGGTTTTCCCAGCCGGGAATGTGACAGGGCTCTATTTGTAGGGATTGTTTGCTGGCTCGTGGGTGTTTTCCTGTTTTTCCCGAGGATCTCGGCGTTTAACCCACCTGGGACAGGTTTTCCTTGGGATTTAACCCTTCTCGGACAGGTTTTCCTGAGGGTCTCAGGATTTAATCCACCTCGGACAGGTTTTCTCAAGGATCCCGGGGTTTAACCCACCTCGGACAGGTTTTCCTGAGGATCTTGGGATTTAACACACCTTGGACAGGTCTTCCCGAGGATTTTGGGATTTAACCCGCCTCGGACAGGTTATCCCAAGGATCTCGGGATTTAATCTGCCTCGAACAGGTTTTCCGGAGGATCTCGGGATTTAACCCACCTGGGACAGGTTTTCTCCAGTGTTTTGGGATTTAACCCACCTGGCAAAGGTTTTCCTGAGGATCTCGGGTTTAACCCTCCTCGGACAGGTTTTCCCGAGGATTTTGGGATTTAACCCGCCTCGGACAGGTGTCTGCGTGTCCCGGTGTTTTCCCGCGATCCAGCTGGGACACGGAGCGGTCCCGAGCAGAATCTCCAATGATCAATCACTCACCGAGAGTGATCCCAGCGGGACGAGGGCTGGGCGGAGCGGGGCCGGGGACCCGAGTGGGAACCGCGGTGGTTTAGGGGAAATGAGGACGCCTGTGGGAAATCGGGAAGTTAAACACGGGATGATCCCACGCAGGCCTGTTCCTCCTCCCCACAGCCACACACGCAGATGCTTTTCCCCCTTCCAGCTGTGAATTTCTATTCTCGGATCCCCCAGGGGTGGGGGTGGATACCCCAAAAACCGGGAATCGGCCTGGGAACCTCTAAATCTGGCCATAAATGAGGAAAAAGAGATTCCGTTTAATAATAAAAAACCGAGGTAGAATCGTTCCTGTTCCGTACCAGAGCTGCTCCAGCTCTCTCCATCTTCCAGATCCATCCCCAAATTCCTCAGTGATTCCTGGGGGATGAGGACCCTGAGCCAGGTCATCCCTTCCTCCCTCATTCCAGGGAAAGCCCTCCGGGCAGAGCCGCTTTCCCAAGCTCTGTTTGCAACAGAAAACTTTCCCATTTTCATCACAGTGTTACAAAATTGAGTTTCCCCCGCTGCCCCCCGGCTCCGAGTTGAGTCACGGGGGTTCCTGGGCAGGACTTCACCGCTGGAATTTTCCCAGTCTGTGGAAAGCTCACCGCGAATGGATCCACGGGCAGGGAAGAGCCCGGGGTGAAATCCCTGCGGGGAAGCGGAGAAATTGGTGGGAAACGCATCGAAACCACGGTCCTTCCCAGGGGATGAGCAGCATGGGCCCACACAGGGATTTGGGGCGTGTTTTTAGGGTGAGGAAGCAAAGCAGGAACTCCGTACCCTTTTCCAATTTCATGCAGGAAATCCTTGCCCTTTTCCCGTGTGGATTTCACTCAGGAGCTCCATGTCCTTTTCCCGTGTGGATTTTCACGCAGGAACTCCGCGCCCTTTTCCCTCTTCGCGCTGCCGTGCTCCATCCCAGGGATGTGACACTGTCCCCTCGTTGTCCCCTCCGAACCTTTCCCCGTCCAGCCCCACCTCGGCCCACCCCAAACACCCCACACGGATGATTTCCTCCACCCGAACCCTTCCCGGCCCCCAACCCCCGCGGCATTCCCGGCGCCCGTCCCGGAATTCCTGCCCTGGGACAGGGATTGGGATGGGACATTCACAGAGGGACGGGTGGCGGTGGTGTCACTTCAGAGGAGGAACCGCCAGGAAAACCCCGCGGGTGGAGAGCGAAAGCGGCGCCCACGATGTCCCCGTGCCCGGCGTGAGTGGCGCTGGGGACAAGCCACGCGGGACAGGTGACGCTCTCATCCCGAAACCGTGGGGGCGGGGACGCGCCACCTCCATCCACGCGCTTGTCACCCCCCGCTTCGGGTCCCCAGCGCGAGGTGTCGCTGCTGCGGGTGGCACCTCCGACCGCTTCCTGCCTCCCCCCCGTGCCGTCAGAGCCCCCCAGGTGCGGCGGTTCCTGTCCCCAGGCGAGGCGACACAGCTGTCGCGTTTCCTTCGTGCCGCGGGGGTGGCGGAAAGTTCCCAGGGTGAGGGACACGAGGGGACAAGGGCAGGACCCCGCGGGGGGCGTGTGCGGGACCCCTGAGTCATTCAGGGGTGCTGCAGGGTCCCCACACTTCGGGAAGGAGCTGGGAAGGGGCGCAGAGGGGACACGGGGGCTGTGACCTCGGGGGAGGGGACAGGCACCGCGGGGCAGGAGGGGACAAGGATCACGGGGCAGGAGGGGACAGGGACCGCGGGACAGCCCCTGGCAGGGGACAGGCCCCCGTTGCGGAGCGGGAGGGGACAAGGCGTTGCTGTCCCCGCGCGGTGGCACTGACGGGCCCCGCGCGCCCCCCGGTGCCTGTCGCCGATGTCGCAGCCTCCGCAGACCTGCTCAGCATTCCCGGCTCGGCATTCCCAGCTCAGCATTCCCAGCTCAGCATTCCCGGCTCAGCATTCCCGGCTCAGCATTCCCGGCTCAGCATTCCCGGCTCGGCATTCCCAGCTCGGCATTCCCGGCTCGGCATTCCCGGCTCAGCATTCCCGGCTCGGCATTCCCAGCTCGGCATTCCCGGCTCGGCATTCCCGGCTCAGCATTCCCGGCTCGGCATTCCCAGCTCGGCATTCCCGGCTCGGCATTCCCGGCTCAGCATTCCCGGCTCGGCATTCCCAGCTCGGCATTCCCGGCTCGGCATTCCCGGCTCAGCATTCCCAGCTCAGCATTCCCGGCTCAGCATTCCCGGCTCAGCATTCCCGGCTCGGCATTCCCAGCTCGGCATTCCCGGCTCGGCATTCCCAGCTCAGCATTCCCAGCTCGGCATTCCCGGCTCGGCATTCCCGGCTCGGCATTCCCGGCTCGGCATTCCCGGCTCATCCCCGCCCCGGGGACACCCCAAAGGGACCCCCCGTGTTCCCTCCTCATTGTCCCCCTGCCCCTCATGGCTAGCCGCCGCCAGCGCGTGTCGTTGTGCCTGGGGACACAGGGCCTTGTGTGCCGCCACCCCGCGGGGCTGTAGCGCTGTCCCCCCCTCGGGACACCCCAAAAGTCTCGGGGCGTTTGGGATCAGAGCCCCGGAACGCCGCGCGGCACGCGGGCCACCCCCAGCGGTGTCACGGCGTCCCCAAGGCCGTCCCCCCGCGGGGTGACCCTGGCCGGGAGCCCCCAAGGCTGTCCCCGGCCGGGGTGTCCTGCCCCGCGCTGTGCCCCCCGGGGTTTGTTATCATTTTCGGGCAGATAACGCCTCTCTTCCCCCAAGGCCACCGTGTCACCTGTCACAGGGCTGGGGGGGCCGCGCCGTGCCACCCCCCGGAGGCGGGCGGGAGCACCTCCTTGAGCGCGGCATAAGAGCGAGGCCACCCGCCCGTCGCGGCCACCGTGCCCCATGCTCGCCCGCGCCGCCGCCAAGCCCGGAGCCCTGCGGGGATGTCCCCGCGGGCTCGGCGGGGCTGCCGCCGCTGTCCCGGCGGCTCCGCGTCCCTTCAACCAGGTGCCGGGCGAGTGGCGAGCGGGCTGGCTCAACCTGTACCGCTTCTGGCGGGAGGGAGGCCTCACCCGACTGCACCTCATCATGGCCCGCAAGTTCCGCCAGTTCGGGCCCATCTACAGGTCAGGTGGCCCCTCGCGCTGTCCCCTCGCACTATCCCTGCCCGCGGTCCCCTCGCACTGTCTCCTCCCGCTGTCCCCTCCCGCTGTCTCCTCCCGCTGTCCCCTCGCGCGGTCCCCTCCCGCTGTCCCCTCGCACTGTCTCCTCGCGCTGTCTCCTCCCGCTGTCCCCCTCGCGCGGTCCCCTCCCGCTGTCCCCTCCCGCTGTCCCATCGCGCTGTCCCCTCCCGCTGTCTCCTCCCGCTGTCCCCTCGCGCGGTCCCCTCCCGCTGTCCCCTCACGCTGTCCCCTCCCGCTGTCCCCTCGCGCTGTCCCCTCCCGCTGTCCCCTCACACTGTCCCCTCCCGCTGTCCCCTCGCGGTCCCCAGCCCGGCGGCGTTCCCAGGAGGGGTGTGGAGGGAACGGGGGTTGGGGGCTGAGCTGCTGAAGGAGCCTGGCCAGGCCTGGGGACACCGGGAGGTGCGAGAGGGGACAGGGACCGCGGGGCGGGAGGGGACAGGCCCTGTGCTCTGGGAGGGGACAGGGGCTGTGGGGCAGGAGGGGACAGGGACCATGGGTTAGAACGGGACAGGGATTGTGGGTCACGAAGGGACAGACGTTGTGCCCTGGGAGGTGACAAGGACTGTGGGGTGGGAGGGGACAGGGACCATGGGACAGGAAGGGACAGGGACCGTGGGTTAGAACGGGACAGCGATCATGAGACAGGAGGGGACAGACCCTGTGCCCTGGGAGGAGACAAGAGGGGACAGGGACCGTGGGTTAGGAAGGGACAGGGACCACGGGGCGAGAGGGGACAGGAAGGGACAGGGACCATGGGTCAGGAGGGGACAGTCCCCGTGCCCTGGGAGGACACAGGAAGGGACAGGGACCATGGGTTAGGAAGGCACAAGGACTGTGGGTCAGGAGGGGACAGTCCCCGTGCCCTGGCAGGGGACAGGAGGGGACAGTCCCCGTGCCCTGCTGCCCCGCCCTGCTGCCCCCCGGACAGCCCATCCCGGGGGCACGGTGCTCTGGGGCTGACCCCCGCCGCCCCCAGGGAGAAGCTGGGCGTGTACGAGAGCGTGAACATCATCAGCCCGGGGGACGCGGCCACGCTGTTCCAGGCCGAGGGGACACTGCCCGAGCGCTTCAGCGTCCCCCCGTGGGTGGCCTACCGTGACTTCCGCAACAAACCCTACGGGGTGCTGCTCAAGTGAGTGCGGCGCCCCGAACCCTTGGGGACAGCCCTGGGGCACGGGGACAGGGGGGACAGGGTGACGGGTGACGGGGACGCGGCCTGGTGACATTCCCCCGCAGGACGGGCGAGGCCTGGCGCTCGGAGCGGCTGCTGCTCAACAAGGAGGTGCTGTCCCCGGCCGTGGTGGCCTCGTTCGTGCCCCTGCTCAGCCAGGTGGGCGAGGACTTTGTGCGGCGGGCGCGGGCCCAGGCGCGGCAGAGCGGCCGCGAGCGCTGGACGGCTGACTTCAGCCACGAGCTCTTCCGCTTCGCCCTCGAGTGTGAGTGCCCCCAACAGCCCCAAAATGGCCCCCAAAACAGCCCCAAAACAGCGCCAAACCCAGCCCCAAAACAGGACCACAAATAGCCTCAAAACAGCCCAAAACCAGCCCAAACCCAGCCCCAAAACAGCCCCAACACAGCCCCAAAACAGCCTAAAACCAGTCCCAAGATAGCCCCAAGACCACCCCCAAATCAGCCCCAAAAAGGCCCAAAAGCAGCCCCCCAACCAGCCCCAAACCAGCCCAAAACTAGCTCCAAACAGCCCCAAAACAGCCCCAAAAACAGCCCCAAAAAAGTGCCAAAAGAGCCCCAAAAACATCCCCCAAAACAGCCCATAACCAGCTCCAAACCAGCTCCAAAACAGCCCAAAACCAGCCCCAAAACACGACAAAATCAGCCCCAAAAACAGTGCCAAAACCAGCCCCCAACCAGCTTCCAAACAGCCCCAAAACCAGCCCAAACCCAGCCCCAAAACAGCCCCCAAACAGCCCCAAAACACTACAAAATCAGCCCGAAAACCAGATCCAAAACAGCACCAAAACACGCCCAAAACAGCTCCAAAATGACCCAAAACAGCCCCAAAACCAGCCCCAACCAGCCCAAAATAAGCCCCCAAACAGCTCAAAAGAGCCCCACAATCTGCCCCAAAACAGCTCCAAATCAGCCTCAAAACAGCCCCAAAACAGACCCCCAAAACCAGCCCCCAACCAGCCCCCAAAACAGCCCCAAAACAGCTCCAAATCAGCCCCCAAACAGCCCAAAACCAGCCCAAAAAACAGTGCCAAACCAGCCCCAAACCAGCCCCCCCAACACTACAATATCAGCCCCAAAATCAGCCCCAAAACAGCCCCAAAACAACCCCCAAACAGCCCCAAAACAGTGTAAAATCAGCCCCAAAACCAGCCCCAAAACACTATAAAATCAGCCCCCAAACAGCCTAAAAAACAGCCCCCAAACAGCCTCAAAACAGCCCCCAAAACAGACCCTGAAACAGCCCCAAAACAGCCCAAAACAGCCCAAAACAGCCTCCAAACCAGTCCCAAAACAGTCCCAAACCAACCCAAAACCAGCCCAAAACCAGCCCCAAAACACGACAAAATCAACCCCAAAACAGCCTCAAAACAGCCCCAAAACAGCCCCAAAACACTAAAAAACACTAAAAAACAGCCCCAAACCATCCCTCAAACCAGCCCCAAAACACTACAAAATCAATCCCCAAACCAGCCCCCAAACAGCCCCAATACACCCCAAAAAACAGCCCCAAAACCAGCTCCAAAACAGCTCCAAAACATCCCCAAATCACCCCCAAAAGCACCCCCGAAATAGCTCCCAAACAGCCCCAAACAGCCCCGAAATAGCCCCCAAACTGCCCCCAAAACAGCCGAAAAACTTCCCCAAAAACACCTCCAAACCAGCCCCAAAACATCCCCAAAGCACCCCAAAAACCCCAGCTCCATCCCCAGCGATCGGCCAAAGCGCTTCTCCGCAGGGTGAGGTGGCATGTCCCCTCACCGGGTGGATGTCCCTTCTCCAGGCAGGATGTCCCCTATCCGGGTGGGATGTCCCCTCTGGGTGGCATGTCCCCTCTCTGGGTGGATGTCCCCACTCCAAACGAGCCCAGAACACCCCAACGCTGTCCATAAAATTCCCTTTTATCATTTCCCGGTCCCCAGCCGGTGACAAACCCAACCCAACCCCTCAGCAGCCAGCAGGGGCCAAGCAGGTCACCATAGCCACGGCAGGGCTGGAGGTGGCCATGGGGACAGGGACAGCTCCCTGATTGTCACTGTCCTCCAGCCATGTGTATGGAGAGTGCCTGGGGCAGGTCCCTGTGACCATGGCAAGGCTGGAGGTGGCCTTGGGGACACATGGCCATGTCCCTCGATGGTCACTGTCCCCCGGCCACGTGTCATGTGCTTCATGGGGCGCACCTGGGGCAGGTCCCCTGGCTGGAACTGGCCATGGGGACAGGGCCATGTCCCCCCATTGTCAGTGTCCCCTGGCCATGTGCCATGTGCTTTGCGGTGAGCACCTGGGGCAGGTTTGCGTGGCCATGGCAAGGCTAGAGGTGGCCTTGGGGACACTGATTGTCACGGTCCGCCAGCTGTGTGCCACGTGCTCTAAGGGGAGCACCTGGGGCAGGTCTGTGTGGCCATGGCAAGGCTGGAGGTGGCCTTGGGGACAGGACCACAACCCCTGAGGTGGCCTTGGGGACACAGGGCCATGTCCCCTGATTGTCACTGTCCCCTGGCCATATGTCATGTGCTTTATGGGGTGCACCTGGGGCAGGTCCCCTGGCTGGAACTGGCTATGGGGACAGGGCCATGTCCCCTGAGTGTCCCCATCCCCAAGCCGTGTGCCACGTGCTATATGGGGCTCACCTGGGGCAGGTCCCTGTGCCCATGGCAGGGCTGGAGGTGGCCATGGGGACTGGCCATGTCCCCTGATTGTCACTGTCCCCAAGCTGTGTGCCACGTGCTGTACAGGGAGTGCCTGGGGCAGATCTCTGTGGCCATGACAAGGCTGGAGGTGGCCCTGGCAGGGCTGGATCTGGCCACAGGGACAAGGCCACGTTCCCTGAGTGTCGCCGTCCCCAGCCGTGTGCCACGTCCTGTACGGCGAGCGCCTGGGGCAGATCTCTGTGCCCATGGCAGGGCTGGAGGTGGCCACGGGGACAAGGCCATGTCCCCTGAGTGTCGCCGTCCCCAGCCGTGTGCCACATGCTGTACGGCGAGCGCCTGGGGCAGATCTCTGTGCCCATGGCAGGGCTGGAGGTGGCCACGGGGACAAGGCCACGTCCCCTGAGTGTCGCTGTCCCCAGCCGTCTGCCACGTGCTGTACGGCGAGCGCCTGGGGCTGCTGCAGGACTTCGTGGAGCCCGAGGCGCAGCGCTTCATCGAGGCGGTGGCGCGCATGTTCCACACCACGGCGCCCATGCTGTACCTGCCGCCCGCGCTGCTGCGCCGCCTCAACACGCGCACCTGGCGCGACCACGTGCACGCCTGGGACGCCATCTTCGGCCAGGGTGAGTGGCGTCCCCTCCTCCTGTCACCTGCTGTGTCACCCGCGGGTGACGCTGTTGCCTTTGCCAGCACGGAAGTGAAACTTGAGATGGTTTCGGTGTGGGAGGTGATAGAATGGATTTTTCTTGGAGCTCCCAAAACAGCCCAAAAACATCACCAAAACACTCCCAAAACCACCCCAAAACAGCCCCAAAAACACCTTCCAACCAGCCCCAAACCGCCCCAAAATAGCCCCCAAAAGCACCTCCAAACCAGCCCCAAACCAGCCCCCCAAAATCAGCCCCAAACCAGCCCCAAAACCAATCCCAAAAGAGTCCAAAACCAGCCCCAAACTGCCCCAAAACAGCCCCAAAATAGCCCCCAAAACACTGCCAAACCAGCCCCCGCACACCTCCAAACCAGCCCCAAAACACTGCCAAACCAGCCCCAAAACACCCCCAAAACATCCCAAACCAGCCCCAAAACACCCCCAAACCAGCCCCAAATCAGCCCCAAAACACCCCAAAAACACTGCCAAACCAGATAGTCCCAAAATAGTCCCCCAAAACAACCCCGAAAACACCCCCAAACCAGCCACAAAAATGCCCCCAAACCAGCCCCAAAACCCCCAAAACACCCCGAAAGGATGTTGTGGAAGAACGGCCACAAAAGCCCAGCCCCAACTGAATAGTTGTCTCGGCTTTAGGAAATTACCAGAATTGGTAAAAAGCACCAACTGGGAGGACAAGCGGTGACGCAATCCCCCCAGGTCGAGCCCCTTCTCCGGAGCTCTCCTATTTATAAAAACGTGTCTCGGAGACCTTGGTTCCCGGGAGAATTCAGATAAAAAAGGGGCCTTGGAGCCCTGCAGTTTGGGCTTCCCAGCTGGGGAAAAGGGCAGGGAAAAGGGTAGGAAAAAGGGTAGGGAAAAGGGTAGGGAAGGCTACGAATAGAGAAAAGAAAAAAGGGTAAAAATCATCCGGCGTCACCAGCACGGAGGGTTGGCAGCAGCAGGGATGGGCAGCGCCGTGAAGGAACCCCCGGGACAGCCCCTGAGTGGGACTGGGGGAAGGTCCTGGCTGGTGGGAGTGGGGCAGGGAGAAGGTCCTGGTTGGTGTTGATTCAGACAGGACATTTGGGAAGGGGAAGGTCGTGGCTGGTGCTGAGTGGGGCAGGGGGAAGGTCCTGGCTGGTGCTAAACTGAGTAGGGGGAAGGTCCTGGTGGGTGTCAGTCCAGGAAGGGTGGTTGGGCTGGTCCTGGTTGGTACTGAGTGGGGCAGGGAGAAGGTCCTGGCTGGTGTTGGTCCAGACAGGATGTTTGGGAAGGGGAAGGTCCTGGCTGGTGCGAGGTCAGACAGGGAGAATGTCCTGGTTGATGTCGATCCAGGCAGGGTGGTTGGGCAGGTCCTGGTTGGTGCTGTGTGGGGCAGAGAGGAGGTCCTGGTTGGTGTGAAGTGGGGCAGGGACAAGGTCCTGGCTGGTGCTAAACTGGGCAGGGGGAAGGTCCTGGAGGGTGTCAGTCCAGGCAGGGTGGTTGGGCAGGTCCTGATTGGTGCTAGGTCAGGCAGGGAGAAGGTCCTGGTTGGTGAGAATGGGGCAGGAGGAAGGTCCTGGGTGGTGGGAGTGGAGTAGGGACAAGGTCCTGCTTGATGTTAAATTGGGCAGGGAAAAGGTCCTGGTTGGTGTTGAGTGGGGCTGGGGGAAGGTCCTGGTTGGTGCTAAACTGGGAAGAGAGAAGGTCCTGGCTGATGCTGGGTGGGGCGGGGAGAAGGTCCTGGTTGGTGTCGATCCAGGCAGGGTGGTTGGGTAGGTCCTGGTTGGTGCTGAGTGGAGATGGGAGAAGATCCTGGTTGGTGCTAAATTGGCCAAGGAGAAGGTCCTGGCTGGTGCAGAGTGGGGCAAGGAGAAGGTCCTGGTTGGTGCTAAACTGGGCAGGGGGAAGGTCCTGGCTGGTGTTGAGTGGGGCTGGGGGAAGGTCCTGGTTGGTGCTAAACTGGGAAGAGAGAAGGTCCTGGCTGGTGCTGAGTGGGGCAGGGGGAAGGTCCTGGCTGGTGCTAAACTGAGTAGGGGGAAGGTCCTGGTTGGTGTCGATCCAGGCAGGGTGGTTGGGTAGGTCCTGGCTGGTGCTGAGTGGAGATGGGAGAAAATCCTGGTTGGTGCTAAGTTGGCCAAGGAGAAGGTCCTGGCTGGTGCAGAGTGGGGCAAGGAGAAGGTCCTGGTTGGTGCTAAACTGGGCAGGGGGAAGGTCCTGGCTGGTGCTGACAAGCCCCAACAACAGCGATGTCCTGATGTCCCTCCCTCCTCACCCCCCCGGCTGTCCCCGCGTGTCCCCGCGTGTCCCCCAGCGGACAAGTGCATCCAGAACGTGTACCGCGACCTGCGGCTGCGGCGCAAGAGCCCCGAGGAGTACATGGGCATCCTGGGCAACCTGATCGTGCGCGACAGGCTGCCCCTGGACGACATCCGCGCCAGCGTCACCGAGATGATGGCGGGGGGCGTGGACACGGTACGGGCGGGGGGTCGGGGCGGGTGGAGTGGGGCTGGGGGAGGGTCCTGGCTGGTGAGAGTGGGGCTGGGAGAAGGTCCTGGTTGGTGCTAAATTGGGCAGAGAGAAGGTCCTGGCTGGTGAGAGTGGGACAAGGAGAAGGTCCTGGTTGGTGTCGATCCAGGCAGGATTTTGGGAAGGGGAAGGTCCTGGCTGATGCTAGGTCAGTCAGGGAGAAGGTCCTGGCTGGTGCTGGGTGGGACACGGAAAAGGTCCTGGTTGGTGCTAAACTGGGCAGGGAGAAGGTCCTGGTTGGTACTGAGTGGGGCAGGAAGAAGGTCCTGGTTGGTGCTTGGTGGGGCTGGGGGAAGGTCCTGGTTGCTGCTAAATCGGGCAGGTGGAAGGTCCTGGTTGGTGCTGAGTGGGGCAGGAGGAAGGTCCTGGCTGGTACTAAACTGGGCAGGGAGAGGGTCCTGGTTGGTGTCAGTCCAGGCAGGGTGGTTGGGCGGGTCCTGGCTGGTGCCACATTGGGCAGGGAGAAGGTCCTGGTTGGTGAGAGTGGGGCTGGGGGAAGGTCCTGGTGGTGCTGAGTGGGACACGAGACAGTCCTGGTTGGTGCTAAATTGGGCAGAGAGAAGTTCCTGGTTGATGAGAATGGGGCAGGGAAAAGGTCCTGGTTGGTGTTGATCCAGACAGGATGATTGGGAAGGGGAAGGTCCTGGTTGATGCTAGGTCAGGCAGGGAGAAGGTCCTGATCGGTTCTAAATTGGGCAGGAGGAAGGTCCTGGTTGGTGCTAAATTGGACCAAGAGAAGGTCCTGGCTGGTGCTGAGTGGGGCAGAAAGAAGGTCCTGGCTGATGCTAAATTAGGCAGGGAGAAGGTCCTGGCTGGTGCTAAAAAGCCAAGGAGGAAGGTCTTGGCTGGTCAGAGTGGGGCAGGGAGAAGGTCCTGGCTGTTGCTAGGTCAGACAGGAAGAAGGTCCTGGCTGGTGCTGAGTGGGGCAGGGTGGCTGGGCAGGTCCTGGTTGGTGCTGAGTCAGCCAGGGAGCAGGTCCTGGCAGCGCCGATCCGGGCAGGGCGCAGGTCCTGGCAGCGCCGATCCGGGCAGGGCGCAGGTCCTGGCAGCGCCGATCCGGGCAGGGCGCAGGTCCTGGCAGCGCTGTCCCCATCCTGTCCCCAGACCTCCATGACCCTGCAGTGGGCCATGTTCGAGCTGGCGCGGGCCCCGGGCGTGCAGGAGCAGCTGCGGGCAGAGGTCCTGGCAGCCAAGAGGGACACGGGCGGGGACCGCGCCAAGATGCTCCAATCCACCCGGCTGCTCAAGGCCGCCATCAAGGAGACCCTCAGGTGAGGAGGGGTCGCTCAGGTGGGGCGGAGACCCTCCCCGAACTGTCCCGCTGCGGCCCCGGGCTGTCCCCACGGCCAGGCGGGGCTGTCCCCACGGCCGGGCGGGGCTGTCCCCACGGCCGGGCGGGGCTGTCCCCAAGGCCAGCACTGTGTCCCCAAGGCTGCACCCGGTGGCCGTGACCCTGCAGAGGTACACCACGCACGAGGTGATCCTGCAGGACTACCGCATCCCCCCCAAGGTGAGCCCTGCAGAATGACGCGGCAGGCACGGTTAAAGGGTAGGAGGGTTTTACCCCGGGGATTAATAGGATTTTGGATGCACAGCTCCTCAGAGGTGGAACACGCCGAGATGCACACACCCTATAACTTTATGGACTTTTTTTGACTTTGCAAATTAGCGTATCTACCTAAAATCCCCCAATAAGAAACCTAAAAAAAGAAGTAATGCCCCCTATCCTAATCACCCCCTGAAAATGAGGCAAGAGAGCAGTTTACAAAATACGTTCCAGAGAGAAGGCTCCAACCAAGGCTGAAACCTCGAGTTTTGAGATAGCGTAGGGCTCTTACTGTGAACGTTTGGTTTTTCTGCCTTGCAGAACTGTAAGTTAGAACAGCAGGCCACAAAAATTACAAATATGTAGGCTAGGGGTACAAAGAATGCATAAAGAATGCATTTATATAGAAAATATACAAAGGGTATAAAAGGATGTATAAAAAGAAAAGGCAAAAAACCGTCAGGCATCACCCGAGGGGACCCGCGGGGAGCAGCGGTGGGGCCCGACCCCCTGAGTCCCCCCGGCCCCCAAATGTGAGTCCCCCGAGGGGACCCGGGTGGGGCCCGACCTCTGTCCGTGTCCCCCCGGGCCCCAAAGGTGAGCCCCCGAGGAGACCCGGGGGTTCCGACCCCTGTCCGTGTCCCCACGGAGCCGGCCCGACCCCCTGAGTTCCCCCCAGCCCCCAAATGTGAGCCCCCCGAGGACACCCGGGTGGGGCCCGGCCCCTGTCAGTGTCCCCCCGGCCCCCAAATGTGAGCCCCCCGAGGGGACCCGGGTGGGGCCCGACCCCTGTCCGTGTCCCCCCGGGCCCCAAATGTGAGCCCCCCGAGGAGACGCGGGGGTCCCGGCCCCTGTCGGTGTCCCCACGGAGCCGTGCCGCCCGCAGACGCTGGTGCAGGTGGGGCTGTACGCCATGGGCCGCGACCCCGCGGTGTTCCCGAAGCCCGAGCAGTTCCGGCCGCAGCGCTGGCTCCAGGCCGGCCCCAAGCCCTTCCAGGGGCTGAGCTTCGGCTTCGGCCCGCGGCAGTGCCTGGGGCGCCGCATCGCCGAGCTGGAGATGCAGCTCTTCCTCATGCACGTGAGTGGCCGGCGGAGGGGACAGCGGGGACAGCGCGGGTGGCACGGGGGGTGTCTGTCCCCACGGGAATGGGGTTGGGGTGGAAGGATTAAAGGTCACCTCGCTCCCACCCCCTGCCATGGGTAGGGACACCTTCCCCCGAACCCCATCGAGCCCCATCCGCTCTGCCTCCCCTCACCCCAGATCCTGGAGAACTTCAAGATCGAGACCATGCGGGCGGTGGAGATCGGCACCAAGTTCGACCTCATCCTCATCCCGGACCAGCCCATCTACCTGACCCTGCGGCCCCTGGAGTGCCAGGCGTGAGGAGCTCGGTGGCACCAGCCCGGCCCCGTCTGGGGACATTCCCCAGTCCCGGCGGTCTGGGCTCCTTCCAGCCCCGGGCCGCGGTTTGGGGACACTGCCAGGGCCGCAGCCTTGGCTCCCGCGTCCCTGCCTTGGCCCAAGGCCGCGCTTACGCCACGGGGGAGATAAACCGGAGCGAGGGGGGGTCCCGGATCACCCCGGCATCACCCCGGCATCACCCCGGCATCACCCCGGGACCGCGGCCGTGCCCCCCCGACCCCCGGAATGTGCTGCTTCGCCTCTGATTGCCTCTGCCGCTGCTCCAAGGAAAAGCTGCTCTGCTCCAGCCCCGCGTGTCTCCGTCTCTCCGGGCTCAGGGCAGCGCGGGCAGCGCCTGGGGTCGCCTCCGGGGTGGCACGGAAATCGCGGGGAGCTTCTGGGGGCACAGGGAAAGGTTTGGGGGGTAAATCCAGCCCTCCCCCCTCTCCGGGGGGCTCTGGGGTGGGCAGGGGGTGTCCCTTGTGCTCACCGGGACGAGGGGGAAGCCGCGCTCCCGCTCCAGCAGGCGCGTCCCCAGCTCCTGCTTCTCCCGGCCCCACCTCCGGGCCGCCTCCTGCAGCTGCCACAGACCCCAAAACGCGCCGGCTAGCCCCAAAACTTGCCGGCTGGCCCCAAAACGCGCGGCCGGAGGGGCCCGAGCCCCCAGACCCCCAGGGCGGAGCGGGCGGTGCCCACCTGCCTCTCCAGCGCCCGCCCGCGGGCTTGGGCCTCCTCCAGCCGGGCCAGCAGCCACAGCTTCTCCGCGTCCCCCGGGACAGCCTGCGGGCACGGAATGGGCAGCGCTGGGCACAGCGGGGCTCCATCGCCCCCCGGACAGGCCCTGTCCCCTGGGCCAGCCCCGTGTCCCCTCCCCGCTCTCACCAGAGGGGCACCGGGGGCCCGGGGGGGTCGGGCCAGCTCCTCCCGCAGCCGCTGGTTCTCGGCCAGCAGCGCCGCCAGCGCGTCCCCGCCGAGCGCGTCCCCGCCGAGCGCGGCACCTGGGGGGCGGCGTGGGGGGACAGCGGGACATGTCCTGTGCCACTCCCGGGGGGGACAGAGGGACGTGTCCTGTGCCACTCCCGGGGGGGACAGCGGGACGTGTCCTATGTCACTCCCGGGGAGACAGAGGGACGTGTCCTGTGCCACTCCCGGGGGGGACAGAGGGACGTGTCCTGTGCCACTCCCGGGGGGACAGCGGGACGTGTCCTGTGCCACTCCCGGGGGGACAGAGGGACGTGTTCTCTGCCACTCCCATGGGGGGACAGGGGCTCCCGTGCCCGGGAATTGGGTCCGGGGGTCTCGGCACTGAGGGATCTCCCACCATGGATCATCCCAGGGAGCCCCCAGCGGGGTTAGGGACATCTCTGAGGGTCCCTGTCGCCACCCGCGGCTCTCTCCGTGCCCCTGCCCGCCCTGAACCATCCCAGGGAGTCCCCAGCTGGGTTGGGGACATCGCTGTCCCCTCCTGCACGCACCCGCGGCTCTCTCCGTGCTCCTGCCTGGCTTCTCCTGCAGCAGCCGCTCCATGGCCTCGATCACCTGCGGATAGGGCACGGCTGTCCTTGTGTCCCCAGCACCGTGACATGTGTGAGAGGGCACGGCTGTCCCCGTGTCCCCAGCACCGTGACATGTGTGAGAGGGCACGGCTGTCCCCGTGTCCCCAGCACCGTGACATGTGTGAGAGGGCACGGCTGTCCTTGTGTCCCCAGCACGGTGCCACACTGTGTGAGAGGGCACGGCTGTCTCCGTGTCCCTGGCACAGTCGCCAGCACCGTGCCACACTGTGTGCCCATCTCACGGAGGAGTGGGATGGGCCAGGGGGGCTCCTCGAGCCCCCAAATCCACCCTTATCACCCCAAACCCATGTCCCCAAATACGCCCTTGTCACTCCAAACTCGTGCCCCCAAACCCGTCCTTGTCACCCCGAACTCATGCCCCTAAATCCATCCTTGTCACCCCAACTTCGTGCCCCCAAATCCGCCCTTTCACCACAACCCTGTGCCCCCAAATCCATCCCTGTCACCCCAACCCCGTGTCCCCAAATCCATCCCTGTCACCCCAACCCCGTGCCCCCAAATCTGTCCCTGCCACCCCTAACTTATGTCCCCAAATCCGCCCTTGTCACCCCAATCCCGTGCCCGCAAATCCATCCCTGTCACCCTGAACTCACACCCCCAAATCTGTCCCTGTCACCCCAATTTCATGCCCAAAATTCACCCTTTCACCCCAACCCTGTGTCCTCAAATCCGTTCTTGTCACCCCAACCTTGTAGCCCCAAATCCACCTTTGCCATCCCAACCTCGTGCCCCCAAATTGGCCTATGTCACCCCAACTCTGTGTCCCAAGTCCATCCTTGTCACCCCACTCTCATGTCCCCAAATCGTACCCTGTCAGCCCAACCCAGTAACCCCAAATCTGTCCCTGCCACCCCTAACCTATGCCCCAAATCCACCCTTGTCACCCCAATCCCACGCCCCCAAATCCATCCCTGTCACCCCGAACTCATGCCCCCCAAATCAGTCCCTGTCACCCCAACCCCGTGCCCCCAAACCTGTCCCTGTCACCTCAATCTCGTGCCCCCAAATCCATCCCTGACACACCGAACTCGTGTCCCCAAATCCATCCCTGTCACCCCAACCCCGTGTCCCCAAATCCATCCCTGTCACCCCAACCCCGTGCCCCCAAATCCATCCCTGTCACTCCAACCCCGTGCCCCCAAATCCATCCCTGTCACCCCAACCCCGTGCCCCCAAATCCATCCCTGTCACTCCAACCCCGTGCCCCCAAATCCATCCCTGTCACCCCAACCCCGTGCCCCCAAATCCATCCCTGTCACCCCAACCCCGTGCCCCCAAATCCATCCCTGTCACCCCATGCCCCGTGCCCCCAAATCCATCCCTGTCACCCCAACCCCGTGTCCCCAAATCCATCCCTGTCACCCCAACCCAGTGCCCCCAAATCCATCCCTGTCACCCCAACCCCATGCCCCCGCTCACCTTCTCCTGCTGCCTCAGCGCCTGCTCCAGTCCCCTGGCCTTGGCCACCCTGTCCTGGCACCGCCTCAGTGCCACCTCCTGCCGCCGGTGGCGCCGCTGGAGCAGCACCAGCTCCTTCTCCCGGTCATTTTTCTGCGGGAAAACACCGGGAAAGAGAACCCTGGGAATTCCGAGAGCCTCACGGTGTGGCCTGGGAGCTCTGGGGCGCTTTGGGGGTCCCTCCCTGCCGTCCCCGCGCTTTTCCAGCCCCACATCCGTACCCGGATCAGCTCGTTCTGCAGCTGCTGGACACGGTCCTTCAGCCCCCGCAGCTCCGCCACGCCGGCTGCCAGCGCTGCCCCGAGTGTGGCTGCAGGGATGGACAGGGATGGGGGAATGGATGGATGGATGGATGGATGGATGGACAGGGATAGATGGATGGACAGGGAT